>OU618545.1:16816533-18066533 GCA_914829495.1 Eilema sororculum | reverse complement strand
ACGTAAAACAAGCGATTCGATACCTACATAAAATACAGTAAAAGAAATATTTTTACTCTGGTTTTGTGAAACCGTTAACTTCGAAAACAAATAATTCGTGTTGTCAGACATAAGTAGTCAGGGACATTATTCTACTTGACAATGAGTTTTAAACGCAGTTGTAAGTTGTAACGTAACGTGTGTAGAAGACAGATTTCAATTTGATCAACAGTTGGAACTGATGTAAAACTAAACCAACGTATCGGCTTTATAGTTAAGTCTTATTTATTCTGTGGTTCAGTAACGATTCGACAAGCCTTAAAAGAACCATGTGATGTTTTATTTCGAACATTACGTCGCTTATGCGTTCGTCATCCGGAAATATTTGGCATAACATCTTGTGGCTTTTGCCTCACGTGGTGTGGGTAGCTATTAATCGATTGTTTGGTAAATAAAAACTACATTACATTACATCCATAACCAACGGTTTGTTGGATATATTCACACATATCCATCACGTATCCGCCTTGTTGATATGAATGAAATACCTATTTACTCGCCTTGATCTTGATCTGCCAGCACTCACCAGACAATGATAGCGCAGTAATTAGCGAACAATGATAGTAATTTAACCACTGGGATAAGAATAAACTTTGTTTCACTTTAGTAACTTTGTAGAAATTTCTTGACATTGGCGACATTGCGATAATTTGAAGCAAAATCCTTTACTATAAGAAGACAGAAGTAAATGGTGGGGAGGTAGTCCCTGCCTAAGCCAATAATTTGAGGATGTGAGTATATTTAGGTTGTATAAATGAGTAGGTATATTGAGAATAAATACACACTTAAAGATAACCAGGAACTTGTTTTCTTTCCCCTTACAGACCTTAGACCCGTATACAAACGTCACAAAAAATAACATTGTACCTATTAAGCAAGTCACGATGACAAACAAATAGCGACTCTCCCGACCACACCATAAAGAGCAAATTAGTGCAGCAATGCACATGCAAATAATCTCGTCTATAAGTAGTTGCTAAAGTTAACGAGATTGAAACATGCCTAATCGTACAAAATAATGGCTTATTCGCATACCAGCAAGTGTGGTATGTCGATGTTGGCAGCGTCTAATTTGTAAACAAGCTTGTAAACATTATAACTACACTAAGAGATTGAAAGAGTTGGATTCTTGCATTGTAAGGCTCAGCTATGAAAGTCAGAGGATGTTGACGATGGAGACCCGCTTTCGAGATTTTGCCTTTAGCCTACCATTAGGCGAAGTAAAGTCAAATAGACGTGTCGTTGATTTAAAAAAAAAATAATTTAGTGCAAGGAATATTTCTGCAATATGAGAGGTAAATAAATACCCTCTCATAGCTGACTAAACATTGGAGTCTCCGTAATTAATAAGTTATATTGTTCTTGACGTGAATTGAGTAAATTGAATTTGAGTAAATCACTTATTTGAATCAAATTTGTATAGCATTTATTATGCGGATGGATATAAAGAGAAGGGAAATTTGTAGTGATTCAGGTGTGGCTCAATAGCTCAGTTGGAAGAGCATTCCCCCTGTAAGGGAAAGGTCGTGGGTTCAAGTCCCACTTGAGCGCTTCTTTTTCCCGATATATTTCGAATTTAAATCACTTATTCCGAATATGTAACACATACTACATAGGCACTTATAACCAAAATGTAAGCTACTATACTTCTATTACAAATGAATCGTTCGCAAAGATCGAGTATAAAAAGTGAATATCCCATTATCATTAGATGAATCATAGTAATCACTGCTCTTGGGCATAAATCATCAAAATTAATGTGCGCCAAATTAAATTCGTATTACGTAAAAGAATTTATCAATTAGGACGTGGGATCGCAAATGTGTGAAGATTTTAACAAACGATTAATCTTATTCAAACGAAATTGAATATTAGTTATATTAGCGAAAAAGGATAGGGATTTTTTTTTCCCTAATAAAGCATACAATACTTTATTTATATTACAATCTAGCCTATTGGCTAATAAGTAAATAGCTTTCACCTAAATTACTACATAAACATAAATTCTAAGAGCGTGTCCAGTAACACTTACTTAGTTTTTGTTAAGGCGAAGACACTTTGTTCATGTGTTCTTTGTGCACGGCACTTGTCACTGCATTTATTTGTCACTAATAACACTACACTAACTCAAACGGCTTTGTGCGTTTCAGTCTTCTCACTATATCAGTGATATCAAGGAGCTGGATTGCCTCGACGTTCACGTGATGATGAAGTCTCTTTTCATGGACTTCGGCATATTTTTGAATGACTTGATCTACAACGTCCATGTTCAGGTCCCGATGTAGATCACAGTTACGAATGTACCAGGGTGCGTTGACAATATCTCTGAGCACTTTATTTTGGAATCGTTGAATAATCTGACGATTGCTTTTACTGGTACAGCCCCATAGCCAGCTACCATAAGTCCATACTGGCATCAATACCTGTTTATATAGTAGGACTTTATTGTGTACTGATACAGGTGAGTTTTTTCCAAGAAGCCAGTAGAACATTTTCTGGTAGCGTAATTTTAGTTCTGATCTTTTCTTCTTGACGTGTGCTTTCCAGCGCAGCTTGGCGTCTAGAGTCATGCCGAGGTATTTGGCTGTATTAGCGTATGGTACTTGTTCACCATTCATAAATACGGGAAAATACTGTGTTCTCTTATTTGTGAAGTCAACATGAATCGACTTGCTTTCATTCAGCCTGATGCGCCATTTTTTGGTCCAGGAAATAACTTCATTGATTATTATTTGGACCTTTTCAACAGCGTCTTTGTGATTGTCACCTATCGCCATTATGGCCGTGTCGTCGGCAAAGGTTGCAATTGGATTGTTTTCGTTGACTGGAATGTCACTGGTGTATAATAGGTACAGAATTGGGCCTAATACGCTTACTTGTGGTACCCCAGCTTTGATTGGCCTTATTTCTGAATAGACGTCTTCTTGACGGATACGAAATACCCTATTCAGTATATAAGACTCAAGAATCTCAGCAAATTGTCGCGGTAGCATTACTTTAAGTTTGTGTATGAGTCCTTCATGCCAAACTTTATCAAAAGCTTGTGCTACATCAAGGAATATGGTAGAACAAACCTTTTTTTCTTCTAGTGCTTTTTCTATAATATTTGTTATTCTATGTACTTGGTCAATTGTTGAATGCTTTTCTCTAAAGCCAAATTGATGGTCAGGAATAATATTACTGTTTTCAATGACTGGTTTTAGTCTTTTTAGCAATAGTTTCTCGAATAAGCGAAAAAGGAAAGGGAAATGAAGAAGAAATGGCATCTGATAGCAATCTATGGAGGAGAATGACATTTTGCGCTGACTCCAAATAAATGTGACAAGGACAGGTAGATGATGAAGAAGCGAAAGTCATCATCATATAGATACAATCACAGATCTGGAACCACTTTCCTGCTTTTCCTAAATTTACCTTCTAGTATTGATAAAACCACGGATAAAGCAGAAAAATGGCAACAGACTAAAACATAAATATGACGTAACTCTCCTAAATCTTTAACCTTAAATTCTTAACTTCCGATAATGTTTATCTGTCAATGACAATCTGTCTACGCTTGACCGCGTTTGATACTTTGACAGTCATTCAAAAAGAAAGTGAAAACTATCAATCGTGTAATAATGATATTGCATAAACTTCAGAAAGGCACGAATAATCACAGAATGGACATGAACTACCTAATACCTTTATTTAATTTAGAAGGATTCCTACGAGTACCTACATTGTTCTTCATTCGAGTGCCAACCCCGGTTGTTCCAAAGATTGCACTTTAGAACTCAGGGCCCACTGTCCTACAACTCCAGTACCTGGTTCACCCATCTCGAGCCTGCTTTAGAATGTCAATCAACTAGTACATGAAATAGAAGTATTCCTACAGGCTGGAATGTATGGTTAGCTCGAGCAGAAATCTTAATGATGCCCCGTACATCCAACAGCGTATTAAGTACGGTAATTCTCATAATATAACTGTCATGGTTTCCAGCTAAATAAATCTTCAGAAGTCTGTAAGTGTCTTTAGTACCGTTCGTAAACGCATATTATGAGGCTTTGTTAGAATTGGCAGGTATACAATAGCAACTCCGGTATTCTATATCTATAACATTATGAGCAGTATAATTCTCATTAGAACCTATGAAACTGGAATTAAATTTCAAAATTTGGGAAGTATCATTATCAAATCAAGCTCAAAATTTAATTTGAAGTTAAAATATAATTTACTAGGGCATAGTTGCTTAGGTGCATTAGGAGGGGACCTAGCGATGAACCTTGTGGTACTCCCCTCTAGTACTTCCTCTTAAAAATTGCTTAAACCATTCCCACTTCATGAAATCTAAAATAATACTCTATAGCAACAATGTATATTATTTAGAACGGTATATAACATCAAATGCCGAAGACAACAATGCATTAAGAACACTAGGTAACAAATTGCTGCAATCCCGCGCGCAGACTACAAGTTTATGAATATTTTACACGCGTAAATAATTTCAAAGCACTAGGTAAATCGAATTGGCATATTATCATAATTATAGCTTGGTTGTTAACCTGCTAAATATGTTCACAAACCTGAATAAGAGCAAATATTCTATGTAGGTACATATACCACACCCACCTATAACTATAAATAATAGGCCTATACAAGCTGTTTCAAACAAAAAAAAAATCATATTGTTATGCATAAGTTGTCAATAATTCTGTCGATACTCGTAAAACGTAAGTCGATGCAATGTAATTGTTTACATTGTGTTATTGTAAAAACAAAAGCCAGTAATGAGAGTTATGTTATGAACTATTAGTGCAACAGTTAGCACAAGTAGGTATCGCGAACAAAAGCAGAAAGGAACGATGTCGCGTGCACGTAAGGAGACAAAGTAACGGTTACAAACAACGGTGACTTACAAACATTAAACTTCATTGCTAAGTACTTACAACGCAGGTTAGATAAGCATAAGCATACTACATTTTCAACGAACAAACTGATAAAACAACATAAACAATTTGATAAACAACTTGTAAACTTGAATACTTTTTAAATGTAACTTACTATTCCGCTTGACTTGGATTCGGAGCGAAAAAAAAAATTAAGGACTCTATGAGCCAATGACAAACCAATAACTTACCGCCAAAATGAGCGGTATTTTTTTTTCAATTCGATGACTGAACGTTGCTATAATTATTAATAATCGAGTTAGCACCAAAAGAAACATAAATTATGAAGTTGAGATAAGTTAGGTGTATGTAGAAGATATTTTTGGTTGATAAAAGGTCTTCTTGATTTTAATCGACCCCCTTACATTATTATAGTTAGCTGTACGCTTTTCACAGTAAAGTTAAGTGCTTCAATATACGGCATCTGTTTAAACAGCTAACTGTACTTATCTGATGTCAAATTACACTCAATTGTCGTGTACAGTAAGTCAATTTACCTGTCAGTGGCCGTGAATGGTGTGAATGTGGACATTGTCATTCAGTAATAAGAGAAAAACTTTCTCATGATAATACGAAATCGCGTAGAAGACAATTAAATAGCTCTGTTTGATTACGAAATTTCCTAAATTAGCCTCAAATATCAACTAGATAGAATATTATAGTTAAACGGAACGGAAATATTAAATTAGGTCGAGTTGTGTTTCGCAGCCAAGACCGAGAAACTCCTATTTCTATGAGACATTAGCAAGAATGTGTGCTGGATATTTATAAACACGCAACTCTATTGTCTGTGGTGACCCACATTGCCAACTCGCACGCTTGCCTTGCCATTACGCCTCAATAGGATAATCTTGATTTGTGTTGTGCCCATCGATTGATACGCGTCATCGACTTGATAATATATTGACGTCATAGGGCAGTAAACATCAAATTTGTTCTTGGTGGTTATGCAACCTACTTGATAAAATCAGTTTATAAACGACGGAAACATCGAAGAAGATACATTTTATCAATGATAATAAAAGATTCCGACAAATTGAGAATTCTGAAATCTCCTTTTGAATTTGGAAGTCTGTTAAAGAAAGCAACATGTTTGTGCTGAAGGGGCTCTCCTGTACAATGTTATATACAAAATCGAATCGTTTTGCACTAGAAACTACTTAGTGCAGTGCAAGACCGTATAGCATTACGCCATTACTTAGGTACACTGAGGTGTACAGAGGCAGACCTGCAATCATTGTCTTTATTGGTTTCAGAGGAACAGGGTCCAGTTAGTCTAAATAAAAATATTTATTTTAATTTAATACTTAAACAATACAAAGGTTATAGAATAAACTGTTAACATCATCCTGGTCAAAAACTCCCACGTGGGATATCTCAGAAAAAGATACTTTTTTAAATCTAATACATTTCTGTTCACTTTGAAATATTAATAATCTCACAGTAAATATTGACAGATAGTGGAATTCACAGAGCTGGCATTACGGTACGGGCGGCGGGCGGCGGCGTATTAGAACTAAAGAATGCCTTTATGCATTTGACTTCCAAGAATTGTCAGTAGAAGGTCCCGTGAGAATATTAAGTCATTACCGGCCAACTCATGAAGGTACCGAATTAATAAAGAATAATGATGAGACGCTGTTAATAGTCGAAATAATTTTATTATTTTAATAAGATGACACGAAATACTATTTATAGTACAGTACACTCACAGAACAGATAATTAATTGGTATTGCAGAAAAAATGGAAGGCCATGGATGCAAATCATACAATCAAAGCTAGTTTGATAGTAATTATTTATTGTACTTACTTATATCAATAAATTTTAGTTGGAGCGTTATGCGTTTAGCTTGAAATTAATACAAGTATCTACAAACATAATACACTATACTGTGGTATAATAAACAGCAGTCTTACTAGGTATTGCACAATTATTAGTTAATCTGTAGTTTTATAGACAACTATAAAGTGGAGCTGAATATAATTGAAAGGGTCGCAACAATGTAAGTTGCAGATCTGAAGTACATAATTAATTTTGTAAATAATTATGTAACTAGCTAATTCCCACCAAGCAATGCAATATCTCTTTCAACAATGAATCACTTCACACAAGATCCAATAACAAATGTATAGTTTCACCACAATCGAATGAACAGCATGAGACATATAACGGGAGAAAGGAAACAAAGCTAAACAATTTTTTTCCCTTATTTAAAGAGCAAAAAAAGAGGGCAAAGACCCTTTTTGCTCCGATTTCTAAAATTTCTGTATTATTTTTTAAACTGTTATACCCAATAGAAACTATACTTATAAACTTAACAGCCGATGATTTATAAATTATGCGACTTATAAGCAGGTAAATTTAGAGACAAGTTTTTTATACCACAAAATAAAACGAACGAAAATTGTATTCAATAATTATTCTATGATACACTGACTAACCTTCGGTATAAAACCGCGGAAGTTTACTTAAACAATTTCATCAGTACTTAAAGAGGAAAATTAAAATGGTGTGACAAAACGTAGTGTACCAATATCAACCAAGACGCTTTTTGAGCAACAGCCGACAACAGAGAAAGCGTTTTCTTGGAAACAATAAAACAAGAAGCTCTTTACTTTAAAGCAGTGGATACCTAAGTTCTTTTTAAAAAAAAACTAACTCGGATTTTAATGAATAAAGTAGATTTCACATTTTTTTATGATAATTGAGATGTATAATTACTTGTTTATGGTCTCGATGTGACATAAATAACTTAGATTCTAATAGATGATATACTTATGTATAATCTTTATAGTTAATTGACTTCTAAGTATTGTAGACTTAGTAATTTACATTGATGTGGTCTACTGATCTCGTCTGCTTAATCAAATTGTACAATAAATGTTAACAACAATTTGCATTTAAAATAAGGAATGAAATGAAACAAGTTAATTAAAGATGGTTGGAATTTATTTTCATAAGGCAGGTAGGATTTAATTTAATTTCAGATTAGCAAATGGCCAGGTTAGTAATCAATAGTGCATTATTTGACAATAGCACGGTATATTGACGGTATTTATCATTCATTCCTTTGATTAATCAAAGCATTCATTCATAGAATTTACTGTAATGAAATTTTCAATTAATTTTTTCAATCAAAAGAAAAACAACTGATCTGACTGGACAGTCAACTACCATTCCTATTCCGCTTGACTAACTACGACACTGACCATAGACTATCACCATAATATTATCGTGTTCTTCAATCTGTCAGATGACAACATAAACCACCTTCTTTCATCGGGGGGACACCCAAATGCTTTTACGCATATAAAAAAGGTATAATCACTTAGTCAGTCACCATCGTAACCTTGATAAACTAAAAATATCGATCGAAAGCCAACAAAGCTGAAAAACACCCGACGAGGACATTGACTATAAAAACAGGTTCTAAAACGCTGAACGATGAATGTTTGCGGTCTGCGTATGAGCACAAAACAATTCATTTTACATTATATTGTCCTACCAAGTGATGGTTATTCTGTGAAGTCGAGACCCGAGCCATCGTTGTCATGACTTTAAATCTTCAAACACAACCGACATATTGTAAGTATTTCCATATAATTGCGACATATACAAAAGGTTTAATGCACTCGGGTGTGTTTTAGTTTGATTTGTTTGATAATAAAATGTTTAATAGTTTGTATGATATCAAAATAATTATTTAATGAATGCAAAACCAGATCAGTTTATTTTTACTACCTAAGTAAATGTCAAACTTATGACGTCATACATGCTTATTGTCATAAATAATTTACTGTTACTTTGAAGTACGTTGGTTGGACGATGAAAAGAAAAATAAAAGAAGAACGAACGTAAGTACTTACGTACAATCAAATAGTTTTGTTGCTCTTTAAATATTATATTCTCTTATTATTAACTAATTTAGCTTATAGGAAACTATCTATCCTATTGGTTTAAATTCTTGAAAATGGATTGAGTCAACAGTCATAACCTTCATCTGTACTTATAGTGTTGAATCATCCACCTTCTAAATTCAAAATTAGAAACCATTTCAACTACACTATCCATTGAAAATATGTATTGTTTATCGGCTACTTGTCTTAACCGCCAGTCGCATAACATGGCATGGCATATCATTTCAATATTATGTAGAATAGGTGAACAAAAGACCTCAATCTTTTTGAGTTCAATAAATCTGATAGGTACACTATACTGTAAAATTATAAATATCGCGTGGATATTTAATCATGTCGGTTATCGCGACCAAACATAGCCTATGTTTTATCCAGGATGTCAGCTAACTCCATAGCAAATTTTACAAAAATCGTGAAAGTGTTAGTGAAAGAGTACCAAACATCCAACCATACATACTTACAAACTTTCGCGTTTATAATATTAGTAGGATTTTAGTAAGATCCTAAGAGGAAAACCTTCACTAGAGCCTTATCCATTCATCATCAGGCTTGCAGGTGAGTTTAGCTTGGACCTCAAAGATGTTGATGGGCTGCACCCACTCAAGAATGTGCCCTACAATAGTAGTAATTATCTGCTACTTTAAATTAAGAAAGGGAATGACTTCGCGAACAAGAATGTCGATAACACGGTCCCAAACATGTCTCGCTAGTTTTTTTTAATTGTACTATGACTCACCGTCGGCCCTCAGGGTAATTTCGAATGCAGTTGGACATGTTTCTGTACTCTTGGTGAGTGAAGGGATCGCCCTGGAATAACCCCAGGGCTTGTGACGCAATCCTATTTAATATTCCAAGCGCGTCCGATATGCGAACAGGACTCGGACAGTGGTGCTTACTATTAAAAACAAGAAAGCATGAACAGGTTGGTACACTCATAATGAAAGTATGACGTGTCCATAATTAGAGGTGATTATCGATATACTTATATAAAATATGTTTTCCCGTATCAATTTCTAAGGCTTTTCTTGAAGAAAAATGCCCAGAGGCAGAACATTTAGCTCTGGATTTTACATGTAAAGCGCGAGTCTTTTTGCAAAGAAGTGCAGCAAAAAAAATTGTCAACCTAAGTTTCCTTCATTTTTTAAATCCCAATCTCATTTTGTAAAGGAGTTGCTCCATCGCGGTATCGGTCTGACAGTCCTAGTCCTACTCCTGCGCAATTTATTGTCAGTCTCTTTTGTACTTTCGTCACCTAGGGAGTAAATGACTTTTATAAAAAAAGTAACAATGAAATTACTTCACCGGTAAAACTATTCATTAATTTAATGTATCCAACTGACATTGATATTTTAAAATTAATATAAGACAATTGATTTTTAATTCAAACCTAACAAACAATTTCCGCATAACTCTATACTTAGTCTATGGACTCAATCAAATCACGTTTTACTCGCGCCAATTCCATTTTCAAATGATTACTTTTTAATTTTCGTATCTGGCATTGTTTCGTCAAGAAACATGAATGAACCAGTCGGAAAAGTTGCATTAAGGCGTGGTGGTGGCTTTCTCTAGCCAGCCGGTCGCCTACAGCTGCGCCGCACAGGTGTGTGCTTTTCTCAACACAGAACATGTCAAGCTAACGACACGACACGTTGTCAATACAACGCGGCAACGTTGCGATTGCGACACGTTCATTTATGAGTTATGAATGTTATGATATTAATATCTATTTTAAAGTTAATAGGTATTTGGTCCAATGTAAACATGTACTTAAATGACTATTACCTACTTAGACAAAATTAAACCATATTTTACCTAAACTTCCAAATACTTATCGGTTAAGTAAAATACCCTTGCCTTATATTTGATCAAAATAAATCTCGAAATATCTTTCGAAGAGACGAAAAATGATATACTTACCAATACCTATGCAGACAAATAAAAATACTACCTATCTCATGACAAGTGGGTAACTTAACCTCGTATAGGTTTTTTAGTTTACATTGAAAGCTCCAAAGACATAATTATAATTAAAGTTGGTTTTGCAAATGCTAACCCGTTAAAAATGAAAGAGAGAGACGCCGTGTGAACCGCATTGAGTGGTGCGATTTTTAGAAAGCCAATCAATCGACTCCAGTTTCGACCAGTTTTGCCCTATTACCTTTTATATTTCCTAGAAAGTCGTCTTTACAATCTGCACTTGCACCTTGCATAAACAGTTAGGTAGAGATTATTACAGTAGTTATATTCAAGTCATAAGTATCTTCAAACTAATACGAGCCTATAAAACCAGACTGGTTATGTATGTGTAATGAACAGTGAGTTCCTATTCCTATATTATTACACGTTATACAATCATACTAAACGTTTCTCTAAATTACAGATCTATTTAATAGTGGAAACCATTTAGAGGTATCCATACTGTATAATAACAAATACATTTCCTTGTATTTCTCAATTACTTTACTGTTAGCGCAAGAACTATAAAAACAGATCTCTGTAAGTACGTTTCTGTAAATAAATTACTAGCGTGATTCAGAATTGACAGCGCCATCTAGCGAGCAGCAATAACATTTCATAACAAACACTAAGGCCCGTATTCCAGATGAGACTCAGCCTGAATATTGATTTGTCTGAGGACAGATTGAGCGATGTGAATGGAGCTGATTACAGTCGGTAAAATCTGCTATTTGGTAAAAGAAGGTACATTGTTCAACGATAGTATTTTAAACTGGCAACCTCTCGTATGCCTGAAGAAAGCAACAGTGTGGTAGTAATGTCATGGTGCCCACCCAGTAAACCCTTTTTAAAGAATGTCGTACTACAGTCTCATCAGAAAATTAAGGCAATTTTCTTTCGAGAACTTGAGTCCTTTGAATGTGTGACCATACAAGGCATAATTTATCAGTTATATTAACTCACCTTTTATTGCTAAAACCAACAAGACATGGCAATAATTAAACATGCTTCGAATATTAATACTGCATTAGTAGGTCATAGACCTGTTGCAGGTTTATGCTTTTTCCTCTTACGCCATACGCTGGCGTGTGTGCAGACACTTCTAAATTGCAAAAGTGTACACACGTGTTTAAATTTCAAATCAATTCTAGGCGAGTTCTAAAAAAAAGTTTAGATAGGTACATACCTACACTGAATTACTTTCCTTATGGTCACACATAACGATACAGTGGATTCTTTAAACTGCTTCCCACCATAATAGCGGAATTAAGTTAGGCAGAAACAGCTCGAGATTATACTTAACACGTTTAAAATAAGATCAATGCGAAGCATAGCTGAAATAATAGATATATATATTACTCAGACCTGCGTTGTATACCTATGTATGAAGTTGATTCGGTAATAGAAAGAGCAATATAGGTGTAAGAAAACAGCCGTTTAGGTTTGAAAGAGAAAGTACCTAGTGAGTCATATTAGACTGTACTATCAAAACACGTTGGCCTTTTCACATAACATTCGCTAACATAATAATCAAGACAAACCAAGTCAAAAGGTGGAACAACACAAGCGGGAACAATGAGATGATGATATATATTTATATTAACGAATTGATCATAAACTGCGATTGAAAACGCCGTGGATATTACAAACAATAAACCGCTAAGCACATTCAGACAATTCAATTAATACAATTTCACGTGAATTCGCCTTGGTCGCGTATATTCGATACTTAAAAAATATGGATAGCGTCGATTGAGTTTGACTAACAGACATGTAGGTCTTGCGAATGTCTCACTACTAAAGTTATTGGATAAAACTCAAAAGACACTGTTACATTAACACACACTTTTAAAGAATGATTTAAAGTAGTTTTTGGATCATTTTCAAAAAACGCAAATATTTAAATTGGGAAAGATTTCACTTTATTTGTGATTTTATCTTTCTGTGATTTTAGTTCAATATCTTCTGTGCCCAAATTCAAACTCGTCTACAGGTTAACAGACGAGATTGTAATGCAGGCCATGGTCGGGATTGGGTTAGAGAGTGTACGACGGCGACGGTAGTAGCTTCCTAATGGCAACCAAAACATGTAAAAGAGGAAAAGGAGATGGGTCTGGGGCTGAAACTGCTGTACTAGCGTTGGATGGAATCGGAACTATCGATGTGATATTGATGATGATGAATACATTTGGAACCACAGAACAGTCTAAGTTTAGAGCGGATAGGATTAAGCCATTTTAACTGTAACTGTCCAACCCACAGGTCCAACAAAAAAGAAAAAAATACCTTGAAGGTAATAAATTTTATTGCGATCGACAAAAAACCTCACATGTTGTTTTACATGTTATTAGTCCGTCAAAAATTGAAACTCCCTCCAAACCATGAAGAAACTCAGCTCAGACTAAAAGAACGACATACACGAAACTTGTAATAGTAATACTAAAATAGTAACATTTCGCTTACACTCTTCGTATGCACTCACGAGTGCGAGCGAAATGCTACTACTTTAGTATTACTTTACGCGCAAGTCCAAGGCGGTAAAGCCAGGTCCACTGAAGCACCTCTGGCAGTTCCCACGGCATCACTCCTCACACTCCACCAATTACTAACACCATACTACACTAAGCTATACTTAGTTGGCAATTTATCGCCGCAAAAAAACTCAACTCATTCAAGTGGAATGTTTCCATTTATTTTTGAAATAAATACAATGTTGTTTTCGATTAAGACTGATGAATGCAGCCAATATGAATTTGAATGCAATCTGATGTTTAGCAGATATTATTTACACTGAAGTGATTACGGAAACCAAAAAATATCGTAATAATAAGTTGTAATAACTTTTATTATGATATTTTTTTGGTTTCCGTTTATTATGTTATTTTTTTGGTTGCATAACCCAGTTTCATAACACTGATTTGATTGTGCTATTTTACAGGAACCAGAGATCTGTTATTTTCGTCTGCCACGATTTTCAGTTCCGTGCCATAGGGGGCAAGCCTAATGCCGTAAAGCGGGCACTTTATCATAGAGAGTCCTAACTACCCTTTAGTCGCTTCTTCGACAACACCCACGGAGATCTACACCCTGATCCTATTCTATACCAGAAAAGTTTTCAGAAGAAGAATTCAACTGGGGGTGTGGATGACGGTGAATCGCAGTGAATCGTTGATATTAAATTCATAAGTATTTATGGACTTGCAAATCTTGATCGAGCAATCAAAACGTTACAATATTATTTTAAGAGTAATTAAAGCAATGTATCGCAAGAGGCCTCACATAACCAGTACTACACAAAACATGTTTATCACCAGATTTACACAGATTACTACCTCATATCGTAACTATGACGTACATTCGAAATACTCGTACAATCTGCAAATATGTATATGAAATTGTAGTGTCTATTTATAACGTTAAAATAACAGCTTTTCTTTTTCAAATGTGTAAATGGCATTACAGCAAAAAAAGTACTAAACTTTTGCCTGGCTATCTGTCTTTCTGTTTGTTTTAATTCGGTATTCTTCAGAACGATAAGGCCCTATTTCGACGGGTTTTCAATGGTAGATAGCTAATTTTATAAGTATGTCGCAATCACTACTTTTATTTTAGTAAATAGCTAGCTGTTGCCAGGGATTTTGTACATATCACGTATTTCCTTCTTCCTACAGTCTCGGTTCCTTTAAGCGGGACATGAAAAAGCATCTAATAAGACCATCAAGCTGTATGCCACCATTGTAACATCTGTAATGGTGACCCTCTTCCTGAGACATTACCTGCAGCTGGCTACCATCAGGTAAGGTAGAGTTAAATTGACGTGATCTACATAAAAAACCTAAGTCCGCACGAACAAAGTCTCGGACACAACTAGTCACGTTCAACACTAAAAAAGAACACCTGACTAGAATAAAATTATTTTCGTCAATAGTAGCGATTTATTTTGAAACAGATTGTAAACAATATGCCGAGGACGTTGACTGCGCGTACGCTTGTTGGTATAGATGCCGACACGGGCGCGATGATAACTTACACTGGGTAAGGCAGTGAACCCTTGTTTTGATGTGGCCCACCCACTACTTCAATTTAAAGTAAAACTTCTCGAAACTTCTTTGAACATCTTTGTAAACAAATTTAATATTCTGTACCATAACCATCCTGTAGCTGTTGGGTAGGAAGTTTAAACTTTGACCAGGGTTATCAGATCGGAAAATTAGTTATTCTTGCAAATTCCCTGACTGATTTTGTCGGTATTTAACGCGAATAGGGACACCAAATAGATTACGATAGAACCCGTTAAAATGTGGTTTCATTTCACTTTGACTGTTAAATATAATTTCTAGACTCCATTTAAAAGTTTTCCTGTATTTATAAAAAATTAAATATTTCCTTATCTAATTAAAAAATGCCATTCTGAAAATACCTATGCAAGTGTACTGTATAATATACAGTGTGATGTAATTTGTGCTTTATTTCTTGATTTCTTATTTCATTTATAAAGTCCTCGAAATTACTTTTTTCCTTATTTTCCTGACAAAGGGCTGAAAATAATTCCACGCGAATTCCTTTTATTTCAAGAATTTGATAACACAACAATTTGATCAAAATCCTAACTGGTTGGTTGGACATGGTTCTAGAACCAGAAAAACAAATATAACAAGGTTTAATAAAACCAAAGCCTATTTGCTTTTTCAGGAAGTAATAAAATGAGAATTAATACTGGAAAAAATTAAATCATCTCAAGACAATTATTAGTATTTATTTCATACTTAAACTACGATCAAACAACATTATCAGAGTTCACATCCGTAGGTGACTTAATAGGAATAACAAATGTAAATATAATTCAAATACAACAGTAAGTAAACGAGAAAGTTCTTGGTATCACGCGTTGTGCTACCAAAACGGCTATTTGCACAGCTAAACAAACCAAATGGTGTTATCGGTAACCAGTCTAGGTAGACCTCCTACCCCTCCCACTGGAGAGTAATACCAAAGTAACAAATGGTAATTTAGAAGATGACGAGGGCTCTTGATACAGTGGTAGTGTTGTGTTAAGGTGTGATGACGATGTACGAAAGAAACTAAACAGTTGTCGATGTCGTTTCGACCCGGGTCTGCTTGTTTATTCGGTACGATTACACTTGTGCTAACGTAATGCATTCATGTGATCGCTCTTATAAAGCTGTTATTATTACAACGTATACAAATGATCTTAAAAAGAATGTAGATTATTAACGATTCCATAGTTATTAAAATACATTTTAGTAGATAATTATCTCGGTCTCATCGCATAATGTCCATTTGTCGTAATGTCCTTTCCCAAAATGTCGTTTTATCAGAATGTGCTTTTCTCGAAATGTCCTTTCTCAAAATGTCGTTTTATCAGAATGTGCTTTTCTCGAAATGTCCTTTTCTCAAAATTCTCCTCTAAATTGACATCATTATCAACTATCACTATGGCGTAATTTTTTGAATTTATTAGGGTAGTTGTTTGGGTACAGAAGGTTTAGAAACATGTCATCATCACTGACACAGAATGGAGATGTTCCACTCAATGTCAGTGGTGTATCTTCCCAAACCCTTTGAGTGGTGTTCGATCCACTTAGTCAGGAAACGGCGAAAGCTAAGCAGTTGCAACTTGTCACACAATCCGATCTGATCAACTTAGATCACTAAACTAACGGATGGATCACAGTGAACCCCAGAGTGCTGTTTACTCCATAAATATAGCCGTGGAACCTAGTGGATTAGGGAGTAACTCATCAGGATTAACAGCAGCGAGTAAAGAGTAGTAGCAACAGAAAAGTAAAACTGTTTTAGAACCCGCAAAATAATTTATTACTAGTAACTAAATAGGAGTTATAAATGTAATAAAAAAAAACATTTCCCTTCTCAGTAACGTAGTAGATAAAAAGTAAAGTAAAATAATATACAGCCTGTACATAAAAGTGAATTATGTAAATGTGAAAGGTTAGTCCAACATATTATGACTGAATATTTGTTACCCTTTCACGCAAAAATGGCTGTACGGGTCTGGTTGAAATAGGTACAAAGATAGATTATAATCTGAGATAGCACAGAGGTGACGTTTTATCTCGGGACCGATGTGCCTGGTTACGGGAACGATGCATGAAATGACATGGGGTGAAAAGAGCCTCCCCGAGTAACGTTCCCCCACGCAATGAGATAACGTTCGGCGTATCCTGGAAACGGCTAGCTCTCGGTAATGCAGAGTCTAACCGGCTAATCTTTTCAAAACAATGATTCACCATTCACCAAAATGCGACGGGAACATACATACATACATAAAATCACGCCTGTTTCCCAAAGGGGTAGGCAGAGATCACCGATCTCCATTTTTTTAAATAAAGAATCTAAGAACCGAAGTTACTAATATTCCCTCTAACCCCTCTAATTAAGTTATTTGCTACGATCCTGACATATTACTCTCGCTTCATTCACTCTCATTACATCCTTCATGCATGCTCGTCGGTTTAGGGTACTCCCCGATTTGGTCCAGGTATGTGCGCCTAGGTCTTCCCCTTCCGACGCACGGTACCATCCACACTCGCCTCATAAACCTGTTTCGTTAGTCTTCTTTCATTCATACTCTCAACACGACCGAACCTCCCAACCCCCACCTCCCGAACCATTTATATCTCAATTCTCATTATTACATCTTCTATCACTCCACATCGCTCTCTTATTTCGCTATTTCTCACTCTATCTCTAGCGACGGGAACAATGCCAGTATTTACCGCAGGAGGACGAGTAAACAACAAACAGTAATGAAATAAAGAAATCTTCAGAAAGGTGACGATCACATAATTTTCTACTTGTTATGCAGTCAGTGTCGTTGTCGTAGACACACCTCGGAAGGGCTCGACCACATTCCATGCGGTTTATACACCGGGAATTGTAAAATTCCGTCACCGATGTTATTCGTCATTGATCACTGACATTTAATACTTACAATTATCGTTTCACCATCGAGGATTATTATTATACTAGCTTCTGCCTGCGGTTCTATCCACCTAGAGCACTGTTCCCGTTTGAGAACCTGTTCCAGGTGTAAAAATAGCTATTATGCTATTCCAGACTGTAGGCTGTCCATGTGCCGAATTTCAGCCAAATTCGTTCACTCATTTTAGCGAGATTGAGTAATTGAATTCAAAGTCAAAGTATTTATTCAAAATTGTGTAGCTACAGCTTTTTGACGTCAAATTCTGCTTAAAACTAAGTTTACCACCGCTTGCTAGGCACCAGTGGAGAAGAAACGGCGCAACAAACTCCACTGTAGCATTTTACAGACCTCATTGAATGTTTTAAAGCATTAAGTATGCTAACTATACAGATCGAAGCTCGGTGAACTAGTCGTTAAGGTATTCCCCCTGTAAGGTAGAAATCGCGGGATCGAGTCCCGCCCAAGCGATTCACTTCTCCTGAAGTATTCGAGATTGAGTAACTGCGTCCAAACAACTTCTTCTCAAAAAATGCAAGTCCTCACCTCGTCCAAAAGACGGTCGACGTTCTGACGCAGATGTTTCTTTCTCTGGGAGGTCAGAAAGTGCTTCTATATGAGCCAATATAGACCAGGAAAAGGCGGAGTAAAGCGGACACAGTAACGATAATACTACGTAAATAATATGTCACCCAATATCTGATAGTATTTCAAACTACTCGAGTAGTAAGAAATACTCACTCTCTTCATAATATTTATACTTCTATACTAATTATAGATACATCGATGACGCACATTTATTGTGCTAATAATTGCCGTGATAACATAACATTTGTATATACAAAAATACAATAAATGACATTGAGGTACATACGAGTGATATTATTGTTATTGTTTAAATACACCTGGTATGTCGATTGTGTAGGACAACATGCTTGTTGTTTGTAGTTGAAAGATTATATTGAGCAAGTCACACACACCCAACTATGGCGGACGACATCAAGATGGGCATGAAATAACACTTATCTCATTGACTAAGTATACCACATTGTTAACGCTAGTTTGAATCTATTATGATAGGAAAAAAATTAATTGGTTCAGGGCAGGCGGGGTTCGAATCCGCCATCCTTTTCTCACGGAAGAATTTGAATAATTAGCATGCTAAATTGTTTCAAATTTCATTCATACCCTAGATTGAGCCTTAAAATTATTCGAGGCGAATCGGGCAATAGCCTAAGTTATTAAAATGTATGAAATTTTCTTCCTTTCCCTTCTTGAATGGTGATTTATTAGGTGTATTTCTATTATTTCCAATGATCCCGATGTTTTAGTGGCTTTTCAGCTGCCAAAAAGTTGGCCACAAACGTCGGGAAACGTGATGTCATGAAAAATTCAGTAACTCCAAACAAATCGCTGTAGAATCCATTAAAAATAGTTTTATCTCAATTTAAAACAATATAATTATGTTACTGTAGTTGATAAGCAACTTCAGCACCTAATGTAGATAAGATCGATGCATTTGGGTAGGTAGTACTTAACTTATGCCAAGTTTGTAAATATGTAGGCATCTGAGGTTTTCCTTGTTAGTTTTCCTTTAACGGGACTTTCAGTTCCACCCAGTGTATTGGCTCTAGCGCGTTCGATGTCCCCCTTACTAAGTATAGTCTACTTTCTACTACAACAACCTTAGGTAGGTATTAGCTAATGGAACAAAGCAGTATACTATATATTCTTTCTATTCGTACCTACAGTAATGGTGTAATTATATTTAAAATTCAGCTCGCAGTATGTAACGATCTCATACGTAATTCACATAACATATTATTACGCAAATTAAACGTCTCAAACAACATAGAAGGCACTTTTACTTTTAATCGATCAGTATTCAGAAAGTCAACTTTCCCTCACTCGTGTTGTGTTGTGCCGATGGCGGACTCAACGCGGAAATCTATGTTTATTAAACAAGCTTTCGTTTACTTCTTTGCAATCGTTGATTAATTCAACTAACAAGTAGGAATTGAATATCACAGGCGATAAATACAAAATACGAACGCGAACCTAAATGAAGTTATAAATAAGTCATTTATAAAATTGTTTCAAATAGGATGTCACAAAAAGTCGGACCATAATTCCCAGAGAAACGAACAACAACAATAAATATACAATAACAACTGTTAAAGTTAACGAAACACGTTGGAGAGCGGCGCCCGCGTCGGCAAGCTTCTAAACTTACGAGTGCTCACAACAAATAAGTGGCTGACACACAGACACACACAAAAGCAGGATCGTGTTCGCCCGCGGCGACGAGCCTGCGCAGCCTGGGACACAGGTTTACTCAATGAACTGTACGCCACAGGGCTGGCGCACGTCGATAAACGTTTATCGATCACTATTAAACTTTTTGCCTTGTAATGTCATTCTATTTTTTTCCTTTGATCTCAATTCCCAACTAGGTTCGGAATTGGGGTCGGTTTTCAGCCTCAATACGAAATGGTTAGTTACGACATTATAGGTAGATACAGTCAGCATCCAAAAGATGTCGACGAACAAAATACCCAAAATAATCTTAATTTCGTTTTTGACCCCCTTCTAGTTGACCGATTGTTCTGATATTAGGTTTGGACAACCTATATATATAAAAGAAAGTTGTTTTAGTTACACTATTTATAACTCAAGAACGACTGTACCGATTAGGCTGAAAATTGGTGCCAGTGCCATAGAGCCAGGAGACTGGCTTGGATACTTTTCATCCCGTTCGACCTTTATTATATCCTGGGTATAAGGTTCCTGTGGGTCGCGGTCACGGGATCAGTATTTTTGTGACCCTGGTCTGGTACATTTGCATGAAGTACTTAGGCTCACAGACACTTTAAGGAACTTTATCTGGGTCGAGGAAATAGGAGCAATGTGTCCTATACCTTTCTATTCCGAACTTAACGCAGACTAAGTCGCGGACAAAAGTTAGTAATAACATATAAATAAATAAAACGAGAGTTTTAAGATCTTTTGAGACTTCATCGTCAAGATACGTGAAGCGTCCAGCGTACCAAGTACATGAAGCGCCTGCCATCTGCCCTTCACAAAACTTGGTGATATCGAAGTTGTGTAGTTACATACGAGTATGTCACTCAAATACTATATGGTATCAGTAATTGCTATTCAAATGTGTACTATACTAGTTTAGGTAATTTTCTCTCTTTGTATTGTTACTAGAAAGCGAGGTTATAAATACTTAGATCGTTCGTTGCTAACACAAGTAAGTATTTCGGTAGGTGCGTCATCTGTTCGTAATGTGGTCGCGACGAAACAACAGACAAGTTCATTTACGATCACTCTAACTAATGTCACTCAATTTTAATTTATCGGTGGGCCGCGTCACCGACGGAAATATATCGAAAAATATTTTTAATCTTGATTGATTCACAGTCTTCATGCCAGAAAGTGTTATAGATGTCAAATCATAAAATATGAAATTACGAATGACTGAATTTATTTAAACTAATTTAGAGATGTAAAGCAAGACTCCCGTTTAGTCCCAGTTTCATCATCGCTGAATTTCCTATACAAGTCCTAAAAGGTTATATTTAAAAACCATTTTTGGCGCATTCAAAATCTGCACCGATATCTTTGTGAATCGATGATCTACAAATCAACAGTGATTACAACACTACGCCTCGGAGTAGAGTAGACGTTAAGTAGGCGAGATCGTTGCACCGGCTAGCGGTGCAGTTTTCTATCTCCCTTACGCGCTGCATCTAAATCTAGCGGTGCACTTCATCTATCTCTTTCACACTCTAAAGCAAGCCTTTAGGGCTGGCTATTGAAAAACGATTGAATAAAAAAATTGTAAATCAAAGTGTTAAGAGGCTGCTAAAGAACAAGATTGGTGTCCTTCAGCCAGAAAATTTATGAGCGTACCGTGCTTGTTGCTAAGCATAAGTTAAACGCGAAGTTTGCGGACTGCGGCCACAGACCACAGAACGATTTATTTCACTGGCTACAGAAACTACAACGGGTGGTCCCGACTTGCGATTTCTTCGCCCGAGGTCTATATATCTGTAATGGTGTTTCTAGTCATAAATACAGGTGCGATAAGTATCGGGCAGCTCGGCGCTGAGAGCAACGCAGGGCGATGGGTGGTCGACGCGAAATTCGGCAGAGCGCTGCCCTGGGGACCGGTTCTGAGAAGGCTCGGCGCGTCGGCGGCGGCGGCAGCTATTGTGTCTGCCCTCTGCCACACGCGCCGCTTCATTACCGTCCCTCTGGACCTCGCCTCCTCTCCCGACCCTCGCCCGTGTGTTACTCAACTAACACAGGCGCCAATGCCTTCTGATTACAATACATGAATGAAATACAAACTAGGAAGGTACTTGAGTGTTGCTTCAATTATAACACCTCATTTCTTTTAATTTTTACCCAAGATATTTTTTACTTTATGAACTCTTTCTTTTGGCTATAATGTTGGGAAAATGTAGGTCTAAATAATTTACTTACTTACCTACTTGTAAAGATTCTTGTAGAAATATTCAAATTAAAAAAGAACAATCAGTAAAATGCTTTCGCTTATATGAATGAATGTTGTGTAATAGTAATAGATCATAGTGATCCACAATATATTTTTTATGATGCTCTCCTAAGAAAATATCCAACCTTCGTCACAGCTTAACAGGTGATTAAAAAAATAACACGGTAAAATGCATTTTAAACGGCAAACAGAGCTTTGCCGCACCAATAGTTTTACAATAGACAAGAAATAATATCGTTCACCTAATCTCTATTTCGTTAGAGGCGCGCCATATTTCATTCTGGCAGCCATTGTCAATAAGAACCGAGGTCAGAGGCAAATAGGAGAAAAGAACGTCCACACTTTTGTTTTCTTTTTCGAACACTCAAACAAAATAAACTCTAAGCACAGTTGCTTGAACGCGCCGCCTTTTAAAATTCAAATTCTAATATCTTTTTTCCATCCCATCTTTTCATTATTATATTACATTGGACGCTTGCTGTCAATTCAGTTTTTTAGTTGAGTTTCGACTTTATACCTGGACAAAGTGATGTCTACCACTTTACGATGGGAGCTTATTGCGGTGTTAGTGATGTCTTGTAGAAAAATATTAACGTTGAAATAAGTTATTAACGTATTATTTCGCGATTCATTTGACGTTATTTTACTATCAACGCTGATCCTGGGCCTCGATTCTGCTAAAACCAAACCATTGCATTGTGGTGCCACCGCCCGCGCCATTGCAAAAAAACGGCATTAATTACTAGACTTTAAAGCGACATAGTTAAGGTTCAAAATTAAATGTCTTTTTGCAGACTAATTGAAAAAGTGTAATGAAACTGTTTTCATTTCATTTTGGACTTTAGGCGTATAGAAATAAAGACTAAAATTTCATGTCATTTTTGCAGTGATTGCGGCGCACCACAATGGTTTGGCTTTAGTAGAATTGAGGGCCTGAGGTCTCGGTTGCTTTTGCTGTCACAGGGAGCTGAAAAGAAACCGAAACGTCATCGGTATCAATATGCAACCATTATAACAAGTAACGCTCAAAAATCACGATAAAATCCGTATGTGTAACATTCGCGTTTGTAAACTTCCGACAATATTATGGCCTAAACTGTAAAAAACGTTGTTATGAGTGTAATCTTAGAAGTTTTTTGGCTGGTAAAGTATTAATGAATTATGATTATGAATTCATGAATAAAAATATGACAGAGAAATGTGTTAGTATGAGATGTTTTTATTTTTATTTTTTATTTATTTATTACCATTAAAACAAAACAATACAAGAACAATAGTGATAGCACAAAAATTGTTTGATTTCACAATCCATAAAAGGCATGCAAACAGAATAAAATAAGAATTCTGAGAAGCTGCTAAGAAGAAAAATGAGTCAAAAATTATACCCTTTTTTATAACGCATTTGGCTACCTACACGGTACACCACATACAGCACATATCTACATACAATACACTATCGTCTAAAGGAAATCCATATGCCTTTAATTAACACATTTTAAATGCGCAACTAAATATACGAATGATGTGAAGTGTTAACATGTCCTACATGACCATAGATCTCTCTATGAACGGTTAGACACTGACAATCTCAAAGGAAATTGGCAATTGACCTCCTACTTGAACTTTAAATTGACGCCAGACTGGTATTTATTATGAGTAGTAATCACTGAAGTACCTATTATACCTGATAATGTTGGTACGATTATGATATACATACAAGACGATACAAGATATTATTAACTTATTATTTATTATTAACCAGATTTTTATTTTCTGTGTTACTTAGCTGATAAAAATTTATTTAACATTATTATTCAGGTAAAAAGCAAATTATTTTATATATCCGTAGGTGTTCAGTCAGCATCATAGCATAGTTTTTCTGACAATAATATACCATATAAATTAATAAAACAGTTGGTTTGCCCTTAATACGAGAGTTTTAAGATCACTTTGAGACTTCGGCGTCAAGATATTTATGACTATACAGGCCTAAACCCATGATTTTTAAACAGGTATATAACCAAAAACTAATGAATTCGAAAAAATTGGCACAATATCGGAAATTTAGCATTTCCTTAATTAAACTTTCAAATATTCATACATAATTGATTAAAGATTATCCATTTAAGAATTCAAATGTATTTATATCTAAAAATATAAAGATAATCTCAAAGTAAAATTTACAACATTAACATCAATACCTAGAAATCGTATTTCCTTCATTAACGAAAACTAGGTCCACTAATTGTATAACATATTGTAATGTAACTCATAGAAATATTACTGAAAATGTGTGTACATGCATACAATTTGAATGACTCTTGTTCTCACGATAGGCGCAACCCACTTTTGTTATATTATGTCATACAATTGTAGCGAGACGAAAATGAAACGAAAAATTCACAACAGTTTTGTTATGTTACGTAGAAGTTGTTATAATCTATAAATTATTCTTAACTAATTATGTGCTGTTATAATTTGTAATTCTTTAACGTTTGTTTTGGTTAATGATCTTAAGCAAAACAAATAAAAAAATAACCTTTTTGATGTTTGTTTTGTTTAATACCTATCTAGCTTGTATTCTGAGTATCTAGCCTAGACTAGTGGCACAATCATCAGTAGAATAGAACATTAGGTATTAAAAGTCGTAAACATTGACAATGTCATCATTCATTCATCATTCACATTCATTATTCCATTCTATTCTACTAACGATTGTGCCACTTGTAAGGAATGATTCCAATGATATTCAATTAAAATGAGGGAGATAATATTTCAATAGATAGGTACTATCATCGCGATATCAAAAGTCAACCGCGGCGAATTCCGTTAAAAGTGACAGTTTTAAGCGCCAACATCTATTTCTGATATAAGATCACTAGCTGACCCGTCCCGGCTTCGCCCGGGAAAATTTCGTATTCCATATAATTTTAATACTGACCTAAATGAAGAACTTTCCATACAAGCGTTTTAAGTACTCTATTAGTAGTTAAATTTTGAAAAACACTGACAGACGTATTCAGTTATTTCTTAAAAGACACAGGTTTATGAAATTTCTCTGAAAATGATGGACTTTCATACAAATTTCCATCCCTTATAGCAAAATTTCCAAAAATCCTTTCTTAGTGGATGCTTACACCGTATAATGCATATAGTGTCAAAATTTCAAGTTTGTAGGTCCAGCGGTTTAGGCTCTGCGTTGATGAATCAGTCAGTCAATCAGGACAAGTAATTTTATATAGATTGAGCAGAAAAAGGCAATTTTCTACTCGTTTTAGGTTTTGATACTCGTGTTTGATGAAAGAGATTTTTCTCTAGATATAATATACATGTATATGTAGTAGGTATATCCTATCAAACTAGTCACGTGTCGGTGACATTAATCATCTGTTGTGAGCAGTTGTGAGTGAACAGGGTCAGCCGCCGTGATCACGACTTGTGTCAGTCGCCACTGGCAACCGACTATCAGGTTGCTCAATTGTCTATTAAGTAATTACAAGTTGGAACAAAGGTGAACGTGGTATTTATACGCAGATATGATCCGGATAAAGATAATTGAAGTAGTTATAATGCCTAATATAGTATCAGTCATTGTATATTGTTCTAATTTACGTAAAACATACTTAGGTAAAATTTGGGGGTGTCATGGCTAGAATTTTTATTGTTGCAAGTTGTCAAAATTTTCTAAGTAGTTTCTGCGTCCCGTTCCAAAGTGTATCTCTGAAACTCAATTCTCCTATTAAAAAGACATTCAAAATTCAGCCTCGATCTAAAGAACCAATTCTCTTAGTCGGAAATTATTTATTAATTTTATCTCAATATAATGTTAATAAATAAATAAATATTTTCCAACATTCTACACAACGCTATCTAGACCCATGGTAAGCATAGCTTAACTAGCTTGTGTTATGGAATCTAGAATACTGATAAACTTACTTAAATACTTTTTTTTTTGTAAAGACATACATATTATACATAGATACACCCAGACCAATGCATATTCATGCATACAAATATTTGCACTGAGCGGGAATCGAACCCGCGCCCCCTGCGTGGCAGTCGCGTTCACTACCACCACGCCACGGAGGCTGTCAAAAGCTACTGTAAAGTTATTAACGATCACGATATCAATATCCTTTCTTCAATAATGCATTACGGAAACAAATTTTGACATTTCATTTAATTTTGACAGATCAAGACTTAATTTGGAATAGATTTGTATTAGGGAAACTAAGCCATTTTTGTTCATAACAGCTGGTCTAGTAGTCGTGGTATTACTAGGTTAAAATAATCGTGATGTCAGTACGACGGCAACCTAACATTGGAGTGAGGTCAGTGTGGCTGATAGGACGACAGTGCAACGAACTATTTGGAGCGCTGCGACATTTAATTCCACGAAACGCGACTCGGCCGGCAGCCAGCCGCATGCCGAACTCTGAGGAGGATAGAAAGCGCCAAAATGACAACTTTGTAAAACAACTGCTCTTGGTGTAAATACAGTAGCAGGCTGTAGAAGTGTAGATATTAACTACGATTATAAGAAAGAGAAAATTCTAGATGGGTAGGTATATTTAGATAAATGAAATCATTGTAATAAAGATATATCTACCAAATAAATCAAATATTTGAACACAGTGTGAATCGCATCCGCAACCTGTGGCTTAGCATTTCACAAATCTAAACTCTGTACAGAAACGGCATTTTGTAAAACGTGAAAACTCAACTTTTCATTATTGAAATCTAGTCGTTTCCATGAACTAATTTTGAAAATATGAAAGTTTGTGAAGATGTTTGGATAGTTGTTACTCAATCCCGCTCAAACCGTTGAACGGATTTGGCTACCTACAGTCTGGAATAACCAGCCACTTTTTCGAGGTCGAGAACGAGATCAGAATTCCAAAAGCCGGAGAGCAAAAGTATGATGATAAATGTTACCTTAGAGGTATACAGTTGGTATACTCGTATCGCTGAATCGTGCTGTGTATCAACACCAACTAAACGGCAGTTTTATCGCCACGGTACAGTTATTAGCGTAACTATTGTTTCAAACATCTCATTTGGTTCGCGTCGCACGCGCTGGTGACAAAAGCCAACTGTTTTGTGGTCGATGAGAATGTCTTTTAGCGCCGCTACCTACTTTAAACTTACTATTTGACGTTGAAGACACTATTAGTTCTGACGGCAAATTCTATGCCAAATGTACC
The DNA here is from genome assembly GCA_914829495.1 of Eilema sororculum. NCBI lineage: Eukaryota > Metazoa > Arthropoda > Insecta > Lepidoptera > Erebidae > Eilema > Eilema sororculum. The sequence goes on along the minus strand of OU618545.1, from coordinate 18,038,997 downwards.
AAATTTCCAAATGTCAAAAACAATCACGATTTGTTCTGGTTGCATTAGGCTTACCTTTACTTTGAAACTTGATTTGGCTTTCTTGGTTTTTGTAGGATAGGTAGGCAGAAGATACCTACATTAGCAGTTCTACAGCGACAGCTTGACTACGTAGTTAAGTAGTAAACAAATGTCTGAACTTATCACCATTTCCAGGTCCAACATGAAGAGCGGACCCAAGAAGTCTTTGGCTTGGCGTCGTAGAAGATGACATGCGTGCCAATGGTGTCACAACTATTACTGCCTAAAACTTCTCCGCCACTTCAGAAAGCAAAGTTTCGAAAAGTAGATTCAGAACTTCGAGGTGAAGATCTTAGAATATGTCGTTGGGACTAACTAGACCAGGATGATGATGAACATTTATCTGAATAAAAAAGAATTAATAAATAACGTCAGGTGTCTAAACCATCAAGAACTTGTCCAAATATTGGAAATAGTGTGAAAAATAACTGTCTCAAAGAAACCGTTACGCGGAAAACACGTGATTTTGTATCGTTTAACCTAATGAATTTTGATACGTGTGACCATAACGACCGGTCGTATTTAGCACAGGTGACGTAATCCTAGACGCAATGCTTTGTTAGCGATATCGTAACACGTATGGCCTTTATAGATTAGACGGATAAATCAAGAACGACAACGACTTACAACCTACCAGTAACGTTATTTTTCAAAATCAAGCTATGATAGCCTCAAAAGTACCCAGAGTCCTCTTTCTTGCTCTTTTTTCTTTTCTTTCTCTATTTTTTATTGCACACATACAGTACAGAGGTCATTCATAACATAAAATTTGTAGATACATGTATCTACAGAGCTTAACTCAATATGATTTCTCTGCCAGCTCTCCTTCATGGAGTACAGAAATAGTTCTTCTCTTATTGATTTCGCTTATACTGTTATTATGGGATCGTGTTCCGTTTGACTCCTAAACGAGAGGAATACCTTTACCAGGGCAATCAGCAGGTGTCCCGGTTTGCAGATGAGGTTGCCTTGGTCCTAAAATTCCCATAGGTCTTAGCGGAGCCCTATATGTACACCTGGTACACCATTTTAAATTTTTCCTGCTTCGCAATATTACTATCCAAATTATGAAAAGTATTCCCTATCATAGATACCACGTAAATAATTTGCTTAATAAATATCTTAAAATGTTTAAATTAATTCTAAATGTTGTTGTTGCTATTAAATTTACATAGGATCTTTAAAATCCGTGTTCGGTTGTGCTACTTGCGTTGGAAATATGTTTTACACTTCAAGGACATCTTAATTCTCGTACGATTTTTATTATCTCTAGAATAATCACTGTTACTTATTTTATCAAATTAGGATTATGATTTACAATATGTAAGTATTTTATTGTTGATCGTTAATCTTTTTGTTTGCATTATGGAATTAGTGCTGCATGTTGAACCTCGTGGCCATAGGCAGTGTGTAAATATTTGGATGATTCCGGTTGAATATCAATTGGATAGATAAAACAATCCTTGTAAACCAAGTTTTTTTTTTTTTTTCATCTAAATGCCTGAACTATCGAATGAAACTATTGCGTCACGATTTCCCAAATATGTCCAATTTCAAGCAGCGATTATTTTCAATTTCATGCAATTCTTGCACTTGGGCGCACAAATTCTGCACTCCTACTCTTTCGCTTAACTCATGGATATCTGTGGCTTAACTTAACTTTAAGGGAAGCGACTGTCTTCTAATCTCCCAAATCTCAACATCGAAAAGAAAACCTACGTTAGAACTCTGCCCATCAATCAGCAATGGCTAACCGGTGAGGTTGACTTGGGTTTCGCAGATTATGATGAGGCCCAATAGGTATACACCCAGCCGACGACGTCAAAAAGTACAAGTATCTACTCAAAACACTACAGAGCAGTTCTAACATAAAATCAAATAGCAATTAAAGGACGAAACAGATGCATCGTGATTGCAACGCACAGATGCGCACGAGTTGGATTTATTTCTGTTCAGACTCGCATTAATATCGGTAATTGATGCGTTTTGCGGCCAGATAATATATGGCAAACTTGACATACTGCCAACAAAAAATATACTGTGAGACTGCATCTATTCAGCTTCGGAATTATAGAAATTGGCGGTCAGACAGTCGATTATCGATTAGCGGCTTTCAAGATTATTTCCTAGAATTATTATGATCAATTTTGCTATCTCCTTTATTAAATCGACTTCTATAAATAATAGGCATAATTTGAGGATAATTAAAGTAATTTGTACGATCAGAAAGGAAGTCCAAATCAGGATTTCATCAAAAACTATCAACTTTTTGTGCAAATAAACATTTATCAGGATACAGAACAAGTTAAAAGCAACTATCAAAAGGCAATTTCACGCAAGATGAAAGAGGCGTTCTTGAGTTACCAATAGTCGGATGCGATTGTCGGTGAGGCAAATAACAGGTCCCAGTGATCGTCTAACGAGCACCCGCCTCCACGCGAAACTAAAACCGAAGCGAGACGGTTATTCTCGACAAAATTAAAATGGCGGCACAGTCAACAAAGGTCAGTTAGTCAGTAATTTATGTTATATCGCTGCACCAGATAAAGCAGGATACATCAAGCGACAATAATTGCACACGATAGATATACTATTATAATTAAACATAAAGTTGAGTAGTTTTAATTATGAACAACCATGATGGCGTGCTGGTGGGTTAGAAACATCTCGTTTGTTTTTTGTACACGCAAAACCGGGTTAACGGCTATTTCATTTGCCTCTACGTGTGCTAAAATCTATGTCGACGCAAATGATGCGGTGCGGTACATTTTCGTATTCTCAAAATATGAATTAAAATTCAACTGGATTCTTCTTGATCTATTGAGTAGAAATGCTGGTACGGGTGCGACAGAACATGCACTAATGAGTAGGTGCAAACGAGAACAGTAAACAATACACCTTTGACATCATTATTTAGATAACATATTTCTTTACCTCATTTTAACAGAAGATCACTGTTGATCAAGCTATATCCATAAAAGTACAATATACAATCAATCGATTAACGATACACCGAGACGAAGTGACATGGGAATGACAAGAATTAACCGTTTATATTTTAATGGTTTAATATAAACACCATGCAAATTGCCTATTGTGAAATATGAACCGCGAGGGTGCTGTACACGAACAATGGGATCGTGGGAAACGATATCAAAGGCAAAGGTCAGCTGGCCGTTTATTTTTTTTCGATAACACTTAGTTTAAGATAAAGAGGTATAAACATTGATATACATGTAATAACGAACAGAGGTGAACCGGTGACGAATCGCGCCGGGGAATCACCATTGAAATTGGTACGGACCCGAGCGACCGCGAACGAAATAAAGCGCGATTGATATACTACTTGTTAGTTAATGTGATGCGAGATTTTGCCGCGAGACCATCTGCTTCGTAAAAATGAAGAAGTATATATTACTGGGGAATAACTTGAAGATGGAAATGGTGCTGAACGCGAATCGCTTGAAGATAATAGGCAATAATAACTACATCAAGATAAATAGAAATGTGGGAAGTGTTATCATGATCGGTAGGGAGTGCAGTATTGATGTTTTGGAGAACTATGGCTATATAGAAGTAGTTGGTGTCACCTCTGCAGTTAAAATATCGTCTTGTGCAAGTGTTAATGTAATCGAAAATAATGTGAACGAAGAAATTACTGACAATACTATAGTTTTAAAGAAAAATCGCACGCGTGAACGCGTAGAGAAACATTCCAAAATGTGGGAAAAGCTTAAACAAATTTTGAACGATAAAACGTTTCGTTCTAAAAAAGGTTGCTTTGGTTTTTTATAAAATTCAGTTGTGTGAGTGTTATAAATTAAAAAGTAATATTCCAACGCTTTATTTTGAGTGTCACTTTAGAAAATCCTTATCATAATATGTAGGTAATACGAGTATGCATTTAATTTCATTGAACTGAGTATGATATGTTTTTAGGTAAATCATCGGAGCGAGGGGAATTACTTGTGAGTCTTGTGACGTAGTTTTCCTCGCTTACCTCGCACTACAGACTTATAATATTATAATAGGTATTTAATTATTTATAATAAATATAATATAAGTACGCACAGTCATATCTATGGTGGTAGAGTGTTCAGCTGCTAAATAGAAGTGGCGGCTTTGATTCCCACTTATGCAAATACATGTTATACATGTTTTTTATTTGTTTCCAGGAATATGTATGTTTTCATTGGTCTAGGAGTTTCTATTCATACTTGAAGTATATTTGTTTAGAAAATATGCATGTTAGTATGTTTAGGTGTCTCAGATCGAATCTATCAAAACACATAGATAAGATGTAAATGTTTTATGTAACTTGTAACCCTTGTTAATCTGTGCACATAGTTATTTAACGATATATAAATTAGCGGAGCAAAACGGTGTATATTAGTTATGTAGGTTTAATAATATTCCAAGTTCCTAATTACAATTGTATGCTATGAGATATTCTGTTGCCAATAACTTCTCTAATTGGCATAGTGTATTAATATCATTTGGATGATGTCAAGAAATACATTATTTATTACAAATATTTTTATTAGTTTCCTTCCCGTTATATTTGCGATAAGTAAGAAGGTATGTATATACGCAAAGAGCTATAAGTTGTCAAACCAATAACTTTTTAAACAACCTTTCTTCACCGATATTAAAATACTTACTTCTGACGTTCAGAAACGGTGCGACTAACTTGTGTTTTTTTTTAAAATAAAATTGTCATTTGACTGAATTTTTTTATGGCATTTTTAATGCTAACTTTAAAGTTCGAAAATCATCGGAAAAAATGAAACGCTCAAGTGAGACTTGAACTCACGACCTTTCCCTTACAGGGGGAATGCTCTTCCAACTGAGCTATTGAACCACACTTGATTCATTTCAAATTTTCCTTCTCTTTATATCCGTCTTTTAAACTTTCATTACTAATATCTATATATCTATCTATCACCCATTTTTTTTTTAAGAACCTTAGCCATGCATAAAAATGCCGCTTTAAAAATGCGTTTGTTGCAGTGAGTAGTTTCAAATGTGTTTTAAGTAAGTATGTAAATCCAGCTATTCTTATACTCACAACTGTAAATCCCCGAAGGGGTAGTCAGAGGTGAATTAACACCCACGTTTCGCCGAATATGATTTTCGGTCCCACAACGTAATAGGGGGCGAGCCTATTGCCGTCTAGGGGGCCCTTTGTTCCAGGCTGTATGTTCACTGTCGGATGAAAAACAGGCCCATCCCTTAGTTGCCTTTTACGACACCCACAGGATTTCCGTCAGAAAAAGCTTTTCCATGACGGTATAAAATTATAAAAGTGATAAAAACAGTGTAACGGCGCGACACGGAGCGCGTTACCGTAATTAAATAATTACTTAATTTACAACTGCGAGGTTACGAGTTCAAACACATTCTACGTCAATCCACCTAGTACCAATATATGGCTGGGTGCTGGATTCAAGGTGATAACAGTTACACATTGACTTCTTTATTTACTTCAGCCCGCGTGGATGTCGGTTATTGCGACCAAACATAGCCTAAGGCCTTCCTCAAGGTCTAATCTACCCCTGTACCAAATTTCATCTAAATCGGTTCAGTGGTTTAGGCGTAAAAGCGTAACAAACAGACAGTTACTTTCGCATTTATAATATTAGCAAGGATTAACAACAGAAGGTCAAAAAGATGTTCAAAATTGAGTCATGATCTACTCTCATCCCAATTTCATCATTCATTTTTGACATTTGGTCAAAAATGATCACTATTTTATTGACAAGAGATTCAATTCTAGTTAAAAAATATATTCATTAATTTGGCTTCGATCTAATGATAAAAACGATCACGATGCTAGCACTACAGGCGACTAGGGCTGGCGCCCATTATCGGCATCGGCGAGCTTCAGGATTTTTTTTTGGCCAAGCATAATAGATCTTATCACTATCATCATAAAATTGAAATTTCAATGACGATCGTCGACTATTGTCGGCATCAATCGGCATTCTGTAGCGTTATGGTTACCAATTAAAGTTCAACCTTATATGTATAGCAATAAGATCTATTGTTATTCGACAAATACCAATGCTTGCCGATGCCGGCACTGGGCGCCGGCCCTAAGGAAATACTGTTGCACCGGCACTTTTTTTTTCATATAAAGTTCATTATAAAGCTCTTTTGTTGACTATACTAATAGGTAGGTACCTACCTAGCAATATCTACGTTGATTTATTTTAATATTTTCTATATCGTTTTTATATTCGCAAGGAATGTTGTATGTAAATTTAATTACTAAATGATGATTAAGAAAGTTAAAAAATACCTATATAATCTACCAATTATTATATAACAGTATTATATAATAATTGATAGAAATTTTCAGACAAATATTAATAGCCTAAATTGTTATAAAATAATACATAACGATGATATAATCCTTGTGTCTATACATAATGTAAATAAATTTGTACTGTTTTTTTATAATTCATGTCTTATAATAGCTCGGGACTTCACGCGATCAATTTTGGAAAACTTACTTTTGTCGACGTTAAAAACTATGGTCTGATCCGCCACTATACTTTTAAAAAAATGTCTTATCGTAATAAATTGTCTTTGATTTGCAATAAAACAATCATGCATTTGATAGTGACAACCGTTCCTACTTTCGCCTTTTCGCGGAATGGTTTTACTTTTTAAATTTAGAACATAGATAATAAATACCTTTAGTCAATTAATTACACACACGTCACCCTCGCCCTAGGCACATGTCGCCTTGAGTCGATAAACACAAAAAATGTTGATGATGTAACAGAAATATATTTTTAACACACAACAGACAGTAACCCAACAAAACAAAATGTTTCATAGAATGCGATTAGCGTAAGGAACTATGACGACTTTCAAAGTATTATATGTTTGGCAATTCGCCATTTCGATAATGTACATCGTCATTTTCATTCTAGCATTGTTCTCGGTTGCATTCGAGGCTTAGGTACTTCAGAACCTGAGGACTGCTAACTTTTCCTAGTTTAGTTTACCAGTTTTAAAGGCCAGCTACATGGGTAACTAATGCCTGGCAATGAATGGCGCCCCCACCCGGTCCAAGTAGAAGGGGTAGGCCCAAGAAGTGCTGGCTTGGCGTCGTGGAGGGTGACATACGTGAAAACGGTCTCACTACCTTGGACGCCCAAGATCGTGCGAAGTGGAGGAGGAAGAGCCAGAAGGCGGACCCTGAGCTCCGAGGGCACCGTGGGCCTCGGATGTAATCAGGACTAACGTCTTTATGTGGATGATGATGAGTTTACCAGTTTTAAAGGGAGCTACTTTCGGTTAGCCTTACAACCACAAAAGGGAAGATACCCCAGAACCTCGACCGTCATTCAGTAGGCTTTCTGGTGAAGCTGGCTTTCCATTAGTCAGTTAGATTATCGGATGTATGGGACCATAAAGGTTTTCGTGGGACCCCAAACACCGGATGTATAAGTTACATCGTCGTGGTCGAAATTTCTGCATACTCATATTAGGTGTAAATAATGTAGCAGCTGGTAATCAATTAAACCAGAGACAGCAAGATGCAAATGTCACTTCTACATAGTGTTATAAACGAATTCTCTGTAAAATGTTTTAGCACCGTTTTCTGAACGCATCTGTCATCGAGGTGACGTAACTGGAACAAATGACTGTTGGATAATTGCCATAAATTATTGGGCGGGTTTGTGTTTTTATAGATGGGTAGTTAACGCCCGGCATGCGTGCAATGATCTTTTTTTTTCCTTTTTTTAATGCTAGGAAGCTAGGAACCTTCACGGGCATATGCACACTTGCCCAAAGTTCATGGCTATCTGATATTAAGTAATATTATATTAACGGAGGTGTGTTTTTTTAAATAAATTAGTTAATTATGTTATAGTTTTTATATATTCAATATTCTTAACTACTACTTACCTATTAAAAATAAAATCATGGTTCTTTTAGCAAAAAATATCTTCCCCTGACAAAATGTCCACAACAGGTAACAGTAATGAATTAATTAGATAATAAGATGAATGTAATGAAATAATACAGACAGTATGCAGTCGGAGTTTGCAGTGGCCTTGATATTTGCGCGATAATGTCAGTAGATAATGTTATTATCGTTGGAAACGGAAATTCCACTCGATAGCTCTGTACGGTATCTTATAGAACTCGTAAGGGATAACAAAGCAACTACTGACTCAACTAAGGAATGTTTTTCATAGATAACAACCTTATTGTCCAAAGACAACGTCGGTCGTGCTATTTTTTTAATGTAGAAGCGGCTATATGGAAGATAGCATAGGAAAGGATACCTTAAAAGTCATAAAGGGATATTTTAAATGTCATAATGTTTACAATACGTGTGATATTTTTTTTAGTTGTATATTAAGTTTATGGGTATTTTTTCTATGCTGCTTAATTCTATTTAATGTGAACCTATTTATATTTTCTGAATTACTTTTTGCTAGTAATTAGGTACGCTGTACAACAATTCTCAGACTTAAAGAATAACAATACAAAATACTTATTTATAGCAAATCCTACTAAACTGTGTTATCTCGTTTTACTCGAGGAATTTCGTGAAGTCGACCTTAATGCAGAACTTTAACATTTTTTTTTTAATATTTTTTATTTATTTATTTCTACAAAAACAACACAATTATTACATTTTGTTTAGCTGTTTTATGCACAATTGTCAGAATTGTTGTTGCAATTAACAAAATACACGTATAGAAGTCAAGTCAACCAAATTGACGTGTCCTATAAAAAAAACCACCAGAAAAAGTAAAATAGCATCATTTCTACTTTGAAACGGCTTTCATTCATCCGAAAAAGATTGTACGCAGAAACACCTTTCCAATGGTCTCATAATAAATTTATCGATTAAATTCCACACGGAACAACCAAATATACTGTAATCGGAAGTTAAATCGAGTCAAGTTCACAAAACTAACTCACTATCTGCCGGATATAGTCATCATGTCTTTTTTTACTATTGAGGCGAGGGTAAATTGGTAACCCACTTAAGGTCGACCTAGGAACTTTACTGTGACCTAGGCGTACGTAGGTATGTCAATCAGATCGAGGACGTTTGAAGGAAATGCTAGGTCAAGAGAACTGGCAACGGGTGCGCATTTATGAAAACAATATTATGAAAGTAGAAGAAGCAAAAAGCGTGGGTGTAGCCTAAAATCTTTCCACTTGCTACGATCCTAGCTCGCCGGCCTCAATTGGGAAAATGACTCTAATGTATACTACATGTAAAGAGTGTAAATGAGAAAAAAAAATTAACGTAGGCTAAATGGTAGGTTTATAGTGACAAAATACCAAAAAAACACATCATTTAACGTTATAATTCTAAAATTTAGAGTTGACACTATTAGTAATACATAATCGGGCGTCGCAAACTTGCTATCAAAATTAGATAACTGCCAAAGACTTTCACTGACCGGCTGATTTCACTCGGCGCGACCAGCCTCTTCGTAGACTCATAACAGGGTTGCCTTTGAATAGAAAAATATGCCCTAATATTCCCGTGTTCTACAAATTTAAATTAAAATTAACGGGATTTTGTCTCTTTCGAAGAATTTCGTCTCTTTGATCGAGGCAAATGACTTTATTGTCTTTAAAATAAAATGAAACTGTTTCTAGTAGGTCTCTACGAAAATTGAACGCTATCGACCAAACTAGGCATAGTCTGAATTTTGGTGCATAGCATTTGGAGATGCTAAAACTAAAAAGATATTTTCTTTAATTATATTACCTATTTCATGAACAGGACTTAGCTAGTGAATACGGCAGGGCTCGCCGTGTTATCGGTAATGAGACCCACCATGGAGGACTGGCTAGAGAGGCCACATGGGGGCCTTTCAGGTGAACACCGGACACGAGTGTTTCGGAAGTTACCTGAATTCAAAGATTAAATAAAATCTCTAAATTGACAACCCTAATAAGTAACGAGCCGATCCGATACTTGCGCAACAATGCCTCTTGCTAAGGTGCCTCCCATACTGCCATCAGATCAGCCGGTCATGTCATACATCATCGCGTCGAGACTGTCTGGGAATTTGATTAATGCCTATTAACGGATGTCTTCTCATTGGTTAACAATTTGCTACAATTTAATTGGCAAATTAAGCCCTTTAATAATTACTTTAACAGATTATTGTTATTAATTACATTATTTTAAGCCTTACTATTGTATATCTTTTAAGTAAACAAGCAATGAGTACGTAGGTAGATTAATAGCTTTTTGTATAAGTCACGTCAACATGATTTACTTCCCCTGATGGTAAGTAAAAATGGTCTTCAGCTTGACAACCTCATGAGATGCTTTCTCGTTTAAAATTAGTTTAAGAACATCATTCTACTATAGTCTGCTGTTGGTTATTTGGTGAGCCAGTGCTTTTAAGACGGCTATGCTGTCGGTTAGGTTAGGTTAGGTTATGTAATATTTTTAAAATAGTTTTTTTCTGTAGTGGATATGATTGTGACATTTTCAAATTATTATAATAAAAACACAGTCGATCGACTAACTACATCCCTAAACTTGCTTTCTAACTGACGTGACGTTGCCAATGAAAAATAACGTATTGGCGCCTAATTTTAGTTCGTATTTTTAGGTATTGACGCTAGAACAAAGTTATATCGACCAATGTCAGTGAGCTGTCTAAAATATAATAATATAATGAACGGAGTATAGTAAATGAAACATTTATCATTTTGGTAGGACAGTGTACTCTAGTAAAACAATAAAATAAGACATGACAAATTATCTTCGAATTCTTTCAAGCTTGGTAAAACTCCGACTAACGACTAACTATACATCAAAGGCGACGTAACAAGATAACACATACTATTGGCACCAATTCACACATATAACAGCAAAAACTCATTCTCGTGCGCCCAACATTAATTTTTTAAACGGAGTTATTTCCGTGGCTCGCTAATAAAGCGGATATTTTGCAATACAAACCAGATGACTTTTTGCCTTCACGCAGTAGGTATGAACACCACATTTACTCGGATAATTGTATGTCAGACATCGTCAGGAATTTTCTAGAAATACTCCGCAATTAGTTCTGTTCAAATATGACTTCATTGGAAAAGTAGTGCATGTTGTAATAAATTCACACTTTCTTTATTACATGGAACGCTATAGGCACTACACTTGCGTCATTGTTTCGGTTTCCTGTGCCTATATGAACTTCATTTAAAAAATAAACTCTATTAACATACATACATAAACTCACGCCTGTATTCCCCGAAGGGGTAGGCAGAGGTGCTAGCACCCACATTTCGCCAGTTTATGTTTAGGTCCCAATGTAATAGGTGGCGAGCCTATTGCCATTAACCGGGCACTTATAAACCTGCGATAAATAAACACATAACTTCGAAAAGCATCGAATAGTTATTGGTGTGTGCCATGGTAAACCTGGGATCGAACCCGAGCCCTCGTCTCAGCAGTCTATTACCCATACCACTAGGCTACCGCAGATTGTGTATGTATATCTACATTACCCTATTGGTACTGGAAAACAATGCTTTCAGCATTAAATATTACCTTTGTACATTTTCTCTTCTTCTGTTATAAAAATAAATAAATAAAAATGTTTAAACTATTTCGCACTTGTTTTAATTAAGTTCTATTGTTCTCAGGAGCGCTAACTCACCGGGGTTAACCTACATGGAAATACGATCGATACCCTTGGCACTGCTAGTGCAGCTAATACGGGCAAAAAGTAGATAGTACTGGTATTAAGACCTAGCAACGAAAGGCATAGTTTACAAAGAAAAGACATAATGGGTGAGGCATGACCAAAGTAACTTCGGTGGTAATATTCTTAAAAAAAAATACAAAATTGTACATATCGGCACGATTTTCCTTTGATTATGCCTTAGGCTTTTTCTGTGTAATCAACGTCTAAAAGCAGACGGCGTACAGCCACGAGAACCAGAAGGCTTCAAATACCAAAGGCTGCGGCTACTTACACCTTAGGAGTATTCAAGAGAATACTACATTTGCCTAAAATTCAATATTTAAAGTGGCGGTATTAGGGCCATATTTTCAATTTCATTCCTATTAACGACCCTTGACGCTATTGGGTGTTTACGATTGGTTTCAAGGTGCAGAACTTTTAAAATTACCTACATTTACAGAAGAACATTTATTAAATTAATGTAAGTGACGTGTATTCAGCATTTAAGCGATAATTTGTAAAGTAAAACGAGACTAGGTTCTAGAAATTATATTAAATACGAAGCAGAAGTGATCGATAATGAGTTAATCTTCTTCATTGTAGGTAAAAAAAAGGATTTTTAATCAACATCGACGCGCGACGGTTCAAATTAACCGACGACGGAGTAAATTTAATGACATTTGAAGCAATTAATGCGGTAACTATTCCTATAGATTTTCAAATATCCAAGACGTGTTCAGTTGTTCAGAGTCTTCACCCTGAAAAGGCCTGGTTGCATCTTCAAGTTCTGTTGGACATTAACTTCATCTAAACCGTTGAGGTGTAACAGTTGCAATATAACTCTTTGATGATGCGAGATGGTTGAAAAGTTATACATGTTTAATAAATCTGTAGTACAATAACTATCCCACGAAACATCATCACCGTTTATAGTTTTGGCTTTTAAACATTGACTTTTATTTTATTTGATTAAATTATCTCATTGGTTTTATTACATAACTAAAAAAGCAACGTCTTTCCACCTGATGCATTCTGGCATATTATGCCATTCGCTTCTTTTACTTTAATAAATTGCTTTTATAATACTTCCTCATCGATTGCAGGATAATCTGATTGATATTCTAACACCTAAACCTTTACTGAGTTGCGGATTCACCTTCGCCTCCTAAATCTCTTTCATCAATCTTCTTTCGTCCATCCTCTCTACGTGCTGAACCATCCGCATCTCTTTCTCTATCTTGATCACTACCTTCCCCTTTCGCGCAGTCCATAAATATCACTATACCTACTAATTTGCTCGTTCACATCCAAACCATCTGTATCTCTTTCTCTGTCTTGTTCCCTACATCTTCTACGATATCACAGGGTTCCCTTATCACGCTGTTCCTCACTTGTACCACAAACGTTACTCCAGCTTTACTTCTCATTTCCACAGCCTTTAGATTACCTTCATTCGTATACAGGTGCGATACATTACGAGAAATCGATGAATCTATACCTAGAACGTGTTCCAATTCGAATCGATACGGTGTATTGATTCCAATGATATTAATGCTCATCACTATTTCATCCCCTTCTTCAAAATCAAATAATATAGCTCTTTTAGAGCGCTATTACTCCGGATCCAAATAATTTGAGTATGCTGACCTTCGCACAAATGCAAGCAATAATTTGACAAAGTCCTATCGCAATCGGATGAACGGTGCGGCAGCACATAAAACACGAACAAATAAGCATTGATCTTTAATATTAGATATTTCAATGTTGTGACCTTTTAGAGATTTAAATTAGACTATTATGAGATCCCGATTGAAATTAAAAATTTAATTACGAGAATTGTAATGCCGATCGCCAGTGCTATTGGTCTCTTTCTAAATTCTGTAATTATCTACTTAATCAGAAGAATTATGTATATTCACTGTATGTCTCACAAAGTATAATGGTTCTTACTTTTCTTTGCTTGAAATTGTACGTATGCCTTCCATGCTGCTTATGTCATTTATCATCATTATCATCATCATGATGTTATAATACCAGGTTGCATGCAAAGCTTACAGTTTGCAGACCATGGTCCACTCTCCTGGGTCTCGATTCTGCTAAACCCAAACCATTGTCATATTATCTATTCTGTGCCATTGTGGTGCTAACGCTACTGCAAAAAACGGCATTAAATAATAGACATTAAAGCGACGCGGTTAAAGTTCAATAAATGACTTTTTGAGTAATTAAAAAAGTGGAATCAAACTGTTTTCATTTCGTTTTGGACTTAAGGCGTATAGAAATAAAGTCTACAATTTAATGTCATTTTTTGCAGTGACTGCGGCACCACAATGGTTTAGCTTTAGTAGAATCGAGGGCCTGTTATTCCTCTTTATTTTGCTTGTCTTGTCTTTTATGATGGCGACTTCAGTTTAGCCTTCTAAACTCAGAGAAAAACATGCACCAGAGGCTCATTCTTTAATCAGCAGGTATACCTGATACTGCCAGCAAGTGAGATTGGCTTCGGCCTTTATGAGGCTCCACACGCTCCGCTTCCTTTATATTTAATCAAATAAATACCTAAACGTAAAAATAACATTGACAAGTTTAATAACCGTTTAAAAACTGTAAAACCATTTAGTAAAATTAAACGTTGAGAAATTACTCGTACTTATTTATCTTTCACGGTCAATGGGGAAACGTCAATCGAGACTTGTAGCGTGCGGCTCGCGATTCTTTTGCCCTACATTTAGTTTTTTACTTTGCAACTCAGACACGGAGCGCATTTCAAGATTTCCAATCAGACCACAGACTACACAAACCTTTTGAGTGCTGCCCGCTGTCCGCATCCGGTAAGAGAGCCGTGGCCACGATATCGCTTTACCGGATTTTGTTAAGTATTTCGACACCGATAGAGTGACTAATGCTGACTCAATATATTTAAACCTCGAATGTATACTATTCGATAAACAAAAACGTCATTCACTTCTAATCTAGGTATTCCGACGCCATATTTACGTATGCAAATTTTCTGCTGCTAATGCTGATATGAGGGTTTGTGCATAATTTTACGTAGAGGTAAATTTAATGTTTGTTTGGTCGTATTTTATGCACTGCCGTATCAATCATCAGATTGCGACAATACTTCGGTAAAACTTGCACTTGCGCAAGTTAATTTATTAAGATTGGCGCTTAGGTTTATGTTTTTGCTATTTTTTCTCGCGCAAAGCCCGGACGTGGTCAGCCAGTTATAAATACCTTCATAACGTAAGCCCACCACATACTAAGCTACTACAAAATAATAACCAAAAAAGTGCAACCAAAAGAAAATTAGTTGCGCACGCGACACGCAGGCAGCAAACCAAAGGTATAGGGCCAATGAACGTTGACAGGTGCCGACCAATCCCGAAACAGACTCACATTTTACGCGACTCGCTTCAAGTCACGAAATTATGCCTATATCCTTCTCAGTCGCATTTCAATCTTGTTGAGTGTGAGCGAGACATAAAGCCTAATAAGGACCTCTCACCTGAACCGGGTTTTCGCACCACAAGCTTTGTTTACGGATCAATCAAAAGATTACCTATTCGCTCAGGTATTATTTAAATATTTATTTTCATTTGCACGCATAATTTAAACAGTAAAATATGTAGACAAAAGCTACTTTATGAGTTATGATCAACCTACCTAATCCTTTGTTACTTGTAAAGTTCAAGTAGACAATTATAGCTATGTCAGACACAGGCTAACCGAAGTCAGCCTTGGCAGAACACACAGTGATCAAATTGATGACGTGTATTGAAAAAGACAGAGTTTGTTTCAAAAACTTCAAGTCTCAAAATAACAATTTGGTTATAAATTGATCAAATCTCATAAGATTCAAATCACAAAACCTTTATGTCGCGAAACATCTACATCAAAACGTTCAAGTTGCAAAATAATCCAGTGAGTCTTAATTATGTTTTATTGCCAAAACTTTACGGGTAGTACGATGCTGCACGCGCTGTGAGTTGACATGGCGTGCTTGCATGAACGGTTTAATAACATATGAGGAAGCTTTTGAAGAAGAAAGTAAATGGTGAGACGTTGTCTCTTCTCTGCTAACCCCAGAAGCAGAAAAACGTGAGTTTATGAAACGTATGTACAATTATCAAAGAACAGAATTGTCATTCTCGTGGTATCGTCCCACGCATTCCAGGAGGTCGTTACTGTGCGTCTAATGTCAGTCATTCATTAAGGTGAGTGCATTCCCTGGCATACAAATGTCCTTCCTGTCGCTTCTGGCTGCGAGCGACGTCGAGGCTCCGTAACTTACTTTCTAACACTAAATCATGAGCAACCATGACAACGTAAGGAGATATTTAAAAAGGAATAATATTCATCAGTTAAACATACAAATATATTAAGATTCAAATTAGCAACAGAAGATTAAAAGGAGACATAGATGATAGAAGCTAAATATTTTAGTATTCTTGACCCTCAGAGGTCATAAATTAGGCTTTTAACATGCAGCCTGTTATGGTCACAATATAAAAGGCATCAACGTCAAAATTTCAAGATTGTAACTCCACAAAAAGACGTAAATCACTGTAAAATCAAACGATATCATCGTCTGTAAGAATTTTTGTTGAATCTTATAGAGATGACATCTTGCAAACGATGACTCTGGCTGGTCTGTTTGTAACCATAACTAGTAAGTAGTAACCACACCTTGTCTGTAGACAGGCGGACGATATCTCTACTCAGATATAATTCAGGTTCCTATCTAGGCTATAATATTTAAATTATGTTTACTGGTATCATGGTGGCTCATACGGTACACGGCAGGGCGGCACCAAGGCGCCAATATCGCTTGTTTTATTTATTTACATCTCTGGCAAAAAATTGGCATTACTCCAAATCCTAAACGAGATGGCGTCCATAATTATATCTGTGTATTTCGAAATCCTAATCTCGATATAAACAGGTTTATGGTTACAAGAAATTAAATTTGCAACAAAAAAAGCGAATTCGCGGAACTTGTCCCTCCCTCCCAATGTATCGGTTCT
Organism: Eilema sororculum; assembly: GCA_914829495.1. Classification (NCBI taxonomy): domain Eukaryota; kingdom Metazoa; phylum Arthropoda; class Insecta; order Lepidoptera; family Erebidae; genus Eilema; species Eilema sororculum. Next base: position 18,022,217 of record OU618545.1, on the reverse strand, counting down.
TGAAAACGTTAGTTTAGTTTTCACGAAACGGATTCGTGTTATTGCATTTATAAGGTAATTTAATCGTATCGATACCATTATTTTGTTACGGTTTATTTTGATGTTGATATTCCCACAGATATAATATAAACTAGGTGAGAAAACTGCATTGTAATAAAGACAACGGTGAATTTATGAAGGGATCGCCCAAGATTTATTAGAGCATAGAACAGTAACGATGATTTGAATATAAACACAGCTGGAAGTCAATTAATGCGAAAGTAACTCTGTCTGTCTGTATGTTACGCTTTCACGCCTAAACCACTGAACCGATTTTGATGTAATTTAGTATAGGGGTAGATTAGACCATGAGAAAGGACATAGGCTATGTTTGGTCGCGATAACCTACATCCACACGGTCGGAGCCGCGGGCAAAAGCTAGTTAAAAATAATTCAGTCTCAATATGTTGGACTAACCAACAATATTTTGACAAAGTCAAAATCTGTTGTTGCCTAAAAATTATACAGCCTGGTATTGGTACCTCCTATTGAGCCGTCTTCCATACTACACAATGGACTTGCAGTGCAGTGTATACAATACTATTTAAATTGTGTTGCTGTCAATTATTTATCTTAAGGAACATTGGAGTCACTGTTCATATGGGCAAAACTCCTTGAACTTTAGAATAAAGAAGAACAATATGTTAAATTATGTGTTTTCATAATATAACATGTTTGTGTGACTCGTGAGTTAAATGATCGTGATGTCTTACAATGAGCATATACGTCAAAACGCATAATTGAGCATATACGTCATACACTATAACCCACTAACATCAAATGAATCAGTTTTGAAAGAAAGGCGTGTGACTAAAATGTCTTGCTAATGGTGATAGGTAGACCATAATTATTGTTGTAAACTACAAAACAAAATTCTAATAAGGAAGACTTATTTGTTCTGTCACGTATAATGCGATAGTTAACTGATATATTTGTTACTAGCTGTTACCCGCGACTTCGTCCGCGTTTATTTCGGAATAGCTCAAACTCATCATTAAACGTGGTGGAAGATTTTCATTCCAACTGGAACGGAAGTACTCGAAATACTGGAAATAGTGAATTTTACGCAAAGGAAACATTTCTTTATTTTAAAAAAGAAACAAAACTTCTTCAAATAATTTCGAAAACTCGCTAGACATCTTCCACCTTGTATTTTTAAATTAAATATTATGAAGACAGTCTTTTGGGTGACTGACTTATAAATACAAGGCTGAACTACTGAAAACTACGAAAATTGACAGACTTCTTCTATTGGGCTTGGCAAATATTGCGGAAGGATTTTAAAAAATTCAACATTTTGCTGATGAAATCATTATCAAGTATGTGATGAACATTGTTATATGTGGACTTGGTAATGTTCACCAGTTTTAATGGTTTAAATATTCTTCCTTCCTCCCAAATTCTTAAAACATGCTGCCACCACTTACGAACTGAACAAATTAAAATAAGTACATCAAGTATCACACAAAATAGTTTCAAGAAAACCCGGTGCCTTGCACGCCCTGAGCAGTGAGCATTGGTTCTCTTCTTTGCCGAGCAAATGGTGGGTAGTTCCATTTTTATGATAAATTCCATCGACCACAGTCACATCGTTGTTCATTGCTTTAGACACAGGTAGAGAACAGGGGCGCAGTGGGCAAGCGAGCAAATACAGCATTGACTGCGATGGGGTCATATAGCCTCATTTTGCTATATATTCCTTGTATTGGTAAGCTTGTTTCCAGCAGATGATGTAGATACTTCCAAATTGATACTGGAGTTGATGTCCACGTGGCGGATTTTTTCGGTCTGATGAAATTTACCGGAACTGAGTGTTTCTCTGCCCACATTCAGTCTCTTTTATATAATAGGAGCAGCGGTATCTTTTATATACCTAATACATAGGTTGGCTTCTCCTGGCGTACTGTTATCATTTCTGGGATAGATTTACGTATTTACAATTAGATACCTACTTATTAGACGGAATCGATAATATCGCAGCGGCGTGCATTGCTATTCATCAGGTCACTAACATTGTATAATGTCTGCAGTTGCATAAAGACGTTGTCTCTCTGGCTGTATTTTACCATTTCTACCGCACCACGGCGAGTGAAAGAGCCTATTATGAGTCTTTCAACTAATCTCTCCTTCGTTCCGTCAGTCACATACGGTAGAAATAATGCCACCTCGAACCAAGGTGTCAGGCGGTTAAGAACTGTATTGCTCTGCCCACACATGTGTTTTCTTCTTTTCAAGATCCGGACTTTTTTTATATAGGTCACGTCAATTTTACTTCACCTCGACTGATGTTAAGCTAAAGGCAAAGACTCGGAAATAGGGTCACCATTATAAACATGTACCATCTTAACAATGGTGGCACTCATCTTTATGGGATCATCAGAAGTCTTTTCACAACCCCCTTAAAGGACCCGGGACTGTAGGAAGAAGTAAACCGTGAGCTGGCAGGGATTTCAGGTCTTAATATTGCGACATAGGAATGGGTCACCAAACCGCTTGCTTCTTGATGGAATATTCTGATCCGTATGTGGATGACATCTGAGCCTTGCATGCGTTGTCCTGTGTAGGAAAGGAGAGGGTGGAACTAATTGGAATAGCTCATCAGAACCTTCACCATGGTAGAGACGGTAATACGATAGGGCCAACTATCTCCTAGAATACGTAATGTGCTTCAGAGAAGGTGCAACGATTTACTTCCTCCATGAGCGCGGCTATGATGGTGATAGCTTAGGCTACCCATCACCCTAGCCGAAGCAATCCCTGCTCTTCACGTTTAGACCGCCTATTTATGATAGGTAACCAAGGCAGGTATACTGGGTAACCCCAGAATACCCCCAATGCCCCATTCCTCTGTTAAATTTTAATCGGTTTGATTCTAAAATTGCACTTGCCCCGATGTGGTGGCATCGGTATCAATGGGGGATATCAGTTTCAGTTTTATGATTTCTCAGGCGGGTGGGACCACTTTTTCACTCTCCGAAATGAAGAATTTTGTATAGATCTAAGAATATTATATAATAAGTTCTACTATTACTGTCACACAGCCTAGTTTTATGTACTACCTACAGAATACTAAGCATAGAATTTATATTTTACTTCAAATAAAACTATAAATAAAATAAAATACAACAAATACACAATAAAATAAAAAAGTTAAACAAAAGTAAATAAAAAACCATAAAAAAGAAAAAAATACATTTTAGATGGATTCGAACGCGACTCAGCTAAGTTATAAGTCCACCGCAGACGTATTGAGCCACAGTTACCATGAAATCATAGTGTGAAATAGACGTTTACATATTAAGTCATAAAAACATTCTGTCCCATTCCTTATTATAATAGCGTGATGATATTAATTATGAAAGCCAGGAGTCATTTTACCGAACCAGCTTCTTACTAATTTGTTGGATTCGAGAGAAAATCGTTCGAGAACAATGTGAATTCTATCGAGACACTTGCTGTGCCGAAGATTCTGCAGCAACCTGACCTAACTTGGCTGAGATGTAGAACTCTGGCCTCTCGGAGTTCTTCAGATTCCTATGACCGAAATAATATCTTCTTGTAAGCATTATTGTTTCTTTATTGGTTCGATCTATTCACATAATCACAATTTGTTAGCCGTTATATGCTATTAATGACATAACTTTTTTATTTATGAACCGATTTCAATAAAACAAACATTAAATGTTAAGTGAAGCCTATCACAAGATATTAATGAAAACCGCAACCAAATCCGTTCAGCCGATTCTGAGATTAGCGTGCACAAACTCACAGACAAACAGAGAAACAGAGAAACAGATAAACAGATAAACAGATAAACAGATAAACAGATAAACAGATAAACAGATAAACAGATAAACAGATAAACAGATAAACAGATAAACAGATAAACAGATAAACAGATAAACAGATAAACAGATAAACAGATAAACAGATAAACAGATAAACAGATAAACAGATAAACAGATAAACAGATAAACAGATAAACAGATAAACAGATAAACAGATAAACAGATAAACAGACAAACAGACAAAAATTCCAAAAAACGTTGATTTGGCTTCTATTACGTTTATAAAGTCCCTCTATAACAATTTTTCTCATTTCCTTTCCATGTACAGACATCGATCGTTTACAGATTTATTATATGTATAGATAACACTGTCCTATTTTCAGTTGTTTCTATAAATCTATATATTTATCTAATGAATAAGCAATAATGACTAAAGACTTCTATGCTAGCATTGTTAAAACGAAAATTGTGTCACAGATGGGTGTGATGTGTGGGATCCTACGGGATACATTTTGACTCCTACAGCTGCAGCTACAGCTTATATTTTACGCAACATTTTCACTAAAAACATCATAAAAATGTTGAGAAAATCATTGAGATGTAGAGTTTTAAATGTTTTGTTGAGTGTTTTGTTGCGAAAAACATAAGATCTGGACAAGGCAGAAGGGGCGCAGAGGCGCAGGCCAGAATAAATGAGTTAATAATTAAGACAGTTATCTATTATTAGCGCGCCTTTTTGTAATTACTAGTTAGTGAAACCATTTTATTAAATCTATTTCAATTTAAATGGATTTGAATAGTTAGCATACTAATTTTTAGCTTCATACAGTCAGTCAAGTCATTGATTTAATTGCGGATATTTTGTCAGTTTTCACCAAAGATACAGTAGAGAAGACGAGATAGGTTTAAGGGTCGAGAGGAAACCAATAAAGAAATCTTTATTTAGGGGTCGAGGGGTCGAGAGTGGACTAAACGCAGTATGTACAGTCAGCGTCATAAATATCTTGACGACCAAGTTTCAAAATGATCTTAAAACGCTCGTATTAAGAGCAAATCAAACTGTTTTATTGATTTAAATGGTATTATTGTCAAACTAAAGGTGTTTACCAAATATCAGAACAGAACAATCAACTGGAAGGGGGTAAAAAAACGAAATTATGATAATTTTGAGTACTTTTTGTCAACATCTTTTTGATGCTGACTGTACCTAATATGTAGTAAAGACTACCTTAAACTTGTGTCGAACTGAATCGATTAACCTACTTCAAAGCATAGGTAGGTAACTTTACCGTCTGGATACAGCCTGGCCTCGACACCGTGGTTTATTTATCAACCGTTGACCGGCACCTAATTACGTAAATCAGGTATCTACTTGTATACCTCGGGACACATATATCTTGGACCTATTTGCGATACTATGATGATCTAATTGGTGAATTTGAGCTCGTCCACCGCCGGCACCGTAGCACCCTGTGCTATTCTCAAAAACATCCAAGAAACACATACTGGGCATATAGAGCACCAAGCGTTTCAGTCACTCATTTCTATGCCGCATGCCGCACCATTAAGACCTGGAACTCCCTGCCACCTCACGTGTTTCCTTCTTCCTACAGTCCCAGGTCCTTTAAGCGGGGCTTGAGAAGGCATCTGATGAGGCCATCAAGCTGTTGGCTTGTACATGTTTACGATGGTGATCCTCTTTCCGAGAATTTGCCTTTAGCTTACCATCAGGCGAGGTGAAGTCAAATTGACGTGTCCTTTAATTATTTATTTTTTGAATTTGAGCACAATTTAGGTTCAAGATATATGTCCCAAGTCCCAATGTTTAGTAGATCTGTGATAGGAAGTGGATGAGGAACTAGCCTGAATGAGTGACTAGTCGAACCGGTCACAGTAACGGGCTGGGCATGCTAACGTTTCTAGAATTGTAACATTTAGAAATTTCATTTCAACGTAAACGCGGACAGTTACATTCTCATGAGTACTCATGACTATATATTTTACGCTAACAATTCCATTCTTTATCTTGCTTTTTTATCGCATTTTTGATACCCAGCATCTAAACTGCTTGTCAGATTTGAATAATGGAATATGTTGGCTACCTAAATCTAAATTGAAATATTAATGGATGTCTTACAAACATTTATATCTGAAACTTTTGTATATTGTTTAAGAGAAATAAAAGCTCTTTGAAAGGAAAATGTTCGTATAGATAATTTATACCTAGATTATAAATCATTTGATCTCGTGACTAGGCTTGAATCTATGGAATATTTTTGGATAACTTTCTCGATAGTGTTGTTTATGGCTGGTACAGGTCAATTAGATACGTAAAAACAGACTGTAAGCACAGATTAAGTATAATTTCTATAAGATAGTAGCTGTTGCCCGCGTGGATGTCACTTATCGCTAAATTAAGATACATGTAAACTATCCTATCTTTCAAGTTGGATCAAACTACACACGGTGTGCAGGAGTCCATCGCGGATAAACAACATCACACGTAATTTATATATATTAGAAGATATAAAATGTCTGACAAGTAAAAAGTTAAACTACCTGTGTAAGCTATCTACACAATTATAACACCGCTGCATTTTTTTCTGTCTAGACAAACTAAAGTACGACTAAACCTTCACCGAAGGAAACAAAGCTTCAAAATGACAGAACCATTAACGCATTTTGTGAAGTTACGAGTACGTAGATAAGCACAATTGCCAAGATAGCAATGCACATAACTTTGAGGTGACTTTACAATGAGGTAACGTCATGAGTAGTAAACATTCAATGAGTCGACCGTTATCGTAAGACGTGATCGGACACGCCGATACCAATGCTGATAACGATACCATAACTCTTCAGAAGCCCAGTTCAGAAATATTATCTACGTTTTGGTAAGTTTTCAAACCTTACGAAAACGTATAAAATTATAAGTTCAAATGCTAATTGAAAACGCAATTGAACAACGAGTGATTCTAGGTTGGGTTTAAATTTTTTTTGATGGCAATTGTTTTCAATAGGTGAAATCCCACCTAAATCATATATTTTTAGAATTTTTTGGATATGATATCAAGAAAACAACTAAGTAAGTATAAAGAACACAGATTTTGTTCTGTTGATATAAATTTTGCTGGGTAACTCACAGAAAGGAGCTTTTTGAAGAATTAAACTAAAGTTAAGAACAAGTTCTCGCACAAGGTTCTAATAGAACTGACTCCTTAGTCGCGAATTACACAGAAAAGGCATAAAGCATAAAGCAAGAGGATAAGGTGTAAGGCATAAGGAAAGCAAAATTTTACTTTTTATGTATCGACCCGATGTTACTCAGCATGCATCGACTTAAGTACACCTGCTCTCAGCCTCGCCACCCTGCTCACAGCAATGGTCCGCTGTGCGGACGCGTGGGCGGCCGGCGGCGTCTCCTTCAGCGAGCAGGTAATGGTCGTGAAGGAGACGGCGGCGGAACGGGGGAGGCGACTCGAGCAAGAGAGACTCGCGGATCGCGCCGCCCACGCGCGCAGGCAACTCAGCGTCGTCGCAGGGCACTGACTGACCTCCGTCCCCCATGAGCGCGGGCCTGGGGGTGACGGGTGAAGCCGGGTGGAACTCCAGCAGAAGCAGGCCACGCTGAGAAGCGCGCCTCCCCATTCCGGGGGCAAGTCGGGGACACCGTTGTCCCCCCTCCTGAGGAGGGCCAGACCGTAAGGGATGGCCCTGGGTGAGCCGGTGTGTGAGGGATATGTCGATGACAACCTCACCTCCGGCCTAGCACCATGACCCACAATCGACGTGCGTTTTTAGTCGGTTCGAGTCCGACATAACCTCCCCTTTCGGCTCCGGCAGGGGGGTATCCGAGGGGATTTCCGCATAGAAAAAAGTACAATTTTGCTTTGGTTAGGCCTCATTCCAACTATTAGGTATAATAATCTGTGCTTATACCTTATGCCTCTTGCTTTTTCTGTCATAATTCATACCTTAAAATGAACTCAAATCACTAGGATTATAAAAACATTTTTATTTAAATAAAGAATTACATACCTGTGTGAACTGTGAAGATATCTTGGTGTGATCTTCCTGATACACCTTACGCGACTTCCGCCGTTCTGTCATGAGGCTGGTCAGCCTGTCGAGTGCCTTGGACTCCAGGGCTTCAGCGTTCGCCTTGATCAGACGGCTTATGTTTTCCCATTCTTCTGTCATGGCGCGCCAGGCTGATGCTATTACCGACCCTGAAACAATATCAGTTATGCATTAATTTAGGAATAGGAAAGTAAGGAATATTATTTCAGAATCCTACTCATTATAATCAACGTCCTCATAGTGATTTCCCTTCTATTTTTTTTATAATTACCCGGCAGGGTAAAATTTGGTCCACCTCATCTCTACCCATGCGTTGTCGTCCAAGGCGACTAAGGGTTAGGGCTGTTTAACATCATACAAATATATACAGCCCAGACTTAGCCTCGGATGCACGGCTTGAGTCAACAATAATTCCCGGAATGAGGTAAAAGGCTCACCCTCTTTTACGAGGGACCGAATCCAATGATTGGTGAAATGAGGGTGTTAATTCACGTCTGCCTAACCCTCCGGGGATAGAAGCGTGATTGTATGTATGTAATTACAACAGGAATCAATTGCAGTTGCTGCAACAAAGAGTGTGGTGACATGACCACAATGAACGCACCCACACTGAACCTAGTTGTGACGAAAATTGTCCGTAAGTAATTGCTAATTACAGTGCGTTGGCTAATTCCTAATTGTTGCCAAAATGTTTTCTGTTGCTCCATTCCTAAATACATTCCAATTGAGTTGCCAACTTACTTCTCTTTTTTAAAGTTACCTGCAGTCTGTCAAGTAGCAGCACTATAATTTATTCTGTGCTAGTAATTTTACCGACTGCCTACAATTTTTTTTTTTAAAAGAATATTAGAACTGAAGTTACTAATATTCCCTCTAACCCATTCAACTACGGTAAGACCCATCATGGAGGAGTGGCTAGAGAGGCCACACGGCAGCCTCTCGTACCGGCTGACGCAGGTGATTACCGGACACGGGTGTTTCGGGGGTTACCTGTGCCGGTTACCTGTGCCATCACTGTGATGCGAGCGAGGACACAGAGCTGCACACGCTGACCGAGTGCCCGGCGTGGGACACGCCGAGGCGGGTCCTAGTGGCGGCTCTGGGGGTGGGAGTCCTCACACTCGCCACGTTGCTCACAGCGATGGTAAGATGCGCGAACGCTTGGGGTGCGGCTGCCTCCTTCTGCGAAAAGGAGGCGGCCGGACTAGACTCCGGGCCCGAGAAGCCCGCGCAGAGCGAAGGCGAACCGGACGTCGGAGGTCGCAGAACGACCTCCGTCCTCCATGAGCGCTGGCCTGGGGGTGACCGGTGGAGCCGCCTGTCACCCTAGCAGAAGCAGGCCGCGGCGGCGGCGCAAAATGGGGACACAGTGGTCCCCACAACCCGAAGGGGGCCATCTCGAAGGAGATGGTCCTGGGTCTGCCGGGGTGCGACAGATATGCTTTTGGCAATCTCACCTCCGGCAACCAAAGACCCAAGACGCCGTGCGTTTTAGTCGGTTCGAGTCCGACATAACCGCCTTCACCGGCTCCGTGGGGGTGGTATCCGTGGGGATTTTTCGCACGATAAAAAAAAAAAACCCATCCAACTAAGCTAAATTGCTTGTGCTATATAGGAGTGGGTTCACGTCGGTAGTGTAATGGCCAGGATCGAACCCGGGACCTCTCGATTGTAAGGCCGACTCCTTAACCACTAAGCTACCAACGGTTTTGGTGAAATGTGTGTGTTTTTTTTTTATACCACACAGGTGGCAGACAAGCACACGGCCCACCTGATGGAAAGTGGTTACCGTGGCCTATGGACGTATGCAACACCAGGGGCGTTACACTCGCGCTGCCTACCCTGAAGAAACCTTCTGCTGCCCCTCTGTGTTAATTCACCTATGCCTAACCCTTCGGGGATGAAGGTGTGTTTATATGTATGTATGTATGTATGCAGTATTTTTACACGTTCTTCATGTCAAAGGACAATACAGAAATAGGCTACAATACATTTAAAAATGGGGGTGGGGGTAGAAGAAGGAACATCTATTTTACGACCTACGATTCGGAGGTAAAACAATTGTTTACTTGCCCAATATACGAATAGTGGTAATAAATAAATTAAAAAATAAATAAAAAAGAATAATTAAATAAAATAATAAATAAAAAAGAATAAATAATAGTGGTACCTAAAAAAATAGAATTAAGACCAAAGCATTAAAATTGGTCTAGCCATTTCGGAGGTGCCACGACAAACGCCGTAAACAATGACACGAGATTTTATTTTAATTTAATGATAAGATTTGAAAAAGATACACGATAGCATAAAAGATTTCCACTTACAACTCCGTCGGAAAAGATAAAAAATAAAGCGGAAGTGAGTAGAATTTTGATAACTTGTTGATAATCATCACGTTATCACATCAACAAGTCGTAGTGACGTGATAAGGCGATGTTGATCAACGGGATATTGGCTACCTCAATTTTGATAAAAACTAAGAAAGTAGATAAATAGGTAGTGTATGTAAACACATTAACACTTCTAGAGAAGCTGTTTGTATCTGTGTGTATCGTGCGTGGGGCAGAAGTGAATTTTGAAGGAATTTTCAATATTTTCACACATGACACTGTTTACATACTCTTCGTAGTCGTCCCAACAACATATGATATTGCTCGGGGTATTTACATAGCTTGGACGTAAGTGAGCCTGTAAGACAAACGGGGCCCTGGCGCGCGTGGATGATTTTGTAATACAATCTATCCTATGCTTTGCTTGATGAATTTGAGTTCGTCCACCGCCGTAGCACTCTGTACTATTTTAGAAAGACACCCACTACTGCGCGTATAGTAGTGCACATTTTTATTACATTTAGGTCCAAGTTATTTGTCCCGAGGTATATGTATTATGTATGTATACCAACCTGCTCCGATTTTAGGTACCTCGGTTAACTACTGCAAAGCGACGGATAATTAGATCGAGCCGTAAAGCACCGGATTAATGTTGATTGGATGAAATGGCAGCAGGTTACGGCAACTACCTACTTGTGTGCTCGCGAATGCCCCTTCAACTTAAGGGGAAAATCTATAAGAGCATGATCCGGCCTGCCGTCCTGTATGGGTCGGAAAGCTGGCCTGTAAAGGTGACGGATGAAAGACAGTTGCAAGTAGCCGAGACGCGAATGTTAAGATGGATGTGTGGTGTGACAAGAATGGATATGATTAGGAATTAATTTATTAGAGGAAGTTTGAAAGTTGCACCAATCACGGAAATGCTACGAGGATATCGTTTGTCCTGGTTTGGACGGACATGTAATGCGCAGGGATAAAAGTAATGCCGTGAGGAAGGTATTAGCTATGGAAGTGGAAGGCTGCAAGGAGAAAGGAAGACCTAAAAGAAGGTGGATGGACTGTGTGAAGGATTATATGGTTAAGAAGAGAGTGAATGTTGAAATAACCGCAACTAGAAATGAATGGAAGAAACACAAATGTTGCGCCGACCCCAAATAAACTTGGGATAAGGGAGATGATGATGACCATACCTGCCTACCCTACATATAAAGTCATACCTGTATGACAGCTATAAAAGTTCTAAAAAGTCAGTTTATTAGTGTTACACCTAGGTAGGTAGATGTTTATGATCTTTTATTTCAATTAACTATTTTTTACTTTATTTAACGGTAAGAATTTCCTAACAGACCTTGTACGAGTTATTTTGAAATTTTCCAATATTCAAATTTAATGAAAGCCACAAAAATATTTTTTTACAATGCCAGTTCTAGTAGGTATATCGCTACAAACGATCCGTCCCAGTTTCGCACGGATGCTCTTTCCCGTACTTTATAACATAATTAAGTGTTAATTTCAATTTAAAAAAAACAATTCTAAGTACCAATTCGAAATAGCCAGGACATGCCTTAGCCCGGGTTCGAACCCGGGCTAAGGCATCTCCTTAACCACTAAGCTACCGAAGTTATCAGTTGGTGATTGGCAGCGGGGCTAGTCCATTGGGCGATTGCCCAGAAAGTCTAATTGGAAAGAGTACCTACCTATCCTACGAGATTAATAATTAATACGATAAAATCATTTAAATCATAAGACACAAAATCCGTTATAATTTAAAGCTATAGATTTTGAACTAATTGGGGCTCCTAATGAATGTCACGTCAGATTTTGATTCCAAATTTGAATTTACAACGGTAGAAAATCTTCGATCAAGGATCTGCTAAATGATCGGCCAGTACAACTTTAACGTGCTAATTCTTATTGAATAACAGTAAAAGTAGCATGGACTACGGTGTTAGAAGACCGTTTGTTAGTGCTAATAGGGATAATTTTTGTTAAGCGGTGCTATTTACCGTTAAGTTCTTCACATTTGTCCATCTTCTGGCCTTGCGCGGCTGCAGCAGAAAGCGCTAAAGCGTACTCGCGGTCGCTTTTCATTTTAGCTTGGAGGGACCTCTTCATAGTCTCCATGAGCCTGAGCTCGGCATCCTGGCGCGCCAGCAGCGCCTCGTGCGCCGCTCGCCCAGCACCACTCGATGCGTACCCCATTGTAAACAAATCCCGTCTACACTATATCACACATCACAAACATAAACACAACACTATTCACATCATTTTCCGTTATCACCGGCACAAAGTTTATACGTCACCTCGTAACAAAATTCAATTTATTGGCAAGCACAACCGATTCGTTAGAAAGGAGACCTACTTTGCTCTCGAAAAAGGAGCTTTAATTTTATGTTAGTGCTAACACTCGTACTCATACAAAGAGTGAAGACTTCAAAAAAAAAAATTAAGAGATAACTTTCGATAGAAACATTTGTATCGAACGAGGTGAGCGCGTTCGGAATTTCAAAACGTGCGTCCGTACGACAACGTTGCCCGACTTGAATGCCATCTATCGCAGCTACAATATCGTTCGCGAGCACTTGCTTGCGTCCGAGTTTGTACCGGTGCGGTGCGAGCGGTTGCGGCCGGCCGTTGCGAGCGCTCGGTCACCCGCACCATCAGTTTTGAGTTCTGTCACTGTCCGTCAACAAAGAATCGCTTGAAACAAGATTCAATTATTTATAAAACATTTTATGTGCAACTGCAACAACTAGTAGTTACTGCAAAGAGCTAATATTGATCACAGTCTATAGAAACCGATATCTTGATGACGTATAGGATCTATGGTATAGGTTTCCTTTGTTCGCTATTTGTAAATACTTTACTGTGGCTACCTGCCTATATTATTCCTTTATCGGTCTGTGCATTATGATGCGGCCACATCTATCGCGATAACCCGAAGCTTCGCGCTATACAGTATACACTAAATTTACAGTAAATTTTCTGTTTCATGGTAGATACAGTCGGCATGAGAAAGATGTTGATGAACAAAGTGTTCAAAATGATCCTAATTCCTTAATTTTCTCCCCTTCCTTCGGATTGTTCTGATATTTGGCACACATCTTTAGTACGGACAATAACACAATTAATACCAATAAACCAGTTTAATTTGCTCTTAATCCCTTAGTTTTAAGATCATTTTGAGACTTTATAGTTAGGATATTTCTGACGCTGACTGTACCCACAGGATACCTATAGCTCGATACATATATCTTGGACCTAAATGGTCTCAAAATGTGCTCTATACACGCAGTACACGTTTCTTGGATGTATTTTGAAGATAGCAGCTACGGCGGTGGACGAGCTCATATTCACCAAGCATAGATTATTACAAAACAATCCACGCCGGACAGGGTCATTTGTATCTTGCAAGTTAGGTCCAAGATATATGAATACATCATTAACACTAACACATACCTACCTAACTAGTCTATTTAGGTCGGATTTCACCATAAGGTAAACATGCCTTCGAGTATAACAAAACTGAAATTTTAATTAAACGCAGATTAGTTCCTTTACTTCCTTTCATAGGTGAAAGTGAGAACACTGAGAACCCAGTTTAGTAAAATCGAACGCAATAAATTTCACTGGTGATATTCGGCCTAAATCATACAGGCATCAATCCCGGTTGCATTTAAAGCCTGTACTTTGGCACCCCTGGTGCACTTCATAATTTCGTTTACTTGCCGCTGCACTGCGCGACTGTTACAGAGGGGGCGCACGTTCGATTCCCGCTCAGTGCTCTTCTTCTGTTTTTGCTTCTTGCTGATAAGCCGTTCGTCGTCAGTCCCGGTTGCCATACGAACATCTATGGCAGTCATTACAGGTAGTCGAAGTCCGACTAGTCTATCTACAAAGCTTCGATATCGCCAATTGCGTGTGGAGGTCAGATGGCAGTCGCTTTACGGAATATATCGAAGTTCAGATACATCTTAGGGTTGTTCCGCCTTCATACCACTGCAACTCACCTCATTCTTAAATCATACGAATTGCGTATTTTCAACTCATACCATTCTTAAATCATAACAATATCATTTATCCATTTTTAAATCATACCGACGTAAAAAGTACAAAAAAGTACAGATCACAAACATCCAACTAATTTTATAATTTTAATTAAGTTATTTTATTAGTAGAATAGAACAATATTCAAATAACCCAATTGTAACTAGGAATATCTACGTTCACAAAATGTCAAGATGAAGAAACTAGTATCAATACAATAGTACATTATGATATAAGTGCGGTAAGTTGAAAATTACAGCCGAGGCGATATTACTAGCCTGAGCCATCGGCGAGGGCTATAAGGAAGCAGAGGCTGTAATTTTCAAAGCGCACGTACATACGACGTTTTATAACATATTTACGAGGAAATTAATAATTAATACAGCGAAAAGAAAAAGCGCGCGGAATTATTTTTACTTGTCCACTTGTCCACAAATAAGCGATGCGCGCGCATCAACTTTTTTTTTTTAGGCAAAGGTACAAAAACAGCCAGTATTACTAATAAAGTAAATTAATATTTTTGTGTTTTTGTTACAGATAAATGGTTGTAATTTATTGTCAAAATTAATTAAATTAAAGAATTAAATGTTTATTTGTTATATTTTATTTCCCAAAGTTAATTTTATTCATAAAATATTGACCACTTTCTTGACATAAAACCTCTTTGCTAAGATTTTTAGAAGCATCGTTCATTTTTAGACGGAGTATCTTAAAACTTTATTTAAAAAAACACGTGCCTTTTACATTACATTATCGCACAAGTACGTAATGAGATACATTACGATATTGAAATTGGTGTAATTACAACCACTTTACGAGCAAATATGTTATAAAGGAATATAGCTGTTCCCCATCCGAAAGTAAATACACAGCCCATGACTAGATGCCCACTTGACGGAACATTATGAATTATCCGACTTACGTAATTAATTAAAGTAACAAAAATTTTTTTGTTATGGTGCTTTTTAATTATTCGAAAAAAAAGGACAAAGGCCGCTGGTATGGATGACATAACAGTTGAACAAATTAAGCACCTGGGGCCCGTGGCAGTGTCATGGCTTCTAAGCATGTTCAACTCGTGCCTCAGAGATCTTAAGATCCCAAAACTGTGGAGTCGTAGCAATTCCCAAGCCGGGTACGGGGTGAGATCGGGCGATAACTCTTTGGATCCCTAGGGTGCTTACCCTAGGGATCCAAAGAGTTATCGCCCGATCTCACTGTTGTGTCATTCATTCAAGCTATTTGAAAGACTACTGCTGAACCGCCTCACGCCAGTCTTAGAAACACAGCTTATACCAGAACAGGCTGGTTTTCGCCCTGGAAAATCTTGTACTGGCCAAACCCTAAACCTCGTCCAGCACATTGAAGATGGCTTCGAAACAAAAAATGTTACCGGAGTTGTATTTGTAGATCTCACAGCTGCATACGACACGGTGAACATAAGAAGTCTATTAACGAAAGTCTACGAAGTAACGAAGGATCTGGGGTTCGTTAATATCTTAAGGGAAGTTTTAAATAATAGACGGTTCCAAATGCACCTTAACTCTTCCAAAAGTAGATGGCGTGTCCTAAAAAACGGGCTTCCACAGGGAAGTGTACTGGCCCCTGCTTTGTTCAACATATACACAAATGACCAGCCAAAAACACCTGGCACTCTGCGTTTCCTTTACGCGGATGACCTTGCTCTCACTGCTCAGGCACCCAGCTTCCAAGGTGTTGAATCTTCTCTCACAACTGCCCTGGATGCACTCGGTGATTACTATAATAAAAACGCTTTACGACCAAATCCGTCGAAAACACAATCGTGTGCGTTTCACCTCCGCAATCATGAAGCAGCTAGAGCTCTTAAACTATCGTGGCAAGGTGTTAATATTGAGCACTGCCCTCACCCGCGCTTCCTTGGTGTAACCCTAGACAGGGCACTAACTTTCCACCAACATTGCCTTAACACCAAGCAAAAAATAGGCACCAGAAACAACCTGCTAAGGCGCCTAGTTTCGTCTTCCTGGGGGGCAGCCCCTCATGTTCTCCGCACAACTGGACTCTCATTGTCATTCACCGCGGGAGAATACGCATGTCCAGTGTGGCACCGCTCCGCGCATGCCAAGCACGTCGATGTGGCCTTGAATGACACATGTAGAATTATCACAGGCTGCCTCAAACCCACCCCACTTAACATGCTTTACCCCCTGGCAGGTATAGCTCCACCAGATGTCAGACGAGACGTAGCTTGCTCAGTGGAGAAACAAAAACAACAAACAGACCCCCGACACCCACTTCACAACTACGTAATCCCCCCCGTCCGTTTAAAAAGCCGCCAGAGTTTTTTGAGAACCACCTACACTACAAATAGCCCTCCCCAGCTGGCAAGAGAGCAAATGTGGAGCAACAAACACCCAGCTCCGACTGGTTTCATAAGACCCAAAGAAAACCTGCCTCCTGGACACCATCTCCCGTGGCCAACTTGGAAATCATTAAACCGCCTACGTACCCAAGTTGGCCGCTGTAATGCAAATTTGGCAAAATGGGGCTTTATAGAACACTCACAAGCACCCTGCGACTGCGGGGCCCCATCTCAGTCCATGCCACACTTGCTCTCTTGCCCACTGTGTCCTTCCACCTGTACCATCGCAGACCTGTGCAGGGCAACAGACAATGCTGTGGCTGTGGCCAGGTATTGGGCCGACAAAATTTAAGAAATTGATGAGCCATTGACACGAAGAAGAAGACGGGTTGTTAGGTGGTGGACGAGCATAAATTCACCATGCATAGATTACTAAGTAGAAAAAATCCGCGCGCGCCAGAACCTCGCTTGTCTCGCGATTCGGGTCAAAGATAGGTGTACCAACTACACGCTCAGTTTTCCGCATATAAATCGGCCTGCGCAGGCTAAACTGTGTGAAGCTTAGCGGCGGTAAGACCCATCATGGAGGAGTGGCTAGAGAGGCCACACGGCAGCCTCTCGTACCGGCTGACGCAGGTGATTACCGGACACGGGTGTTTCGGGAGTTACCTGTGTCGGATCCGGAAGGAGCCAACGTCCGAGTGCCATCACTGTGACGCGAGCGATGACACAGAGCTGCACACGCTGACCGAGTGCCCGGCGTGGGACACGCCGAGGCGGGTCCTAGTGGCGGCTCTAGGGGTGGGAGTCCTCACACTCGTCACATTGCTCACAGCGATGGTACGATGCGCAAACGCTTGGGGTGCGGCCGCCTCCTTCTGCGAGCAAATAATGCTCGAGAAGGAGGCGGCCGGTCGGGTCCGGACCAGACTCCGGGCCCGGGAAGCCCGTGCAGAGCGAAGGCGAACCGGACGTCGGGGGTCGCAGAACGACCTCCGTCCTCCATGAGCGCTGGCCTGGGGGTGACCGGTGGAGCCGCCTGTCACCCTAGCAGAAGCAGGCCGCGGCGGCGCAAAGTGCGCCTCCCCGTAACCGGGGCTAGATGGGGACATTTTGGTCCCCACAACCCGAAGGGGGCCATCTCGAAAGAGATGGTCCTGGGTCTGCCGGGGTGCGAGAGATATGCTTTTGGCAATCTCACCTCCGGCAGCCAAGGACCCAAGACGGCGTGCGTTTTAGTCGGTTCGAGTCCGACATAACCGCCTCCACCGGCTCCGTGGGGGTGGTATCCGTGGGGATTTTTCGCACGATAAAAAAAAAAAAAAAAAAACTGTGTGAAGCTAACAATAATATGTGGGTAGGTTGTCAATATAATGGGCCTATCATACGCGCAGTATGATAGGCCCATTATATTGACAACCTACCCACATATTATTGTTACCACCCCCAAAGAGAATAATTATAGCCTATAGGAGTGTGCAATGATCAGCAACAGCTTAGTGGCTAAGCCGTTGATTAAGTTGAGCCGTAAGATTTTAAAACCAAGGTTTTATGAACAAATCAATCGGTTTTCTTTTATTTTTCTTTTTTTGTTATTGGTGTGCCAAATATTAGAACAGTCAACAGGAAGGGGGAGAAATCAAGGCTTCATCATTGTGATACTTTGTTCGCCAAGATCGATGACTGCAAGTAGATAGGCACTATGTACGAATTCCGTGCGTGCCCGACTTGCTTGACATGATGCCCACAGCTACATTCTATCATCGCACCGCTCGCCATAGACACGGTGCGTACCGTGCGGTATGAAAGGAACTTCATCCCACGTACGCTCAAGCTGTGGAATGAACTCCCGCCATGGTTTTCCCAAGCGACTACAATATGGGTTTCTTCAAGAGGGGCATTAGAAGGTTTCTTCAGGGTAGGCAGCGCGAGTGTAACGCCCCTGGTGTTGCATACGTCCATAGGCCGCGGTAACCACTTTCCATCAGGTGGGCCGTGTGCTTGTCTGCCAAGTGGTATAAAAAAAAACTTACTAATCGTATAAGTACAAAAACTTGCAGCCATCTACGGGTCTTTCACGTTACCATTTCATTAATTCCGTACAGCCAGTCTAGTAGAATTCTAATCTAATTTTAGTTCATTACAATTTGTGGTCCAAAGTATACGAAAATTTACAATAATTTATTTTTGTAGGACACGTATATGTTTAAGACAAGATACTTCTTAGTATGAAGGATATAGATGCGTATTTCTCATTGTAATGAGAAAGAAACATTACTTACTTACTTACTTAACTCTATTCATTTCAATCATGGCGAAGGAACTGTCCTCCGTGATTTCAATTTCAATATACAGATGCGGCGCGGCGGCGGCGGCGGCGCGTGCGTTTCGTTCTTTGAATTGCGCGCCACGCAGCAGCCATTTTTTTGTAGAGATGCGCATTGCGTTTGCCAGTTCGCTGTAAGTATTAACTTTTCTTACTAAGTTCCAATCGATTATTGCATGGCCATTCGATTCCAGATTTCCTAGTTCATAATTCTGTTCATTTATAATAATTTGATTTGTATTCGATTGGCTGACAAAATCAAACTAAGCGTCAAAAATTCAAATCGATTCTCGTAATAAACATATTATTAATTTATTTTTCTCTCCGTTCTTGTTAATAAATAAAAACGATCAAGATGACAAAGTTCTTTCTTGAAAATTGTATTATAAAAATAAGTATAGTTTTAGAGATTTGGGAGTATGAGGTGGAATCGAAACTAAATTTGAACCATCTTATAAATTATAGAACTAGCCTTCTGGGTGGGCCAAGTGGGGCGCGCGCCCCACTTTCCTTCTTGACCCGAAGTAAATTAAAAAATAATAATATAGTAGTACAAAATTAAATATTGATTTTTGTGCTTAACACCCGAGGGTCATGCTACGTTGATCTTGGTGTGAACTTGACAAAACCAAAGGTATGTTAAACAATCATGTCACACCGAAACCGATATTGCCATCAAAGCTGCGGAAATGAAGTGAGCCAATTCCGCGTCCCGCAGTGAACTGCTGTAGACGCTAGAGCAGTACCCATACCCCACTGTTGACCCGATCGGAACTGCTCTAAAGAATTGTTAGAGCCTTGTTAGGATAACGAAAGTTCAAGGTAAGAACACTGCCCCAGACCTCACGGCATCCCCGGCCGAGCGTGGGTAATGTCTAGGGCAAGATGCTTTTTTTTTTTTTTTATCGTGCGAAAAATCCCCACGGATACCACCCCCACGGAGCCGGTGGAGGCGGTTATGTCGGACTCGAACCGACTAAAACGCACGCCGTCTTGGGTCCTTGGCTGCCGGAGGTGAGATTGCCAAAGGCATATCTCTCGCACCCCAGCAGAACTAGGACCATCTCTTTCGAGATGGCCCCCTTCGGGTGCCAGGGCAAGATGCTCTCGAGCCCCGACCGTAAGGGTTTCTCAGCGCATGTCTGAAACGAGGGCAGTTTCTAAAACTATGGGGATCTGGCCTCATCCAAAAGGAGGGGCGCCTGGTGGACTTGCCGTCCACCTACTGGCCCATAGTTGTGCATGACGAGCTAAGTTAACTCTTTAAGAGTTATTGCAAACCGCTTGGTCGAGAAGCTCTCCAGAATGGGACCAGACTTGGGAGATGGCCCAAATGGTTTCCGCCGTGGATGCTCATTTGCGTGAGGACTCTGGCGAGGAAATCAGTCACACGGGAATAGGTGATGTTGGTGGTGTCCCTGGACTTCGTCGACGCGTTCAACGCTTAGTCCTGAAGTTGCATTAGTAAAGCGCTCGTATATCATGAAATGCCTCTCTACCTACGCTACATAGTTGGACTTATATGACAGAAAGAGCCATCATCTACCCAAGTATGACCGGCATCAATCGTGGGATGTCGTGTTGTATTCTGTAGGGATTGGTCCTGGGGCCGTTCCTGTGTAATATCGGATACGACTGGGTGCTTCACGGTGTGCAGCGCTGCACGTGAAGTGACCCCGAAGGGTACGATCGTGGTTTCCCAAGCTGTGGAACGGATCCGGTGGCTGGGTCTCGAGGTGGCTTTGCATAAAACTCGGGCCATGTTCATGAGCACCCTTCGGGAAGTAGCGTCATAGTGTGAGGTATTCCCATTGGCATTAAGCTTCAGCGGCAGAGCATCGTGCAGGCCCCTCGTAAAATGCTATAATTACAGCATGGTACTGTATTAGTTACGTGACTTATTTGTTACATTTTGTAACTTTGTTTTAATTCTTAATTATAAAGAGTTTTATATACTTGTTGACATTTAGCTTTAAGAAAATAAATATTGTAAATTGACGTCCAAAAAATGCCGCAGTGGAGTTTGTTGCGCCGTTTCTTCTCCACCAGCGCCTTGGAAGCGGTGGTAAACTTAGATTAAGTAGAATTAAAATTGACGTCAATAAGAAACAATTTTATTGTTCTATATTGAAAAATAAATGACTATCACTATGACTAATGAAATATTAAGGGCCAGGAACACGGGAGCATCTCCGAACTCTGGTCCTCAAATTGAAAGGCACAAATAACAGCCTGATGCTGGCTAACAGGGACAGTAAGAGGTGGTGCGCGGGCCTAGATTTAACTGATTGAGACATCAGTCACCCTAGAAGAAGCAGTCCGGGGCGGCAGTGCGATGCGCTTCTCTCCGCGTCGTTCCACAGCTGATGAACCAAAATGGCTGGTGGCGACGGAGGCCGGCGGGTCTCAGGGGGAAAATCTACGGAGGGGGGGTCTCACGACCTTTCGGCCCCATTCCTTAAAGGAAGCTGGGTACGCCCATCCTTCTGGATCTAATTTGATTTTTAAATGAAAGTTTTTCTTTTTTACGTGTGGAAATCCCTCGGATCGGATCCCCGGCACCTGCGGGGCAGGTTTTGTCGGACTCAGACGGACCAAAACCGTACACAGCCCTCTGCTGGCTTATCCTTGACGCACTCCGACTGACCCAGGGCCATAGAAGGCCCGATCGGGAGTGGATCTTTGGCGTCCCCATCTTTCCCCAAAAAAAGAGGCGGGCATCACACCGCCATCTTGACCTGCTCTGCTAGGGTGTAAATTATTGATGATATCGGCACTGATGGCACAGAAACTCTCTTCTTACAGGTTCGGCAGCACGAATGGTGGTGCATACATCCATAGACCACAGTAACTACTTTCCATCAGGTCGATCATGTGCTTGTCTGCCACCTCAGTTGTATAAAAAAAATATACCTACAACTTTAGCAGTACCTAGTTGTCCAAGTCTAAATCATACACACTGTGTCGCTTATTTTGTAACAGGTTATATCATGAGGAAACTGCTTCATTAATGTCAATTGTCAATTCTCAACACCTAATTCCAACTGTGAACGATCTAAGTAGGTACTTGTCATAAATTACATGCTATGGAAATAAAGTCTTTAATACAATCCATACTAATATGATAAATGTGAAAGTAACTGTCTGTCTGTATTTTACGCTTTAATGCCTAAACCACTAAACTGATTTTGATGAAATTTGGTATAGGGGTAGATTAGACCTTGAAAAAGGATATGTTTGGTCACGATAACTAACACCCACGTGGGCGGAGCCACGAGCAAAAAGCTAGTAATCGTATTACGATTAAGAGTTTAGAGGTTACATCTGGGGCATCATGACTTAAAACCGGGAGGGACCTCTCGATCGTAAGCTAAACTCTTTAACCACTAAGCTATTGACTTTTAATTTGATTAGTATAATTTAACCCATAATGTTGTCGTGTCCGCTTACTGCTTACTTTTCGGCTTCTTTCAATCTGGCGTATCTTGGCTATGGCTATTTTGAGAAACACAGTCGTCTTTTACCTCCCAATTACGAGAGTAAAGCCTGCATCAGAGCCTCGTCCATTAATCAATAGGTATATCTTTTTTTTTTATCGTGCGGAAATCCCCTCGGATAACCCCCCCCCCCCCCCTGCCGGAGCCGGAAGCCGAGGTTATGTCGGGCTCGAATCGAACTGACTAAAACCGCACGCTGACTGTGGATCGTGGTGCTGCCGGAGATGAGGTTGTCATCGACATATCCCTCACACCCCGGCTGACCCAGGGCCATCCCTTAAGGTCTAGCCCTCCTCGGGAGGGAGGACAACGATGTCCCCGACTCGCCCCCAAAATGGGGAGGCGCGCTTCTCAGCGCGCCCTCGCCGTGGCCTGCTTACATTCATTCATGGTCATGATTACTTTCACCTGACACTTTAAAGTGTTAAATACTCAAAGGTACTTTTATTATTACCATAAAATTACATTAATAAGAATTCAAGAAAATATGAACATTTCTTTTATTAAATCTTATTTATCTTAATAAGTACTTGACAGAAGTGATTAATAAAAAATAATATAACTTATTGGTTAATTAGTTAAATTATATTTGATTTGGATGTCTAATTAATACACATTTATTTTTCATTACTCATCGTTAAAAACAAATTAAGGATCGATAAATAGTCGATTTCGCTACGTCACGTCACTATTGTTTGTATTTGCCTTGTGCGCCCACAGGCAGCACATTATTATAGTTTCAGTTTGTGAACCAAGTGTATAGCATCTCTTATTTGTCTGTGCCGGAACGTTTCACTCATCAGTCAGTGGCAACACTGACGACCCCCCCAGCCTGGTAATATGGCCGCTACAGGTTAGTTCTAGTAATTTTGTCACGTGAAAAAATATCTGGTTTTTGCTTTATTTTAATATTTATTCTCATATTTTCATACATAATTTAGTCCGCATTTGAATCAGTTCTCAAATTTATCCATTCTGGAACCTGTACAATGTTATCTAATAATGCTAACGTGTCATCATTTCACCTTTGCGGACATTTGGATTTACCGCGTGGCCACATTTCTCAACATTCTCAATTATTTTATTATTCATATTACTCGGTAAAACGTTGTAATTGTCATTTTCGGTAGCTTCTGAAAAGGTGAGAAAAATGTACTTACTTGAACAGATGTGTTACAAATGCTAATCGTCCTTTCCTTTCATATGGCCGCGGATAACCGCTTTCCAAAATCGGAGTAGGTCGTTCACTTACTATGCGTCATCATTAATCATCAAGTTGTCCTTTAAATAGTTAAGATTTTGTCCAGCCAGCACTTGGGATTCAATGTTCAACTTTGTTCTAGCAGGCAAGAAATCTAAAAAAGCAAAATGGATCAAAGCCAATATCACAGACATTATTGCAGAGCCAACAACTATTTCTACCACTAACAACTGGGCTGACTCTGTAGAAGAGGAACGTAAGTAATAAATTAAATTGTTATTAATTTTATCTTTTTTTTGTAAGTATTAAAATGGTCAACCCAGTGATGATGTACAGGGTAATGGCAGGTCAATGTTAATCTCGTACTTGGGGCGCACACACAGGACGCTTGTCGCCCTCTTCGCCCCGGGAAGGTCTGAGTAAGGGTCTTTGTGTTTTAAAATACATTCTAGCCGGATGCTTCCCTCACAAGGAAGGCAGGGGAACCAGAAATTACAGTGTAGTGTCTAGTCAGTGATGCCAGGCCTGTGGGGCTTGGCTAAGATGTGAATGTTACAACTGTTGGAAACCCCTGTGACCAGCTTTTTTAGTATAATTTACGAGATGACTACGGTCACAACTCAATTCAGACTAGTCTTTCATTGACTTGCTCCCTATTTTTCTGAGGGTTCCTATTATTTAATAAAAACATAAATTGCTATTAATTTTACTAGTGTAAGTAATTCTTAGTAATTTATAATTTTTTACAGTATTGAGTCATTTATTGCCATATGATTGATAAAATAATGTACAGTACTAGTTACTCTTTATTATTACCATTACTCAAATAGGTATATAATGATAATTGGGTTTTTATTGAAACAGTGATTAATTCACTACTTCATAAATAAATTAGTGTTACAAATGAGGCAAATAATAATGTAACCAAGTACATCTGGATGAAATAGTAATAGAAATAAAATAAAAGGTGTACTATAATAATATTATGTTTGACTAGCTGAACCTGGATATGGAGGCTATGGAACACGGTCACGTGCAGTGGTCACACTGCCATCTGCGTCACGGGCAGCACGCGGTGGGCTGGCAGTTGACGATGAATCCATACCACGCAGACCACCCTACACCGCACATATCTCCAACTTGCCTTACGATGTTGACGAGAGTGCTATTACAGAATTATTTACTGGACTCAAGGTACAGTGTACATATCTATAATTCATAACTTGTTTTTATCACATAGATGGCTGACATTATGATGCAATTTCTTTGACTCTGACCACTGTTGGACACTGACAAGTAATTGATAAATTGCCTCACAGTTTATGATCATTATCATTATAGGCTATGAATTTCTAAATAACAAACACAACATCTATCAGAGTTTAGAAAACCTAATTTGCTGCTAGGCCTAATATGCCAAGACTGGCTGTAGTCCCTGATCCACTGTCTTCAATTTATCATTATTAGTTCATAGATATCATAGATATCCTTATGAGCAGCGCTTAGAAATTCTGGGGCTCACTACACTCAGAGAGCGCAGGGAACGTGGAGACTTAATTGAGACATTCAAGATCTTAAATGGCCACTATGACATAGAAGACTTCGGCAACTTATTTCTGCGAAACCACAATACCCATCTCAGAGGTCACCATTTGAAGCTGAGCACCAGTTTTTCCCATAACAACCCACATAGGCACTTCTTGGGCAATAGAGTTGTTAAAACATGGAACAAACTGCCAGAAGACGTAATATCTTCACAAAGTGTGAATCAATTCAAGAACAGACTTGACAAACATTTGTGCACTAAAGTTTAAGCTGGTGAAGAATAGCAGGATATAGGCGTTATCAGTTGAATCAACTGCTGCCTGATTAAGTATAATAATAATAATTTGTGCTTAATGCTAATAGATGAGGCACTGGAGGCTTTCATCTTGAGAGGCAGTTAGATCGCAATTCAGAGAGCCTCTGTGGCGTGGCGGTAGTGAACGCGGCCGCTACGCTGGAGGCGCGATCCCCTCAGTGCAAATATTTATATGCATGAATATGGGTATTTGTACTGGTCTCGTCGTGCCTCGAAGAGCATCTTGAGCTGTTAGTCTCGGTGGCCATACGAACATATATGACAGTTGTTAGGAAGAGAAGGGAAATGGGTGAAATGGCCCCACACACAAGGGCTGATCACCTGCCTGGTCAAACAGCGTCCCTACTGGTAGTAGTAGATTGCAGTTGCTCCCATTACAGTTCTATGAGCCAAATGAAGTGTACTAGGTAAATCCTAAGCTCCAAGGTGAAAATCTTGATGCAACAGCGAACAATTCCCAAATGATGATATCATTCAATTGAATACTGAAATGAATCCAAATATGGTGTATTTTGTCATGTTTTTTATCTTCAACCAATCTGAAATTCAAACGGTGGTCCTATTTCAGACTAACACTTAAAATTCAAGGTTTTTCCATCATATTGTTGTCTGAAAAGATTATTTTCTATTGGTTTGGAATATATTGGGTTTGAATATGTGTTGATTATTCAACCTCAATAAACTTGTTTGTCAAAAAGATACATGTTTTTACTGATATTGATTAGTTCTTTAATAATAGAATTGTTATGACATCATCTACGTTTAAATATATAACACTTACAGCCTAAGAACATTTTTTTTGCCTTTAAAATGTAGGTATGTCATTTAATTGAAAAATAAACTACAATACGAAGTTAAATTTACTTTTGACCATAAGAACCATTTTTTTTTAAATTCCCTGATTGCATCCGACGCCAAGGTGACCCCGGAGCTCAGGGTCTGCCTTCCAGCTCTTCCTTCTCCACTACAAACGATCTTGGGCGTCCATGGCAGTTACCTATTTTAGAGTATCTTAACCAATAAAAGACATGTTTCCACTTCTGTGCTGTCATAGCGCACTGTATTTTAACTATTATAGTGTTTTTATGAAACCTTCACAAACAAGACTTATTTTGTTGTACAAATAGAATCTCTTGGTTCACATTACTCCCAGATCTAAGATTTTCTAGCTCATTACTTGAAAGTGTCACAGAAATCCTCTGAATGTGAACTACAGGCTCTACCTTTTGAAGACACCTGAACCCCGATTACCAAAAGACTCAATTATTGATAGCAAATTGGCGAAAACTGGCATGTAACCCAACCAACTACAACTAAGTTGCCTAGGTGCATTTTCAGCATGTATATCATTTATGTACGCAAAATGTATTGCTAACAAAGTTATAATTCAACAGATTACCAACCTGAGATTGCCACGTGAAGGCGACCGCCTCAAAGGGTTTGGTTGCGTGGACTTCGAAGAAAGAGAAGGTCTTATCAATGCCATGAATATGCCTGATCTGGTAACTATATAAAATATTCCGATTTTTCTAAATGCATCAGCTCAATGTAATTTTAACCCACAATTATAAATATGTTCAGTCTTCTTGTCTCCGAGTGCACTTATCGATACTGAAAGAAGAAGCATTCCAAAGACTGAAATCTGTGCAGTCCTAGATTTTAGGACAGGGGCTGTAATCATGATAACTTGACCAAATGGTAAAACTATACCAACTTTTGACCAAGTGGTAAACCTTTACCAACTTTCCAACTTTAAAGTTTGGTCAAGTTTACTTTTAAAACAAAAAGTACAGCTTGCAAAAATGTGAAAGACAATTATCCCACACACACAATAGCATTATCAAACAGATGGGTTCGAAACCCTTTTTTTGTAACAGTCCCATTTCCAGAAAGGTTTTTTTTTATACACTACACCAACCGAAATTTTATGAAAAGAACATTGTGTATCAATTGTTATACTTTGTTTTGTGTTTTAGACAATCGGCGGTAGGCGTATAAGAATAGAAGTATCTACCCAAGATAACGACCGCCGGATGGGAAGGGGCAACCGCTCCGATCGGGAAAGGTAAATACTTATTGTTACACTAAAAATATGTACTTTTAGCAAAAATTTTACTAATTGTGTCTGCATAAATTATCAAGAAAACTATTGTCGATAAGGGACACAAAGGGTCTCAGGTATTGATAATTGTACAGTTAGGTTTGGGTTTGCAATTCTGCAAAATGAAGGATGGTTATTCAGACTAACAAAAAAATAACTTTTTGCTGGTCAATGTGCTTTCAATACGTTCTTTTATGTGCAAGAAAAAATTACGTACTTTAAATAAAAAAAGTTGTGATTGTTCTGATAGATTATATTTGTGAAGGTTATTATACCTTCGTAATTTTTGTTTTGTTATGCTACATATTATAAACATTCACTCATAAAACATAAAATATTTTACAAATTTACTTATCCTTGAAGAATATTTCATTATGAAATAGGTGTGTTTCAATATACATATCCTAATTTTCGACTGATATGCTCATTGGCACATTACAACCAGGCTTACTTATATCTAATATATAAAATTCTCGTGTCACAGTTTTCGTTGCCATACTCCTCTGAAACGGCTTGACCGATTTTGATGAAATTTTTTGTACTTATCCGGTATCTATGAGAATCGGCCAACATCTATTTTTCATCCCCCTAAATGGTGCAGCGGGAACGGGATCTGACGCCACGGGTGCAGGGAAAAATTGGCGGTACGAAGTTCGCCGGGACAGCCTGCTAGTTGAGATATAATTTATAATTTTCAATATGATTTATGGCAATATCCTGAACCGATAGTAGTAATCCTATACTAGTCATTACATATAATTACATTTTATTTGATAAACATTCATATTTATCTATATTACTATAGTATTGTTTAGTATCATATCAACTTTTCATTCAATTATTAGGTACTCTTCAACTTCTTTTATCAATGTTTTACGGGATGCATTTAAATACACGCCTTTATTCCCGGAGGGAAGGCAAAGGTGAATTAACACCCACATGTCACCAATCATTGTTTTTACTCTCACCTCTCGGCTCACCCCCCATTAAAGGGGACCATTTAATGGGGGGTGAGCCTACTTCCGATTTCGGGGCACTATTGATGACTCGAGCCATGCATGAGCTGAGATGAGTCTTGCTTGGCTGTATATAATATACTAGCCATTGCCCGCGGCTCCGCCCGCGTGGATGTCGGCTATCGCGACCAAACATAGCCTATGTCCTTTTTCAAGGTCTATCCTATCCCTATACCAAATTTCATCAAAATCGGTTCAGTGGTTTAGGCGTGAAAGCGTAACATACAGACAGACAGACAGAGTTACTTTCGCATTTATAATATACTAGCTTTTGCCCGCGGCTCCGCCCGCGTGGATGTCGGTTATCGCGACCAAACATAGCCTATGTCCTTTGTCAAGGTCTATCCTATCCCTATACCAAATTTCATCAAAATCGGTTCAGTGGTTTAGGCGTGAAAGCGTAACAGACAGACAGACAGACAGACAGAGTTACTTTCGCATTTATAATATTAAGTATGGATTGACAGATATTATCTGTCTGATGTTAAACAGCTCTATCCCTTAGTCGCCTTGTACGATAAGGCATGAGTTCTATCTATATATTTAATTCATTATTGTAATATTTAGGGATTATGATCCTGAACGCACAATGGGTGACTGGCGGTCGGGCCCGCGCGCCATGCCGGACTCGTCGAGGCCGCGGAACCCTGAGCGCGAAAGAGACCGCGATAGGGAACGAGACCGTGAAAGGGACTGTAAGTGAACATATTTTGTTTTTTTTTAAACACCATTGGTAACTGCATGCATAAGGTTAAAATATTCCTGCAGATGTATTAAACCACATGTCCTATTTCTTTGTATGTATAAAGTCAATTTGTAGAAAAGGCTCAGGACAGTTGGGAAAGAAATCATTAATTTCAATTGTAATATTCCTACATGATATTTTCTGAAGTTTACGGGAATGTCACTCATTGAAATAAAACCACTTTTTACGGATTCTAACGCGATATATATTTGTTATTATTACTTTTTAACCCGACGTTTCGGCTGCTTTGCAGCAGCCATTTTCGCGGTGTGACTCACGATGGTAGTTGTCACATAGTTTGAAGTATAAGTTATCTCAAAATACCCGAATCATGGTGAATTATTGGTGTTCGTATTTACGCAGAATGAGCTCACTGTGTTGCTTTCAATGTAATATTCCTAATTTGCTATGATGATAAGAGTTTCTAAGTTGGAACCAACTGTAATGTCACATTTGGGGCGCACATACAGAGTATAAGATCACCTTGTTGTATCCAAACATTAATTGATACTGTTATTAGACATTGGGCAACTTGATCAAAATGAATGTAATCCCAATTGTACCTAATTCAACTCTAAGGATTACCCTGGCTAACCCAAAACTTTTAAAAAGTATTTATTAACGTATTGTGGGATCAACTATGGTATCTAAATTACTCTATTCGCCTCGGGAAGGTCTGAGTAAAGGTCGCGAGTGCGTTGGTCACTCAACCGTCTAGCCGGCGGTATCGCACATAGCGATAGCAGGGACACCAGAAACTCGGGCTCTCTGGCTCTGTCTAGGACTCTATTTGACGAGATTTGGCCTTTGAGCACTTGGAAGTTCCCTGTGACCGGCTGTTTTAGTCCAATCTGTGATGTGGCATCGCTATAACTCAATTCAGACTAGTCTTTGGTTGGTTCCTGCTTGTTACTTCTTAACTGAGTACTATACACCATATCGTTGGATTATTACCACTACTATAAATTTTTTGGTAAGAATGGTTAATAATGTCCTTTTAAATTTGTATAGCAAGTGCAGACAATCGTCCAGGCGGCTGGCGCGATGGCGACCGGCCGGCGCCCCCCGAACCAGCAAGAACTCCATACGGTGGACGAGATTCATTCGGACGTGACAGAGGATTTGGCGGAGAGTATGTATTATTTACAGTACCTATTTTTTGACTGTAGTTCTGCCTGCATCTGATCACGTTCCCATTAACTATGAGACCTATTTTAGTGGTAAAAAGAAGCCTATATATTATTTTAGAGTGTAAATAGCCTATATATTCTTTGAGTTCCCTAATTTTATTTGATATTCCTGAGAAATTTAAAAAAACCCCTCAAGACTTACTCTTAAATATCATTTAAGATGGATTACTGGATCTATGCCCCACATGACATCCATCACCACATAAATATTATTACAATCTGTCTAGGACACAAGACAGATTGCAATTATAAGAAAGGAAAAAATATTTCTAATCATCCCAAAAAATTTGTATTAGTTTATTGGTAATAGTTTTATTGTTTTCAATCCCTTATTTGAGGAGGAACTGCTTGCAGGTTTCACTTAGTTTCACGTTACACCTTGTTTTACTGCTAGTCTGGCTGCCATTTCATCTTGTTTTACTGTTAGTCTGGCTGCCGTTTCATCTTGTTGTAACTGTTAGTCTAGCTGCAGTGTCACTTTGTTTTAACTGTTATCTGTTTGTTGTTTTAGGGGCAGAGAACGTGGTGGCGGTTTTGGTGGTCGTGATACTGAACGCAGCGGCTATGGCGGTCGCGATGGATTCCGGACTGCAGACCGCGAGGGTGGCGGTGGATTCAGGTAATTTATCACAACTAATTTCTTAAGTATCTCAGGAAGTGGCATTACAAAAGATCATCTTCGAATGTCTTGGTTGATCATGCCGTTCTTGTGCTTGCTTCCAAATATTTTATACTAGCTTTTGCCCGCGGCTCCGCCCGCGTGGATGTCGTTATCGCGACCAAACATAGCCTATGCCCTTTCTCATGGTCTAATCTACCCCTATACCAAATTTCATCAAAATCGGTCCAATGGTTCAGGTGTGAAAGTGTAACATACAGACAGACAGAGTTACTTTCACATCTATAATATTAGTATGGATTGATCGAGACAAAAGTCTAAAATAATTAATTTACTTCAAGATCTCAGCAAGATGTCACATTCACATTGAAATAGGTCGATAATTTAGCGTTATTAATAGTTCAAATCATTTTCAATAGTCCCCTATTTACTATTCTGAGAACGTCCTTGTACACTCCCAAATTATTACTAAGTAGAAACAATATTATTACCTTACCTTTTCCTTTTTATATACTGTAAATTTTTCTAATGATAGTTGTTGAATAACATGCACATGTATTTTTAACTAGCGAGATATCACGACTGTTGATATTTACTGCTGTGCACATGTGCTAGACTGAACTTGGTTAACTAGACACCGGCTCATGCCTTTATGCAAGACCTGGGGGCCTACCACAACCGTTTACAAAACAGTCTTATTGCAGGAGAGTTTTGTGTCAAGCTTGAAGTAATCTTGCTTATATTCGTACCACAACCGTACATTGTGCATGTCATGTATTCCTGCTTAGTGCTTTTGTGACGTCAAATTAATTGTAGTTCATTCAATTCGTACCATGACGAGAATTTAGAGCAGTATTGTATTTAACATTATTGTTTTTATGTCAAATTTAGCCGTTTTAAAAAAGTTGCTAGGTAGCAACTTTTATATTATTGTTTTACAAAATGCTGCTCAAAAAATCATTTTCGTAACCCAAAAAGCAAGTAAACCGTATTTATATACATTAACTTAAACAAGAAATGGTCAAGCTGACTATTATAACTTAGTTTTTAGCTAGCATGGTGCCCAGTGACAAGACTCGCATCCCGGGAAACGCCTATAATTACAAGTATAAATTATATAGAAGAATGCATAGAAATTGCTTAGATATTAAGCAAAAAAATACAATTCTAAAAATTACAAGTATTTTACTTCAAAGTAAAAACTTCTTTTTAAAAATCCTTTTTGAATAAAAAAAACTCTTTGGTCTTCTAAAAAAGAAATCACTGACATTAGGCGTAGGGCTTGACTCCAGGGAAGATTTCAGTATCCGGTGATTTTTCTCGAGGTTTAATTAATCTTCGAAAAGCCTCCGGACATTCTTCGATTACGCGGAAGTATATTTAGTCAGTTTCGTAATTTTAAGTACCTACCCATTTGAGACATTGTATTACTATTATTATCATAATCCTCTTATTAAAACATTATGAAAATGTCCAATTTGTACACTAATGAAATCAACTTATTACCGACTTTGTGCCCGGAATACGGCAATAGGTGGACCGACCGAATGCAATGATTGATGAAATGTGGGTGTTGATGTTAATTCGCCTCTGCCTAACACTCCGGGTATATAGGCGTGATTATATGTATATATTACCTACTTTTTAATAAATGCACGAACATCTATACGTCATAATATAGGTACTTCGATAAAATCGTATAGCTATGGAATCTAATCATTATAATCAAAAATATATAGTAAAATAGTGTTCATGAAAAAAGGTGAATATTTAACTCTATATAAAATCTCCGGAGTTTTTGAGAAAGATAACCGGTTGTTCGCAAAAATCTCCAGAGGTGCTCCGGTTTTTTTGTCCCCGGAGTACAGCCCTAATGCGAATGAATTATTGCAAGGAATACATAACTCTTTCTAAATAGTTCATTCATTTCCGTCAATAAGCAGGAATAAAATAAAACATTATTGTACGCTCATGGTACGAATTTGAGTAAGGTTATTTTTGTGCCTGCAACAAGCTTGCAAACAAAGAAAAGAGAGATCGCTGTACGTTCTGTCATACTGTGTAGCGCCCTCTCTTCCTCACACAAAACGAAGCAACATTCACGTAATTTGTAAAACGTTTTTGATATAAATACTCTTTTATGTAACTGGCAGAATATTGAAAGAAAAAAAAAGTAAACTATCTGTCATCTGACATTAAAATAATTTTATTATGACATTTTATTTTACACCTATACCGCAAATAATATGTAAAGCCTTGTAAAGCCATTAATAATTTTATAGTTTAAATTGTCTGGGCATTTATGATCAAATCATGCAAATATTATCTATTTATATTTTATAATTATGTACTATTTAAAGTGGTAGCAGAGCGTGGTTGCAATTTGTAAGCTGGGAGTCCAAAGCAACGAGCATCTACTATGTCAACTGCTTATGCTGAATGAAGAATATAATATTATTATGTCGCTATCCGAAGTTGTGAAAGAGCTCTCCATCTAAGGCTACTGCTGAAAGACATGACAGCAGTGTTTGATGAATGTGAATGATTTTCAGTGATAACCAAGTGGCATTGAAGCTATGTGAAAATGCTATCCTAAGTAGCAAATTAAAACACATCGACCTGCACTTCTTTATTAAACAACGTGGAATAATTAGTGTGCGATACAAAGAATCTTCAAATGCTCCAACATCTAAACCTAAGTAGTTACGCAGGAGGAGTGTTGTTTTGAACCCTCTTTGTGACAAGCATGCAAACTTAAGAACAAAATACAATTCATTCATATTCAATGTCTTCATAACAATCGTGCATTTTGTATTGTAGGTACCTACTTATGTAAAATTTTATTTTCTACCGCAAATATAAAGCCGTAATAATTTTATATGTTTTTAATTGTCTGAGCATTCATGATCACATCATAAAATTATAACAGGTGCAAGGGGTGCGAGGCAAGTTTTATTTCAGCACATCGATAGCACCGACTCGAGTGCGATACGTATGACGATGCACGGAGTGGCACCCAAATTAGGAATACTGCTTTTGAACTTGACGACATTCAAGGCTCTTGAGTCCCAAGGTTAGATAGAGCTTTTTAGTGCATTCCACAATGGGACAGATTTTCATTACCTACCGATTTATTTTGGTTACACCTATTCAGTAGGTAGGTATTCTTAGGACAAGGTTTGTGTGAAAGATTTGTATCTAAAAGTATATAGGTAATTCATAGCACCGGGGCGAAGCCAAGGCGTGCAGCTATGTTGTTATTATAATAAGATTGTTGCTATGAGAACCGAACCGATGTCATTTGATGCGCACTGATGCTCTGTCACAACAAAGTGCCCAAAGGCGCAAAGTGCCCTCCCCGAACCCGGGGCTAGATGGGGACACTAGGGTCCCTATCTAGCCCCGGGCCATCTCGAAAGAAATGGTCCTGGGTCTGCCGGGGTGCGAGAGATATGCTTTTGGCAATCTCATCTCCGGCAACCAAGGACCCAAGACGGCGTGCGTTTTGGTCGGTTCGAGTCTGATATAACCGCCTCCACCGGCTCCGTGGAAGTGGAATCCGTGGGGATTTTAAACACTATAAAAAAATGCACACTGCACATCATTTTGTCTTTTAGTTGGCTTCTATTATCTAGATCTCCGCGCCACCCGCTCTAATAGCTCGAATTCTAATTAAATAATGCTTGATACTCGTAGCTTGATAGATATTTACACTGAGCGGTAATCACGTCATCGACATCATTACAATAGACTCTCGCTCCGGATCGTTCTTGGTGCTGAGGCTGGCCATCGCAATCCAGCTTGGAAACGCGGCAAGTGTGATGGTGGAAGCAAGCGTACAAAGATGGTTATTCGATTAATATAGACACCATATTATTTATTTAGTAGGTATTACATGGAATAATTTATAAAAGCAATTACATTTGTAAAATAGTTATTATTATAACTGGATCTTAATGCGGCCTTTCGAACAACCGTTGAACTCTTGAATAGCCATCATGCATGTTATTATTTGTGCGTGGTTGTTCACTCAGCTTATCCTATGGCTCTCGCATCAGTTGCCTATAAAATGGTAATGCAATGAACACCTAGAAAAAAACAACTATGTTAAGAACATGATATATTTACGAAACTAATAGTGGTCAATCACACATTACAATACATTAGCGTGTACTTAATTCAATATAAATATGGGCTTACCTTAGTCTTTACAGAGAACTCTGTAGATAGGGATTTTCAACAGTGTGGACTCTATTCATCATTCTGTGGGAGTCTCTTTCGCTTATTGAACCAATTTCATATAGGTAATGAAAAGGGTCTCATTTTTATCGCGAGTGCATTCGATGACGATTTCGTGAATAAGCAATATTAGCATAGCTTTTAGAAGCTGATAAACTCCTCGAATATTGTTTTTTCAATAGTTTTTTGTAACTATTGACTTTATAAAGGATGTCATATTTGACGCTGAACGAACAAAAAGAACGAAAACGATGGGTGACGTCCCAAAACTGCTAATTTAATCAACATTATTGTAATATTGCCTTAAGAGGTCATGGTACCAAAACACGAAGTAAGATTGAAATAATACTGCTTTAAGAGGTTGTGGTTGGCCCCCTGGTCGCTCTATACCTACATTTATTCATTTAATAGCCACATAACTATTACTACTTTTACTGCAAGTTTGATTAATACCTTATTCAAGCAGCTCTTCTTTGTGAGTCACCCGTTTTCCCTTCCATAAAGAGACATCTCTTGCCACCATTTATCAGTTAACACATGTTAATAGGTTAGCTCCTCCTTGTAGGACCCAAAAATATAGCATCTACCATATTTAATCAGTTTTTCTTTACTTTACTAGCCGAAGAGAAGACAGCAGAGGATTCGGAGGCAGAGGTTTTGGCGACCGCGACCGTGAGCGCGAACGTGATGCTCCTCCCAGAGAAGGTATGTTCCTATCATAATGTACAGTCAACTACAAAAGTAGCTTAACAAATTCTAATTTATTGAACACTGTGGCCCCTAAACCTTACATAAAATTGTGAAAAAAAAAACATTGAATATGTAAATTAAGTTTGTCTTCTGGGAATCATAACACTACATTTTCTATAGACAGATGCATTTCATTTTAAAAAGATTTGTAAAATATTTTAGTGTTAATCAACTTATGGCGTTGTCTGTACAGTCTGCAAAGGAGATACGGTTGCACATTTGTATACAACTTTATAAGTAAAGGTGTGACCGTATCTCCTTTGTCGACTATACTATTGAGGATAATGGTTTGGCAGTCTAATCATCTTCGTAATTTGTTTCCATTACAATAACATGTCGTGTCGTTTGCCTTCTGGAAATACCTATATCGTTATTATCTCAACATGTTAAACGTTTTTTTTTTTTTTAATCTAAAACGTTAAAGCTCGAGCCATTTATATCTTGGACCTAAATCAAAAGGCATGCGCTGATTATTTTGTAATAATCTATAATTGGGTATTATCCTATAGTTAAAATAAATTATTTAACCGAGCTCATTAAATTAAGAATGGTAAAAAAGCGGTTACAGTTACGTCGGTTCTTATTTTATAATAATAACTGATTTGACTATTACATTTTATGATGTCATTAAATCTTTTTTCATACATTGGCGAATTTGAGTTCACCCACTGAAGTAGCACCCCATGCTATCCTCAAAATACACCGAAGAAACGTGTACAACACATATAGAGCACATTATAGGTCCAAGATAGACAAAACAAAACAGTCTGAACACTTTTGTAATCATGTTTTCTATATACAGATGCTAAACCGCGCGAACGTCCGAAGCTAAACTTACTACCGCGCACGGTGCCTCGCGAGGCCGAGGTTCCTACTAAGCCGGCAGATGGCGCCGCGACCGATGACAAGACAGCTGACAAACAGAATGATAAACAAGCTCCCAAACCTGTCTCCGCTGAGAAGGTATTCGGGGCTGCCAAACCCGTGGACACTGCGGCCAAGTGAGTTAATACTTTTGATTACCAAATATCTCAACTGAATAAAGATATGTCTGCAAAGTGTCATAAGGACTTTACCGGAGACAGTTTCGGTATAAAAAATTATAAACTTCGACTTCTAAGGCATCTTGTCGTAACAATAACCAAAGTCAGGTATTACTTAAGTTTAATTCTTCCAGCGGGGGACGCCGTTTATTTATGTAATTATTTTCGTACACACAAGAACAAACACACAGATACATAGGTGGAAACAGTTGTACAGAGGCTCTGCTTATTTCTAATAGAAATCTCTTCTGCGAGCGGAGAGTAGTCGGAAGTAGAGAACTTAGTGAAAAGTATGTAGGGAAGACAAACCGGATGGGTGATCTACCCTTTTAAGTGGGCCATTTCACCCAAATCCGAAAATCAGGTATTAAAGGAACTTCATCCTCGCACGCTTCAACTGTGTACTGTGCTTGGTTTTCCCAAGCGACTACAATATAGGGCTCTTTGAGAAGAGCTGTAAAAGTTTCTTACAGGGCCGGTAGGGCGAGTGGGTCTCACCTGGTGTTGCACAACGTCCTTAAGCCACGTCAACCAATTTCCACCAGACGGACCGTGTGAAAAAAAACTTGTTTAACAGTAAAAATTGATCTTCAGAACAGGAGAACACTTCATTACTTTTTTCACTTTCAAGATTTACATTATATTTACAGATTACTGATATAATAATCAAGTAGCTTATGCACATGTATCTATAACTAGCGAGATATCATGACTATTGATATTTGCTGCTGTGTACATCTGCTAGACTGAACTTGGTTAACTAGACACCGGCTCATGCCTTTATGCTAGACTTGGTCGCTCTATACCTACATTTCATTATTTTACAAGTTTAATATATCAACTTATGATGCCACATTATGGTAGTTTATAAAAATATTTCATAATTTTGTAATTTTCAAGGGAACGGGAAATAGAAGAACGACTTCGTAAGCAAGAAGAAGAAGCGAGACGCGGGGGTGAAGAGAAGGAACGCTGGGGACGACGGGTCAGTTGGCATTACGAGTTAATATTCAATATGTACGTTTCTATTATGCTAGGAAACAGACAATAATTTCAAATTCCTCTTTCACAGAATGACCATTCTGGCGATCGTCGCCCGGCTGCATCCAAACGTGGTATGTACGGAATTATTGAAGAGGTTTTTGCTTTTCATTAAATAGTCGTTACTTAATTGGATTTATATAACATCCGAATTATTAACAGATGACCGCGGCAGAGATGGACCGAGGTCTTACAACAGGGACCGACGCGATTATTCCAAGGATGACAAAGACAGACGCGACTACAGGGACGACAGGGACTCGCGCCCCGACCGCGACCGCCGCGACTACAAGGACGAGCGCGACCGCCGCGACCTCTCCGCCGAGCGGCGCGACACGCGCGACTACTCCGGGGACTGGCGCCCGCGCCGCGAGCCCTCGCCCGGCAGGCGCGAGCGGCGCGACTCGCTCGACAGGCGCGACCGGCGCGACTCGCCCGACACACGCGACCGCCGCGACTCGCTCGACAGGCGCGACCGCCGCGACTCACGCGACCGCCGCGACTCGTCCGACAGGCGCGACAGACGCGACTCGGCCGAGAGGCGCGATCGCCGCGACTCTGGCGAGAAGCGCGAACGTCAAAGCCGCTCGGGCGAGCGACGGGACTCGCGTGACAATAGAGACAACAGGGACGGCTCGCGAGAGCGTCGCCAGCACTCCAGGGATGGCTCCCGCGAGCGGGACGGACAGTCCGTGCCGCGGGACGAACGCCTAGCGCCGCGGGACGAACGCGCGCCGCCGAGGGAACAAGAACGCAACGGTCGCGCTCGGCGCAGCCCCAGTCGCGAGCAGATCGACGACGACGCTGAGGAAAAGCCCATGCCTAAGTTGAAGGAACAAGAGAAACCGGTACGTATATAAACTAACACGTGGTAATATTGTGTCTTGACAAACTTTTTATTAATTACGCTTCTTTTCTTTTGCAGAATTTTGTTGGATCAAATAAATTCAGCTTCCTAGAAGACGCCGATGACGGCGGATCTGATTAACACGAGCGTAACGTCGGTGTGCGCTATTTGTTAGTGTCCGTTTTACAATTGACTCGAGTGTAAAGTGTAAATTTACGAGTATCAAAGTGTCTAACGTGTAGAAAGACTCGATAGAGCACTGAGACAATCTTAAATTGTGCTATGTAACAGAACTCGATTGTTAGTCACTAGTGCGGTGTGGAAATACGTGTATATTAATAGGGTTGCTATATGCTCACACAGCTTCGAGGCCGGCCCCAGTCTTTATTGTGGCTTCTGTGCTAATTTTTTTGCAGCCCTGTTCCCGGGACGGCTGCCTGATCTTTGAACTGAACTGCTGAGATGCCACAGTGAAGACTGGGGCTATCTGTGACCATGTACTGATTTGTGTAAATTTTTCTATGGGTTTGTTACGAATATAATATTAATGTGAACGGTTGCAAACATGGCTGGCAAAACTACCAATTTATTCCATAAATTCTGATAAGCGCTGGTTGTAAGTCAGGTGCTGCACCATTTTTTTTTTTGTGAATATGATATTTCTTAATTTTATATTATAGCGATATTGAAATCCTTTTTGAAGGAGTTTTACTGCAGATGATTGCAAGCCTCCATAGGGAATCTTATTTCTTTATTTTAGAATACGTCTTTTATGTTAAATATTTAGTCGATTTAGAACTCGTCCACACTAGCGTTTATCTTGCGTAGTAGGCATTCGATGAATGTAAGCGCAGAGCAGACGCCGCGACCATACGATGCGTGCGTAATGCTATTACGGCATTGTATAGTTCTAGATCAATAAGTGGATTGCGGGACTCTTTTCATTCTATGGACCCTCAGACCAAATAAGTAATAATAGACTTGAATCTACTACGAAATTCATTTACGAAATCAAATTAAGATTGACGCCAAATCACCATGTTTTAGCACCTCGTAGTAGCACCTGATTGGTTAAATCAAGATCAAATGAATCGTTAATCGTTGCTGTGATGATCCATATTTTCTCCAATATTTAAAAAACATGACCACTTTCCATAAATCCAATGACCTGTCATTGACTTCTTTTTTATTATTCTATCGTTCAGTACTGGTATTATTGATGAATAGATACTTCGTCTATAAAACTCCGGATATTACAAGGAATGTCTGACAAAAAGCCCCAGGCACACTTAACGCAACCTGAGAACGCAAATCTGCATCCACTTATGCTAACCACTTTACATTTTTAGTCTGTGCCCTTTATATAGGTATCGATGAATAGTAATCGAGTTCACTGAATTCTCTACAATAGTCGCCATCGTCACCTCGCTCGCTCCATTCATGCCATACAAGTTTAGGAATCCAGTTCTTTCCGTAGGCATGACATCTCTTTAAAACTATTACACTCTTCACATACATTACTTGTATGATTTGAGATTGACATGGTCATTTACATCAATAGTAAAACATCAGACATCGGAAATTACTCGAACAAAATAAAAAACATGCTAAATATCCCGGCGAGTGTTTTACTATTCATTACTTGTTAACTTCAATACGGGTTAACGGCACCATTGAGAAGCCGCATTGAATTAAAACAATAAACAATATTTCTATTTCACGGTAGGCACGCTGTATCTCCTACTGCGGTCTGCCTACGTATACGTTCGTCGAACGGCCACGCTGAACAAACGCTAGTGAGAAGGGGCTCTTAGGTTATTAGAACGTTAATAATAATTGTATTATTTATCTTTACACTCAACATTTGTTAAAATAATGTTAAGCCGCAATAATTCTATAATTTGCAAGTTATGCATAACTTGTGCCTGCCTTGGTCGTAATGAATTCGATATAGCTTAGAATGAAAATGTACCTAATTAATACGATTAGGGTTTGGTCACAATATAATTTAATGGTCAAATACAACAAACGGTTAATTTGTAACATTAAACAATTTTCGTTTGATATACACACTACATGTAATTGTGAATTATAAATAAATTACCCTTTTTACAATAGCACGTATTTTATTATGTCGTCTCCCAACCCCTGCAGCCTGCTGCGGCCTGCGCTAGAGAGCCACGTCCATCAAATTAAATAAGTCTCAATGGAGCGTTATACATACTGTGGCTATACGCATGAATAACTTGCTTGACTAATTGAATATATTAAAGAAGTACCTACCGTATAGGTGTATCAGAATCTCTGTATCAGATTAAACTGTCTTGATACTTTTGAATTGTGGGGAAAATATATTTATTTTTAAACCATACACAGGGACCATAGTATAAATTATATACAATTGTACCATAATGAACAATTGAAATCCTCGATTACCCGTGGTCCACCCGCTTTGTTCACCTAGGTAAACCACGCCTCTGATCCAGCACGGGTATGTACCTATGTGGTCTAAGGTTAATCGCAGCTAAGTAGGGAATTAAAATGTCTTCTTTGGGTTCATCGATTCTTGTATATACGACTTCCATAAGGCTGCCCGCCCACGTCCGTGCATCCCGACCGATCCGATTATCGGTGAAAAATGAACGTTCGAAAATGTATACGTAAACGCACACTACTCACCGACAGTCAGTCGCATGCAAGGGAAGGTTAGGGACGTGTCGTGTTTTGGATCAACCCAGAACTTTCTTTCCTTTCTTCTGTTCCTCAAAAGCCAAAGACAAACCTTCCTCTGTAAATCCACCTTGAGATTCTCTCTGTCCATGACGTGCTGCTCTCTCGATAGCCACCGACAAAGTAGCGGACGTGTGCGTTGAGTCGGTTACAAGTATCGGACGAAAAATCGGACCGTTTATCGATCCTACAAAAAGTCTGACGTGGGCGGGCAGCCTAAATAGGAACCTAATAATCTGTGTGCACCATTGTACAATCGCGAATCTAGAGATGAACCGTCTACAAGATGGAACCATTCCGTGGAATAACTATAATCGAAACTATAATAGAAAATTGAATAGCTGCAACTATACTCCGTCCATTATATTATTGTAGTTTAGACAGCTCACTGACAGTGGTCGGTATAACTTTGTTCTAACGTCAACACCTGAAAATCCTAACAAAAATTAGGCGCCAATACGTCATTTTTCATTGACAACGTCACGTCAGCCAGAAAGCAATTTTAGGGATGTAGTTAGACCATCAACTGTGTTTTTATTATAATAACTTGAAAATGTCACAATCGATATCGACTACAGAAAATAATTCTTCTAGAAAATATTACTTAGCTGGCGGTTTTTAACCGATATTTAAACAACAATTCGGATGATTATAATTTTTTATATTTGTATGATTTTTACGGAAAAATGATTTTTGTAACTCCGTCATATGAAGAATAATTGTCAAAATTCTTTTTTATTTGAAAGAGGTATGTTCCAAAATGGTCCCATTTAAATTGAATAAAGATCTGATCATGGGTTTCAGAGGCAGACCACGGAACTCTTCAATAAATACCAGGAAATCAGCATGTTGGAATATTCTTCTAGAAGTTAGTTGTTTTGTTTTAGAGATTAGCGTGTGCGGTATGGCCCTCAATCGTTTTATAATACATTTGTAAATTGTAGGTATAAACACGAAATATACTACTGCTTTATTATTATGTACATAAAGATAATAGATTATAATTCCACATGAAATCATATATTTATCATAATATTTTCATTTATCGATTAATTATTTTTTTAATCGAGGTTTTTAACTTTGTCGATATTTTAAATTTTCATGCAATCACTACTTCCATCTGTCTAAAATACAATAATACTGCCGTCTTATTGTAAAAAGGCATAACTAACAAAAACAAAAATGTAAGATAATCGAGTTTGAAAATTTTCAAGGTTTTTTTAGCAGAAAAAATCCTTTGTGTATTATTGGGAAAAACAAGTTATTAATTAAGGTACACAATCAAAATACCTATCCGACCATGCATAGGAATATATTTATTTATTTATTTTTTATACAGATAATCCCAATTTTCCCTTTCATCTTAACAAAATAATTACAAATAAAATATCTTTTTATCGTTTTAAAGGCACAACTAACCAGATAAGTCTTTTCTTTTTAAAAACAATTCAGTATTAAAATGAAAGGACACATAATTTATGTAATTATGTCTTTGTAACGTAATCATAAAGGTTCATTGCGAGTTTAAAAGAGTATAAATTTTACATAAAATTGTTACTTTTAAAATGATTGCCTTTTTCACTTACTTTTTAATTATTAACATTGAACAAATAACAAAAAATTGGCAATGAAAACTCTTTATTTCAAATAATATGATAAATTTGACGTAACACTTTTTAAACCACCGTATTATCTGAAAGAAAGAAAGAAAGAAAATAATTTATATATTTTAGAACAAAATCTAATTCTACGGGTTCGGACTCACGCACGAAGTGTTTCAGTTTAATGATCTAGCTATAACGGTTCATGAAATAATAGCAAAACCTGGTGAAAGACAGATAGCAAATCTTAGTAATATAGTCCCATTTTTACCCATTAGGTACGGCACCTTAATAATGCGAAGCAAACAAAAATTTAAAAATAAAATAATTAAAATGCTAAACAACTCCATTGTCAACAATTGATTATTTCTTTGAGTTATATTTTTTTAATATAATAAGACTTTTCGTCCATTGCGTTCAAATAGATTTAGAAACACAACTTCAGATATCGGGCACAAAAACTAGAGACTTTAGCTTTAGTGACTGTTAAGTACTATTTACTTATAATATAGGTCGTAAACGCGCGCGGGTAGGCACCTAACAGGCGTGCGTAGAAGGTAGGTTGAAAATATTACTAAATTTTCCAAAAATTGGATGACATATTTTAAAATATTAATATTTTTTGTCAAGTTCATATTTTCAGCCTACCCTCTGTTCATACTACTGTTATATGTTTACCTATTTGAGTTATCAGAATGAATTGGAAAGTTATGATTATCTAAGTAAAAACATCTGATTACATAATCATAACTTAATTTAAGATTTTACAATGAAAGAAACAACTTTGCTTACCAATAAATCAGCTTGCGTTTACTTTGAATTGAAAACATTGGCGCAATGATGAGCGCAAAGACACCCCCACATTCCTTACCTACCTTACTGGCGTCTTAAAGAAAAGGCACAACTGGTCACTTGTGACTTCTCTTTATAACACTTTCAAGTCATAAGTACGTATTTATGTTGTTTCTTCTTAATCGGTGCCAAATAAGCCTTTTCAATTTATTCAATAACAATTTAGCTGTTAGATGTGCCTTTCGGGCTTAATGTATTTCCGTAGATTCTAGAGATAAAATTACACAAAAAATTGGGTAGATGCACCTTTTTCTCCTGATTCCGAATATGTATATAACTCAATTTTGAAAAAAATGTTAGTTAAGCCTTTTCTCCGTAATACGGCAGAATATGGTGGACGGGGTATAGGTATTATATCATGATCATCGTCACAAAGAAGTTTTAATAGGCAAAGAATAAAAATCTATGTAAAAGTATCAAAATGGTACAAGCCAAATTATTGGTTTAATCCATAGAC
The DNA here is from genome assembly GCA_914829495.1 of Eilema sororculum. Taxonomy (NCBI): domain Eukaryota; kingdom Metazoa; phylum Arthropoda; class Insecta; order Lepidoptera; family Erebidae; genus Eilema; species Eilema sororculum. The sequence goes on along the minus strand of OU618545.1, from coordinate 17,977,473 downwards.
TTTGAATACACTACGTTCTTTGTCTACGGTTTAATCGTTACGAAGACCAGAAACTTTGAAATAATCATGGATCAGCTTATTAGTTCCATGGAAATAATATAATATTTGACATTTCGGTGTTCACAAAGACAAAGTCACAAAGACAAAGTTCACAAAGTTTGACATTAATGTCAAACTTTGTGAACTTTGTATGTCTGTCAGACTTGTGCGCATGTGCGTCTTCTGTCTTTTATAGAGAAATAGTCGTACAAAAGTTCACCTCTCTGTGGGATGGTCGAATTTGACGTGATGACATCAACATTGCCATATGAAAATCGTAATTCTTTTTTTAAAATCGTGCCATGAGTTTCTACGTCTGTGGGTAGACCTATACCTATAATACAGTTTTTACCGGTTGGTTCTAAAGTCCGAGCCAGTAAAAATAAGTCCCGCCCGCGGTAAAACTCACTAAAAATGACGTCGCCGCCAAACTGTATGATGGCATTCTTTGTGTTTTGGTCTCTTATCGTAGACAGAGAATTAACTAATTCTTTCTCTAAGTTTCTTAGAGAAAGAATAACTGTTGGTTTCGTTCTTACCCGTCATCACGTCGTGCCACTTCTTCTTCAGTAGGTATTACTCATTACTAAACTTGTGTAAGGTTTACAGTTACCAGTGCATATTTTTATGTTGTTCTAGTGAAAATAATAGTTCCTGGCATATATCTCGATCAGAAATATGTCACAATGTACCTATATGTTTTTCCCTTTTCACAAAAATGTTGTTTCATGTATTTTTATCACATACGCTGAATGATGGCCACGTTGTACGTTTCGGATCACTTGAGTAGTTTCTTTAGAAATATGAACGTACATTTCATCATTTCGCTAAATCAAGCGTGAAATATTTTTCATCAGTAAGTACATAAAGAAGAGTCGCTGTTATTTTCATTGTCACAGACATAATCCGATTCAGTATCGCTATTATGAACATAATACCTATCCACTGTTGCATCAGTTGATGCAACAATGGATATTATATGGAGTAGATACTACGTATACTTACACTTTCTTATCTGAACAAGACTTATAGCTGAACAATAAAAGATCTGGTAAAATAAAAAGACGATACTGGCAACATAACATGTTCCGACAAGAGACTTAATTTCGTGGTCCTTAAACTTTGGTTGTTTTATAAATGTTTACCTATACATCTTCTTGGAGCTATATTTTGATAAGATAACTGTTGGTATATTTGGTGACTACCTTTTCATGACTAATCTATTGTAAAAGTTGAATTCTCAAGATATTCCGATTTTATTTATCGAAAACGAACTAGTAGGGTGACCATAATAATATATTAACGTTGGAATTGAAATATTCTCAATTGTCTATTTATTTCTTACTAGCTTTTGTCCGCGGCTCCGCCTGCGTGGATGTCGGTTATCGCGACCAAATATAGCCTATCCTATGTCCTTTCTCATGGTCTAATCTACCCCTATCCCAAATTTCATCAAAATCGGTTCAGTGGTTTAGGCGTGAAAGCGTAACATACAGAGTTCGCATTTATAATATTAGTATGGATGGATTTAATTTATTGTTCCAAGTCAAAAAACTATTTAACGATTCGGTACTTACTTAAGGTTTTCGCATATTACAATCATAGCAAATGCGCATGCATTCGCAAGATGCAAACGAGGAACATTCAAGATAAAAAACTAACCTCCTTGTTAGGTTACTATTTAAGTAGTTCAATATTTCAATATACCTATAATAGGTATTTAGTCCGTGTATATTACGACTGAACAGTCTTGATCTTTGTTTTTTTTTATAATATAAATAGGCATATTTTTCTAATAGGCCATTCATTTTATGTAATTGCCTGTCACTACAAATTTACCAAAGGTATAAAAATAAGTGTAGCCCACCAATTTCAATCACAACATTTTATTCAATTACGACAAGTAACATTAAAGAAAATATTATTTGCAAATTAACTTTAATAAATCATGCATTTTTGCAATGCTAGTTAAGGATTAAATTCATTTTTTTTTCTTTTTTTTTTCATGCAATGTAACATTAAAGACCATTGATTATAACTAATTGAACTGAAGAATTGATAAAATACACCATCTTAAATATAAAATAACATTCTTACAAGGCATCCATAAATCAATAAATAAATAATCATAGATGGCAAACACAACTTAACCTACAGTTACAACTTACATTGAAAATCGTCAAAAGTGTCCCTGTCTAAGTTGTTATACACAGAAATATCTATGAAAATAGATCACTACAACGATGACCCAAGAAACTCAAGGAGTTTTAATAGATTTCGCACAAGGCAATCTCATGATGCTGAATTCATTTCTTTAGAATAGCAGACATCAATTCATTCTTTAATGTCTTGGTCATCTCTTCTAAAATACCTACTCTAACTTTAAGCTTTTTATTTGCCTCTTCTAACTCTTCAGCTAAGTCTTCCATTTGTTGCTCCTTGATTCTCCTGTTCATTCGTGATTTTTTGGATGCCTCATTATTCTTATTGCGTAATTCTCTATATTTGTATTCCTGTGTAGAGGTAGATGATGAATTCTCATCTACGCTGCACACAGATGAAACTGTGCTCTCCCTCCTCTTGGGAGGGCGCCCTCTTCTTGCTTTTGGCTGACTTTCAAACGCTAGGATTAAATCTTCAGTAGGTACACTAGGCTTTCGTCTCTTGTACTTTCTTGGGGGCTGAGCGGAGTACGGTGTGTAAGTTTTATCGGAATCTTCGCTGTCTAGACGTCTTCTCTTGCTGATGTTAGACTTGCTGTCTTCATTATCCGATTCCATATGAGATTCGCTCTTAGGTGTGATGGGTTCATAGTCCACCTTGGGAGACATTTTGAACGAAGTGAAGGTCTCTGTTGATGTATTTGGTGACTGCCATGCTTTTGGCGGATCCTGAAACAAAGAAAAGAAACTGGTAAATTTCAAGGAAAATTCTAAACTATTATCACGATAATAGTGACGAAATTTTGAATGTAGGAAAGAAGTAATGCAAACCAATTTACGATTTTTTTGCCGAAACTTACCAAGATCTCTGGGCATTTTTCTTTTTCTAATGAAATAACTTCATTGAGAATGACTGGTGTACTGATGTCTTGAGACCACGCCGGGGCTCGAGCGAATACATCTACAGATAGGCCTTCATTTCGTTTCGGTAGGATCTGATGTTGCATTGCCCCTAAATCTGGTTTTTTATTCATGTTGTGGTCCGGAGGAAGGAGGTCGATAAACTCTACCTCTCCGGGAACGACAGTCCCCAACCCGAGATCGACAGAGTCATCACCGGTGTTGAAGGGCGTGTTGTAGTAAATGATGTTGAAGTGAGTGTCTTTTGTATTGGACCACTCTACGGGTTCCGCAGCTTGCCACGAATCCATATCGCTGACAATTTCTGACGTTGAATCTCCGAATACTGTTGGTAGGCTACTAATGTTTAAAAATGTCTCTTGGTTTTGAACAGTAGTTTCCTCAGGGAAATTAAATAGATCGCACTGTCCGAAGTTGTCGTTGGGTGACAACTGATCTTTAGGTGTACTGTTGTAAAAATCTGCCTGAGGCTGTGGAGAGTTAACGTCGAATTGTTCCCAAGCTTGCGATGAGAATGGGATGTGTGGTGTGTCAATGTTGACCGCCGTTTCTTCAGTTTTCTTTAACGAATCTGTAGAATAAAGATGTTTTCTTTATTAGTGAAGGATTACGTTCTTGTTTTTAACCTTAATTGGTTTCAAATTGCTGTTAATGAATATTTAACTTTAAACATTTGTGTTTATACTGTTATATAAAAAAATATATCTTACCAATGGTCTGTACTACTTCTTCCTTTTCGGGATCGCAATACAACGGAGCCAGTTCTTGGAAGAACTCGGAGCCCAAATCGCGAAACATTGTGCTGTCGTCGTACAGCTCCGTCTTCAATAATACCTGAAATTTAGATTTATACTATGTTAGCATGTTTCTTGTATTATGAGGCCAAAACTAAAATAATCTTATCTAAAACAATGAATCATTAATTAAATGTTATGTACTCACGGTTGTCGGCACGGTACTTACCTCTGTGTAGCTGGTGGGGGCCAGTGAGGAAGACAGCGCGTTGTTTGAATATCCGTCGATACTCGAGGCCACTCTGGTTGAACCGACTTCCTGCTGGTTCTTCTCGCTCTTTAAATGATCTAGTTTTACCACTTTCAAAACAGTTTGAGCCTTGCGACTCGTTTGCGAAAAAATCATGTCTTTCGGCGTTTGGTCTGTCGAATTGATATCCGAAATCGTCGCTCCGACTCGGACTGGTGATCTTTTGAGCAACCATTTTGTATAGAACTACAAACAGAAATGATACGACGTAACACAATGTGCATACTTATAAGAAGCAGGGGTGTAGGAGATAGCGGATATTAGAGGGTTGCGAACGGAATTGCAAAATATAAATAATAATGATCTACATTCTTGAAGCACCACTGAATGTCGCACTTCGTTTGAATAGAAAATTATAATAGTTATAACGAGTTTAATGAAGTATACATAATTATATATGTAAATGCGATTGACCCTAATCAGACACGCGGTGTCTACATAAGTTAAGGACAGCCATGACGACGAGGCTGAAACCTTAAGACCAAAACGCCAATGAATAGTTTAATGGATAATAAGAATGTACATAATATGTATCATATATGGAAGTCATATAAATATCATTTTAAAGAAAAGATGATTGCATAAATATGTAAATAAATATTATAAATTGGAAATCAGAGAAAAGGTCGTACGAGTTGCCATTTGTTATGCAATCAACAATGTCACCTGCCCTTTAATTAGTCGGTTTTGACAGTGAATGTTAAAAGAAAGTGGTATCTACACCTGTGAAATGAAATACGCTGCTGTCTGGAACTGCCAAATAAATGGCTTCAGTGATTTCTTCATGTACCTGTATTAGTAGTACTCAGTATCCACTACTCAAGTACATGACTTACAATAAAAGTTAGTTTAAGCCTTATCTTAGACTGGAATCACTGGAGAGAGCTATTCTAGTAAAACTTATCAAGATATTGTATACTAGTAAACTATGGACTAGAATAATTAACTGTAATTAACTAAGTGTGTCTTATGTCTAGCTTAAAAATACCAAAGTAAAATGATTATTTCTAAAACAACAGCGTAGTAAAATAAAAATCGATAAGCAATGACGAGCACATTAATGTCCTTGTCGCTCGCCACGCTATCGCTGTACCTACTGTTCGTGTACCTACGTTTACATGATCGTTCCAAGTGTCTAGTTTTCATGTTAGTGGGCTGGATTTCTATCGCAATAGAACTAATCTCAAGAGCAGGGGACGTTTGGGGTAAAAAATGACTTGGAAAAGAAAGAAGTCATGGATGAACTCATGAGACATGGCATATTATTAAGGAAAATTTGAACGCGATTTAAGCCTCTGTCATAACTATGCACATAATTATTCAAAAATGATCAATTCAGGTCAATTATAAGTTAATATTAGACCAAAATCATCTATCATTTACTTTTTACTTGAATTTTTTTTACACTTTTGATTCTAATGATCTTGTTTGCAAGAATATTACTCAATTGAAAGGATCAAAAATTCTGAAACAAATGATTAATAGGGGAGAATATTGCTGGTCTTTAAGAAACACTCGTTTTCCCACAAGTTATGCGTGTGCCTACTCGATCAGTGCCTGTGAACATAAGAGGGTAATTTGGGGAGGGGAGTGAACGATATTACTTACTTGTTTGAACTCTTCTTGAGCTCCTACTGAAATCTTAACTCTTTAGGCTCCCAAACAAATAATGTTGCCCAAGGAATGCCTGTAACAATGAAAACATTTATCAGTGAAAAGATAGCCTTGAATGAATTATCTACGTGTTCAACAATAGCGGAAAATTCCATTTGATTTAAAAACTGAAACAATATCGACGACGCGGTTCTAGATAATAGATTTATTTTTAGATCTACACCTACACTGCGTACCTATTTTGTTATGGTAGATGAACCTCTACATAAATATTGAAACTCATTTCAACTTGGTCGTAGATGAAAGAAAGTACTGGAAACCCTAATTATGTCCTCTTTTAATAGTTAAAATGTGTAGTATTGGCAATTTTCCAACCGTTTCTTTCGAAGCAACATTAGTTCCGAAATATCGTATCTTAAATATTACTATCGTATCTTAATAAATTTGCTTTGGCATTATTTCACTCTGTATCTAGAACATTCAAAACATTAAAAAGTAATTGATATCTATGTAATAAAACGTACAAATCACTTACAGCTTTGAGTTTTCGATGAAATTTTCAGTAGGTACAAATTTAATACGACCAACCACGTCTTGTAAAGCTAATAAAAAAGATAAAGTCGTCCATATTATCATGTTATCGTAATATCGGTAAGTCATTCGTATCTGATAAATTAATAAGCCCGGTTCTGTAAGTATACTTATAGTAATTGAGCTCTAAAGAGTTATCTATCTGCGTAGATAGTCACGGAGTGGAAAGTTTTATTATAAGTATCTACTTAATTGAACATTATATGTTTGTTTCCGATTAGATAAAGTCTGCAGACTGATTCACTACTTCAACACCGCCGCGTAATTTCTAGATGGCGTATAATAATACTAGTTGATCCGGCGAACTTTGTACCGCCAATTATTTTCCGCTCGCGTGGCGTCAGATCCCATTTCGGCTGCCCCCTTTACTATATTAAGCATGTATTATACACATAAAGTTAATGTGATTTATATGAAGGTATATGCCATAAGCCTTCCCCTTGAATTACTCCATCTATTAAAAGAAACCGAATCTAAATCCGTACCTACCATAGTTTTAAAGATCAAAGCATAAATAGGGACGGACAGACGCGAAAAGCAACTTTGCTCTCTATACTATGTAGTGATGATGTTGTTGCGGCGATGTATCAGACAGACTAGCGTCAAGGCAACGTGAATCGTGTTCAAGTCTGGACATGTCGAAACATGAACGCGGGATCGCGTGTTCCCCTCCGCTGAGTCACATTTTTGAGAATCACAAAATAATCATCATTTCGCTACAAATTATAAAAATAAAATGATATTTACAATATTGGAAGAGCGAATAGATAATTCAAGCACTTCGGAATTATGTATACCTAAAATATACTATTGCTCAGCTATTGCACAATATTTAATTTATTTACAACAAAACTTTCTTATTTGCCATGTTTCTGTATATTGAAAGGTTCTAATAATATTTAATGATTAGATCCATCCGCTTAATGAGACGCACAATTTATTGTAATTGTACAAAAAAATATAAAACGTGACACTAAATTAATTGGAAAACAAAAACTTACCTCGATACGAACATGCAATGTAATGCCTCCAATTGATGAATAATACGCTATTCTCACAACAAATGAAGAGAAATAAGCGACAAGTAAAGAAGTGAATTGATTGTACACGCGTCTAACTTATTTTTGTGAACTTATTATATGGGAAAATCGCAACTAACTTCACGTGCACTCCGTGCAAGCTCAGAAAATATTGTGCAATGTAGAGCGCTTCGACCGGCTCACAATATTCTAGATCCCCACTCTTAACACTTTGCGTTCTAAAAATAGCCTCCACCGATGCGCTATTGGTCGTTTAAAATGACGTCAACGCGTTCAACCAATGGCATCAGTCGACTTCGACAATCACGAGACCGAAGCGTTTCACTGTAGTGGTAAACTGTTGTATTACAAATATATGTATGTATGTATGTAGAGTTGGGGAAACACACCGTTCGACGCAACAAGGAATATTTGTTTCTACTGTGTGACTCATACACCGACGCGATTTATAAACTAAATTTCTGTAAAATGGAACTAAAGTTAAGAACATTGTGTCTGTTCGAGACTGTTGCCAATCACATATCTCGTTAGCAAAGAGCACAAATATTTTTATCTCAAAAAACTCCTCATTTACATACATTTACAGTTGCTCCTGGTCGCTAAGATCAAGGTTATCTTGTTTATTTTTTCGTTCTAAAATCTATACAGTGATGACCCTGGCCATGCGTTAATACGGCTATCATTCCTAGCTTGACTGTTATTAATGTTATAAGAGAGATTGTACCTTGGTTAATTTTTGTAGCAGCTAACTAGAATTTTGAAAATTAGGCACCTCCATAAGAAAAACAATAAGTTAACGGCAGTTAGCTGTACTTATTACGTAGCAGTCTTTCAAAGAAAACTCAATAATAAGTATAACCCATGCCATCAAACTTATAGAAGAAAGGTATGCACCATTAAATCTGTAATCGGCAAAACGGTAATTGTGTCAATCGAGCTCGTAAGGCGTAGGTATGAATAACGTGACTATCTATTTATATAGACTCAAAACAGGACAAGTGCTTAACGAATTCGATTTAATGAAGTCAGTGAAAATTCCTGGCCTTTAACCAGATTTAATTAACAACAATCCATATTATTTTCTTCAAAAAATCAGCGGTGCGTTTATGCTAGATTAACTAAAAATAATATACCCAAATTTTATATTAGGTACCTACCTATATACAATTTCAAAATTGAACTTTTATAGCAACTCAATTTTATAACAATTTCGAGTTCCGAGTTTCTTTACTCCAGGTGGAAACCTGGAGTAAAGAAAGCACAGTCCCGGTCATAACGAGAGGTATGGCCACATTACAAAATGAACCATTCAGTCAGAATAAGAAACCTATCTTACGGGAAGTTTTTCGTAGGTAGGTACCGACCTTACCAGTAGTTCAACCTGGGTCTATGCCTGGGTGTTCCGCTGTATAGTCTTTTTATGTAAATAGGTAGGCCTACTTACCTACCTAATAATCTATATATATATAAATCAATTGTGTTCGTTAGTCTCGCTAAAGCTCGAGAACGGCTGAACGGATTTATCTTATCTTGGTCTTGAAATATTCGTGGAGGTCTAGGGAAGGTTTAAAAGGTGAGAAAAATTCGAATAATTGCCGGGAACCGACATCCACGCGGGCGGAGCCGCGGGCAAAAGCAAGTAACTAATATTTTTCGATCCTTGGAAAACAATGAATCATCTTCTTATGACATTGAACTAAGTTGAATAACCTTTTATTTACATCATCAGGACAAGAGAGACTTTAATACCTATTAATCAACTTCTATAGTGTAATCATTCGAATTTCTTGCCTCATTCATTATCATGTTAGAATTGTTTATTGATGAAAATAAGTACATACCTAGGATATTTTTAACCTTTTTTAACCCTTTCAACGCCAAAGTAACATTAGGTACTGAGCGAAGAATTTGGGGAGAATTTGTTGTCATCCCGGCTCGGCATTTAGGTACAGAGTTACTTAAAGAAACAACAACGTAGTAATTACCTACTACAGGTAGGCATACATGCATAACTACCGCCTACCTAAATTATGAAACGAGGTCGCAAAAAACGTGTGGTTTGGCTTACCTACAAGAAATCGTCCAAGTTACGGTCGGAATAATGTAGAGATCGATATAATGCTATGTAAGTAGCTATATAGATATATACAGTGTAGCAATGACGAATACGCGATGACGACCGACCGCCAGAAAGTTCACCCAATGGGGCCTCGAACGACGTCGCGTCGCTGCTGTGTTAGATAAACGTGATAAAAACACAGACTTTATCTTCCATCTACGGAATAGCAATGATTGGCAATTTTTCTTATGTAAATAATATGTAGGTAACTACTTGCACATCGTTCAAGTTTTCACACTTACCTACCTAGCACGTACCTACCTATATCTTCTACGTTATCTTTATACGCCGATACCGACAAGTTTAAACATGTTTATGAAATAAGAAACGAGTTTAAACATGTCAGTTAGGTACCTAGGTATATCTTTTTAATATCTAAATGATCAAGATCATTATTTCTGAGACAGGCTGCAGGGACTAGCAGTAGACCTGCGGATTAAACAGCCTTTATAGATATCCTAAGATGAATTGAAAGGGGTTCGCAATGTTTGCGATCCTAATATTGATAGGTATTATCACGGATAATATAATAGGTATAGTTCTGTTTTATTGATGTGCGAAATGCAAATCGTGCCTGTATTGACACCATGAAATTGCTGTCTAAATCCTGCCTTACACCTATGCAGTTCTCATCAAACCCCTACAGGCCCTACATTTTCGTCTCTGCTATCTTATCGAATATCACTTAAATATCTCCAATCTTTATAGACAACTGGTCAACTAGCTAGCGAGAGTTTTTGCCAAAACTTTCCTGTTCCGCAATCTTGTTTATTTTAGTGGAAACCGGTACAAACATTTCGAAACATTTCCAACGATGTTTCCAAGAATATCCACTTTCACGGATGAACGACTGGAAGTTTACAAAATTGTTAATTATTGAATGCCTCTCTATCTTTTAAGCGATTAAAAAAAAAAATTATTTAAGATTTTTATGATCATTTAGGCTGGATATCACGTAAATATTGTAATATTTATAATTAAAAGTAAATTTATTTATTTTTTCTAGTGCGGATTTGTGTTGAATATCTTTACAGCACCAAGATAGCTGCACAAGCGATAACCTGCGGAGCAAGTGCGGGGTATTTCTTTTATAAATCGCGATTGTGTGTCTTGTTTTTTTTGTGAAATATGTGTAGCTACACTGCAGATAGATATTAAAGAATACATAGTCATTCTGACTATCCGACCTCAATTTCACGCTTGCGGTTTGGTTAACAATGGTAGTGCTTCAAAACACTTTGTGTGATCCGTAATGTGAATGACATCATGGTTTATTAGAATATAGTTATATTATTTAGCATGGGTTCGTAAGTTCATGGACTTACCCACGACTAAGATTTTGTTTACGGGATATACTTAGGTACACAGGCTCTGCTCTGTACTCGGTTTCGTTAGAATAATGGGGCGTTTGTGACTATCATTGGTAACAGTGGTGTTATTCTGTAATATACAACTTTACAAATCCCAATTCAGCTCACTTTGGATTTATTCGCGAATCTACTGTCCATAAAACTGGCCCTTATCATATCGTCGAAAAACAACGGAAAATAAAGATTACACATGGAATACAACAACTTTTAATTTAGTAAGCGAGAAGAGAGTGCTTATGTTTAGGCACAGAATAGATAATGTTCAAGCTCTCTCTTTGAGGATAATCTAAGAGACTATTAAAATGCTCTAATTTCAATATAAAAAATGGTTGGAATAAGTACAGGATGGATCCACTTTTACACTTGCTCAAATAATATAAGAAACAGTAAAACAGTAGGTACCTATGGCTTCAACACATTTTGATCTCGTTGTGCGTCAATCATTTTAATATAAATACCAATAGGTAATTTAAAAAAACTTCGTGTTTGCTTTGATAACTGTACTCTTCAAGACAACATCATCACCATTTTAGTTCCCCCTTAAGTTTCTGAAAACAATATAAACTTTGGGACAGGAAATATCAGAGAAAAATTAACACTTCTATTTCCAAGCAAGTTATGATAGTTTTTTTAACATTTTGGGATAAGAAAACGTTAGAAATTTTATAATATGAATACTTCACTTCAGTTAACATCATTCATTATGTGACAAATGAAGCTAGAATGGCTAGTAGTGTAGTGTTCGAAATGTTTGAGGACGGACGGTGAAAGGAGAAAGTCGACAGCTAAGACGTGACTGATGTGAAGATATAAAAAACTAAATAAATCACATAAGTATGTAACGAATTAAAACAAGGAAACACATAGAATGCCAATAAAGGGCATTAGGTCAAAGTTGACCACGATAATGACTGAAGTAAGGATAGTTAAAACTAGAACATGCATTTTTATAACACAATATATTAAATAAACTGTTAGGAATAAATAATTTAGAAATGGTCACAATAAAACGTACAAGTATCAAGTCTAAATGAGCGTGGTATAAAATATTTCGGCACAACAGTCAAGTATGTCAGTAAGTTTTGCACACTTGCACAGCGACGCAATCGGGATTTCCCCGGCCAAGAATGCTATTCGCCATTCACTTTACCTACGCCTTACATGACCTATTTTTAAAAGCAGTTGTGATTGTGTATTCAGGAATGCTCATTTTAGTCGATTTATGTTGCATTTTTATGAACATAATAACTGCAAGTCAGAATGATGCATCAGCCTATTAGTGAATCTGAACACACTGAAGAGAATTGAGTTAGCGAACGGTTACATCACTCGCGAGTTATTTCAGATAGTTATGCTACAGGAAAAACCTATAAAAAAAAGAACCCTTCAATAAGAACAAGTTTTCGAACGCAATTTTTAAATAGATAAAGACGTACCTACCAACCTACCCAAAGAAGTGAGTGAACTCAATTTTGTACCTAGAAATATGTTTTTTTTTATTCATATTGCTACAATAACTACCTCACAAGGTTTACTGGACCAACAGTATTAATGTTAAAAGGTAGGTTTAAAATAATGAAGCGAATAGGTTGCTACTAGTGCCAAGCTTTATATAATGCATATAAGTAGCTAGGTAGATTCCTAGTGAATCAGCGGATCCTAAAAAAATAGAATGACTAACCCATTCAATTTTTTTAGGTATTATATTCGTTGTCAACGTTCGTTGTCTTTATATCGTCACATAGGAATAAGAATTTGATATTGCTTCAATTGCTGCTTTATTATCAATAGAGCTATTTAAATATTGTCGCGATATCAAATAAAAGTGAACCATAATTATATCATGCAACGTAGTTCACTTTTGATTGACATGATAGGTTAGGTACTAGTTCAACTTGTAGAAAATTAGAAACGTCGTCGTTATAGTGCATGTCCTCAACATCCTGACGTCCTGTTGTACTCATGCTTATGCTCTTGTAATCGTTTTTAGATGCTTTGATGGACATTCAATCAATCAATTTAGCTTTTCGCTGTCTACTGCTGGACATAGGCCTCCCCCAATGTTGATGGACATTAGTAAAAAACAAAATGATATAACACATATTGAGAACACCTTGTACTTTTTCCACAGTATTTTTCTTATTGAAACTGACCGATGCCAAGTTACATTTAAGAATTTTAACATTTTCTACCGTGTGTAAAATGTAAACCCTAAACAATACGATATTTAACGGGTGTGCGTTGTTTTATAGACAATTGTTTTATATAATTCCGTTTTACAGAAAATGTTTCGCATAATTTCGTTTCATAGAATAATCAATATACAGAATATTTACTTTAAAGATTTTGAAATCATTGATTTTTGTTTCACATAAAGTGTTAGAATAATCATATCATAGAATAACAAGTATATTGTTTATATAAGTTAAAACTTATTATCAATAATGAAAGTTATACTTTTAATAAACGATTCTGGGTGGTCCTAATCTGGGTAATCCATAGACATAGTAAACATACGTATTATATTATATATACAACTCGTGCGAGTTAACATGGCACCTGGCTCAATCAAGTGACGTTTAAAGTACTGACTGCAAAAGAAATTTTGAATTTTCGAGGGCGCCATATTTTATTAGATAAATTTCTTAAATTCTTTAATATTGATTAAAATAAATTAATAGATTTCTGATCGTAAGATTAAAAAATAAACAATATTCATGGCATGTTTTTCTTATAATAAGCTTGTGTTATACTTACATTGTTGTAAAACTGAAAGTATAACTTATTACAGGTTTATTCAATAAAATCACTGTTGGTGACATTACTAGACATTTTTTATTTCTAAAAATGAAATTATTTATATAAATATATTGATGATTGTTGTAAAGCTGAAAGTATAACGTATTACAGGTTTATTCAATAAAATCACTGTTGGTGAAACTACTAGACATTTTTTATTTCTAAAAATGAAATTATTTATATAAATATATTGATGAAATGTTATCCCAATAAAATATTGTGATTGTTTATCTGTACAATTTTCACATCCTTATATCGCACCCCTTATTATTAAACCAGGTTAAAGCTATTTTTATCGGAAAGGATATCAGAGATCACAGCAGTGACTAAACATGCCAAATTATAAAAGGACATAATAAATTTATTAGCGTCAGTTCCTTCAGTGGTAGTTTACTACCTAAATTATGACAGTACACGTGCATACTAAAAAGGAAAAAAGTCCAATTCATTATTTTTATAACATTATATTGATGGATTAGTTTAGTTTTTACTACGGTGATGATTACCGCCGTTGTAATAAGATTCTATATTGATAATGAGATTTATTGAAAGTGTGGATGCATGTTTGTTAGATATTTAATCAAACCACACAACGGTAGAACGAATCTGGATGAAATTTGGCAGAGATAGAGAATTAAAAAAAAAAGAAATACTTTATAATCAATTCAATTCGAAAAATCCAAGAAATCCATACTAATATTATAAATGCAGAACATAGTAAATCTGTATGTTATAAAGTATTATGACGAAAACTCAATAAAATAAATCAATATAAATGTTCCAAATGTAACAATAACAAAACTACAAAATCTGATAGTAAAAACTACGATATTAAAATGTACACAATAGTCACTGTGATGCGGACGCTACTGCAGGACGAGAGCGGGGCATCGCGCGGAGAAGTGGGAGGAGGGTTGTTTGCAAGGCCAGGTGCCATGTTAACTCGCACGAGCTGTATAAGCAGATACTCTATCTAAGGTGTACCTAATCTCAGTCGGGGTGTTAACACTGTTAACTATAATGACGTTTAATAACGCTTATTATTTTTTTAAAATAATTCTATAGTTTGATAAACATAACATAACATAACATAAACTCACGCCCGTATTCCCCGAAGGGGTAGGCAGAGGTGCTAGCACCCACGTTTCGCCAGTTTATGTTTAGGTCCCAATGTAATAGGTGGCGAGCCTATTGCCATTAACCGGGCACTTATAAACCTGCGATAAAGTTTGATAAGTTTGTTAAACAAAAAAATGTGATTAAAAATTCATTCAATTGTGTTTCTGTGAAATATATTTCATTGTAGTAAATCGTTTTTGAAACAATAATATTCGAAATAAAAATATAAATTAATATTAAGTAAATGAAACATTTTCTGTGAAACGAAATTCTATGAAATTTCTTTCTGCGAAATAAAGGGCTCTCATTATTTATAACACATTATGACATGTTTAAGAGGTCAGCAGTACGATCGTGAGGTCCCAAGTTCTAATCTTAGTCATTCATTATACTACCGACGACGCCTTACAGGACGACGACGCGCTAACCCAACTCCCTAGTATATATAATAATCTATGTCAACTCCCCTCCCCAACACAATCAAAACAGCCTAGCAAGAGGGGTTCGGGTTAGCAATGTTACGTCATTTCCGATTCCATACTAATGCTTATCTTGAAAAAAAAAATATAATACCTACCGGGGGTGTTGAATACTGTGCTGTGCCTCAATGGGTAAAAGAGAAAATAACTACGTTATTATTATTTGTATAAGTTGTAAACATTGTTGCCCATGCCTTGTCATAGATGTGTGACGTGGTGTGACGTCACAAACTATTCAAACATTGCCGGTACCGGGAAATTTAAAATTATATTCAAAATAAAATTCACACATTCATCAAATATTAAGAAAATATGCATGGTATTAGAAATAAATACTTACATCATTACGTGTCTTCTATGAATAACTGACTTGAACTTCTTGACTCTGTCTGTTCTTGTAGAACACCAATTATGTCGCAATGTAATATTCTTGATACTATAATAATTATATTGGGAACCCTGGTAAATTGTATTCAGATTGTTTGATGATTGGAAATACGCGTAGCTCATGTTAAAATTACTGCGACCCTTCGCCCTTATAAGTGGTGGACTTCCGAATAATTTGATTCAACAAATAAATTCAGAGAACGGTCTTAAAAAAGACCAAAAAAAAATTTAAAGTTTTTAAAATATTCACTAAGAACAACAATAAGTTTTGAGCGTTACTTAAATTGCCACAAACAAATTACTAACAATACTAACGAATAATGATACGTTAAAAATCGCGATACGTGCACTTTGCTTGAGAGTAGAATAGTAGTAGGACTAGTAGGTGTGTAAATCGCTGGCGCCAATACAAAATCTCCAAATCTGCGATTCACGAGCTTTGAACTAAACTTGTCTGACGCAATACTTACCTACGTTTCGTTTCACATCGAACGGGTCGAACTCCACAAAGTCCGGCCAAAATATAAAATTTCATAATCTCAATGTTCTTATAAAACCTAATGCAAATTAACTTAGTAGGTATCCTTTTGTAATATTCAATTTCATATTTATTTTCAAGAATATAAATTGTTTTCAGTCCGATATTAGGCATATAATTACACTATTCTGCGTGAAACGAGTAGTCAACAATATCAAATCTTCTATCTTTATCGTCACACGCAGAAAATATACGTTTGTCTCTTTCTAAAGCAAGAATAAGTAAATTAAGTTCTATTCTATTTTTCCAATTTATCACGACACGACGATCATAATCACCTATGTAAAATGTGTAGTTGTATTTGTACAACCTATTTACCTTTACTCTTAACAAATTTACCAGAATAGTTTTGAAAACATCTTTTGGTAAGATGATGCAATCCTGATAGAGATTACATAGGTACAGCAATTCCAGAAAGTTGAACGACCGTACCTTTTTTTATTAACTAAGTACCTTTTTTGGGTGATTTTTACCCGTTTAACACCCGTTTAAATTCAGCAGACTCAGTTAAACAGTGTAGTAATAATAACAATTACCTATAGGTACCTACTTATCTTCTAATCCCCTAAAACCTCTTGGTTACAGCGCCTTCTCATTGCTGTAGAAGGCGCTGTAACCCTGAAGAGGTGCTGCTGAAGGTTTTTATCCCACTTAGGTGGGAGACAAGTGCTTGTCTCCCACATATGTGAGATAAAAACCTTCAGCAGCACCTCTGTGCACAGCCCACCTGATGGAAAGTGGTTACGGTGGCCTATTAATAGACGTGTGCAAAACCAGGGGCGTCACACGCGCTCCCAACCCTGTAAGAACCTTCAAATCGAATGCCCTAATTGATGAACACCATATTGTATTCACTTGGAAAATCCACAGCTTGAGCGTGCGGAGAATGCAGTTCCTTTCATGCATACACCTAACTAACTGACTGTGCGTACTGTTTCAAGTCGCAAAGTGTGTGAATTGATTCTCAGCCTGTGGCGAGAAGTGCGATGATAGATTGTAGCCGTGGGCATCATATCGAATAATTCATCTGAACACTCGCAGTGTGTTCAGGACAATATGTTTTACAGGCGCTAAAACACGCACAGCGATGCAAAGTCTCTCTTAAGAGGACTTCCTAGCATCTGTTTCTCCATAGTACCGTTCTCCCCTTTTTCCTCCCTGAATATTGCTTCTAGAACAATATTTTTGGTTTCGTAAAATCAAGATCTTCTGTACCCATGTCCCTGTTATTTTATTTTTGTCGGTTGTCAATAAAATAAGAAAATATGATGGTCTAAAGATGATAGAAAATGACTAATTCTTACCGGCAAGTTTGGAGGACTGCCAGACAAATTCGAAAAGGTTTTAACGTTATAAAAAATAACAGGAACATCGATACGCTATTTCCTAATAAAACAGTAAAAAAATATAAAAAATATTTAAATCGGCGTAGTTTTCGCTTAAAAAAACAGGAAATACGATACCTTAATTTTGCCCAAAAAAATTGTGATAAAATTGGTCTGAGCTGCGGCTATCCTTATCGCACTCAACGGGGACAGGAGGAGACGAGGGCGACGACGGCAATAGTGGCGTTCAAATGACAGGTTCAGGATTATTCGCTAGCTAGAAAGTTCTCTTAAGGCTGAGCGGGTCTACACCAACAGTGAGCACGGGATTGTCGATTGTCGACGATCCTCAGCGCCCGCCTTTGCACCGAGTCGAAGGAGTCAAGCTGGTAATCCGGTGCACCGGTAAAAAGATTCGGTTTCTTATAATTGATTAGCAAACACAATGAGATCCTCTATATAATGGTATGTATATCATAAATAATAAAATTAAAAACAGAAAGGGCCAAGAAGAGATCTTTGCAGCATGCTAATTCCAATGGCATCAAAGCTATATTCTATCACAACGGAAGTATTCGCTGAGACGCTGAACCTACCCGCACTCTCACTGTCTCTTCACTGTACCGACCGGTCTGCTAACCAAACTGTAGTAGAAACACTACTTGAAAGAAGAGGATAGTAAATTTAGGCCCGCAAAGTATACTGAAAAGAGTTTACTGCTGTTTACAGATTTGGTTGATTGGATAAATAAATAAATACAAACCAGTCCCGATATTTTTTACGAGTCAGGGATTCACTATCCTACTCCCTACATCATTGATTTTTCTTGGCTTTAACGGGAGCGAGTGCTGTCTGGCGCCTTGACGCCGAGAGGGAAACTTTTTTAGTATTATCGAAAAAAAAATTGCCCGCTACCGTAAAATTAAAATACAAAAATCAAAGTAAATTAACGAATTTGTATTTTATTGAATTAACATGAAATAAAAAAGAAAAACCAAGCAATTTACAGTAACTTCCCATACAATAAAAAGAAAAACAGAAAAACATGCCAATAACAACATTTTTTTTTTTCTCCTTTTCAATTTTCAAATAATATTCAACTATGACCTTCTTTTCATTTAATCGATATAAAAATCAACTAAAATAATCGATTATTATAGTAAAATAATAAAATTACGTTTAGTTCACATACTAATGTCACTAAAATTATTACCACTGACAGATTAACAGATTAATAACCTTGAAACATGGTACATTTTTTTCGTTTTTAATCTGTTGGACAAAATTTCCTCAATTTTATGTTCTCTTGATTCTTGTGTCGTCTAATGTCGGGATAAAAAATAAAACAATTCTTAACTAAGTTGAATACAGACAATATAATTCTATGAAATAGTGAAATGAACAAGACCTGTTCAAGAAAACATTTCTATTAGTGTATGCAATAAGTTTGAGTGCAGCTTTTGCTATTGTCGAGATGATAAACTACCACGAACATAATAAGTCGCAATTATTGTAAATATTTGCAAATTCAGCTGTTTGCGGTATACGGCGCTTCAAGCGAACGAGGTAAAGATATTGTTTTTGTAAAATAACTGACCTTGAATCTCTCTGAATCTATAAAAATGAGGATTATGTAGGTACTGGCTGTAAAAACTAGTCTAATTATATTATCTAACACAGTCTCATTTCACATAATAAGTAGGTAGATATTAAGAAAATCGTATAGTTCGCTTAAAAGTATACATTTATATTGTGGAATCATGAAATTTTATATCAGAATTCTAAGAATGTGTAAACACTGCACACAAGTTTGATAGAATAGAAAGTTCTGCTCTTACTAACTACTAAGCAGAAATAGTTATAGGATAAACTTAGTTAAAATCCAAATAGTAACCAGAATAAACCAGAAAGAATCCAATAGGTAGTGCCTTTAATAATATTACAAACAGGATGTAGAAATTACGTTAGATGCATTTGTTCTGGCATAAACCTAATCCTAACACTAATCTGTGATCTGATGGCTATTACAAAATTACTGATAAACTATCTGTTTGCCTGTTATTTAGATACTATTATAAGACAATATTATTACGAGGCTGCATAGTATATTATGGACTCCATACTTACTACTATCATATCTACCAAACATATTCCATAGAATCCTCATATTAAACAAAACTCAAGCATATTGATAAAGATATGGACAGCAGGTTGGTAACAAGTACCTAATAACACCAACATTAAGTGAATATTATATGAATACTTTTTTTTATTGTTATACTCATCATCAATAACATCTTAGCAATGATCCCTATTGCATCTCAGTGTCTGGGAGTCCCCACTCTCTGTCCTATGTTTAGTTTATTTTTAGTATCGCTGTAGTCACTAGCTGTCTGATCCCTAGAAGAAGAAGGAAATGTGGTACACCTAATTGATGCACGAGGCTCTGACAGTGTTTTTTCTCTCGGGATTGGGGTAACACTTGCCCGTAAAAGCAATCTTCAACCAAATCTTAGAATTAAAGAGAGGGGGCCCCAAGTTCCAAAGTAGAAGCTTAGGATGCTACTGCCAGTGGGAATGCTATATTGACCAAATGGGTGATCAGCCCTTCTATGTGGGGCCATTTTACCCATTTCCCCTATAGCCACTGCCAGGCACAATCAGACCAATGCAAATACTCATATTCATGTATATAAATATTTGCACTGAGTGGTGATCAAACCAGCACCTCAGTGGTTGCATTCACTACCGCCACGCCATGGGGACTTATGATGCTATCAGAATCGGTGCTTAATGATAATGAGATTAATTATAGAATGGATCTGTAGAATAGTCCAAACTATTCAATAGATTTACTTTTATCCCTTGTTCAGTGAAAAGTAATGTGAGTGTAGTTTTCCAAGGCAACATTTTGTCCTTACGTCAACAGGAACATGCAAGTGCAGATGACCTTACCTCATAAACTAGTACATGCATAATTTATTCTTGTCAAGTAAAACTGCATTTTATTTTTGTGAAATTTTGGTTTATAAAACAAAAATTAAAAATAGTACTTTTTTATATTGTATAGTAGATTTTTTAAATTATTATCACATTTTACGATATGCTGCTGCTTAACTTTTAGGATTAGAGGGTCTGACGCACCTAGGACAGTGTTCTGATGATGATGACGATGTTAGATCTATATCAGATAATTTTGCATATTCTAAGTATATTTCAATCTTCATGTACAACTGATAATACTCGGATAAAAATAATCAAGGGATATAAGAATATTATATTTTCTGCCTCTTCACATAGCAGAAGCACTCCAGATAAACTTGATTCGTGATTCGTGCTCATGGAGGATGGAGGTCATTGAGGGTCTGCTGACGCCTGAGTCGCCTGCCTTTCACGTCTCGGCTGGCCGGGAAACCCGAGAGAGGCCTAATGCCTGTTTCACATTATTCTAGTAGCATTACAGTCCTGCGAGCGAATCCAGTGCTGGATTGCTACTGCAATAATATGGGGACGATTAGACCGGACTCGAAGACTCAAATCCCCGCGGATACACCCCTACCTGAGCCGGTGGGGGAGGTTATGTTAAACTCGAACCGACTAAAACGCACGCCGTCAATGAGTCGAAAGTGCAAAGCTGAAGGTGAGGTTGTCGGGCATATCCTTCGCACCTCGGCCGACCCAGAGCCATCCCTATCGGTCTGGCCTTCCTCGAGAGGGGGGATCACGGAGTACTCAACTCGTCTCGTCACCGGAGCTTCTGCAAAAGTGATAGGCGGCTCCAACCGTCACCTTCAGGACTGCGCTCGTGGTAGACGGGAATCATTCAGCGACCTCCGAATCTAGAGTTGCCTCTGCTCGCGGGCAGCGAGTTCCGAGAGTCTCCTTCGCTCTCGCTGCCGCCACTCCCTCGTCCCTGTGGAGCTGGGACCTCACGCCCGAATTTCTTTGTACAAGGCTTCTTGTCCTCGCTCCCGCGCCTCGTTTCGGTACCGATATAGTGCCGAAAGAGCTCTCACTTCCAGAACCCACAGTAGTGATCCGGTGAAGAGACTTGCCGCGTCAAAGGATTTCATGCAATACCCCTGACGTCCCTGATGAACATCGAGAGCACGGAGCACGAGCTCCAGATTTTTTATCTGAGGAGGGATCCAGCCTCACAGTGTTTCCCACTGTGAGGCTGGGCCCTTCCTGTATAGCACGCCGAGGCCCATGAAAGACTTACTTTTTTCCCTCCGCTTGCAGTGGCTGGCTATTTAAAATCTGTCCGTCGGGCCTGGGGTTGGGCAGCCCTGGCGTAGACCTTAGGCATATCGTTAGGTTAGGTTAGGTCAGAATTGCATGAATATATTTGCATCTTTTCAACCAGGTGCGTGATCCAAGATGACGATGATAGAAGGCGTAGGGGATGAGGTGGTGCAGTTTGTTGGCGTGGTGCTGGTATTTGTGGTAGCCTCGTTAGCGTGGTGGTCCACTAACGCGAGGCCTGGCAGGTACCGGACGGTCCTTGTCATGCGAAGGACTCATCACCCTGTCACCTTGAGGATTGGCACAAGTAAGTTATTCTTAAAAGAATATTAGCAGCCTAAAGTACTAATATTCCCTCTATCCCCTCCAGCTAAGCCAAATTGCTTGTGTTAGGAGTGGGTTCACGTCAGTAGTGTAATGGCTAGGTTTCGAATCCGGAACCTCTCGATCCTTAGACCGAATTAAGCTAAATTGCCTGTTTTAGGAGTGTATTCACATCGGTAGTGTAATGGCCAGAATTCGAACCCGGGACCTTTTGATCATTAGCTGACTCCTTAACCACTAAGCTACCTAATTACTTACACTGTCAACGTGAACCGACTGTACCTTGGTAACGAGAAATGGGTTATATCCCCTTTCTCGTTACCAAGGTACAGTCACTCTCTACAAGTTTACCAAATGTGTAGGGCGCGCAATGAAAATTATCTAAGACGATTTGTTTGAAATAGACTGTGCAGTGTGACGCTGGGACTCGAATCCATACTTTCATGCTAATATTATATTATGCGAAAGTAACTCTGTCTGTCTGTCTGTATGATACGCTTTCACGCCTAAACCACTGAACCGATTTTGATGAAACTTGGTATAAGGGTAGATTAGACTTTGAGAAAGGACATAAGCTATGCACATCCACGCGGGCGAAGCCGCGGACAAAAGCTAGTATTAGATAATGAGATATAGAATATCATTAATAACCCTTCTTGGCAGTCGGGTAAATGAAATGATTGCATTGATAAAGAAAAATATGATTGCGATATTCAATCATTGAACTGTAATTGAAAATTGATAGAAAATATTATATGAATGGTAAAAACACAATATTGCGCCGACATTCAATATGGCGGCAAGGTATGAGACAAGGGCACAGTCCTTTTTATACTATGACGAGGGCAGGACAATT
This sequence comes from Eilema sororculum, assembly GCA_914829495.1. Lineage (NCBI taxonomy): Eukaryota > Metazoa > Arthropoda > Insecta > Lepidoptera > Erebidae > Eilema > Eilema sororculum. The sequence continues at coordinate 17,954,501 of OU618545.1, read as the reverse complement.
ATAATGATGATGGTATGCAGTAGTTGGTATACATTTGACCACGGACAACGGATTTCCGAGGAATACGACTTAGTGGTAGACACGCGCACTGCCCATTTGATGGAAAATGGTTACCATGCCCTATGGACCTTCCTGCCTGTTTTTCCCAATTTAAAGTCATAAACCTCTTTTCGTTTTTTTATACCACATAAGTGGCATAAATTTGGCTTATTAAATGAATGGCTTGTCACCTTTCAGTCTTCGGAATCGGTCACAGCCGATGCGCGCCCCCTTTACCGGGAACAACCCGGGTACACCATGTTTACCACACCCCAGGGAGTCTCGCTTGTTTCAATATAACTTCTGTCCACAGGGTCCAATTTAATGCTGTCAAGTACACAAACTAATGGTTCGACTCAAGAATCCACCATGGAAACCACAGGTATGTGAATTGTTAGAACATTTTTTGTACACTAACAACCTGTTTCAATTGTAACATTATCTTCTACTTGTTTCCAAACTATTTACGAAAACATTAGTTGATTATCGGAAATGAAATGCTCAAGTGAGACTTGAACTCACGACCTTTCCCTAGGAAATGCTCTTCCAACTGAGCTATTGAAACCTGAATCACTTCAAATTTCCCTTCTCTTTATATCCGTCTTTAAGGGCGACGGTGGAGCCATCTGCCAACATTCTACCGAACTTTCGAACTTTAAAGTTAGCATAATAAATGCTATAAAAAATTCATTCAAAAATTAGTTGATTAGTTGAATAAATCACATCCATGGTCTAAAATACTGACTGATATCCTTACACCGTAGATATCTGATCCCAATAGAAATATGCTATTAACGCCACTATATTCAAGTTCCAGTTCTAATGTACTACTCCATTCAAATCGTTTTTAACAATTTTCTTTGCACGCTTGACTTTATACACACACACAGACTGGCGTGACTACACGATTCTATGGTAATGCCGAAGTATAATAAAGTAGTACCTTAAAACGGAGTGAAGAGATCAATGGGTGAATAGGAATGGAATGATTATTTTAAATAATTTGATTTAAAAAAAAAGTATCTAACCAGATATTTGATCATGCATCATAGTTTCACTTGAAAAATAAAACTACAGAATTTAGCCGACCATTTTAATTCTCTTCACTGATCTCTATACACCCCGTTTCACCCGGTAACTGACTTTTAAATAAAAAAAATCTTCACCGCATCCATAAAACATTCCTCTAATAAATGAATAGTTGTAGAGAAAGTGCCAGAAGAATTTCTGTTATGCGTAAATAATTTTATTACGAACAGCAAACAATATCCATACGACCACTCGGTAAAGCATCTTATTAATTAACCAAGGTCTTTTATAATTAACTTACAATTTATTCAAAACTGTGTGTATTTTACTTATGTAGACTACGAACTGAATTGCTTAAATACTTATTTTGTACAGGTTTATATTGTACGAAAACTTCGTCATTTACAATTTTTTAAATTATATCGTGATAGCCGCCTGTGCTTCTTTATGTTCCATTTTTAGGATCTGGATTTATGGAATTAAGCCGCTAATTAATGATTAACGCGAAAAGTGCAATCCTATTTTTAGTTTTCCGTAGCCAAAATGGCACAAAACGGAACCCTTATAGATTCGTCATGTCTATCTGTCCGTTCGTATGTCACAGCCACTTTTCTCCGAAACTATAAGGCCTATTCAGTTGAAACTTTGGTAAGTAGATGTATTCTGTGAACCGCATTAAGAATTTCACACAAAAATAGAAAAAATGCAATAAATTTTGGGGGCCCCTTACTTAGAACTGAAAGTCAAAAAAATGTTTTCATCAAACCTATACATGTGGGTTATCCATAGATAGAACTTCAAAACTGCTATTGAGGTATCTCACATATATTTTTTTTAATTTGAATAGTTTGCCCGAAAGAAACTTCCAAAGTGGAAAAATATGTGTCCTGCCCCCTCTAACTTCTAAAATAGGAGAATGGTAAATCTAAAAAGAATATATGATGTACATTGCATTGCAAACTTCCACCGAAAATTGGTTTAAACGAGATTGGATTAAACGAGACTTAAGAAGTTTTTTTAATACGTCATAAACCGCAATTTTTTTGGTATTAGGTACTTGCTGCTACGGAACCCTTCATGGGCGAGTCCGACTCGCACTTGGCCGGTTTATTTAATATTGAATATTATGTTGTAATATAGAATGCTTAATTAAATCTCGATTATACCTCAAATTGGTTTTTAATATCGATTGTCATCAAATCATTTAACTTTAACAAACATGGAAATATTACAAGATCTAATCTTGTATAATTAGATAACATAAATTGATCACAAAAAGAATATGAAAAAATTTAAACCATGCATATAACGTCTCTGTCTCCTTTCCCATCGTGTAGACGCTGTAGAGTATAGAGGAGAATATAGGTACTTGAGGTCCAACCATGGAGAAGGAAATGATAGCGGAGTTGTTGCAACGCAATAGAGTCGCGTGCCATCCAAACGTCAAATGGACTCATTCGGTCTGTGACGTCACCAGATAAACGTCAAGTAAACGTCCATGCGAGCGGTTGTCCTTTTTGACCAAAAGTTCAGCAATAAAAATTGCTTAAACCTGTTTTAAGAATGAAGTGTGCGGTGCAAGGGTGTACTAATTATACAGATAAGCAATTGAAACATTCTAGTGATATAACATTTCATCAGTAAGTCCGCTATATTTTTATTTTCATTATTAGAAAAAAATATCTTGACAGATCCATCTAGTATAGAATAGAAATATGTAACTTTGTCGTACATATAAAAGAGTTGTAATAATATCTCAATCCATTTCATGAACATTTCACAACAATAATTTCACCCGAGTTCATTAGTAATTCCAAACAAGTTATTTTATTTAAAAAATAATATATTTCGCTAAAATTCAATGTAAAAACATTGGGCCATCTGTTGGTATAGGCCGAATCATTTAGGTTTTATAAATGATTTTGCCATAATCCGAGAGATGGCCTTATGTTAAAAAATATCATGCCCATTTCAAATTAATGTTGTTCATCATTATAGCGAGACCACTAAATTAAATTCACATTGTTTTAAAGTGTAGTCAGTAAATCTAGTTGTCAAAATGACAACATAATATGTATATTATGGCTACTAAAATTCATTTTAGATTTCCTGGCAATCCAGAAATTAAAAATGCGTGGGTTCGTATTTTAAATAATTCTTGAAGCTGGTACAGTCAACGCCATAAGTTGATTAACACTAAAATATTTTACAAATCTTTCTTATAATGGAATGCATTTGTCTATAGTAAATGTAGTGTTACGATTCCCAGAAGACAAACTTAATTTACATATTCAATGTTTTTTTTCCACAATTTTATGTAAGGTTTAGGGGCCACAGTGTTCAATAAATTAGAATTTGTTAAGCTACTTTTGTAGTTGACTGTACCCCACAAAATACACTAAAATATGTTCGAAGCACTTTAATAATATTGCAATATCAGATTTCGTTATTACAGTAAACTCGAGAATATTACACTATCTAAAAGACACCATTTCAATAAAACTATACTCTTTAGTGGCCAGTAAATCTCATCACTAAAGAATTTTATACCTAACTAGCTTCTGCCTGCGGCTCCGCCCGCGTGGATGTTGGCACAGAATAGATAAGGACAGAAGTTGCACTCCTTTGATGTTGAAGAAAGCCGGCGTTTTAATAACCTACAAAATTTTGTAGGTATCGCCCTTTGCTTCGAACAAAAATCGCCGCCAACTTGAGTGTTAAGGTTGTCACTTTGTCAATTATAATAAAACGTGAGTGACTATTTATTTTTAAACCCCGACACAAAAAGATAGTGTATTATAATAATAATAATATAATTGTAGGTATTTTGCCACTTAAAACAAGCTCTGTGTGTACGTTAATTGACTTTTGACGCTGACTGTACTTACAAGTAATATTATAATTAAATAAACTAGGTAGCCACAAAAAAACAGCACGACTACGACCACGACATAAGTACGTGCAGAACAATTTTTCATTCTCTCTAGGTATCTCATTGTAAGTATGTATATCACAGGTTTTATAATGTGAAGATGTCAAGTGGCGACCAGTACCTAATGGCTTAGTTACTAAGTAAACAAGATATATACTTAAATTAAATATTCCACAACATTTGTTCGGTTTCGCTATGCCACACTAGATGGAGGTCATGAACTCCCCCCGCCCCGGCTACTTCCCACCCGCATTGGGCGACGCGCTTTTGTTAAGAGAAATATCAATGGGGCATCTCCGTTACTTCTCTCCTCCGTGGGTCCAACCTTATCTGCTAAAAATGATAGACGAAGCTCTGGCGCAGACTATTCTTTCAGTTGTGCAATTCTTTACTAAGCTTAATCGTCGAGCACAGCGTATTGACAGCGTTGGTAGAGATTTTCATTGGTCGGACTGGCTGACGTCACTGGAGATCGACCAATTACAAAGTACCAAGGCTGTCACAGCGCTTTTCTGGACGCTGTATATGTATACTCAGAGAATTGTACAGCACATGACAGTCGCTCTTGGTGAAGATGACATATCAATATTAAAAACAATAAGCCGTCTTCGAGCTACAAAGTAGGTACATACTATGAACGCAACTGGGAATACGCTAGCATGACAAGTGTCTCCCACGTAATACTGGACTGCGAGGCAGTGGCCAATCAACGATCCCAAATCCTTGGCACAATTAGGTCGCTCCGCGAAGCCTGTGAAGCCCCCAGTAAGCTTCTGCGCTTCTGGGCGGAGGTGAAGAGAGGCTAAGTGCGGATAAAAGAGACCCCTATCCTATCCTAAGTGTATCCAAAACACATTTTTATTAAATTAACTGTTTTGTTCAGGTACGAGTCCCACTACGACGGAGGCTGTAGAAGACTCCACCGCGAGTGTGATCCCTTTACAAGAGATGGACAGCATAGTAGACGCCGATATGGCCATGCTGGATAATAACAGATTACACTTTTATAGGAGAGTGGGCTGTAAGTATGTCCTGTAGACATTCTTATTTTTGGATTTTATTTTTTAATATTTAAAATTGTAATAAGGCACCGAATAGCACTACGCGAGGCTATAAAGGCCGAACCATAGTACCTCCTTTTTGAAATGGTTAAAACAAAGTACATATTTGAACATCAGACATGGAGTTGATTTAATCATTATAGTGAGTAAAGTCTAGATTCTGCAAAAGCCCAACTAATATTAACTCAATAACACTAACAGGAATTAACGAGGTCATGGTATAGGTACATATATACCTTTGATTTGCCTGACGTTTCGACCTGTGACCACGGCCGGTGTAACTTGGTCGAAACGTTCAACTGGACGATTCCCGTTAGTGTTATTGTATACCATGAAACGCGAGAGTTTAAAAGTTAGTTTAATATTAACTCATAATATAAGTCCGCCTATTTAATGTACTTATGGATAAAGTCTGATAAATAAGTAAGAAAATAAGAATACAACTCGTCAAATATATTTTATTATCGTTATATCAGCAAACCTTTATTAAACAAATCGTAGAGAATTAAATTAAAATTATCTAGAGGTGATAATTGCAAAAAGTTTAATAAAAAAATACATATTATTATAAGACGCCTCGGTGCAAATAGTTTTTTTTTTCATGTTGTGATCATAGCTATATTAGATAAACACAAATAGTACCTGTTTTAAAGTTCAATCATTAATTACCCTATAAAGTCGAAATGATATACTGTATCCAACAGTTTTTGAGATGATCCTAATAATAGTAAATAAATAATAACGTGTGTAATAGAATAGATAAAGTTATCGATGAGATATCGTCGTTATATAATAATTCTGAATATTATTTGCTTAATTCATTTTTTATAGTTAACGAATTAAATGTGTGAGATCTATTTTGTCTGACCTATTGGAATTTTGCTATTATCATTTACTACAATCTTGACGTTATTTATATCTTTTGAATAAATTACATTAACTTATCTAACTTTTAAACTCTCGCGTTCCATGATGTACAATAATAATAACAGGAATTAATGCGATCTTGGTATAGGTACATGTATACGTACCTTTGATTTGCCTGACGTTTCGACCAGGTTACATAGCGGCAGGCAGCCTGAGACCACTGCCGGTATAAACTGGTTGAAACCTAGGTATATATTTAGTTCGTCATTGTACCTACAACTGTATTTTCTGAATTTGACCTACCTCGTCTAAAATGAAAATATGCTTTAGACATAGAAAGAACCCATGTATTGTACAATCGCCCACAGAAGAACACGATATTATAACATAGCATAACATAAACTCACGCCTGTATTCCCCGAAAGGGTAGGCAGAGGTGTTAGCACCCACATTTCGCCACATAAACGATATTATATTAATTGTTTTTTAATCTTCCAGTAAATTCAAAATTCGAATAAATTTACTTAGAATATGTTAAGTTAATACCTATGCCGACTGTACCTACATAATCAATATTGCGTCCTCACAGCTCCAAATACCCTACAAAGTACAGCCGAACCCACAAATGACGAAAGCGAATCACAAGAGGAGGCAGAACCGGCGAGCAACGCGCAGATCAGAGAGATGGACAGCATCGTCAGCGCTATGGAAGCCGACGTCACCGCCGGCTGTGACTTCTTCACAAGGTCTAACGGTAAGATATCTACTTTCCACAAATTATTTAAGTTTAAGTAAGTGTGTACCTGCTTGAAAGGTATTTGTTGATTGTATTTTTAAGAAAATTACCTACGCAAAACCAAAGATTCTTAAATTTTTTGACATATTTTCCAAATCTCCACTCATCTTAAAAAGTGCTCCTTTTGCGAAGTGCACCAGTTGCGAAGTGTGCCATTTGAGAAGTGCACCAAATGCGTCAAACGTCAAACCCATTTCAAAGGGGGCATGTCAATGTGACGTCACCTTACCTGATGATAAGCCAAAGTCTCAGGACAGAAGGTCAACGTCGTAGAAATAATATTACAATGATGGCCTCCGGTGGAAGAATACAAGTAACACCACCCTACCTCATCCGAAGGGTGCCGTAAGAAGCGACTAACGGAAAGATACGCAGACGATATCGCTACGTGAGAAGGAAGGCGGCCTCTGTGGCGTAGCGGTAGTGCACGCGACTGCCACGCAGGAGGCGCGGGTTCGATTCCCGCTCTGTGCAAATATTTGTATGCATGAATATGGCTATTTGCATTGGTCTGGGTGTTTCTATGTATAATATGTATTTAAAAAAAAGTATCTAAGTATGTTTATCCGCATTCTAGATTCGATAACACAAGCTAATTAAGCTTACCATGGGTCTAGATAGTGTTGTGTAAAATGTTGTGAAAAAAAAAAGTTCGTAATAAAACCCTGTACCCACTGGTCTGGCTAGCGTGGAAACAGTAGTTTCAAAAGGTTCCTAACATTGCGAGAGACCTTTGTCCAGCAGTGGCCTGCGATATTCTAATTGATTGATTGCCTTCAGCTTGACGGCATCATCATATGTTTTTCAGTTTTCAGTACCCTTTAAAGGTTCTTTTTTTGTTAAAAATATTAAGCTTAGTACCTACATCAGTGCATTTTTAAATTGCAAAACATTGCAATAATTATTTATCTACCATAGTATAGACAAACTTATCTAAAAAAAGTAATTTATATCTCAAGAATGTATGGATTGAACTGTCTGCCCCTACTGATAAAATTTATATCCGTATTTGTTCTATAATCTTTGTTTTAATATCGAAGTTCAGCCGCGCCCAAGTTCAACTTCGAGAAGTTTACCGGAACTCGGACTCCGAGGACTCTCGAATGCGTCCAGGGTAAATCCAAGGATGATGATGATGATAATACAATGGAGAATCTTACTAGGTGTGCAAAATCACTTGAAAGTTTGTTATATTATAGCCTATATAAATATAAATACACTTGTTTTTGTTTCATTCAAAAATACCAAGTGTTTATGATTTTAACAGGCATTCAAAGTTCTCAAATATATCGAGTCCCGGACCGGCTCGCACTAGATACGTGCGACGTATTTTTATGAAGGCTTGACAGTTTTAGTTGACGCTGCCTTACGTTTCACCAAATATCTCAGAAACTACTGGTCTGATTTCAAAAATTTTGAATAGCCTGTTTATAGAGAAAGATTATAGGCCATGATGAAAATGAAGAATATATCCTATAGGCTTCCTTGGTACCTAACTCACTTGGCGACGGCTTAGCACCATACCTTTAGCAATCTCACCTCCGGCAACCAAGGACCCAAGACGGCGTGCGTTTTAGTCGGTTCGAGTCCGACATAACCACCTCCACCGGCTCCGTGGGGGTGGTATCCGTGGGGATTTATCGCATGAAAAAAAAAAGCACCATACCTTTCAATACAAACTGCTTGGCTACATAGCCGGTGACGTCGCTTTGGCGCCTATAGCCGTTAAGTGGGCACTTAGTCATGATCTGTATGTTTACTGTCGGATGGAGCCCTATCCCTTAGTCGCCTTCCACGACAAGAGATGACCCACCAGAAACCAACACGGCATTAGGTAAAATGCATGTACAATAATATAAAATAAATGATGAAATAGATGATGAAATTTTAATTTTATTGAGAAACCATATCTGTATTGTCAATTATTGGCATAAATAATGTATTCTGATAACATGACATTACGACCATTGGCTGCATGTGTTATATGCTTTGACATACAATCTAATAAAATAACACTGATTCATGTTGCAATAAAATACATTGCTATCTAAATGCAACTAAGTATTATGATTCAGAACTGGACACGGAAGATGCAATTACCATCTTCACAAGTGGGGACTTAATGATGCGCCGGTCTGTGATTGTGGAGCTCCAAAGCAAACAACGATGAATATAGCAGAGGGATGTCCACTCCGTCGAGGAATGGGAATCCTTCCCTGGAGGAATGCGTGAGCTTCATGACCTCACACCGGCAGCAATAGATTGGCTTCTCCAACTGGACGTCGACATATGAGGACTCGAGCAGAGGCCATACGAAATGATGATGAACGAATGATTTTGATTATCCAGTAACGGTTGAGGTTATTTAAATAGGTATTATTAGGTATACATATAGCTATCTATACTATTATTATATTCGTAAAGTGGTCGTGTCGGTCATTTTGGAATTACTCAACGGATTTAGATGCGGATTTTTTGTTTGAAAGATCTTAGACTTAAAATCTTACGTTTGTATGATCGCAATTGTTTGAGTAGAACCGGAGATATTTATGTGCAAAAGTTGCGTTAACCTACCACATGAGCAAAGCCGCGGGCAAAGGCTAGTATTAAATTTACGTGTAGGTACCTAGATGATAATGAGAGCAGTAACTCATGCGTGTAGGAACAAATGCGTGGACAGAATCGTTAGAATAATGTAGGTGACCTCAGTGCTGCCTACAACCACATTACAAGGTCTAATAATTACACAAATAAATATAGTTAACGGCATAAATATCCATAGAAATTTCTATGACAGCCTCTGTGGCGTGGCGGTAGTGAACGCGATTGTCACGCAGCAAGCACGGGTTCGATCCCCGCTCAGTGCAAATATTTGTATGCATGAATATGGCTAATTGCATTGGTCTGGGTGTTTTTATGTATATTATGTATGTATTTACAATTTTTTTTATCTAATTATTCGCATTCTAGATCCCATAACACAAGCTAGTTAAGCTTACCATGGGTCTAGATAGCGTTGTGTAGGATGTTTTATATTATTATTCATCTTTGGCAGTAGTTACGGGTAGTTGGAACAAAAAAGTCCAACAATTAGTCTAACTGCAATGCTTCGATATCGCCAATGGGTTATGGATATCAGATTGCAGTCAATTGCAAGTTCAAAAAGCGGACTCCAGACCGAGGTGAAGGCTATGGTTGCCACTAGGATTAACGATAGGATGATGATGATATCTTAACCGCAATCACGTCACAAAATGTACTCTATAAGGCGAAGGGCCCTATAGCGCAATTCCTACCATCTTGTTCTGCAAAAGGAAGCCATGGTAGAGATATTTACATTTATACTCCAACATATCCACCGGCTTGCCTTTAGAGAATTTTGACCCTTCGCCACTTTTATATACCGGGTGTAAGGGGAACGCTCCCGAAGCCGAAATCCCCTAGTAGTACTCCAGGTACATAACACATTGGCATAAAAATAAAATGGATTCGGACAATTTTTTTTTTTTCGAATTTTCATTTGATTTTTATTTATTTTTTATTTTGCATTATTTACTCTCCATCGTGGTAGTAGTGTTTTTTATGAAATTACCGTTTCATTTAGCTTTACTAATACGATGGAGAGTAAATAATGCAAAAAAGAAATATATTTTTTTTTATCCAAATCGATTTTATTTTTATCCCAATGTGTTATGTTCCTGGAGTACTACTAGGGATTTTCGGGAGCGTTCCCCTTACACCCAGTATGTTAGTGCGCGTTTTGTAGATGTACTTATTAAACCAATACGTGCGCTTCAGAGTTTTGTTTCTATTGCGACCTGGCGTCAACTTATATGTCGGGAACTATACGCGCGGGCGCTAAACCCATTGAACACATTAAGATTAACATTATGTCTAGCAAAAAAATATTCGACACACAAAAACCACCTTTGATTAACCTGTCTATTAGAACCGAATATTCAGACATACATTTTGAATAATTAATGATTCGTAAATTGTTATAAATATCCTGTTGTGGAATAAAATATAACAACAATAATGTTATATTTATATTACAATGACTTCGATTTATTTTAAGATAGAAGCATGAATTTTTAGCAAATCATTAAAGTGTATAGTGGTTTGGGTCCTTTCTGCTAAATTACATTTAATTATATATAATTTACTTTCTAAATTAGACACGGTCTAACTCTGTAAATCATACTTTTAAATACCCGATCAAACATTTGTGACAAAGTGGGTTAAATTTGAGAAAGTTTTATTTTACGTATAAGGCGCTGCTAATTTTTTTTATTACTACTTTATTTAGTAGTCAATGATCATCATAATGTGCACAAACTCGGTTGTATCTAAAGCTTGCACTTTGGAACCTAGTGTCCGTCCTACTACTCATCCATTCATCATTGATACATCATCATTCATTTACGCCGCGAAAACCGGCACCAGAGCCTTACATGCATCCGAAGATCTTGGTTTGTTTCCATACACCTCTTTAGTTGGTTCTTTCCAAACAGTGTTATAATTTTGTTGACTCCCACCTCATTAATTTGCCACACTAAGCTAATTGCTTTTGTGGTAAAAAAAGGGAAAAATATACTGTCTGGGGGGATCTTTAAAAATAAATTGCTCAGGTGATTATGCACTGCAATGAAATACGATCTTGTTTGTTATTTGTTAACTTCATTTGTTGTTAACGAGCTGTTATCTAGTCCGGTTTAAGTATAAAAACTATATTAGTTTATCATACTTACTTATTATTCGACCTGTTTGTGAAGATATAGTTTCAAAGTGCAAAAAGTTCCAAGTACATAACTTCCTTCGCAACAGCAATTATGCTACTAATGCTTACGTAACCCCACAGGGTTTTCATCTCGACAATTTCTGATTATATGAATTCATAATACTATGAAATTGCTATGTTCTTGTCATTATGTCGAGTATTTTTCACGTTCCGTCTATTGTGCTCGACTTAATACGGCTTCCACTGGCAGGTATGACGTCATCGCCATGAGCCCTCCTTTTATTAAAGAAGCGGCAGGGGTAAGGAGCGTGAGAATATTTGTTTAATAAATATCTAACAAGATTGTAATGCAAAACAAATTACCGTTTACGTCAAGATCAAATTCGCCTAAGGATAATTGAGCCGTTAAGGCCCTGTTTTCCTGCAAAAGTAGGCATTTATAGCGATCCCGGCCGCTCGTAAAATATTACGCGCGAACGCAGTGACGGTGAACTCGGCGATGACCCCGCCAGCGTCACAGTATAGAAATATGCAGTAGGAAAACTTGATTTGACTTAGAAAATTAAATGCAGTTTTTTTAACTTTATTTAGTTATATGATTATATTAAGTAAGAAATAAATACGAAACTTTTTTCGTGCGGGAATCCCCTCGGATACCCCCCTGCCGGAGCCGGAAGGGGAGGTTATGTCGGACTCGAACCGACTTTTTAGTCGGTTCGAGTCCGACTGTGGGCACGCCGACTGTGGGTCGTGGTGCTAGGCCTGAGGTGAGGTTGTCATCGAAATATAACTCGCACCCCGGCGGACCCAAGGCCAGTAATTCTCCTGGGTCTGCTAGGGTGCGAGAGATATGCTTTCGGCAATCTCACCTCCGGCAACCAAGGACCCAAGACGGCGTGCGTTTTAGTCGGTTTGAGTCTGACATAACCGCCTCCACCGGCTCCGTGGGGGTGGTATCCACGAGGATTTTGCGCACGATAAAAAAAGGCCAATAATTAAACTAACCTACCTAAATATTAAAATTATTCTATCCTAAACTAAAACTAAATTTATATTTATTTACACACACACAAATTATATACAATGTACGAATATTGTAGGTACTAGGTACCCCTGTACTGATATAGATAAAATATGAATTATAGAAAATCGTAAGTAGCATCTTCAGTAGTAATACTGATATTCTTATACTATGGCGCTATGAGCGTAATATTTAGGTATGATAATTTTTTAAATTACCAATCGGAGTTAGAAATTTAGTTTATGGCTTTGCACGACTTCTTTAGCTTGCGTTGTTTATTGCCCATATTGAATGACTTGCAACAATTTATTATAAATACGTAAAACCGATTGATTGGTGCACGAAACTGTCGCGCAAAAACTGACACAGGTCCTACTTCGGTAAGCGCCAGCGCGCGACTGGCGCAACTTTTCGGGCCTCAGCGGCGCGAGCACTCGCGAATTTAGTAGGTATTTAAATATAACTTTAAAAATTATTTCATAATATAGTCAAAATCTGCGAAAATGTCTAGACATATGTAGTGGCTTTAGTTTAGTACAAAAATTTTATAGAAAGCATAAGTAATTTAGTCATAATATTCAAAAAAAAATAACGAAAAGGGGTAACTTTGGGATTTTTTTCTATCGAGTGAAGTTCATCAGATCTGGTAACTGAATGCGAATTTGACTAGACTGGATCCTTAACTAATATATATCTTTTTTTCGAAATTTAAAACGCTTTTTCCTATGATTCAAATGCTTTTAAAAAACTCAAAATGCGGCCTACCTGGCCTTAATATTTTTGTAACGTAACCATCAGATAAAGTAATTTTTCAGGAAATTTATGAAATAATTGCATGAATTTTTACAGCATTAAGTATGCTAACTATAGAAATCGAATACATAGGGAAAAATAATCTTCTCGGGCGGGAATCGAACCCGCAGTCTTAGGGGGAATGCCTTGACCAATTCGGCTACCGAGACAAGCCCGATGTGATTAAAATTTCCCATCTTATACGTCTTTAAGGGATACGTCCCTGTAAGGGAAAGACTGCGGGTTCGAGTCCCACCCGAGAAGATTCTTTTTCCCTATGTATTCAATTTAGGAAATAGTTGTTAAAGCGAGGGTATTCGAGTGTATGTAAGCATTTATTGTATTCTTCATCTGCCATTTTAAACCACTGAGCACTGTCCACATTTTATCTTCATACTCCGCAAGTCATTTTCTTGTAGTATTAATACCACAACACCAGGGGCGTTACACGTACATAAAACATCTTCTCAAGTATACTTACTTAGATCCTTGGAATTGGGCCCCAAGGCGAACGGACTAATTTCGTCCCGGGGTTGGTTATAGCCGCCCAATTCTTGCTAGGAGAAGCATCACTCTATTACTAGGGAAGTATTTTTATTCGTTGGAACGACGCCATAACTTTTTGATTATTAGTTCATTTAATTTACATATCTGTACGATTTTAGATTCACTATCACAGATTTTTATCTTGATAATTTACATATGTTATCTTTGTCATTTATTTTATTATAGTGCATAATAAGTATGTAGGTAACACTTTAGGAAGATTTTGACATTTAAATTATCACGATTTGCTTCATATTTATATTTTTCCAGATTCGAATCAAGGCCTTCCTATCACAGGCTAGGAATGTGTTGATGCAAATCCGCGAATTGATGACATGGTTATTTTAGTGGATGTTAGACAATAATAATAATATGATGGACCCTTTGCTTCCAGTAGATACCGGTTACCTATCTTAATCCCGAATTTTAATATTCCGAATATCATAATCCAGAAAACGTTTGGCCATTTATTCATAATCCCGGTTTTCCAAATTCCGAAGTTTTATTTGCCATATAATCGCAACTCCGAATTGCATTTTCCTATTTATTCATTTGTACGACGTTTTATAATCCAGACGAACGAATTCCAGACACACGAAATCTAAATGCACAAAATCCAGATGACCGTAATCCATATGCACGAAAGCCGAATTTTTAAAACACAAATTTTTGAAATGCAGTTTATTGATATCCAGACAAACAAAAACAAACACAAAGACAGACAAACAAACAAACCTAACCTATTGAGTCGAATTTTTCTAGCACTCGCCGGCCGCTGCCGCGGCACGCTCGCTTCGCTCGCTCGGCTCGTGCGGGGGTCGCAGTTCTAACCTAACCTAACCTACTGAGTCGAATTTGACACTTAAACCTATCTGTAATAGGCAACTAATACAATAAATTTATTGACTGGCAATTGAAAATTTGGTAATAGTTTATTTGCAAAATGGTACGATGGGAAACAAAAAAAAATATTCTGAGAATCTGGTATAACTATATTTGGATTATGACACTATGGAAAACAAAAAAATACTATTTGAAAATTTGGTTTTAGTGCACCTGGAAATTGATTCATCTGGGAAATGAAAAACGGAATTATAGAAAGTTGTCATTCATTACATCTGTCTTTTAAAAGTTCTACCAACCGTTTTCGGGGTTTTAAGATTCGGGTAACAGAAATTCGATATTTCAATAGGTTACCGTAGATACCATCTGATCAGAAAGAGTTTGGATTTCTTCAATGGTGACCACTTTTAGATTTCGAACCTATAAAAACCTATTCAATACAATAAACGATACACTACTATAGAAACTTTTTTCAAATACATATTTCTAAATATAATCTTAATAGACAAATATACTAACGAAATGGGTATTTGCATTAATATGATCGTACTTCGGAGAGCACGTTAAGCCATCGGTCCCGGTCGTCATACGAACATCTATGGCAGTCGTTACGGGTAGTTGGAGCCCTAAAAAGTCCAACAACTGGTTTAACTGCAATGCTTGGAAATCACCTATGGGTTGAGGTCATGGCAGTCGCTGCACAGAAAATATCGAAGTTCAGCCAAATCCGCAGTTAGATTGGTAAAGCGAACCCATACTCCGAGGTGGAAGCTTCGGATGCGACTGGGATTAACGCTAAGATGAAGAAGACATAACATAACATAACCTAAACTCACGCCTGTATTCCCCGGTGGGGTAGGCAGAGGTGCTAGCACCCACATTTCGCCAGTTTATGTTTAGGTCCCAATGTAATAGGTGGCGAACCTATTGCCATTAACCGAGCACTTATAAACCTGCGATAAATACACACATAACTTCGAAAAGCATCGAAAAGTCATTGGTGTGTGCCATGGTAAACCTGGGATCGAACCCGAGACCTCGTCTCAGCAGTCCATTACCCATACCACTAGGCTATCGCAGGTATGAAGTATATGAAGAAGACATAGTGACTAAATAATCATTCTCCATTTAACCCAAGCATATAGAAAAGTGCAAGGGTTAAAATAAACTAAACTCGTGTTAATTTTTTTCAGAATGCAATACGTCATCTTCGAAGCCGGTTGCAACAAACAAAGATGACAATAAAGAAAATCCCCCATCAAGTACAAACGTAGAGAAACCCCCAGAAAACGTGAATACAGATAGTGTAGATACTGCTGTTGAAACTCCTATCGATTCTATCGAAGGGAACAGGAGAAAAATACTTATCAAGCTTAAGTATCTCAACGATACTTTGAAAGAGGTGGAGGGCAGTCTCGACGAACTATTGAAGGATTTTAAATGGTATGTAATATTTAGCTAACAGCTCATGCCTCTAATTCCCAGGCCCTACAGGTATCTATGATACTCGGGATAAAAAGTTGCTTATGTGCTATTCCAGACTAATCTGTCTGTGCCAAATTTTATCCAGATCCGTTCAGCCATCTATCACAAACTTGTACATTTATAATGTTACTGAAAAATATTAGGATTTCCTTGGAATCAGACTACGACACGTCTTGCTGAATTCATTTATTTCGAGACAAAGACAAAAACCTGAGTGACGTATGTCAGCTTTTTACAAAGTTGCCCATGTACAATAATATTACTTTCATTATAACGATAATACCTTACAGTTACTACGTATGTAGTGGGGTTAATTTTCTTTCCTAAGCCCCGATAAGGTTTCATCGCGTAGTTTTATTGTATTAGTGTAAAGGCGATTAGAAGTTAAGAAATTGAAGCAACAAGATATCAACATAATACTGTTATTACTTATAAGAAAGAAGACCTTTAATGCACTACTTTTGATACCACACCACCTTGAAGGTGTACATTTTTGTAACCTATTAGATGTTAATACTAATTTGTTCGATGACGATGACACACCACTCATCAGAACCATTCTATGAATTGATTTTATCGTTATGCGCCACCAGCGTTTGTATGTGGTTTGGTTTGAGTGCAATTTATTTATTAAAAAAAAAATTGTGCTCGCTTTCCGCAGTAACTCAACATGTTTTTGGAGCTCGTAACCTATTTGTATGCAAAAAATCATATCGATCCTCAACACTCTTGGAAAGAAGAACAAAATCACAATTTCGAATTTAACTAATTTAATTTTTTACTTCATCATATTTGATTTCAGTATACTTTAGTTAAATGTTTATCATTTATAGATCATGACAAACGTTTACCTAAAACGTTTTTATTGAGTTTTAAGCATACTTGGGGATGAAATGTAGCCCATGTATTAATAGGAATTATTACTATTATTAGGATATAGGTGGCTGGGATAGACCGGATGCGTTAGGCGGATGATCGGACAAAATGGCGCACATTGTAAGAGGCCTATGTCCAGTATTGGACTCCGCTGGGCTAATGATATAAGCTAATATTACAAAATTCAAATCAATCACACACACTAACTTTTACATCTATTATCTATATATATATATATAAAAGAAAGTCGTGTTAGTTACACTATTTATAACTCAAGAACGGCTGTACCGATTTGGCTGAAAATTGATGGGGATGTAGCTTAGAACCAGGAGACGGACATAGGATACTTTTCATCCCGTTCGACCGTTATTTTATCCCGGGTATAGTTCCTGCGGGTCGCGGTCACGGAATCAGTATTTCTGTTACCCTGGTACAATTTGCATGATGTACCAGGCGTACAGAAATTTTAAGGAACTTCAAATGGGTCGCGGGAACAGGAGCTGTGTATCCTATACCTTTCTATTCCGAACTTAACGCGGACGAAGTCGCGGGCAAAGCTAGTTTATAATATTAATGGTACGATTAAATTCCACAGGCGTCACTTCTCTACAGAGCTAACGGCAGAGAGTCGCGTGCGGCTGATATTCAACGGGCGTGTGTTGCTTGACGATGCGGCCACACTACGTGCATGCGGCCTACACGACAGGGCCGTGGTGCACTGTCTCGTACATCCCAAGAGGAATAATAACAACCAAGTAGGTGTACTTACTTTTTACGTGGGTAACAAATGCCTGGCAATGGCCCCCGGGTCCAGGTAGAAGGGGTAGGCCCAAGAAAAGCTTGGCGTCGTGGAGGGTGACATGCGTGCAAACGGTCTCACTACCTTGGACGCCCAAGATCGTGCGAAGTGGAGGAGGAAGAGCCGGACCTTGAGCTACGAGGACACCGTGGCCTCGGATGTAATCAGGACTAACGTCTTTATGTGGATGATGAGGTATACTTTTTATTATTAGTCGTGCCGGTTGATCTTGAAATATAACAAAGGATAACAGATGAAAATTCTGCATTGTTAATTGAAGGGAGAAAGGGACCGATTACGAATGAGGAGTGGTCTCAATATACTCGAGCTGAGAATCGCATTTTCTTCCGAGTGGCACTCCACAGGGAATTCATCCCCACACATTGCATCCGAATACGGAGCGCACCGTGCTGTATGAAAGGAACTTCATCCCACGTACGCTCAAGCTGTGGAATGAACTCCCTGCCATGGTTTTCCCAAGCTACTACTATATGGGGTTGTTCAAGAGGGACATTAGAAGGTTTCTTCAGGGTAGGCAGCGCGAGTGTAACGCCTCTGGTGTTGCATACGTCCATAGGCCGCGGTAACCACTTTCCATCAGGTGGGCCGTGTGCTCGTCTGCCACATAAGTGGTATAAAAAAAAATGTTTTATATTACACCTACAAAGAAAATGAAAACTTCCCATTGATTGCTGTGTTAGTTCTCGTCTTTGAAGGCGAGTAAGGAATAATGCTGCTCTCCGTCTAACAGTAAATGCCCGCCTGGCGGCAATACGCTCCCACATGAGACACCTGAGACAAACCCCCAGTAACTTAGGTTGTGTACACATTGTAAGAATGTTTGTATTATATTATAACTAGCTTTTGCCCGCGGCTCCGCCCGCATGGATGTCGGTTATCGTGACCAAACATAGCCTATGTCCTTTCTCATGGTCTAATCTACCCCTATACCAAATTTCATCAAAATCCGTTCAGTTGTTTAGGCGTGAAAGCGTAACATACAGACAGACAGAGTTACTTTCGCTTTTATAATATTAGTATGGATAAATAAATAAATGAATAAAAAAAGCGCGACCGAAAATCACAGGGTAATGTTTGATAATACACCTCTGCCAACCCCTTCGGGTATACTGTACTGATTTTGACGTACATTTCAGCAACGCGCAGTCGAAGAGAGCGGAGTTAACGCGACACACGAACTGATCACAGAACGCGCTCAACCGGAGCGGGCCTGGGACCTCGAGAACATTCTCATGACCCTCGTGTCTGTTGCGCTCACTGTCGTCTGGTTCTTCAGGTAAGACCGGCTCTGTAGTGATGGATGGATGTGCTATGAAGGGAAGTTGACAAAACTTGACCATATTTGGACTTAATTATGCAAAATAGAACCAATCCACACACTTGCCAAAATAGAGTGTAAAAAATACACATCTTTCAAACATGTAAAGATCAAAATCAACTGTCAATTTTAAAAGAACGTCAATCTGACTATTTGTAATGTAATTGTGTATTCGTTAGGAAAGAATAATGGCTTCATACAATGTACATAGATCACTATGTATTTGAAATCTTTATAGAGTAATTAAAACATTTGAATTTATTAAATTATTAAAACTCTTTATTTTCAAGTAACTAGGATTCACAAGGTTAGTAACAATTCATTAAACTTACATACAGATATGTTAGTATTATTAGGCGATTAAAATTACAGTAAAACAAACATTTGCTGGGAAATAACAATAACAACGATCACTACATTTATCCTATATTATTAATTACTAGGTATTTATCTTCAGATGTCAAAACTTGAAATTAAATATATGTATATAAATATACTCAGCATTGTTCTAGAAATAAGTTTACTGAAATAAACAGATTTATTATTATACATAGATGTCAAGCTGAAATTAAATATAGATATAAAAATGAATTAATTAAATAATATTGTATGTCCTTGTATATCAAGTAAGTTGTATGTTTACGATGGTGACCCTCTTTCCGAGACTTTGCCTTTAGCTTAACATCAGGCGAGGTGAAGTCAAATTGACGTGTCCTGTGTAAAAAAAAAAAAAAAAAAAAAAAATATCAAGTAAGTGTCCGGTTAATGGCAATAGGCTCGCCACCTATTTACATTGGGACCTAAACATAAACTGGCGAAATGTGGGTGCTAGCACCTCTGCCTACCCCTTCGGGGAATACAGGCGTGAGTTTATGTTTTGTATATCAAGTATGTACAATATTATTTTAATATAATTATAAAATAGTAAAACTAATAGTTTAACTATGTCATAAACACCATGGGTTCTGTTTTACGTATCTCGTACTACAGTTCTACAGTTTAATAACTTTTAACCGAATTCTTTCTTCTTTTTCCTATCGTCCCATTTTTTTTAAAATATTCTACTAACTGTTCCCCGCCGCTCCGCCCGCGTACGTACTACTAACGATAACCGCGCGGTTATCGTTACCAAACATAGCCCATGTCGTTTCTCAAGTTCAAATCTACCCCTATACCAAATTTCTTCAAAATCGATTCAATACTTTAGGCGTGAAAGCGTAAAATACAGAGAGACAGAGCTTCTTTTGTATTTATAATATTAGTATGGATTAATATTGATCCGTATTATTTCCAGATGTGAATACTCAAACATGTTCACGGCGAGCGCAAGCGTGGCCTTATTCGGCCTCACGGTGTTCTACAGCGTGGCGATATTCGGCCTCTACCTCTCCGACACGTTCCAGATAGACAGACGAGCGCCGCCTGTTCCCGCCAACTAGTACCGGATGTACTACTAGCTACGTTTGACATTGGCAAGTCGTTCGAAACAACTATATCATTGGCTGTAGATACAGAGAAGTCGACTCAGTATTACTGACTTATAGTGGAAACTAATAAACAATCTAGTGTAGTATCGGGCTTTTGTTTTGAAAATTAGGGAGAGTTCGGCTAAAATCGGCATGAATCGGTTTTGTAAAGCTTTCTCTCTGTCGCACAATGCATGCTAAGTTGAAACTGATGTTATATAGTATCAGTTTCAACTTACACCTTCATAGAGTAGTTAAAACAGTTTGCGTTTATAAAATATGTTATAAACGCAAACGGTTTTATCTGCTCTATGAAGGTTTAAAAAATATTTTATAAACGGAAACGGTTTTAACTACTCTATGAAGGTAAACTGTGAGTTTGGTGTGCGAAAGAGAGAAAATTCTACGAAACCGAAGCAAGTCCATTTTGGAATGACTCGTGCTTTTCTTCCCGAAGTGCTAAATCAAATAACCATGTACTGTCAACTTTGATATTTAACAATATGCTTAGTTGAAATTCAAATATTTTTATAAAGGTCATTAAATCAGTTCAAAAACACAATTGTGTCATTAATTTTAAGTAATTTGTAAACGTAAATTTTAAAATAGATTGTTTATTAATTTCCACAGTTCCAAAAAAATATCATTGAATAACTTGGTCATTACGGTGCTATTATTCCGTAAAAAATATTCAATAGTATTGACTAGTCGAGATAGACAATGTAAATAAATCGACTCGAATATTGCGTGTGAGAAAAAAGGACAAATGTATATCTAACCTTCTCTAACACTCTTTCACGCGATAATATTTATCTGTCTCAGACAAGTTTGTTTACATTTTTTTTATCTCCACTGTAGTAATACGGACTGTAGAAATCCCTACATCTATGCAGATTCAAAAATAACTGAGTAATGACGTATTTTGTTTCCAATAGCAGCTTAAGTAGTTACATCTAATGCGCTTCCAATTCGATCTTCAATCACACAGTTAAATTTTCGAAGATAGTGTGATAAAAATATTCTCACTTGCTTTCACGGTGAAGGAAAACATCGTGATGAAACCACCAGACCTAAGATATCTCGATACTGTTTTCTAAGGTTTGTGAAGTCTACCAACCTATATCAGGCCAGAGAGTTTTACTACCGAAGCTCTCATACTAACGGCCGTTCCCAATAACATATTTACACTTGAATATAGATCGCAACAGTCAAATTTGACTTATCGGCTGTTTAAATTGAAAACATGGTAACTGATTTTTTTGCGGGAAATCGCATCGCGGTATAATTTTATTTTCCGAAATTGGTGTGAAATAGGAGTTACTATGTTTTGAATTTATACAGCCGAGCATTTTATCCGTAGATGCGATCTATCTTTAACTGTCAATATGGTATTGGGAACGGCGGTAAGAGGCCTGTGTCCAAAAGCAGGATAATATATGTATAGAGTTGATGTTACTATTATTATTTTTATTTTGAAATTCTACTCAAGTAGTATACACTATATTGTAGAAATATCACGCAATTAGTCATTCATTTTAGTTTTATATCTACGCTATTCTAACCATTTCAGTTGCTTTTCAGTTGTAAAGGTCACGAGGAAGCTAAGATGGCGGATGTTTCATGGTTGAATTTAAAGTGTCACTTGAATGAGATCACTGTACTGAAATTATTTCTGTTTTCTTTTTTCTTGGATCTGAGTCTGTAAATAATTTGAATACTCGTGACCGTGGCTGTTAAAGTAGCTGAAATGTCAAGAATAGCGGCGATAGAAAAAAAAATTGAAACATGTATAGTGTTTTAATTTTCTTTCTCTTAAATGAAATTGGTTCCCATAAATTGTATTGAAGAGATCTACTCCTCTGTCCAGGATCTCCAAATTTAAAACAGAAAGTACCTTTGCCTATATCATACTCAAATGTAATTTTTGAGAACTGACAATGTAAAAAAACATACCGTTCTAGAATATCTAAAGGCGGCTTTTCACGATACGTGTTTTAATTTTATCACGCATGACAGGCCATCACAGACGAGCTACGCCTCGCACATGTTACTTTCGAAGACGCGTATCTGACGCATCGCTTCGAACTTCTTTGCACTTCTGTCTCACCACGGTCTGTCGGTGCTTTAAATTACGCGTATATCCACAAAATCACGCACCGTCGAAGAGTTGTAATTGTCATAATTTCCTGTCAACTAAACAATATTGGTGCGACTTGCCAACAAAAAAACGTTTAGTGCATGAGAGCCGAAAGTGAATAGATATACCGCCTTGTGTGCTGTGTTAACCGTAGCTTTTATTAATACGGCATAGTTCATAGTAGCGTGGCATGGTGCAACGGTCTCAAAAAGCTTTTGAATTGAAACAAGCTTTTTAATATTTGCAGTGCTTTTGTGTTTTTATTAGAGTTATAAAAGCATTTATTATGCTAATATAAGCGAAAGAAATTCTATCTAGAGAGTGAGACAGAAGCAGCTGCAATAATCGTTGTATCTTCGCTGATCGAATATCTATTTCAAGAAGGTTGCCATGCTACTTGAAGCTACGTGCGGTCATATTATTGTATATATTATCCCTTTAAAATTAATACCAAACGCTTATATTTTACTTACTATACAAACGGTAGAGTTTATGGCAGATAATAGCGTCGTCATAAAGAAGAAAGATCTGAACTATAGGCCAGTGATGTGCAATCTTCAGATACTATAGAACTATTGAAAAAGCCAGCCAAGTGCGGCAATCATCATCATACATCATATGTAAAAACGGGGTACGGACCCTAAAAAGTATCAAAAGACGTACTCATAAACGAAATACTTCAATCGTGTAGTGAAATAACTCCTCACTTTTTTGACAACTGACTCCTAGTCTATCAAACTAATTTTTTGACCACCGACTCCTTGTCTATAAAACTTATTTATATCATCATATCAGCCACACATAGTCCACTGCTGAACATAGGCCTCTCTCATAGACTTCCAGAATGACCGATCTAAAGCAGGTATGGTCTTATTTATTTATATAGTAAAAAATGAACGATTTCGACAGAATGTAGTCCATGTCCATCTCTAGAATATTTCAAGTAACTACTCTAGTACTACTGTGCACGTCACTGGTAAACTGGCTTAAATTAAATGCCATATAGTTCGTTTTTCAAATTCGTTCAGCAATAACTAAAAATAATTAAAGATATTTTAAATGCTTAGTTTATATGGCTATTTCAATATCTCTGTATATATAACTGTTGTAATAAATTGGCTTAGTAAACAATTTATAAATTTATGTTTTATGTACGTACGTAAAATGTTTTAAAATAAAAAGGTTACCAAAAATAGTAAACCACAGTAGTTTTTTCTTAACTTTTAAGTATTCCCAATACTTTTAAAATCTTCAAAATCTAGCTTTTGTATTTATTATTTAGTAATTTTTAAATTAACACCTGATTATTTACAAACGTATAAAGTCTGAATGTGAAAATAAAATATACTAAAAAAAATACATACTACTTCTAATAAATTGATTTCAGTAAACCAACATGTAACATATTGAAATAAAATATAAATATTTAATAACAATTGTAATGCAGTGTTATGTTATACAAGTGATTATAGCATTGCATAAATAGTTTTTAGATTTTTATAACATACTATTTATAACCATTTTAACCATAGATAATCATATATAGAGGCCTGTCATGTATGTACAGTTATGAGCAATGATTTGTATATAATATAAACAATGTAAATTATGGTAAGAAGGTAAAATATTCAGTAATATAAATTAGATTAATTGACGAATATTCATTAAACTTCTTTTGTTATTTCAATTAATATTTATCTTGCTCCAAAGTAATATTAAATTGTTCTAACACAATATAGTGTGTACAATCAGCATCTAATCTATCTTGATGAACAAAGTACTCAAAATACTCTTAATGCCTTGATTTTCTCACCTTCCTGTTGACTGATTGTTCTAATATTTTGTTCCAACTAAAATAAAATTCTAACCTTTGCTTTGCTCTTAGTTTTAAGATAATTTTGAGACTTTGTAGTTAAGATATTTCTGACACTGACAAAATGATAGTGTGATTTAGACAAATATACAATTTAATATTATTTATATGTACATTTCATTGCTAATGGCTGCCTATTGCCGATCTAATAAATCGTAATTTAGAATATTTATATCCTAAAATAGCACAAAGACATTAATTGATAAAATAAATTAGAGACCCAGTCCTGTCATGGATATAAAGCCGTCCAATAATATCTTCAACGAATACTGTTAATGAAACTACTGTAAATAAAATGAGCAATAACTGTTGGACTTTTTTTCAGCAATCAATCTTAATTATCTTGAATATAACTATCCCTTGCTAATTTTAAAAAATCTGTGCACATAACACTAAATATTTCAGTCTGTTTTCACTCAAAATTTACTAAAATGAAAGAGTTTCACATGGTCTCAGAAATTGTAAATAGTGGTATAGGTGTATAAACATGTTTATATTTATTTAGGTGTAAGAACCATTTTGTCATCATTTGTATCATTTTCATGTTTTTATTAATATAACGTCTGCACGTCGGATATCAAATATTTTTATATTTTTTCATTTAAACCATTTTAGTATTCATTAAAGCTTACGAAATTCTAGTAATCATATTCGGGTACCTAATCGTTTTCTACGCTAGTAAATGTTTTTATTGTTATTTACTTTTAAGAATATAGATATATGAATAAAAGTAAATTTTAATTGTAGAACTTTAGTCTTTTATAAATCCTCTACCTTTTATACTATATTTCTGTACCCTTATCATGAAAAACAATCGTAATCGTATCATAAATGTATCGAGAGAACGGAGCATTGCGATTGGCCGGCTTTGCACACACACATAGAGTAGGCAGGCGGCCAGTCATAATAATAATTTTTCTCGATACATTTACGATACGATTTCGATAGTTTTTCGTGCTAGGGGTACAGATCTACCTCATTGCTGAGCAATGTTATTCTTTGCAGCAGAACAACAGGAATACATAATAATATAATGAAATTGAACAGAGGGGCAATTTTCGTAAAAAATATCTTAAAACTTCAGTCGTGATCTAATCTGCGTACCTCATAAAACAATTTGCAATAGAAATTCAGGCTGAATTTTGGACCAGACTTATTACGGGAATTGGCCCACAGTCCAGGCAGTAACGCTAATGTAATCAGGTACAGTCCAAGAATTTAGGAGCAAATTGGATCTAACCTTGAACCTATCGACCGACTACTTAAACCAAACCTACAAAAACGACGAAAGCATGAAGACTGGACCCTGAGGGCGTCTTCTTCGCATTTCTTCAATACCCAGGGTATGTCCACCCTTCTTGATCTTGGGAGGTTGGGATTCAATGTAAAAATACGACCACTGGTAGTCGTGATTATGAAAGCAATCTTGGTGATTATAGCAAGATTTTACAAGTAAATAAATTATGTAAATAAAACACTTTTATGTTTGCATTATATAGGTATATTTGTTTAGAAAACTAGTTAGATAGCGGACAGGATTCGCGCTTTATTCATTTTCATACAATGTAATGCGTACTTAATATAATATAAAAAATATGCGTACTAAATATATTATAATACCTACTTATGATAGGTAAACAAATTCAAAATTAACTTATTACTGTACCCCTAGCACGAAAAACTATCGTAATCAATCGTACATAACGAGAGCATTGGCCGGCTTCACGATACACAAGTTTACAGCAGACAGGCGGCCAATCGCAAGGCCTCGTTCTCTCGATACCATTACGATAGTTTTTCATGCTCGGGGTACAGGTACTTATTTACTTCACAGCCCTCTTATCGGCGAATTTATCACAATTACGTTATACGTATGCTTTTTATAACATGCGACCGTTTCGTATGCACCAGCAGTCGTCAGCAATGACCACAATGTAGGTAGGTACAGGTAAAGGTTGCTAGGTATGATAGCACTTACAACGCCCCTTCAAAGCGGTCCCTGCTGCGGCGCGTGATTCTCACCCTCACAGTTTCACGACCTTTATCACCCGTGGCATGTTACCTGCGGCGAGCTACTGCTAGGGATAGTTCTTTAATATTGACGGGAGGAATGTCCACATAATTATAGCACTGCCGATATCATCTGAGTTGTCTAGTGCTTTCTTAATGAGCGTTTTGACATTTTATGGTCGGACTTCTCAGTACTAACGGCCGTAATAAAGCACCTGATTATACACCACATTTCCTCAAGTGTATAGTATGCATAGTTGTATGTTGTAATACTACCTACATAACATAATATATGTAGGTAAGTAGTTATTTATGATACTCTTCAAAACAGTTGTAACAAAAACCCTTTTTACACGATTTACACTCTTGATGCACCTTTATTGCTGATCGGCGAGCAACATCTGACGAATTGCCTTCTTTTATCAACTTTTATAACAACCGCTACATCTTTTCCTTCGAGCCCTCTTTCCATCTGGTTTCGGTAGATGTGCCAAAAAATGTTGCGAAGACCCAGCATAAGCTTGTACTGAAGCTGAAAGCATTTTCTTTATTGGAATCAAGATTACATCAAGTATAGGTACTAACGATCAAAGAAGGGCAAGTCTTTTAGTTTTCATTGGATGGTAAAGAAAGCACAAATCAGAATTTAATGATAGCCATACACGTTCAAGTATACTTGCGCAAATTTAGACTTGCACAAGTAGCTATACTGGAACTTATGTGGCTGGCATAACTTGCTCAGTCTAAGGGCATAAACTGCGTTACGCGTGTGCACGCACGTGAGCACGTCGCGGGCCACGCTTCTGGTGCACGCACGTGAGCACGTTCGCGTGCTTATGCGCGGGCATCGGCGCGTGCATCCGCGTAACGCAGTTTTCTCAGTACAATTTTGACGTTGGAGGTGTACAGTCGAGTAATTATGGATAAATTAATGTTGTATTATTTATCAAGACGACGGCGACGACGAATTGCCAAAAAAAGACGCCAGCCAGTAAGCCCGTACGTTGAATCTAGGTTACTGTGCGGGGAATTCGTGGTGAAGTTTGGTATATTAAGAGAAAATGAAAGGTTTTTTTTCAAATATTTTAAAGTTTCATTACAAGTCTATGATGAATTATATTCAAAACTGGAGCCCTATTTGAAGACTAACAATCTACGATTGAAATCTACGTCAATCGTATCACCAATGGAACGATTTGCAATGACATTGCGGTAAGTAAAGACATTTCGATATTAATAATCATCTTTATTCATGTAAAAAAAACAGTCATTATTTAACAAAAGTTTAGAACACTCATATTTTTTTGCCAATTTATGTAAGTCACATTACTGTTTAGCCACATCAAGCCAGAAAGAAGAAGAAGTTCTTATTGTTTCGGCAGTGACACCTGAATATGGCTTAAAATGTTTTTCTTGATGTGGTGCACTCTGTTCTTAGGGCCGAAACACATAACCGCACACTTATTAATCATCATATTAATCACAGTTTCTTACATTTATTAATTATATTTTGTTATTTCTAAATTACACAGTTTTATCGTTTTCGTTTTTTTTTATCTATACCTACTTATTCACTTATTTTTTTATATAATCACAACAGTCATCACAGTGTCTTGCATAAACGTTACGTTACAATTAGTTTTTGATTATTCATTTGAAATACACTAATAAAATCACAGGTTCAAGTTTAAAATAAAAAAACACAATAACAGTTAAAACAGTACAATAAGTCTAAATGTCTTAATTATAATAATATACCTACCTTACAAAGTATTAATTATAATGACGCATATTGATTGCAAGTTTTTACATATGAATATTTCCCTTACTAGATCGGGTACTAATATTATTTTAAATTCTTATTTATCATCACAATCATAATCACAGTTTACTACATAAAAGATTAAATTTAAGAAGAGGATATATGAAGGAGCAATGTTATGAGTAGGTTCAAAAAAAAGGTCCATTAAGTAAAAAAAGGGGTCTATTGATACACTTTTTTATTTGACCCCAAAATAGGGTTTAAGATAAAAGTGTCCGAATCGACCCCGTTTCTTTCCTTATGAACATTACACCTCAAGGCTTGTAAACTTTTGGCGAATGCCCTTGTATATCATAATAATTGCACATGAGACCAGAAAAATATAAATATAAAATTGCGCTTTTTACTAACTTAAATAGTTCTTCATGTTCTTCTCTTTCTTTTGTTCTTAATAATTAAACAGTCTTAATCAAATCTTCAAAGTCTTTCTTGTTACCTATTTATTCATTGTTCGTGTCTGATCTTATATTTAAGGATTCTAAATCATTCGTTACCGTATTTTGCGTTAATGGAAGGTCATCAATGGTAATAATCATTTCTTTTTCTATATCAATCAAAGCTTCTAATACTTTTGTACGAAATAATAATTTTTTAAAGCAACTCAATTTTTTTACATTTGGTAATAATGACTTAAAAAAATTCAAGTCTTCGTCCATATTATCTGCAGTGTTATTCTTCACGCAATTTAACAACTCTAATTCGAAATCAGTTGGCGATTCGCACTTACGTTTCTTGGAAGATCGTGTTTCTTTGGTAACGCTGGAGCTGGTGCTAGGTACATTAATCAAATCTTCTTCAATAATCGTATTATTTTGTGAAGTTCTCGGTGACGCGTTTTGCTCTACTGACTGATTAAAATCGTCTGCCGATTCTTCTCCTTGAGTATTCGAGTTGGAATCTAAAAATGACAGCATGTCATAGTAAATGTATGTTTTATTTGCCCTGGAACCGGAACCTGATTTAAGTTTTTTTTAGTAGACCTCACTCTTATATAAGTGTCTCTTGCAGTTTTCCATCTTTGCTGCAGCTTTTTCACTGAAACAATAACACAGGTATTTTATTTTATTACAGATATTTAGTTAGTGGACATACCTTCGTCGATATTCATCTGGCGTATCAGACAGGACTAACCACGGTCAGAAAAATAGTAACAGAAGTTTGTCAAATTATAATTGAAAGGTTAAAGGAAGAATGTATACCAAAATTTTCCCGTGCGCTATGGGTAGAGACTGAAAAAGGTTTTTTAACGCAAGTCCAGTTTCCTAACTGCATAGGTGCAATAGACGGAAAACATATACGCATTATAAGACCTCCACATAGTGGTTCCCTCTATTACAACTATAAGCATTACTATTCTATTGTACTGCTTGCAATGTGTAACGCCAACTATGAGTTTACCTATATAAACGTGGGAGTGCAGGGTAAAGAATCTGACTCCGCAATTTTCACACAAAGCCGATTGTACGAACAAATCAACAATGACTTAATAGATATTCCTCCTGCCAAAGCATTGCCCGTAATACACAATGATAAACCAACCAACACTGCTGCAACCGCAGCTTTGCCCTATATTATTGTAGGAGATGAAGCATTCGGGTTATCTAGCCATGTCATGCGGCCATATGCTCGAGCTCTCGATTTAAACTACAAAAAAAAAAAATTCAATTATAGGTTAACGAGGGCGCGACGTTATATTGAGTGTACATTTGGTATCATGGCTAATAAATTTCGCATACTCCATCGTCCATTGAACGTTGGAAAAGACAAAGCAATTTGTTTTCTTAAAACAATTTGTATTTTGCATAATTTTATAAGATCAAGAAGTCAAATTAATGACTTTCATGATATTGTCATTATACCAGACCATATACGTTCAGTTCGGGGGTTAATTGGAAATACCCACAGAGATTCGTATACATTACGCGATAACTTCGCAGATTATTTCGTTGCAGACGGACAGCTGTCATGGCAAGATCGCAGTATTTATTGAAGATAGTTGGCTTTTTTATAATTTATGTACATTCAATAATTGATTTTTCACGGTTTGTTACCACACATTTTTTATTAACATAGCAGGCATATTTTAATAATATACCTAATGATTTTATTTGTTAAATTCATCGGATGTAACCAAATAACTTAGATTGTTGTAAACTAAAGTTGAGAGATGTCAAAGAAAAACCTACAAAACTACAAAACGCACGCTTATTTTACAAAGTTACTAGCCCAATTCTAAAACCAATATAATAAATATTTTTGTTGATAATTGTTTTATTTATTTACCTACCGATCCACTGTTTCTGCCCTAAAATGATTTTGAACCCTAAATACACTGATAGTGTGAAGTAGTGTGATTCTCGCAGTCGTGAACATACTGGTTGTCTCGTGACGCGCAAAATGGCGGCGACCGCGTGGCCGAAAGAAAGAACTTTGGAATTTATCGAGCAATATAAAACCATACCAATATTATGGGACATTGTTCACACGAATTTCACAATGTTCAGAAATACGCAGTATCTCTGCACTAGTTTTGAATATAAGCATGATTTTATATTTACATAGGTAAATTATTATAAATATTCCGAGTTTTAATTTTATAGTTGGATTAATTGTTGAAAACATTTAATTGACACAAATACAATTGAAATAACTAATTATATATAACTAATTGCATAGATTATTAAAAATAAAAATTTGGCGCAAAGAATAGTTTACCTAACCTACGTTATTACAAAATAAATAAAGAGTGTAGGTACTTACCTTGTATGTTTTTTTCTGCTTCACTCCAGTCATCAAAATTTTCAAACAGTACTTTACAAATGTCTAGCCATGCTTTTGATTTAGCGTCCCGGTCTTTAAATATTTCGCTTGATTGGTCCCATATGGCAGGACGACACTGAACTTCAACAATTACCCTTTCTGTATCAAAATTTGTCATTTTTTGTTATGGGCCGGGCACGCGCGTGCGGTCGGTTCGAGATAGCGCTGTCAACTGAACAAGCACGCGCGTGCACCCGCTAGCGGGCTTCGCGCGTGGACCCGTCCAACGTGATGCGTGATCACGTCGCGTGCATGCGTGCCCCGTTGCACGGAAGTATCACGCGACGGGCGCCCGACGGGCTCACGAGCGTGTGCAC
This sequence comes from Eilema sororculum, assembly GCA_914829495.1. Lineage (NCBI taxonomy): Eukaryota > Metazoa > Arthropoda > Insecta > Lepidoptera > Erebidae > Eilema > Eilema sororculum. The sequence continues at coordinate 17,922,890 of OU618545.1, read as the reverse complement.
GCGCATGGGCACGCGCGGGTCGTCTTTGTATGGACACGCGAGAGGCACGCTTAACGCAGTTTATGCCCTAAGCATGGCTTGTGCTCAAGATCGTCCAAACCACTTAAGTCGATTATGAGACTTACTACCTACCTGACTAGTGCTTTAATAAAATTGTACACGAGCAATATCAGTCCTTTTACTTACACCATTTTGTTTATGCTGGTTAGACTCGTGTTGCTGCACTCTTGCAGTTGATAGAAAATCAGCCAAAGGTGCTATGCACAAGTAATGAAACGATCATAGGTACTTAGGTACCCAATTACCCCCTCCACCCACCAGTGGGTGGACGGGTCGGGACCATACCTGGTGTCGCTAAAGCTATGATTAGGTGCAAATCTTGGATCTAGTCAAACTTTGTGCCTCTGGAGGCAGGTACTCATGGCGTATAGACCGTAGAGGCCATGTTCAGTACAATGAGTAGGTACCCAGATTCCATTTTAGGTACAAATTTATTTCAACCACCGAAGTTGAACTTTTGCATCTTCAGACAGTTCAGACAATGTAACTGCCAGTAACTGCTTTTCCTTTTCATTTAGGGTCAATCTGTTATTATGTCTGACGCTTCGCGCCCGACACCGATTATGCTCATTTCACACAAGGTCTGGTGAGTAAAAGGTAAAATAAAAGAAAAAATTTTGTATTGTGATTTTATATTAGGGTTTAATAATTTCAAGTGATCTTGATATTTCTGTGATGTAGCTTGCACTCGACGATGCTGGATTTTGAGGTGTGTCTGTAAAATGAGAAATAATAATTTGTATTTTTCTTACAACATTGTGAATTGTCATGTTTAAACTACAATAAAATGGGCACTGCCTTCAGCAGCAACTTTACATTTAAACAGTAAATTAAAGAAATTGTGTCTTGTCGGATTGAGGTTTACGGAAATTTTATTACAGCATCCTCACCTAGACAAGAATTTATTATATCCAAATTTGCATTCTCGTTAACACTAATTTCTTTAACAAGCAATCAATATGCAACTTTGGACATTTTTATTGAGTTATGAAGAAAAATAATACTTACATGTAGTAAGATGCAGTGGTGAGCAGTAGTAAAGTGGAACTGTAAAAAAAAAAAGATTTCATTGTAATTTTGTCATATTTTATTTTCATGAAGACTACACTTTCTTTTAATGTTCAGCCATCCAAGGAAGTTTTAAATGCGTGGTAATCATGGTTGCGCAATCATTAAGCATTATATCATCATTTAAATCTGTTTGTAAACAACTGTTTATAAATTATTTTAAGCTTTGAACTCTAATAGGGTTTCTGTAATGCTCTATTTGCTAAAAATTACTTAAGTACTCAAATTTAAAATTAGACAGTGGATTGAACTAATATTTACCTTTTCAGAAGTAATTGATGGAAGCATGAGTATGTTGCAATGTAAACCTGTAAATAAAATGAAATAATTAGTACCCACATCAAACAAAGCTCTATCTCAAATATAATTGAAAAGTTAAGTAAAATTATACTTACATTGTATTTATTGAATATGGACCATTAGGAATCTAAATTTAAACAAAATGGTGTAAATTATTATTTAATTGACACTGACTTTCTATCTGAAATTCTACAAAAGCACATAGAAAGTCAATGACATGTCCACAATGCAACAATTATCGCTTGCGATGCAGCTGCAGTGTGTTGCGTCTGATCCAGGCAGCACGACGAGAACCTCCCTTGGTCTGCGAGAAGCGATGACCCTTGCCAAGACCACGAGAGCTGCGGCCAGCAGATGTCAGACCACGGTTCTCACGATGCTTGTGAACAGCCTTTACGATCCAGTTGATCTTGGGATCCCGGCGAATAGCCTATGAAGAGTTAATTAACTTAGTCATGGATGCAAATATTATATTAGTTCAATATTTTGTAAATAGAAGTTCAGATTAACCGGTAGGTGAGTATTCAGCAAAACCTTTCAGATTGGTGCATGACATAAGAGTTCATCATTAAAAATTAGAGCATGAAAGAGAATTAGTAAATGCTTATAAATCAATTCTTACCTTGTGTGAGGGGTCAATCAAGATAACCTCAAAGTATTTGTAGGAAGAATCCTGTGCCACCCAGTAAGAGTTCAGCACACGGAGACCACCGCAACGACGACCAACACGTTCCTAAACGAAAAAAAGAAAAAGGATGAGTATGTGATTCTTTAGACTAACATCAACCTAGGCCTGTCAGAATTGTTCTACCAGATTTTATAGAAAAAACAATTACACCCTAGCCCAGATTGAAAACCATGTGAGATAATAAAGTTGACACAGATTAGACAGTAAACATGTGTTTACAAAAGCTGAACTCGTATGACGATAATTTGTGTCACTGACCTCTGCGATTGACTGTAGGTTGCGTGTGGGTTTCAGCTGGTTCACACCCTGGCTCTTGGGTTTACCGTAAGTGGCACCCTTGGGCACTGGGCGTTTGCGGCCACCACGACGCACACGAATTCTGAAGACAACATAACCTACAAAACAGAATGTTGCTATAAACTTTGCAAACAAACACCTCGTGTTACATTAAAAGTGCGAATGTGATTATCCTTACCTTGCTTGGCCCTGTATCCTAGCCTCCTTGCCTTGTCAGGTCTTGTAGGCCTAGGGGCACGATGCATACGGGTCAACTGGCGGTACTGCCATACCCTAATACGCAAGAGGAACCGCATTACATCGCTCAACTTTTTTCTGTACAACTCCTGTATATATCTGTACGCACCCATCTTGGAAAGCGCCTGTGGCAGACCTAGCAACAAAATCAATACCAATTGATCAGAAGTCACATCATCGGTCTGGCCACAAAACGAGAAATTCGCCACCCATCATGTATGCCATTCCCAAATCACTGAAATATTAGAATCAAATCATAAATACACTAATATATGGATACATTAATAGATTTCTTTATGAATGTTTACTCATTAAAACTTTAAACTTGGAGGATAACTTTAATATTATAAGATATAATTTTAACGTACGTCTCGCGTAATCCACAGGCAAACCGGAAAAGAAAACTGTAATTTGACAAGGACGGCTAGTGCTAATAATGTTACCGTTAGTAAAAAAAGTAAGTGTTGAAATGCAGAACAAATAAAATCTACTAAAAATAATGTATCCATTTTTCAAATCTACCATAGTCCTAGAGTCCCAAAAATAATCCTAGCTTCATATTGTTAGGCGTGGAGTTACTATTATAGTATTTTTTTGTTCCTTTCATGGATTGTTGTCATACTAGATCAACTTCTAGTTTATTTATGTAATAAATTCCATCAAAATATACCTAGACGTGAACACTTAGACTAGCTTTTGCTGGTGTCTCCACCCGCATGAATGTCTGTTTTTGCGACCATCAAAATTGGTTTGGTGCAAGCGTAATATAAAGACAGAGTTACAGATAAAATTGCAATATCTCTCGCACCCTGACGCACTCTTGACCTGCTTCTGCTAGGGTGACCAACGACGTGACAGGTCAATCTGTCATCTTTGGGCAGATGAAGAACGGAGGTTGTCGAGTGACCTCCGATCCGACGCCTGAATCATATCCACGCATCACGAGCTTTTCGGGTAAGGAGAGACCTAGTCTCCTTCCGGACCCACACCCTTGCCTCCTTCTCGAGCACCACTAGCTTCCGTTCCACGAACATCCATTGTGGTTCCCGCGGCAGCATTCACTTTGTTGTCCTTTGGGGCTTCCGCCCATGCACCAATATTGAATATAGAGCCATGGAACGCATGTTATCAGCGTAAAGGTCCTACAGTGATCCAGTCCACTTTGAGGATTTACATTTTGCAAATATGTATATATGTCATTTAGGGCTCAATGTCAGATGCCTATGGGAACCCACTATGCTCTCGCAGGTGGCCCATGAAAGAACATTGCCTCGCTTTGCTGAGCCACATGGAAACCCAGCCGCCAGATTTGCTCTGCACAACCGTAGCCATGGCTTTCAGGGTTATTTCACGGTGTACAGCATCGGATGCTGTCGAAAGGGTGTCTTCCACATAAACACACCGTTGGCACCGTCTGCGAGCTCACCATGAAGCGCCAAGTCGCATTCGATGTTCCTCAGGAGTGGCCCCTGTACCTATCGATCCCTGTGGAATACCGAACGACCGACGCCGCGCGCCGTTCAGGGATGGAAAGATGATGGCTCTCTCCGTCAGATTCGCCCCAACTATGCGGCGATGAGACCGTTGGGCTGTCACCCTTCCTTCTGTGAACAAGTAATGCTCGAGAAGGAGGTGGAGAGTGGGTCCGGAAGAGAGTCAGTATTCGCTGATCGCTCAATGACATCCACCTTGCATAAGTGCGGGCCTGCGGCTTCCGTCTATCTGGGGCAAGACGGCAAGATGGCCTTTCGCAACAAATGCCTCAGGGACAGCGTGCAATTTTAATCGGTTCGAATAAATTTCAGACTGCGGCCGTGCCTACAAACAACAAACATCCAAATAGGAATTCTATGAATCTTTAAGATCACGAACTTTTAACGTATTATAAATTTATAATTTATTAGTAGAATTAGTAGGATTCACCACGCGCATTAAATTTATAAAAGTGGCTATTGGTAAAAACTGTTCTTTTTTCGATTAAAATATCTGCATGCCTTAAATGTCTACCCATATGAATAATAAGTATATTTTAACAATAATTACAATTTTTACATTAATTTTACCAACTTTATTGGAATTTCAATATTTTTCCAATAATATTATAATTTTTTCCCAAATCGACGTCCATTTCTAAACGAAAACAACGGTTCGTCGTAATGTTACGCCGCCATCTTGAAAGCGTAATTGTTGTCATGTTTACGTTGTGTGTGAAAGGTGAAATTTACGAATTTGGGTGTAAAATCTGGTAATTCTATAAAAATATGTCACTAACAGTTATTAAATGATCTAAGATCATGTTCACGTAATTTATATGTTGACAGCTAATATTGATAGCCTAAAAACAAGTGCCCCAAGATTAGGCGCCAAAGTACTCTAGTCTCTACTGATTCATTGTAATATAAACATACCATGGCGTTTTTTCGTGTTCTTTTGTTATTTTGACACATAATATTTGGCATTAGATATTTGCATTACAAGATTAATATTTCAGCCAAGCGTTGATGTGAGTTCAAGCCGGAAGTAGTAAACTATCACGATGTTTTACGGACACTTCGTGCTGGCCAAGAAGGGCCCCCTGGCCAAGATCTGGCTGGCGGCTCATTGGGACAAAAAGTTAACGAAAGCTCATGTATTTGAGACAAACATCGAGAAGTCTGTTGATGGTATCCTGAAGCCCAAAGTGAAAATGGCCTTGCGTACTTCTGGCCATCTGTTGCTTGGAGTCGTGAGGATATATTCCCGAAAGGCAAAATATTTACTCCAGGATTGCAATGAAGCTTTCGTCAAAATCAAGGTATGTTTATATTGATTAGATACTATGATACAGTGATATCTCTTGTTTGTAAATAAATAACCTGCAACATCATATCTGTGCCTCTAGTGAGTTGTCCTGATTAAGTATGTCTAGATTTGTAACTTTATATGCAAGACCTAAATCATCAATGAATTATTATAATACTAGCTTTTGCCCGCGGCTCCGCCCGCTTGGATGTCGGTTATCGCGACCAAACATAGCCTATGTCCTTTCTCATGGTCTAATCTACCCCTATATCAAATTTCATCAAAATCGGTTAAGTGGTTTTGGCGTGAAAGCGTAACATACAGACAGACAGACAGAGTTACTTTCGCATTTATAATATTAGTATGGATGTATTTTCTTAAATAGGTCATTTGTGAGACAGATGTGTAGAACTGCTTTGAAAAATTCAGTAAGAGAGTAAATAAGTTCCATATTGATTTATATGCCTTTGAAACTATACTCATTGTAGTGTACAGTCAAGAAGGCAAAGTACAGCAGTGAAACAATCACTAAGACACTGGGTTTATGATTAGGATATTGCAGGTTTGAACTCCGCCCAGATATTTCATCAATATAATTTCTACTAACATGCTTAGCTTATCTTGAGGAGTTAATGAGAATCTAGTGAGAAATATGGTGTTCCTCAAGAAGGGTGTTATAAGGTTTCTTCAGTGCAAGTGTAACACCCCTGGTGTTGCATACAAGCACAGGCCACGGTAACAACTTTCCATCAGGTGGGTTGTATGCTTGTCCACCACCTCAGTGGTATAACAAAATGCCTGCCACCTCAGTATTTTGTATTCAAAGGTCACCTCCTACATCCTTTTATGATTGCAAGATATAATTAAAGAGACCACCAAGCATGTAATAATGCTCCCAATTCTGTTGTTACATCTCTAAACTTAAATTTCTCTAAAAAAATCTAATTGCATCTCTTTCTTTCATGATCAGATAAAAAAGGACAGATGATTTTATTCAAGTTAAGACCTGTCAAATTAAGACAGCGCCTTGTTGGTGCGTAGTAAGTTAAGTCGCATGTTTGTAGATGTCGACTAAAATTGAAGCGTACCGTCATGGCGCCGACTTAATTTGACAGGTGTTCACTAAAATAAATCATCTGTCCTTTTCTATCTGATAATGAAAGAAACAGATGCAATTAGAAAATTTTAGAGAATTTTAAGTTTAGAGATGTAACAACAGAATTAGCAGCATTGTAACATAACATTAAAAACATTAAAACTGGGGATGCTGGTGACTGGACAGATTATCTCCCCTGAGTGTGTGGGGCCACTTTATAATATTATATCTAGATGGGTGCATCCAGATATTCATGTTCTACTTTAAGCATTAATAGTATTTAATGATTATTCAAATATTTCTTTGTAGATGGCCTTCAGGCCAGGGATGGTGGATTTGCCAGAGGAGCATAGAGAGGCAGCTATGAATGCTATCACCCTTCCAGAAGTGTTCCATGACTTTGATACCGCCATGCCTGAATTGAAGTAAGTTCACTATCATATTATAGTAATATGCTTACAGGTGACTTGTCCAAGCCTAAGCACAGGATAATAAGTTAATTATATTGTAATACATGGATTGCATATTACAATATTTTGTATAGGAGCAGTATGGTTAGGAGCAATCATTAAATATATGGTATGGTGTGATAAAAAACTGGTCAACAGACAAAAGCGATATCTAAGAATTGGGTGTTCTCATAATGTTTATCAAAATTGTGTTAGTTTTTTTTTATTAATAAATGAATAAATATATGTAGCTTGTGTCATGGAATCTAGAATGCGGATAAACATACTTAATAAGATATACTTTTTTTGTAAATATATACATAGGAACACCCAGACCAATGCAAATAGTCATACTCATGCATACAAATATTTGCACTGAGCGGGAAACGAACCCGCGCCGCGCCTCCTGCGTGGCAGTCGCGTGCACTACCGCTACGCCACAGAGGTTGTATGTTTAACACATGAATATAGAACACTTCTTGTCTTGTGTAGAAAACATAAGCTAGAGTGATTTTAAAGATGCAGATCCTGAACACTACATGTGCAATTTGATGTACCTATTTTGATATAATAACGAAATAAAAAATCCAAATCATTAAATCGGCACTTACAAAACGTCAATATAACAATAAATAAATACTAGTTTAAGCAAATGTATCACTGGTTCGAAACACGGCCCAGACCTGAGAAGACTCCAGCAAGAAAGTCAGCAGGCATTTTTTTTTTGGTCTATTTACAACCATTCACTTAGTCTATACTTATAGTCCGGTAGTAAAATTGATGTGTAAATATCAATTATTTTTACTGTCAGTGAATATTTCAGTCAAATGACTTAATCTGCTAGTAATTTGGTCACTAATATTCTCTTCAAAAAAATTACAAAACAATATTTTTATGTTTTTATATTTCATTTAGATAATCTACAAATTAAACCTTAGTATATGACATATCTTTACAATCTTTACAGTGAGGTAGACATTGAGGTCCAGTATTCCCTGAACCAGTCCAGGGCTGAGGAGATCACAATGCGAGAGGACTATGGTTCATTGAATCTCGTTACACATGACGATGGTTTCGGTGATATGGGATTTGACACCGACAACCCAGATATCATGCGAGAGGCTATTGGCAATGAAGGTGGATTGGAACAGGTAGAATATTCATGATACATGGTTATATAAGAATATTGGAAGAAAATTGGCAAAAAATAAAATAATTGAAACTTCAGCATACTCAGCAATTTCGAAGATTAACTGGAACAAACATTCATATGTAAATAAAAAAAAAGCTTGTATTTTCATTTTACAAACACACTTCAATTTTTGAATGAATTTTATAGCATTATGTATGCTAAGTAAAATAACAAATCGAATACTACCGAAAAAATAATTTTCTTGGTGGAACTCGAACCTGTAGTAAGGGAAAGATCGCGGATTTGACTCCCGCCCGCATATTCATTTTTCCCTATGCATTCGATATTATGATTTGTGTTTTGATAGATTCATTTGCTTGAATGTTTTATTATTTACCAATATCATAGTATTATCAAGCACCTACCGTTTTTATAGTATATTGAAAATTCTTTTTTCTATTACAGAGTAACTTGTTATTCGCCGATGGTTCCTCTTTAGAATTAGGAGGGAAGGAGACAGTGGGATCGTTGGGCGGAGTGGAGGCTCTCGGTGCAGTGTCGCGTCGCATGGAACCTGCGCCGACGCATATTGATGATGGGTTTGGGGGAAATATCGCTGATGTACCGGATTTTGGGCGTAAGTACTCATGTGGTCTTTTTTAATACTTGTTTGTGAGGAATATGTTTTAATCTTGTCGTAATTTTCATTTGAAATCATCTTCTATAATAGAAAACAATTGGTAGAACTAAAATGGAACTCGTGTCATGTCCCATCACGTTCTTTAACACGCCGATACAACGATATAGTTGATTCTATAGGGCTGGCATTTGATAAATCACTACAAAGTATAATGCAAAGTCGCTTTCTGCGTCTGTCTGTCCCTATGTATGCTTATATCTCTAAAACTACGCTACGGATTTTGATGCGGTTTCTTATAAATTATAATAGACAGTAATTCAAGAGGAAGGTTTATTTTATAATACATGTTTAATATAGTAGAGGTATAGAAGGTGCAGTACGAAGTTCGCCGGGTCAGCTAGTTTGTAATAATTCACATGTTACATACACCTCTTTGAAGTGAAACCTTTTTTAGGATCATAAAACTTTTTCTGAACTAAATACTTTTATACAAATGCGAAATGCCTTAATTTTATTATCAGGGAAGTTATTCATCCTACTATTGTTCATATCTGTTTTATAATAATTATATCATTGAACGTGGTTCTTGTGCAGACGCCGGTGGCCTATTCGAAGGCGACTTGTTCGGCGAGGTGACCGGCAGCAGCAGTTCGGCCGCGGCGGCATCCGGCATGCCCGGTACCTCCGCACAACCGCAGTCTCTGCAGGTAACGTTACAGACATACCCTGGTATAATATACCAGTTAGGTATATATTTTCTTTGGAACCCACCAAGATATTGGTAGTCTAAACTGACAATAACGTGTATGCCATTACACCCGTTTATTGGTAGACAAGGCCCTGGTGCGAGCTTTCCTCACGGCGTTAGGAGGTCAGAAGACAGCTGTTCATTTAAAATCCGTATAAGCCAAAAAGAGAAGTAAACTAATCATAGGCTCCAAGATGGCAGTCTTGGATGCAACTGTGAGCAACATTAAATTGTAAAGGGAGTGGAACTGTATACAGAGACATACATACATACACTCACGCATGGAAACCCCCGAACGGGTAGGCAGAGGTGTATATACCCACATTTCGCTAACAAGATTTTTGGTCCCATGTAATAGGGGGCGAGCCTATCGCTGTCAAGCGGGCACTTAGATAAGGACTTGTATCTTTACTGTCGGATGGAGAACAGGCCTATCCCTTAATTACCTTCAACGACACCCACAAGAAGAGATGTGATGACCCTATTCTACTTCACCAGCAGCACCAACACGGCGAGTTTGTAAAATGCAGATGTTTATTCATCTCTGCCATCCCCTTTAGGATAACAGCCGCAACTATGTGCTTATAGGCATGTTTTAAATATATTATATTGTCACCCGTAGGCTGAGATAGACGCGGCCGGAGTGAACGAGGGCGAGACTGGCGGTGATATGGCGGCCGCCGACGCGCCCGACTCCGACGATGATATGGGCGACCACTACGACGCAGGCAACTCGCCGCAACACAGGTATATAAGGCCTACTAGCTTTTGCCCGCGGCCCCGCCCGCGTGGATGTCGACTATCGCGACCTAACATAGTCTATGTCCTTCCTAAAGGTCTAACCTACCTCCATACCAAATTTAATAAAAATCCGTTCAGTGGTTTAAGCGTGAAAGCGTAACATACAGACAGATAGAGTTACTTTCGCATTTATAATATTAGTGTGGATTCCCACTAGTGCGTGCCGGTACAGCCTCCGTGGCGGGGCGGTAGTGAACGCGGCCGCTCCGCAGGAGGTGCGGGTTCGATCCCCGCTCACTGCAAATATTTGTATGCATCAATATGAGTATTTGCAATGGTCTGGTCGTACCTCGGAGATCACGTTAAGCCGTCGGTCCCGGTTGCCATACGAACATGTATGGCAGTCGTTTCCTCTGTACATGGGTGAAATGGCCCCACATAGAAGGGTTGATCATCCGTCCGGTCAGATGTAAGTCCACACAGACACAGTCTCGGTACAGCTTGTATGAATTCTTCTTTATCTTAGCGGTAATCCTAGTCGCATCTAATCATAAAGCTGTCTGGGTCCACTTCACCAGTCTAACTGCGGATTGGGCTGAACTTCGATATTTTCTGTGAATTAACTGCCATATTTTGACCTCTACAACCCAAAGGCTATATGGAAACATTCCAGCTAGCTTGCACAAAATCTTTTTTTTTTTTAATTTACTTCACTATAGTCTCTGATACTACACCAGTGATAAACAGAATCTACTCAAACTGTTAGAACTTACATACATACATAAACTCACGCCTGTATTCCCCGAAGGGGTCGTCAGTAGTCGTCAGTTTATGTTTAGGTCTCAATGTAATAGGTGGCGAGCCTATTGCCATTAACCGGACACTTATAAACACGCGATAAATACACACATAACTTCGAAAAGCATCGAGTTAGAACTTAACTTAATATAAAGTTTGACACCAATGTTAACCTCATAGTATAGACGGCAAACTAAAGTATGTATTCCGTTCCAGCTGGGCCGGCTCCCCTGTTCCAGAGAGTATGGCGCCGCCTGCCCCGCCGGCCATCGCCTCGCCACTGCCGCCCGTTCCTATGGTGAGTGATACCATCAATCAATGACATCTATACTCTAACGGCCGTTCCCAATAACATACTGACAGTTAAAGATAGATGGCATCTACGGATAAAGTGCTCGGCTGTTTAAATTCAAAACATAGTAACTCATATTTCACACCAAGTTTGGAAAATAAAATGCTTTCCCGCAAAAAAATTTGTCACCATGTTTTGAATTCAAACAGCCGATACATCAAATTTGACTGTTGCGATCTATCTTTAACTGTAAGAATGTTATTGGGAACGGCCGTAAGTATAGTGATCGGCCAACTTCAAACTGTGAAATTGCTCAGGCCATATACCTATCTCGGACCTAAATCGCGAGATATAAAAGGACCGCGGGTTGTTTTGTAATAATCTAAGCTTGGTGAATTTGAGCCGATTTGCTATCTACATCCAAGAAAGAAAGAAAGAGCACATTTTCCAAGAGATATGTCTCAAGCAATACTTTACTCAGGCTTCGCAGAGCACGTTTTTCTAGGTCTCTTTGTTGGTAAGCGCAGGACGTGACAAGCGTGACGTAAGAAAAATCGGACTTGTAATATTTTTGAAGCGTCTTATAGCTTAGTGGTTAAGGAATCATCCTTACTTACATTACAAAGGTTCGAAATTCTAATCCTGACGATTACATAGCAAGAGAGCCAGTCAAAAAAGTTAACACCAAACTTTTCTTATCATCACCAAATTCCAATGTAAGCTTTTTGTTTAGGACGTGGATATGGGTCCGCCTGCGTCTCCGCCCGCCGTACCGTCGGTGGGTCCGCCCGCCAGCGAAGTGGGAGCACCCAGTGAAGCGGGCGGAGCCTCCGAACGAGTGGCGGATAACACCACGCTGTTACACAACGACGAGGAATCCTTCGCACTCGCGCCTGTGGATGCCACCGTACTCAAAGGTAAGCGCTGACTTCTGTATGAAGAATCATGCTTACTAACTGAGCCATTCATAATCGGACAGATAGTGATTAGATCGAATCTATAATCAAGGCTTTTATTTTTAATATCGACTCTATTCGCAGGTATAACAAAAGCGAAACGTAAGCGCAAGCTGATTGTAGACGAAGTTAAGAACATATCTGGCGAGGAAATGAAGAACCAGCTCAGTAACACGTCAGATATCGTCACCACACTGGATCTAGCGCCCCCTACCAGAAGACTTATGCACTGGAAAGAAACTGGCGGGGTTGAGAAACTGTTCACCTTGCCCGCTAGGCCGATACCATCCAGGGTTTTGTTCAAGGTAAGGTTAATTTAAATGCCAATTAGTATACATATACACACGCCTGTAAATCCCCGAAGGGGTAGGCAAAGGTGTATTAACACCCATATTTTGCCAACTATGAATTTTTGTCTCACATTAGAGGGTGAACCTATTGCCGTTAAGCTGGCACTTAGTCATGGGTTGTATGTTTACTGTCGGATGGAGAACAGCCCTATCCCTTAGTTAATACGAAGTGTTGATTAGTAATGTAAAAAATCTCTAACAAACAAACCTTTAAAAAAGTTAAAATGAAATGTGTTGGTTAGCCCTTTAACTTGAACATGCCTAGTAATTTGAATGATTTTTTTATAGCATTTAATAAGCTAACTTTTAAGGTATTTGGCATGCTTACTAGGCAATTATTTTGATAGCGTTCTCATATCGGGGATCCCGTTTTTCGCACGGAAATCCCCACGGATACCCCCCGGCATGGTGCAATGGTTATGTTGAACTCGAACTTACTTAAACCGCACTGTTTTTGCTGCACACTCAATTACCAGTGTGGTCTGATAAGACATTTCTTACGCACTCTGAATAACCCTGGATCATCTCTAATTTCGAGATGCCCCCTCGGGTATGTCGGACACTAAATGGTAAATCCCTTCAATTTCTTATCTGAACACAATATACTAACAAACAGGTTGAGCTTATAAAACCCTTCTATTTTCGTAAATCGTCAAGGGTTACCAATCTTATATTTTCGTAGCCACTATATTTATTGCCTGTGTGGTGTAATTTCAGAAATACCAGCGCAACATGACTCTCCGAAGTGAAGCGGAAGAAGCCGAGGCGGCTCGCTCGCCCGACCCGGCCGAACCTGGCCAGGCTCGCCGGGCTACTCGCAAGCGACGACACGACGAGGTAATAACACCTCCCAACCTTTTCATCCCCTCGGATAGCCCCCGCCCTTCCCCAGCGGCCGGGGAGGAGGTTGTCGGACTCAAAACCAGCCGGAGTGTGAAATTGCATAAGGCATATCCCTCGCAACTGTGTTTGACCCAGGTCCATCTCACAACTTGATTCGTCATCCTAACCATCAAATTACTATTTTCGAAAGTCGAAAGTCCCAACGCCCTATAAGGACTTCCACAGACGATATTAACATACTCTCCTACGATATTGTTGAACTTATCTGGCTCTCTGATATGCCACATAGTCGAAGCCTCTGTATTTCGAAATCATCGTAAATACACCAAGCCCTACAAAGCTTTTGTAACAGTCAATAATTTATTTCATGACTTTTCAGACCTTACAACCACCAGAAACCCCAGCACCACATCCAATAGCTGACCTAGAACCCCCCACGCCAGTACCTCAAGAATATGAGCCATCAGTCGGTAAGTCCCACCCTTATATATACGCTTCTATCCTATGGGATATGGTTTGTATCAAAACACCCCAGCATGGCCATGCTTTGGTTTGGTTTCCCTTATTTAAAAGGACTAAGTCACATCATTTCTTGTCATACACCAATGTTAAAGCTTTGCCGATTACAAGAAATAAAATATTTTACAGCAGATATTGTGGGTTGTGGGACCATCACTAGTGTCGACATTTAGTGGATTTAAGCTTGTGTTTATACGTACATAAATTTCATAAATATTTCGAGAAGCTCACTGCTAGCAGGACTGCTTCGATTTACATCACGCTGGCTACTCTATATTTGGTCTTAAGAATGGAATTTGATAGTTTTTCATGATTAAATACTACCTATGCATTTTACAAAATTAAAATGTTACAAAATTCATAAAGATCCGCAAAAAACTAAAGTATAAGGATCTTCTCCCTAGGATATCCATTTGACATATCACTACCAATTATATTCATAAAAAACTTCCAAGAAAATTAAAAAGGACCAAGATCTGTGTAAGGTCTGCGAAAAACTTACGCATGCAGACTTTCTCCCTCGGATACGGATATCTGGCACATCTCTACCAATAACGCCCTTATATGTATAGCGCCAGCAGCTACTTCCCGAAAAAGTCCCTATTACAGGTCTCGCATATTTTTGTTGATTCCCATAATTTCATTTAAATTATAATGCTGTTTGAAATATAATACATTGATTTCACAATAACCTCACGAGAAATAAAATGTATCATGAATCAATGTAACTTTTAAACTATCGCGGCGTTTACTCATAGTTTGTAATTTTCGGGACTTCACGCGATATATTTTTTGATAAACTTACTTTTGCCGACGTTTCGGGTGCGTTGCAGCACGTCGTGACCACGGGTGTTTATCAAAAAATATATCGCGTGAAGTCCCGAAAATTATAAACTATCATGAATCAAGTTTAAAAAGGTAATTAAATTATTAGATACTACCGGAATGCCAGATCTAGACATATAATCTTATAATTACATAAGGCTTGTGTAGACAGTCAATATTACATTGGGATCCAATATCAGAAACATATGCGATTGATTTCCAAGTTGGTAGTGCGAGTGTGATACCCCTGTTATTGCACATGCCCATAGGCCACGGTATCAACTTCCCAACAGGCAGGCCGTGTGCTTGTCTACTACCTAAGTGGTATAAAAAATACCTACACTAGATCACGATATTAGATCGCAATATTATATTGACTGCATACACATATAATCATCTCTCATTATTCCTCCTATCTCCTGGCTTTATTTCATGGTATATTTGTTTCCATAACTGTGTACATACGCCTAACCGCACATAAATTAACATAACTATACTATGGTGCACGGTTAGAAATGGAACCGGCAGCTGAAAACGTCGGATATCAGACGCCACGACCGGAGTCAAGACTCGACATGGAACCGCCGCAGACTCCGGGTACCCCAGGTGACATTGCTATTATTATTTACTGGTGCTATTTACTCCTAATGGTTCTCTTGCCATCTTGATTTTCAACATACAATCACGCCTTTATCCCCGGAGGCTTAGGCAGAAGTGAATTAACACCCTCATTTCACCAAACATTGGATTCGGTCCCACGTTGTCGGGGGTGAGCCTATTGCTGCCTTCCGGGCACCATTGTTGACTCAAGCCGTGGATTCGAGGCTGAGTCTGGGCTGTATATATTTGTTGGATGTTAAACAGCGCGATCCCTTAGCCGTCTTATACTGAGAAGGGATGGGATGGATCAAATTCTAATCTGCCGTGAACCCCGCGGCTGCTTTTTAAAGTAATGGATTTAGGAAATGTTCTTTACCTTTAAATGAAAGACTAAAAGCAGGGGTACCATCGATAAGACTTTTAACTCCATCCAATGTTAATATTCAGTCTTTAAGGATCGAGAGGACCCGGTCCCGAATATTGTCCGCAATACTAAGTACGTAAAGCTACTCAAGTTAAACTTAGCTAAAGTAAAGCCAACGAGACGGGAGAAAAAACGGTAAACAAAGCGACCTTTATTGCGATAACTAGCGATTACTTCCTCTGTCCTTGTCGCACATGTTACACGTACGCGACAATGGCCGAGCGACAGCTGTCGTTGCGTGTTTCGTAGTACAGGGCCTCGATTCTACTAAAGCAAAACTATTGTCAAACCACAGAGATTGCAAAAAGCGAAAGGCCCAGGAAAGCTGTCAAGTGATACGATTATTACATATCAAATAAAAATGTTTGGAACCGCTGAAACTTTGTTTAGGTACAGTCAGCATCAGAAAAATGTTGACGAGTAGAGTACTCAAAATAATCTTAAAACCAAAATTTCAATATTATATTGATAATTAGAGTACTCAAAAAGTTGTAAGCATCCAGAGTAGTCAAACTATCTTAACAATCGGTCTTCCAGAAACATGGAAGTAAGCAGAGTGTTCATTTTCATATACACAATCACGCTACTCAATGGTATCTAGTCAAACAAAGTGTTCAAAATATCTGGACAATGTCATTTAATCGCATTTTGCATCCCTTTTTTACTTATGTAGCCATCCTTTACACATAATGATGGGATAATGTGAGATAGATGTATAAGTTAGAAAAGGATAGAAAATCTGTCAAATTAATGACAATTTCTTTTGTATTTTTTATAGTTGCCAGTTGCTTAAGCCATAAACTATCCACTTGAAATTGTGCGAAAAGAGTATGAATACTTACGTAAAAAATAAAGGGTCCTGCAACGCAAGATACACCTATGTACTCAAAAATCCACTTCTCGTATTCTCTAATACGCATTATGACTACATCGACATGACATAGACGCAAAATGTCTACTCTTTGAAAATAGGTACAGTTAGATACGAAACTATTTAACAAACATATTATAATAGTGTTTTTTTTATAATTAGATTATAATTTATAATATAAGTTTTTTTAATACGTCATAAACCGCAATTTTCGCCTTCTTTCTCTTTTTCTTTCTCTGTGAAATAGTTATTAAAGTTAAACCTATTTTGTTTTTACTTTTTACCCGAATAGAGACCGACCCGAATAGGCTGAAAAGATTTCGATGAAAGTGGTCACAAATAAAGGTATATAAGAGTACATGAAATATAAATCGATACTAAACCGTGAATTTTTGGCGCTATATCTAATGGATTTTGTTATTTTTTTAAATTAAATAAAGTATAAAATACATAAAAAGGACCAAAAAAAGCAGGTGGAGGTACCCATTTGTAATTCATAAATCCAATGATAATTAATCAATGGGTTCCGCCGGGTTTCGTACATTATACCGAAAGTTAAATGATCGAACAACAATTGGTCGACAACGTTTAGTCGGACGATCAAATCGTCGCTGGTACGTTAGGTCGAAACGTTAATACGTCGAGGTATTATTACGTGGAAAATGCAATAGGTCGAAAGATCAAATTGTCGCTGGTATATTAGGTCGAAATGTTAATACGTTCGACCTATTGTTGTTCGATCATTGAACTTTCGGTATAATGTACGAAACCCAGTTCCGCCTGCTATCAAACTTATTTCGGTCTTTTCAGGAGCAGTCGTGTTTTTTATTTTTAATAATTATTCAAGCGACAGAAAAATTTAGAAATACGAAACCCTATTCCATACTATGATTTATATTAATACTAGCTGTGCCTGCGACTTAGTCCGCGTGGACTTATATCTACTTATGTAGGTTTCAAGTAATTTACACATCATACGAGTATTTATTTCTTACGTATTCATACTCTTTTCTCACCAATGCAAGGGGATAGTAACGTTTATGGCTTACAACTGGCAACTATAAAAAATACAAAAGAAATTGTCATTAATTTGACAAATTTTCTATCCTGTTCTAACTTATATACCTATCTCACATCATCCCATCATCATGTGTACAGGATAAGCTACATAAGTAAAAAAGGGATGCAAAATGCGATTAAATGACATTGTCCACATATTTTGAACACTTTGTTTGACTAGATACCATTGAGTAGCGTGATTGTGTATATGAAAATGAACACTCTGCTTACTTCCATGTTTCTGGAAGACCGATTGTTAAGATAGTTTGACTACTCTGGATGCTTACAACTTTTTGAGTACTCTAATTATCAATATAATATTGAAATTTTGGTTTTAAGATTATTTTGAGTACTCTACTCGTCAACATTTTTCTGATGCTGACTGTACCTTTTTTCTCTCGCTTCGTTGGCTTTACTTTAGATGGGTTAACGGAAAGTACTCGCAATTTCAGTTAGTAGCTATTTATTTGCTCATTTTCCCATTGAAAAGTGGGCGCCAGCCTCCGAGTTGAGAGTCCTATGCAACCGGGAGTCAACGCTAAGATTAATTAGCGTATTGACTAGTTCTATCACATTTCGCAATATATAGATTTCCTAACGTTAGACTATTCTACCAGGTATGCTAAGTTCCCTGGGAGCGCCGCTAACGCCGGGTGTGTTAGGACCTCTCACCCCTGGCACATTGTTACAAGGTGGATTAACGCCGGGCGGACTGCAACACGGCGCTATGACACCAGGTACGTGTTATATTTATACGTCACCAAAGTTAGCGTACTTATTACTTCAAAATTTCAATAAATAGTATGTATTCTTATTGTGTTTAAGTTTGTAGCCGTGTACGCATGTACGAACATAGTGAACACAAACATCAACATACGGTTTGTACGTATCATGGAGAAGGAAATGATAGCGGAGTTGTAGCGAGGCAATCGAGTCGCGTGCCATCGAAACGTCAAAAGGACTCAATCGGTCCTGTGACGTCATCATTTACTTCTAGAGAAATTTAGCTAAAATTTAAAATAAAAAAATTGAGCCATCTGTCGGTATGAGGTCAAACCATTTAGGGGGCCTAAATATATTTGCTTTAAGCCGAGAGATGGCCTTATGTAAAAAAAATGTCATCTAGGTATTTTAAATTTTGTTCATCTATAGATTATTCTAGAATTCTGTGCAGCGCTTAGTAGCGAGTTAACAAACTACAATGACAATTTGCATGTCTGTTTCTGATCGGTTTCGCTATGCCGCACTAGATGGAGGAGGGGGAGGAACGTCATAGCTATGACGTCATTCGACTTTTGACACCCCGCGCGTCGCCCTTCACACCCGCATTTGGCGACGCGTTTTTATTAAGAGAAATATCAATGGGGCATCTCCGTTACTTAATCATATTCTGTTCTCCGTGGTACGTATGGATTGCATATCCGAACACGAACGCGGACATCTTCGAATCTCGAATCGATTTCGCGCACAGCAGTCGTGAATTCTATCTCAATAGTTATAGCGGCACCTTTGGAAGTATTTATTAAAACTGTTCGAACACCGTCCATATGGAACATATAAATAGGATCGCCGCAAACATGTTTTACGAACAGTGTTCGTACGTGCGTTGAGTATTGCTTGCAACATGCCTACTTATATCTTGGACAAACACACTACGCAGTACACGTTTCTTGCATGTATTTTGAGGATAACACGGGGTGCTACTGCCGTGGACCAGCTCAAGTTCACTAATTATAGATTATTACAACACAATCTATGCGCACCACGGCCTTTTATATCTCACGATCTTTGATTATTTATATGTCTAGATGGAGTGTCAAATGCGTACAAACGT
Source organism: Eilema sororculum (assembly GCA_914829495.1). NCBI lineage: Eukaryota > Metazoa > Arthropoda > Insecta > Lepidoptera > Erebidae > Eilema > Eilema sororculum. Next base: position 17,903,282 of record OU618545.1, on the reverse strand, counting down.
CTCAAAAAATATCAGCTTGATCAATCTCATAATACTATACATGTTTGCACAGGTTGACTCGTTTTATTTCCGTTGACAGTAGGACGAGGCTCTATCTAGACATTATATAATCAAAGCTCACGATATATTGGCGCCAATAATACTCAACGCATGTACGAACACGAACGGATGCAAGTACCTAGTTGTTAACATGTACGGGGTTATTGCAGGCGGGTTGACGCACGGCGGCATGACGCCGGCGGGTCTACAGCACGGTGACGCCGGCGACCTCGCACTCGCACCTGGCGGCATGACGCCCGCCGGTCTACACCACGGTGGTGAGTCACACTTGCTAATAAATATCCCTTTCAGTTTCATCACCCTTGAAGACTCCGAGGACCCTGGGTCAGCCGGGGTGCGAGGGATATGTCGAAGACAACCTCACCTCTGGCCTAGCACCACGACCCACAGTCGGCTTGCGGTTTTACTCGGTTCGATTCCGGCATAACATCCCCTTCCGGCTCCGGCAGGGGAGATATCCGAGAGGATTTCCGCACGGGAAAAAAACCCTTGAAGACTAGGCCAATCTTACTTGCTAGTCAGTCTTCTTAAACAACGAGCACTGGCGTGAGCTTTCACTTCAGAGTTGGAAGGCCAGATGGCGATCACTCCGGGCTCCAAACACATACAGGTTTCGGATGCAACTGAAAAAGCTCGATGAGGATAATGATGAAGGATATATGCGGCCTTACTGGGATCTTTGGCGCCTAGACTTTCCCCACAACCTTTTAAAATGTGGAAATTCCCTCAGAAATCCCCTAGAGGTGGTTACGTCGGACTCAACCGGCTAAAACCGCACGCCGCGCCGACATAAATCTTTAGATGCCAGGTGTAAGATTGCCTATTCCTCGCAACCCGTTTATCACCCTAACCTATGCTTCCTTATCAGACATACATAAGCACCGTGACCCAAGTAGCGTGTGTGGCCCAGTAAATAATAATAGTCAAATATTTTCTTTCTCGCAGGTATGACTCCCGGCCTATTAGAAAGCGGTATGACGCCAGCGGGTCTTGTTCACGGAGGACTCACACCCGTAGACTTACACCACGGTGGTATGACGCCAGGTTAGTGCTCGTACCAATACACTAATGTTTTTAAGTACACACGACCAAGAAAATATGTCGGTTATTTACATGTAGAGATGTGTACCTACATATTTTTTTGGGCGGGTATTGCTCGATTCATTTGAACCTCTATATGTGCAGTACACGTCTTTTCTTGGATGTATTTTCAAGATAGCATTGGGTGCTACTGCGACGGACGAGCTCAAACCCACCAAGTATAGATTATTACAAAACAATCCGCCCGCGCCAGGGCCTTTAATATCTCGCGATTTAGGTCCAAGATATACGGCCCGATCAATACATATCTAATATATAAAATTCACAGTTTTCGTTGCCATACTCCTCCGAAACGGCTTGACCGATTCTCATGAAATTTTGTGAGCATATTGAGTAGGTCTGAGAATCGGCCAACATCTATTTTTCATCCCCCTAAATGGTGCAGCAGGAACGGGATCTGACGCCACGAGGGCAGGAAAAAATTGGCGGTACGAAGTTCGCCGGGACAGCTAGTTATATTATAAAAATTTGCATACAGGCCTACAGATTACTGTTAAGAGATAAGTTTACTGTCACTATTTATAAGCTATTTAAATGTTTAACAGGTGGTTTGGATCACGGCGGTATGACACCAGCAGGGTTACAACACGGAGGTATGACTCCGGTAGAGTTACAACACGGAGGCATGACTCCGGCTGGATTACAACATGGAGGTATGACGCCGGCAGGATTACAACACAGCGGCATGACGCCGGGAGGTCTCCAACATGGAGGCATGACGCCTGCGGGATTACAGCATGGAGGAATGACACCATCCGGTAAGTAAACAAAACCAGACTTATGTTTACCAAATGTATCACCAGTTCACAAACCACCACAGTTCTGAGTAGACTCTTATTTACAAACGTGTACTTAGGCTACGCTACGATACACCTACGCATATATAAAGGAGTATTTTTTTATATCCCTGGGGTAAAATCCTTCATGGATGTTATGCCGGACTCCTACCGACTAAAAACCCCCACGGTAACGCCCAGAGGCCTATGGATGGGAGCCCCGGGTAAGCCCTCGGAAGGATGTCCCAGGACTCCCATCAGACCTACGGCTACAATTGCGGCCACGTCTCGGGGGTGGTTCGGGTGCTATCCCGCGTCTATGGGGGGTTAACTCGGGTGGGAGAGTTTTCTCCCGCTCTCGCCCCGCCGCCTCTTTCACGAGCATGACCTGTTTTTTTTTTTTTTTTTTTACACAGGACACGTCAATTTGACTTCACCTCGCCTGATGTTAAGCTAAAGGCAAAGTCTCGGAAAGAGGGTCACCATCGTAAACATTTACCATGTTAACAGTGGTGGCACTCAGCTTGACGGCCTCATTAGATGCCTTTTCACGCCCCGCTTAAAGGACCCGGGACTGTAGGAAGAAGGAAACACGTGAGCTGGCAGGGAATTCCAGGTCTTAGTGGTGCGGCATAGGAATGAATCACTGAAACGCTTGGTTCTAGCAGGTATACTCTGCACCGTAAATGGATGACATCTTAGCCCTGCACGTGTCGTCCTGTGAAGGAAAGGGGAGGGTGGGACTAATTGGAAGAGCTCGTCAGAACATTCACCATGGTAGAGACGGTAGAAAACTGCCAAAGACGCAACATCTCTACGCATCTGCAAAGGCTCGAGGGTGTTCGTGACCTCAGGATCCCCAATAATGCGGACCGCACGTCGCTGCAACCTGTCGAGAGCATCTAATAAGTACTTTGCGGAGCCGTCCCAGAGATGTGAGCAGTATTCCACGCAGGAACGAATTTGGGTCTTGTATAGAAGACACCGCTGCTCCGGCGTGAAAAAACGTCTCACTCTGTTCAGGACTCCGAGTTTACGCGAGGCTGATTTGATGATACTCTCGATATAGTTTTTGTTATTCAGTTTGCAGCGAACATCCATACCGAGGATAGTGAGGTGATCCTGCAGTGGCAGTGGTGTGCTCTGAAGAGTGGGAAGGGGAAGGAAAGGAGATACTTTTGCTGTAAACGCACATGCCTGGGTCTTCTTGGCATTGAACTCGACCAGGTTCCTAGCGCCCCATTGAGAAATGTGGTCCAGGATCCGGTCCAGCTCAGTGACAAGAAGCTGCCTTTTTTCCGCGATATCAGACTGCTCGGCCGCAGGATGTGCGTAATACCTCCCGTGTAAGGTGCTGTCGTCTGCATAGCAGTGAATGTTTCCGTTACAGAGCATGTCATTGATATGCAGAAGAAAGAGAGTGGGAGATAAAACGGAACCCTGCGGCACGCCAGCATTTACCTGCAAGAACTCCGAAGCTCGTCCATCACAAAGGACGCGAATACGGCGCCCCTGCAGGAAGCTTGCAACCCAGTTACACAGTCTAGGAGGCAGGCCGAAGGCTGGTAGCTTGGAAAGAAGCGATTTGTGCCATACCCTATCGAAAGCTTTGGCGATGTCAAGACTAATTGCCAGTGACTCACCGTGCTTCTCCATAGCCTCACCCCAAAGGTGGGTCATGTACGCCAGAAGATCACCCGTTGACCGTTTCGGTCTGAAACCGTATTGCCGGTCACTAAGCAAGGAGTGATCCTCTAGGTGGCGCATGAGCTGTGTGTTAATTATGTGCTCGAACACCTTGCACAGCACTGAGGTGACGGCTATGGGTCGATAGTTGGCTGGGTCCGAGCGATCCCCCTTCTTGGGGATCGGCTGGACATTCGCCTCCTTCCAAGCCGAGGGCACTGTACCCGAACTGTAGGACAGTCGGTACAGCCGCGTTAGCATAGGAGATAACTCCGCTGCACATTTTTTAAGTACAACCGCTGGAATACCATCAGGACCACTGGCTTTCCGGACATCGAGTGATTGCAGTACTGCACGGACATCGCGTTGCCTGATACGTATATCAGGCATTGCGTGGTCACCAGTGGGCATTGTCCGTGGTTGCATACCACAATCATCGACTCGGGAGTTGGCCGCGAAGAGATTGACCAGCAAATTTGCTTTCTCTTGCGGCTCATGGGCCAGAGATCCATCCGGATTGCTCAGCGGGGGCAGCGAGGGCTGGCAGAAGTTGGCTTGCACGGCTTTGGCCAGTTGCCAGTAGCCACGGCTACCCGTGGGATGCGCCACTAGCTCTTGGCCCAGCCGCGCTATGCGCTGGGCATCCGCCCTGACGCATGCCCTCTTGCAGACCTTTGTGGCTCTGTTGTACGCCGCCTTGAAGTGACCCACGTTGGGATCGCGCGTGGCGCGCGCCCGCACCCAGGCGCGGTACGCAAACTGTTTATGCTCAACAGCCTCCGCGCACTCGCGCCCGAACCACGGCCGCGCTCCGCGGACTCCGGTGACATCACAGAAAGAGGCGGCGCAGTCCCACTTACTCCCGCTGGAGACCATGGCTCGCACCATGGTCTCGAGTGAGAGGGTGCCCACGCCCAGACCCACCACGAGGACCTGGCGCTGTTGCGCCCACGCCGTGCACTCCACCAGCGTGTGGAGCGCTGTGTCATCGCTGCGGTCCTCGCAGTGCTGACACTCGGCCGTGGATAAAGGAGTATATTTCCAAAAACTGCACGGACCATATAAATGGCAAGCTGATTGATTTGACGGAAATACCGTCACGGATACCGACTAATAACTGATATGCTACGACAAAATCTTTCATCCAATCAGGATGAAAATATTAAGCCACATATTGAGAACACTTGTAATTTTTCCACAGTATTTATTCTACCAATAACCAATGTGAACAAGACCTTAAAAGATTAAGAACATTTGCACATCACTGTTGCTGTTATAAAAAAATAATAATAAATGTTTCATCATTACATAGTAACGGTTCAGGTTACTAAAATGATTATATGAAATTATCAGCTTTTCACCTCAGAGCCCGGGGTTCGGCTTAGTTCTTCTCCTTCTTTAGAGTTTAAACCCTCAGGGGAAGGCATCAAAGCATCAATCAGCTAGTATACTTTCTTAATACATACGTAATCAGCTAGACTCACCCATAAGAGTCTATTATTGAAGACAACAGGATATTATTATGTGTTGACTTGAGTGTCCAATATTTAACAGTTACTAATACGATAATGAGTTAATGCTTCGGACAATAGCTAAACAATGTTACCAATAACTGTAAACCTTTGAGAATGCCGCAAGGCGAATCCGGTCAGGTGTAATAGAATAAATACTGTGGTAAAAGTACAAGTAGTGTTCTCAATATGTGGAACAGTGAATTCCACCAAGTGCTATCAATCAACAGTATAAATAGAAAATGCTGTCTGCAAAAAATGTCTTTGGCTTCAAAATAATCATTCAACAAATATAACTTTAATTTTATAATTTGTAATCTTTCTTTCTCCAGGTGGCCAGCATGGTGCTATCCATGGTTTAGAACAGCTCCCCATGATGCCTCAACTAGGCGGCGAAGTATCCTCATTACTGCGAGCGGCGCCGCCGAGCCAACCCGACCGTACGTCTCACGACCTGCCTCACACCGTGCCTATGGAGCCGCTATTACACGGGCTGGATGATCATGGGGACTACCAGGTAACCATCCTATTTAGTAACTCGTCAGTACGTTCGATTGCCATCGTTTTTTCGTTGAAGGCTTCGCTTAGACAGCTTCCGTGACGTGGCGGTAGTGCATTCGACTGCCAAGCAGGTGGTGCAGCGCAAAGTGCACCTCCCCGTACCCAGGGCCAGTTGGGGACACTATAGTCCCCACAACCCGAAGAGGGCCATCTCGAATGAGAAGGTCCTGCGTCTGCCGGGGTGCGTTTTTAGTCGGTTCGAGTCCGACATAACCTCCCCTTCCGGCCCCGGCAGGGGGGTATCCGAGGGGATTTCCGCACGAAAAAAAAAGGGTGCGAGAGATAAGCTTTCGGCAATCTCACCTCCGGCAACTAAAGACCGCGTGCATTTTAGTCGGTTCGAGCCCGACATAACCACCTTCACCGGCTTTGTCGGGATTTTTAACACGATAAAAAAAACCAGGTGGTGCAGGTGGATATGTCTATTTGCATCGGGCTGGGTATTTCCGTGCCACAGAGAAGCTAAGCTGTCGGTCCCGGTTGTCATACGAACATCTAAACCAGTCGTTACGGGTAATTGGAGCCCTAAAATACCGACAACGCTTCTCCTTCTTCATCTTAGCCTAAATCCCAGTTGCATCTGAAACTTTCAGCTTGGAGTCTGGGGTCTGTTACCAGTCTAACTGCGGATTTGGCTAAACTTCAATATTTTCTATGAAGCGATTGCCATCTGACCTCCACGACCCAAAGGCGATATCGAAGCACTGCAGCTAGACCAGTTGTTGAACTTTTGAGGACTCCAAAAAAGCCGACAACGTCTAACTGCCGTACTTCGATATCGCCAGTGGATTGTAGAGGTCAGATCGCAGCTCCAGCTCCAGTTCCCAGGTTCCGAGGTGAAAACTTGATACGACTGGTATTAATGCTATGCTAGGTTGAAGAAGAAGAATATACAATACTAGCTTTTGCCCGCGGCTCAGCTCGCGGTCGGTTCCCGGCAATTATTCGAATTTTTCTCAACGTACAAACCTTCCCTGAACTTCCACAAATAATTCAAGACCAAAATTAGCCAAATCGGTTCGTGCGTTCTGGAGTTATAGCGTCAGGAAGGAAAACCCGAATTATTTTTATATAGTAGATTGCGAGATTGATATTATAACTACAAAGAACAAATGTGTATTTTCAGAGTGGAATGCAGATGAACTTGGGTTATGATGACCAGCACGGGCAGCACAGTCCAGCGCACGATTACGACCTGCCATTAACGCCGGACAATGTAAGTCTACTAATGTTCTCTTGACTCTGGATGTCCTGTAATGACAGTATTGTCCCTATCGCAGTCCACTGCTGGACATAGGGATCTCTCAATGTTGGGGGGTTTTTGCTTACTGTTTCCAATCTGCCCAGACGGATTGGTACAGTGTTTTATTTCGAATTTTCCTTATAAAATTGTATTCTTTTTATATACAGACTAGCTTCTGCCCGCGTAGATGTCGGTTATCGCGACCAAACATAGCCTATGTCCTTTCTCAAGGTCTAATCTACCCCTATGCCAACAAATTTCATTAAAATCGGTTCAGTGGTTTATTCATGAAAGCGTAACATACAGGCAGACAGACAGAGTTACTTTCGCATTTATAATATTAGTAAGGATGATATCACTTCTTTACTTCGTATTTTTCCGTTAGTCGTTATAGTGGTGATACTTGTATTCCTTAAGCCACTACATGCATACAAAATGTTGATGAACCAAAATTGAAAATGTTTCAGGGTGAAGAGGGCGAGCGTGAAGCAGGCGAAACAGACGAGCAGTTCGAAGAGCGAGTACTGAACCGCAGAGCCGCGCAATTGTTCGCCGTCATGAAGCCCAAACTGGCCGCCGGCCTACAGCTGTCGTTTACGGAACTCGCGCCCAGGCATAACAACAGAAAACAGGTCAGTGTTTCTCTAAGTTTATGTTATGCCTTGATCACACGCACCGAGTGGAGGGATAGTGCACTTAGCCCATACTCGCTGTGTGTGAACATAACACTGAGTATTTTGTGCGTTCATCGCGCGCGTGATCAAGGCTTTTCGCATTTGTTACCTTCCTTTTAGCTGTTTGTCAGTTTCGTCCATGTCATTTTGGGAGTTATAATGAGCGGTCTGCCACCCTCCTAGCAGAGACAGACCGCGCCTTCCCCTATTCGGTGAAAGATGGGGACACAGCAGTTGTAGGGTGCCTTCGTTGTCCCTGGGTCAGTCGAGGTGTGAGAGATATGCCAGAGGCTACCTCACTCTCAGTAATTGTTGATCCGAGACGAAGGGTAGTAGTCGGTTCAAGTCCAACAATAACACCCGCTACAGGAGCGTACGTCTTACCTGACCCTTCGAAAGTAAGAGTAGAGCTTCGTTTGTTGTTTCAACTAGTGCGTGAGGTTGCCTTGGGCCGAAAAGATGTAAAACCCACGACTCACTAAACTGATTCTAATGGACAATATTTTGTTGCAGGTGGCACAAAAGTTTTACAGTTTACTTGTACTCAAAAAGCATCAAGTGTTAAAAATAGAACAGCACGAAACATACGGGCCTATATCTATCTGCAGGGGCAGCCAGTTCGAAACAGAGGCCATTTAGGAACCTCACAAGACATTATTTATAACAAAATGTAATATAAACAAAATATCAAGACTAGTGCATAAAAAAGATTTTATGAAGATATTGAAGATGTTTAGCTAAGTTATGGTATTCACGGGAAACGCGTAGAGCCAAAAATATTGTGTAAGTTGAACATGCGAGTCGAATTCATGGAAACGTTTTATTTTTAAAATATTGGACCAAATAATATTACGAGTGTTGATCTCACAAAAAATCGAATTGCAATGCATGTTAATATGTGAAACAGTAGTAGTTTCCAAGGATTCGATTTGCATGTTATGAACAGTTTCTATTTGGATAATTATGTTTGATAGACATGTGTAGGAAAATGCCTTATTTTGTTCTGCTGTAGGTTAAGAAATTATTGTAAAGATGTTTTACAATCATTGTTTAAATAGTCAATCATAACGTGAAATAGTATTGCTATATTGTTAAACCCTGGTTCCCTAAATAGTGTAAGGATGGTTACTGGTGATGCGGCTACAAAGATTATGTTATGTATTTGAAATTGTACCTCTCAAGGAAGTGTAGACATTGAATTTTGATTTAGATAGAAAGTTGTGTTGAATGTTGTATTTTCATTGGATTAAGGTATTGTGCGATTATGTCATGTTTTAATATTTAGTAGCAGACTGGAATGAATGAGAAAAATTAGGAAATAAAAAGTGATACTTAGTAACAATTGACACCAATGATGTATTTGTCTAAATATCTGTTTAGCTTCGTGTTGTAGCTGAATTTCGTTTTTACATTTCTTTGAGACTCTTTTACTGTGTTACTGTAATCCAAGGTGAATGCACACTGAACATTCGTTCGTTTGGATTCATTTTGGTCCTAATTGGCGAATATGTATTTGTGAAATTTCTGAAAGCATTATAAATGCCTCTAACCATTTACGACATCATGTTTAATTATTAGAAATTGTTTTTTAAGAGTTTACCTCTGCTAACATCTATACCTGACATTTTCATTTCCGGAGGTATTCACTTAGATATATTTCGTAAAAAACTATTTGCAATAAATTTGTTGATATAAACGGTTATCTTTTATTGAGTCCTATATTCCGTGCACGGCATTACTCTCATCAATAACTGGGGCCTAAGTTGTGGACGATCACGCAACACAGAAAATTTCAAAACATTATATTGAGAAAATCTGACATCAATCCGGGTAAAAATAGCGAACTATCCTCATATATAAAAAAATTGCGAGTGTGGGTGAATATAGGTATAAGATTTCCCTAAATATTTGCGACTTTCTAAACTTGACTACAAATTTCTAGTAAGTTGTTTAAAATAAGCTCATAAGATATGGTTGATATCTCCGAAAGATTACAAGAAATGGTAGTAGTTAGTTGTAGCTATAGTCTATATTCGAACTATTTAGGTCACGGTAGTCCGAGTTTATACAATGTTCATGGCAATTATAGCGATAGCCTATGACCACGACCAATGTAACCTGGTCTCAAGCTCAACGTCAGTAAATGTAATAAATGTAACTAGGTATGTAAATTGTATAGTTTTCCAATTATCGCTTTCACAAACATAAATAGGTAGGTAGGTATAACACAACATGTGATGATGCTGATGATGATGATGATGATACATATACCTACAGATTATTTTAGTAGCACTTACCTTTTAAAACACTACGATGGCAAAGAAGTATTTTGTCTACAGTTGGTCAATGTTGACGTCATACCTTTTTGAAGCTTGTCACTAAGCATTTTTCTGTATTAAAACTTAGTAGGTATTAAGTGCAGCGACTAATATCAATTTACATTACACACATTACCCTAACCCCTTTTCTACAACGAAAAGGACAAATTTTTAGCAGTGTGCCAAATAAGGAAGGATGTGTGTTCAGTGTGTTAACCAACATAAATAAAGTCATCACAATGGACGTCCATGATTGTCTTTTTAGTAGGTACCTACCTAAAAAAATCTTCGTGAGGATCAACACACGGCATGTTTCAGAACTCTCAATACCTAGTCTATTTTTATTGATTAGGATTTTTATCAAATCTTTCGTCTACTTTGGTGCTGAAAGCATCTTCAAAAAAAAAATTAAAGAATTATATCAAATATAATTTTTCATGTGGCCAGTACTTACCGATGGCGTAAAGAGTATGATATTAAAACTCGTGGAACAGAATGTGGCCAGTTTATGCTGTAAGAGTTGTTTTTTTGTAGGTAGAGAATTCTATGGCGCCGCAGTCGTTGGAGCCATAGATCAATAATATTAGTGAGTGAGAGCACCTGTCATTCCTATGCCTGCGTTCATAGAATCAACCCGCCCCCTGCCTATTCTCTATTGCACCCCTTGCTGGTCAGAGGGACACGTGAAAAGCCTTCGAGCAGCCCTCTAAGAGGCGCTCCCGCCTCTGCCACCACCAAACTTATCGTAGATGGCCACGTCTCCCGTGGAAGAGTTATTGCCGACTCCCGTGTATGGGTGCTTCCTCGTGGTCAAACTTTTTAGTCAAACTGATTTGACTATGAGGAATTACGATTCCTCGTGGTCAAACTTATTTAAGGAGCCTCCCTGTATAGCTATTTAGTTAAAAATGGGTACAGTCAATCAATAAAGTGTATATTAATATTTTTTATGGGATATGCGATTAGCTAGAAGTGCAAAACTTTTAGTGGGTTTGACGCAGAATGGGCACTTCGCAGAATGGGCAATTCGCAAAATGTGCAGTACGCAAAATGAGCACTTTCGAAATATTATGCGGATATTGTATAATGGTATGGTTTTTTTTTCATAAAGGTGACAGACAAGCGAGTGAAATTTTAAAATATTAATAGGCGCTTCGTAATTTTAAATAAGTATTTAATTAAGCATTCAGCTGACGGCTGTAATTGTTAATATAATTAGAAAGAAAGAAAGAAAGAAAAATATTTTATTTAAGTTTAATTTAATTGTTTTAATGTTAATGCATGTGAAAGTACCCTTTAATCAATATAAATTTAATTATACACATTTGACCAACTAACATTGTACACCGCTAATGCGGCATACCTACCTGTAATAACATTAAACAATAAATCAATCAATCAATCAATTACTTTATGATCGGGGGATGTGAACTCTCAATTTTTTTTTGTCGGGACAAAATAGCGTTTCTTTGTATTTTACGAACAATGGTACAGAAAGTATGCAATTCCTCATAATAAGATAGGAAATTGCATTTTAGGTTCTATTATATATATATAGAAGCATATTAGTTCCTTTCTATTATTATTTACTGTTAACATCGTAATATATATTATAATAGTTTACGAGTGTAATTAATCCTCATGACTTAATTTGTATATAGCACAAAAGGTTCAATTTTTTTATAATATAAACGTAAATACTGAATCATTATTTTTATTTCCATACCATTTTACATTAGCTGGATAATATCTCAAAAGTGCACACTCTGCGAATTGCCCATTCTGCAAAGTGCCCACTTTGCGAAGTGCACCAAATACGAAATGCACGAGTGCACCTTTTTGCACATTCTGCGTCAAACCCCTTTTAGTGCGCTGCAGACTCGTGGTCACACCAGCTTGTTACACTAGTGTGACCAACAGGAATTTATTTTACTCGTGGTCACACCGCCAATTAAATACAACACCTTTTATCATGACTTGACATTATCAACTAGTGCTGTTTAATCGACGACAGACTCTGTGGCGTAACGGTAGTGAACGCAGCCGCTACGCAGGAGGCGAGATTTCCATTCCCGTGTTCCGTGTTGATTCAGTGTTAGTAACACTATTTTATTCTCAAGAACGGCTGTTTGCCTTTTAACTTTAACGGTTGCCATGTCGGGGGACCTTGAATTGTTCCGATAATATAACGGAGTGCTTAACCAATTAGGGTCCCCCGACATGGCAACCGTTAAAGTTAAAAGGCAAACTCCATTTATTTTCAACTTTTTGGAAGTCGAATACATAGGGAAAAAGAATCTTCTCGGGCGGGACTCGAACCCGCAGTCTTTCCCTTACAGGGGGAATGCCTGACCAATTCGGCTACCGAGACACGCCCGATATGATTCAAATTTCCCATCTTATACGTCTTTAAGGCTTTTTGTGTTAAGTGTTTTTTGTGACGGGGGTTTTTTTTATTTCACTTGGGTGGTAGCGTAGGCAGAGAAAAACGTAGTTAAATACTTTCACATGAAGTACTAGGCACACAGAAACGCTAGTTGCGGGATTATTATTTCTGTGAACCTGGCACTGTTAACATGGACTACTAGGCTCACAGAAACGTCGGTTGTCGTAGTACTTCATGCATGAAGCACCAGGCTCACAAAAACACACATCCCGCAAACGACGTTTCTGCGAGCCTAGTAATCGATGCTAAAAGTACCAGGCTCACAGAAATATTTATTCCGTGACGATCCGCGATCATGACCCACAGGAACTTATTCCCAGTATGGAAAGTATCCTATAACCGTTTCCTAGTACCAGTGTAACAAGCTGGTGTGACCACGAGTCTGGAGCGGGTTAGTCTGCACTTGCAGCGGGTTTTAGTGTGCCTCATGTAGTGTAAAAACGATCTGTTAGTTTAAAATGAAGATAATTTAAATTTTTTAGTTAAAATTATCTTCATTATTATTAATTAAGATTATATTATATATAGGAAAAAAATCGCCGCACTTGACGTTTGACATTATCTTGGTTATCTATGACTGTACATACATATACTGCGTACATACAGGATGATAAAAAGGTGCAATGTCAATGAAGTTTGACCACGAGGAAACGTAATTCCTCATAGTCAAACCAGTTTGACCAAAAAGTTTGACTACGAGGAAGCACCCCCGTGTATTTGTAGACCTACCTATTGGGAAAATAATACTACTCTGACAGGGTTCCGTGGGCTAAGTGGGCTACAGAAATACATACCTATATATTTTGTGCTGCATTTGTCCCGTCCTCCCCAGTCGGTGGGTTACGGTTTGTTGGGTCCCACCCCGTCCACCCACAGAAGGGTGGAGGGGTAATTCAAGATTTCCCCTCCACCCACCATGCAAATGTGTACCGAAATAAGTATAAGTTTTTGTGGTGTCAATTAATTCCCACTGAAAAGTAGCGGTCACCATTTTGTTAATAGAAATAACTGCAAGAAAGCCTAAGCCAAGCTCAACGCCACGTTGCCCCTTCTTTGCCTTCAAATGAACTACGAACTTTTCTTCCATAGGCAAGGTTGACGTCACTAGCTCGGCACCATTAGTCTTCATCCTAGCCTTAGTCCCAGTGGCATCCAAAGCTTTCACCATGGAGTCTGGTGTCGGCTTTCACCAGTCTTAACTGCAGATTTGGCTTAACTTCGACATTTTCCGTAAACGACTGCCATCTGACATTCATAACTCGATATCGAAGCATTGCAGTTAGATCATAATAGGGCTGCATTATTAGTTGCAAAAGTATGTACCCTGCTGCTTTTGAAGCCCTAACTTCACTAATAAAATCATCGACAACAAACGCAAATATTGTTTTGTATCATTTAATCGCCCTAAAAATGTACATTAGAGATGCTGACATTCGCGAACAAGGATAACATTACACTACAAAAATCGATGGCAATATTCACGCAAATATACGTTTTATCACTGGCTCAACAAATCATACTGCCGCCGATTTTTGACATCTGGTCGATGTAACAACATGATTGGAAATAAACAGTCTACAATTTATCAGGAATAGAAATAACTGCAGCATCAGCTGTGTATTACGTACATTTTATTTGCAGATTTGTTTTTTTTTTATACTACATTATTAAATAAAGTGCATTCTTGATGACGCGCGCACTGGAACGTGTAACACTTATACACATCTGTCCCTGCATCACTATGAGGGTGAGGTTTCACACATTCGATTCCATGGCCGTCCACTCCAGATAGTATACACTGAAACCTCGTCATGTGGGATGGCAGTAGTAGTGTTCTTAAAAGTAATTAGCTTAGAAAGCGAACAGCAGCAGGAACGCCATCATAAGACAGAACAGACCCATAGCCTCAGACAGGGCGAAACCCAGGATGGCATATGAGAACAGCTGTTGTTTCAGAGAGGGGTTCCTGGCATAACCGATGATGAGGGAGCCGAATACTGTTCCGATACCAGCACCTGGAATGTCAAATAAACACATTATAATAATCATCACCATATACCTCTACTTTTACAAATGGGATCAAACAATTAGTAAAAAAATTATATATAATGGATTTGTTCAATGGATTAAATGTTACAAACAATCAATTAAATGGTACTTTACAAATGATGGACTTAGGTGTTGCAAGTGTGTATCCACATAGACCGTTTACTATCAGCAATCTCAGCATGGCAGCATAAGCTGTCCCATTCACTGCTCTTCGAAATGAGATATATCTATATTTTGGTCAGGTGATTCCTTTTTTTCTAAAATGTCATTGATCGAAGAGATATGTTGATGTTGCCATGCTGTGGCTGCAGATGCAAGTTGTGTGCTTGTTTGAGAGCAAGACTAAGAAGTAGTGAAAAAAACAAACTACTCAAGCTAACTACAAATCATGCAACAGAATCATCTCACCTGGTTTAAACTTGGTATAGTTGGTTAGTTTTAGTATCAGCTCAACATTAGTTATCAAAATTTAAAAAAAATTGTTAAAAATCATTGTAAAAGTTAAGATTATTCTTCCTTCTTCATATTATATCATAATTATACACTTTATATACATAGACCCATATACCAAAACATCGTAAATAATATAAATTTTCAAAAAGCAAACAACATCAGGAACGCAACCATCAAACAAAACAGGCCCATGGCTTCAGTTAATGCAAACCCTAGGATAGCATAGGAGAATATTTGCTGTTTCAGTGAGGGGTTGCGTGCATAGCCAATGATTAAGCATCCAAAAACAACACCGATACCAATACCTGCAGATAACACAATTAGTAAGAACATGCAGTTAGCAAGCGAGATTGTTAGTAAGCGCTAATATCTACAAAGAAAATGTGGAATCTAGTTTTTCAGGGCTCTGTTATTCGGGAAGTCTAATTGTAATGTGGCCTGACACTTAAGAAGATTACTGTTAAGCCGTTTCTTATTCACTTTTAGAGAGCTCAAGTCTCTAGTGAATATGAAGTCTTACAATTTTTATAGACTGACACCACTATTTCACTGATAATTTTACCAAGTGGAAATAGGCATCTGCCTATCCTAATAAGAGGTGTGACAGTTTATAAAATAATGTATTTTCCTGGTTGGAAACATAGTTGCTAAATTGATTCATAATTAATTTATATTTGACATCTTAATAATTGTTAAATTTTCACCTTAGTAGAAAATATTGAAGGGTCACAAAACTAATTACTAGAGATAAGAAATCTTTAGATAAATACTTATGTAATTCCCAAGCTGTTTCCATATAACTTTTTTAGGGAAGATGCAGAGGTTTCTAACCTATAAATGTCATAATTCTAACACTTCTATGATTGTATGCCACATTCCACATTTCCTTAAACACACTTTGAACCTTTATCCACTTATGTAAGAAAGATAGATGTCTTCTGAAGAAAATCAATACTGAACAACTTGTGTTATGCAATCAACATTTATTTTATTTACAAGTTTTTCTTAGGTTCAATCTTAGGGATATTTTTCTGATACAGATAGGTACTTAAAGATATTCCACTAAAAATATATATCTCAAATTTGTAGATATAGGTTCCAAGATTTTAATTCATGCTTTGGGGAAATTGAAAAACAGATATAAGAAAACCCACAATTACTACAACATAAGCAAAATATGATCTGGGAAAGTTTATAACTCACCGGAACCAGCTACTCCTACTGTGGCAGCACCAGCACCAATGAATTTGGCTGCAGAGTCAATGTCCTTTGTGACTGAGGTTGTCTGGAAGGACCGAACTGCTGATAACTGGGCTGGGACCACAGGTACTACCTGTGTCTGCGAGGGAACTGCAGCCAGTGGCCTCAATAGGGCTGTGTTGTTGAAGATCTGCAAAGTAACACCATACAATCATACTTCACTAGTAGTCAACGGGTTACACCCCTAAAATCAATAACTTCAAAGATCTTAAAAAGGCAGTTTATAGACTATGGAGAGGCAAGGGTTGTGCTTAGTACTTCGATTCATTCATGATCAGCACTGATAATGGTTACCTAATATTGAAGTTGAAGATGGTTATGTAATTATCTGATATTGAAAATTTAAGGTTTTCTGTTATGAATCAGAGTAAGATCCAATAGCTTATACTGGATCGATTATAACCTTGATTAACCTATAAGCCGGTACATAATTATAAAGTACTCAGTTCAGTATACCAATAACAAGGTTAAGTAATAGAGGAAATTCACGGTAATCACAAGTCCTGTACGGAAAAAATTTGCAATTATTGATAAATGAAAAATATAGAAGAATACTTACGGCAGACCTGGCTGCAGGGGCAATCAATCGAGCGGCAGACAGCATTTTATGTTTTGATTAGGTGCGGCGATCGACAACTGAAAGAAACCGTACGACTTGATGAGTTACCTACTCGACACTACTTGATTTACTACTGATAGGAATACTGAAGTTAAATGATCAATGAGAAATGAGAGACTTGACAGTTTGACCGACCGAGGGTTACGTAATTTACGGCGCTACGTAACTACGATAGAGGCCGGCTCAGCAATGTTCTCCAATAAGAATTAATTATTACGCTATCGTAAGAGACATGAATTTGCGAACCAGCGGAGCGTATTTACCGCTATGGAATAAATTGGAATCCTACGGAAAATGGCCGAATCAGCGAGCTGACTTCAAGTCTACTGACAATTTAATCTTCTGCGACAACTTACGAAAATCACAAATAAATATTCTCACTATCACACACTATATGCTTGTATGCGGGGTTTTCTGCACTATAATTGTAGCGATGGCTTAGAATTTTAACACTTTTACACGATTAGTTTTTCACAAATTTCTGCCCCGCACTTACCAAAGAATACCGAGAGGAAGGAGACCGGCCTTTGGAATGTTCAATTTCTGAATGGTGAAGTGAAACAGAACACAAATGCTGCATTGCTATTGGTCGATAAACGGGCCAGTTCCGTTCAGCGCAGCCAACTGTCGATCAATATGATCGACTGACAGAAATGTTCTGTACTAATTATAAAAGAATAATTAATACAGACAAGCCAACTGTTGTCTGTAACGTTATTAATTCTTAATTATTTTTTAATAGTGATCTTGTTTTCTAGATTTCCCCTATTATTTCATTATGTGATATGATAAAAGAAGAAACGTGAGCGAACACGGTTATGTTCTTGACTAGTACATTAACATTAATAGCAATGGCGGTGTTCATGATAAACATCTGTAAATATAATGGCTGTGGCATAACATTTTCAAGATTAAATGATTTGATTGAACATATTGAAGATGTACATATCGGTAAGTGTTAAGAATGTATCTCTTATTACAGGCAGTATTTCTTATTTTGAGTATGTAATGTAATCCGCGACCCTCCCAATTTACGCCTTATCAACGTGCCTGTGTTGTCATCATTGGAGGGTATTTTTGCGTCAAATATAAAAATTTTGAGGTGCGTAATTAAAAAAAACATCAATAATATTATTGTTTTATTGTGAAACAGAATATGCAGTAGGTAGTTACAGTTTTCTGGTGTCTTTTTTTAATTCTAACTGAGCGAGCCGTATAAACAAACTGTTTGTTTGGATCAGCTGATTTGATTGCAGCTGACGGCTCAACAACCTGCTCGTCTGCCGAAGTACCTGCTTAACCCTTTGGATATATTATTTTCAGATTTGGATCCAGCAGTAGTGGAACAAAAGGAAGCTTCCCAGCCAGCATGCATACCTCTGAGTTATGTTCTCAAATTTATTACGGAGGCTTCAAGGAGGGAAAACCAGAGCACTGCCCCTGCGCCCGATGTTCGCCGCCGACTTCTGTCTGTGCCGAAAACGCCATCAGTTCGCAGCAGCACACCTACCGGTTATTACCTATATCTTACCTTATAATTAGGTTTCTTTTTGCGTTAGTGTCTATAAGATTACTTATTAACCTACGATGATTTTCAAGGTCGCGAATTGACATAACCATTAACACTTCTCAGGCGCTAAGTACAGTCAGCGCCATAAATATCTTGACGACAAAATCTCAAAATGACCTTAAAACTCTAGCAAACTAATACTAATAGCCAATCAAACGGCTTTGTTTTTTAAAATTTGTATTATGGTCCCAACTAAAGGTGTACAGTGTACCAAATATTAAAACAATCCGTACCAGAAAGGGGGTCAAAAAAAGAAATTAAGATCATTTTGACAACTATTATACGTTCGTCAACATTTTTCTGATACTGACTGTCTGACACAGGCGATATAGGGTTGTGTTTAGTGGGGCAAATGTACCTACTGAATTAAGGGGGAAGTGTATGTATATTGCCTTGAATTGGGGGGCTCGATTATCCGGATTAATAAAATTGTTGTCGTGAGATATCCGCATAGTCGAAAACCCGATGAAGTGAATATGACGACGATATATTATTTTTAATATTAGGTACTTTCGTCGATCGTGTAACTATGAGTGTATGGCGCCCCATTACGATCTGCGGGGTCTGTTTTTTACCACTTAGGCGACAGCACGGCCGATCTGATGGAAAGCGGTTACCATAGCTGCCATGGCTTGTGGGCGTGTGCAACACCACGGATCTTACATCATGTAAGATTCTTCTTAAGTCCTTCTCGAAGAGCTCCATATTGTATTGTACGCGCTTGGAAAAAAACACTCTAGGGAGATCGTTCCACAGCTTTACTGTTTCCAATGAAGTTGCTTTCATAATTTTTTTTTTCGTGCGGAAATCCCCTCGGATACCTCCCCCGCCGGAGCCGGAAGGGAAGATTATGTCGGACTCGAACCGACTATAACCGCACGCCGACTGTGGTTCGTGGTGCTAGGCTGGAGGTGAGGTTGTCATCAACCCTTAGTAGTTGGTACATTGTAACATGCGTGTGGTTACGGTTCAAGAATACAAGTATCACTTCACTAACACCCCATCTCATCCGAAGGGTGTCATTTTAATTATACATGTGTAAGAGGTGACTAACAGATAATACGCAGACGATATCACAGCGAGAGAAGGAAAACTCGAAATAAAACTCAGTACCATCCCGACCGGACATTGGGATGGGAGAGGCCTATGTCCAGCTGTGGACCGCGGTAGGCTTATTGGTCCATACTAATATTATAAATGCGAAAGTAACTCTATCTGTCTGTCTGTATGTTACACTCACACCTAAACCACTGAATCGATTGATGAAATTTAGTATAGGAGTAGATTAGACCATGAGAAAGGACATAGGCTATGTTTGTTCGCGATAACCGACACCCACGCGAGCGGAGCCGCGATCAAAAGCTAGTTGATAATATTGTAACTCTGTACAGAGATCTGTTAGGATTCTTCGGTCATTTAATGCTAATCTAAATAATACATTGTGCACCAACTGGTTTATAGGGAGCGAGATGGATGAAGACGAGATGCTCAGCCCGTCAGAAGACAGCAATGATTCCTGGACCACGGCTGAAGAATACAGTTCAGAGTTCATCTTGCGTTATGGCGTCAAGTAAGTCAATATATTTGCTGGAATTTGTCGCTTAGCTCTCTTATTTGGACTTAATATGTTTACCTACGTTACGACACATATGACCACTGGTATTTGATAGATAAATAAATATAGGGTTATTTGTTCAAGATTAGAGACCTATTTTAATAATTAAAGGGTCGAGGATATTAAGAAATATCAAATGACATAATCTAGATGACTTGCTCCAATGTAAGCACAGCACCATTCTTTTCGATTTTAGAATGAACGCAAGTGCGTCATCTGGCGCTCTTGGGTTAGCCGCTCAAGAGAAGCCGTTTGCATGTCCTGTGCCCGGCTGCAAGAAACGCTACAAGAACGTCAATGGCATCAAGTATCACTCAAAGAACGGCCACAAGAAAGATGGCAAGTGAGTATACTCCGCATCTTATCACTATTTATACATGCGAAACTATGGAGAGATTGTCAGCATTCGGGAAAACTGGAAATGTAATGCTTCTCAATCATATCAGAACGACAACGGATCTAATTTAGCTTAGAGATTGATTATTATAGACTGTGCTTAGAGTCCGTGTCTTTTCCCTCCTATAGGTCCCTTGTGAGAACAGAATCAGTATTCCACGGTAGCGGGCAATAGCTAATAATCCTCTAGTTCTATATCATTGAATAATCCGCTTTAAAATTCAAGTTTATTACTTTAAATTGTGGTAATTAATGTAAAAAAGACAATGCAATGCAGTCATAATTTCGTCACTTGAGCGGCTATGAATCAGTGGTACGAGACCGCGTGAGTCACGACGCTTGCAAGGCCATTATCAGCAGTGCCCGTAATGTGATATATACTGTTACCTCTTCATTATACGTACATACTTGGCTACCTATGTGTTTAACACAAACACACCCACCTAATCCGTTCAAGTAACGGGTGTTATGTAAGCGGGCTTGGAAAGCAGACAAGTTATTTACCTTTGTTGGTAAATCGAATAGGGAAGTAGTAAAAATTATACGTTTTGTAAAAAAAATCCGGAAGAATATTTGAAACAGAAAATGATTTTAAACGAGGTTCCGAACTCCGAAGGCCTGGTCTATTCAGGGTCTTCATTACAGCAATACTCGTTATCTCGCGGCAAGTCCAGCTATGTCGAACCGATGGTGAGTTCCGAGACCTCGTCCGATTGTAAGCCTTGGGCTTGCTCCACTTTAGCGTACTATCAGGCAAACAAAAATAAACATCGAATATTTCAGAGAAAATCTTTAATAAAGTTAACCCCCATTCCCCCATAAATTGCGAGACATAAAAGGCCTTGGCGCGGGCGTTTTGCTTTGTAATAACCTTTGCTTGGTGAATTTGATCTCGTCCACCGCAGTAGCACCCCATGCTATCTTCAATATACTTCCTAGAAACGCGTACCTACCCTTTAGTCGCAGTAGTCCGGTTGACCGGACTACTGCGACTATTCAGTTGCAGTAGTCCGGTTGTCAAACGGCATCGAACTATTGCTACTTTTATTTCAAGTCAAAAAGTCAAAAATCCTTTATTCTGCATAGACCAAATAAAATAAATATTAGATACTAGTTTAGCAAATGGACCATCGGTTCGAAACGCGGCCCAGGTCTGAGAAGACTCCGGCAAGAAACTCAGCGGGCATTTTTTAGGGGAACAATAATTCGACGTTTTTAACAAACGAGCTACCCATCGGACTACAGCTACACAATAGTAGCAATTGTTCGATGCTGTTTGACAACAGAAGTATTGCAACTGAAGAGTTGCAGTAATCCGATTAACCGAACTACCCACCGGACTATTGCTACATACGGTCAACCGGACTAGTAACCGGACTACTGAGTCTAAAGGGTACCTACTACGCGTATAGGGCACATCCAAGATATACTAATGTTATAAGCAATATTACAATGACAGGTACCTATCCTTATAGTATGACAAGAGCCGATGATGCAAAGGCTAGATCTGGCAATGATCAAGCATCATGGGTTTAATTATAGTCTTTATGTAAAGCTAGATTCATACACCCTAATAAAAAATATAAAATTAATCCAATAGAAAATATCCGATGTTGTCGACACCAGACCAGTACAATAAAAAGTTTCTCACTGGTCCCAAGAAACGGCTAACGGCTCAGGAATATTTCTGGAAGAAATGGGTATTATTTTCTATTCAATGTAGTTCGTAATTAGACCAATATATATAGCAAAAGTATTGTAATTGCCAGGCATTTATCTTAATCACATTGAAAATTGTATTGACACAGAGATCCATATCATTAAGTAATTGATTTGACATCATCCGCCGAGTACACATTAAGGGAACGAAGGCAAACGAGTCGGTTTATCAATTGTGACGTCACTGTTAAGCCTGTCCACTTGATTTAGTTGAGTATATGATTTCGATAATCCTTTTTGCCCTGTTGATATTTTTAATTTGGTGTGTACTCGGGCATTTTAATAAGTATAGACGGTATTGGCACTTTAGGTTCGGTCATTTGTGGTCTTATCGTATTTATATCATAAATTAGACATCGATTTACACAACTGAATGATAAACTCAATATTAAAATTTTACTTCAATTATTTCAGGGTAAAAAAGGCCTACAAATGCCAGTGCGGCAAAAGTTACAAAACGGCACAAGGGCTTAAGAGCCACTCGATCTCACAACATATCGCCACTAGCTCACCCTCCACCTCCGATCACAAGCTGCATATCCCGAAGATGCCCGGCCTCGTGGTCACCAGCTCGCCTGCCCAGCGCACAATCAACCTCATCGACGCGGTCGACGGTAACAAACTAGTCCGTATCTACGACACCATTAAAACTAAAGACCTACCGGCATTCACAATCCCAAAACATAACCTTACTAGTCTGAACATCGTTAGCGCGAGTCAAGTCCGCCACTCTGGTCTCCTGACTCCTAGCTCCACACCAGGGTCTAGCCCCATTGAAAAGGTGAAGTTCGAGCGATCTCCTAAAGTGACCGTCCAGAACGCGCAACTCCCGCACATCACTAATATCTACGGGAGTGAGGTCAATAACTAAACGTCGCAACGACGATCTAACCAAACGAATTTAAAGTCATTAGTGTAGTCTAACATGCAGTTCCTAAAAAAAAAGATCGTTCATTTTCATTAGATTTATTTATTTAAGATGTTAAAAAGTTAGTATTTTAGTAGCTTGTGCGAGCTTTTCATTTATCATATAATTTGCACAACGACTCCATTCGCACCTTCGTTTAAGAGGTAATTGTTTCTCAGAGATTGGTGAGTTATTCGTTTTTGTTTGAGATTTTTATGTTGATTAGTCTGTATGTATAAGTTATTGAAAGCATATTTATTTTCTTTATTATTTGTGTATTGCAATATGTAGCAAAGTAAATTTTATTTTATTGGAAAATATGTTAATGTTTATCATCATTTTATTATTGAATGAGGTTGAGTAAGCTCAACTTCGAATTACATACAAGTTATTGGATGGAATATCCAATTTGTATACAAGTGCATGCTTATATTTATATCAATTTGTGCCCTTATTGTATTATCACTGGTCATTTTATATCTACTAGTCGTAACTATATAAAATGGCCTATGACACTAAAGTATACGTACCTACAGGTGTTTGCGTCTATGTCAAGTGTGTACAGACCCTTATTCTATACTAGGTACATGTAAAGCATAGTTCATGCCGTTACCGTTATGAAACGCATGTCTATTGTCAATATTGTATGTCGTAATCTTATTTTTAGTTACGTCATCCCCATTTTTTATATTTAAATTTTCTGTGATCTCTGTGCGTGGAAGTTTAAATGTTTGTATTTAATATCTTCAAGTGGTAATCGTGGATGTTACAACCCTTTGTATCTCTTTGTGCCATTACTTCTAACATACGTGTACTTAATCGTATAATTCACACGCGAAATGCTTTATTTTCAAGTTATTTCTCGTAAAGTTATCACAATGTTAGATTTTATAATTATGAAAAATAAAAAATAAAAACAGCGATCACCTAAGTATCGTATAGAATAAAAGATATACTCGTAAATGTGATATTTATAAAAAAAAAGTAAAAAAAATGCGAAGCAACTTTTATTTTAATATAGTTTGTAAGGCTGATAGCTGCAGTTTAGATTAGTCATAAACTTATCAGAGAAGAAGTGTTTTTATAATTAATGTGGAATAAGATTACTAAGTATTTCCTGCATGTGTGTATTTTTTATTTTTCGGAACGCCTATTAGATATATGTATTATTTAGGCTACGTTCGATTATACCAATAATTGCGATGTTGTATACGAGATTTTATCAAATATTTTAAAACAAAGAAATTATAGCTATTCGTCGTTGGTGTAACAATTACCCTCTAAAATAGGGATCCGGCCAACCGATTATTGACCGTATGTCTAAGATAGGTATCCGGTCAACCGATTATCGACCGTATGTCTAAGATGGGGGTATGCGGTCAACCGATCATCGATCATATTTTGGTAGCAATATATTCAGTGGAGTTTTAATGACAAATATTTAACTTATATTGATGAAAAACGCGCGCCGGATCAATAACCATTGAGTAATACGTTTTAATTATCCCTAACTCCAGCTTCACCGATAAATGCCCACAGCAACAAAAACTAAGAAATTGGTACAATAATATTGAGTTGTGAACGTAGCCCTTCTCTCACAGTGGGACAGTATTGTTTCACATATAAAGAGCTTATCTATATAGTAACTTTGCTACAACTATGTACTTGCCTATTCATAAAAAATATTGTGCTTCTGTTAGCGGTAACGATAGTTACTAAATAAATTGTAAAAGTCCGTGAAAAGTTTCAATTATCTTAGAACTTGCACTGATCAGAGACTCGACTTGGACAAAAGAAATATTTGAATGCAAGCTTACGAAACAAAGCTCCGCCTTTACCTTCGAACCTAAACTTTCAAGACAGACTGTCTGTTTTGGTTACAGTAAATTATAAACTATTGACCGGTTAAATCTAAATATAGTAGACCAAAGAATTGTCTGCACAACTATTTCTTGGGCAGTGTTTCAACCGATAATATCCCATCTCGGATAGGGTGCATTGGATATATGCTGTTCCTAGCTTAGCAAGCACGAGTAACTCTCTTAGTTGAACGTACATAGTTGCAGCAAACTTTCATAAGACATTTAGTTAGGAACTCAAATATTCTCACAAATTAGGTAGATATTTGATAATAGAATCGGTATTGTTAGAGAGGACCGGTGCTAAAAAGTGAGATAGCACAGATAGACTGTGGAAAAGTAGGTATATGGATAACACATGTTTCAAAGGCGAAATTATTTGTAAAGATAGATCGAGGTGCTTCACGGGTAAAAGTGTGATATTTGAATATATAAAAGTATGTAATAGTAAGACTACCAAAGAAAATGACATTTATTATATTGTTTTATCCAAGTTTTACTGATTTTCCCGTTGAGATTTATAATGGCACTCAAGTTTGTTTTTATACTATAACCGCAAATAATTATAGAGACTGTCACATGGTAAGGCGGTCACCAGCAGTCTAGATATTTATGTAATTGCAACATATCACTTTCGAAGTATACAATAATGGTCACATAATTACCTTTATTTCTCATGGTTATGGTAACTATATCATGATAACTTGATTTTTTTAATAAGTGTTAAAGCCTTTTTTTGAATGTCCAGAATTACGTTTTTAAAAACTATAGGGGCAATTTTTTTTTCTTGCAATGGTTCATTCTTATTACAGATCGTTTATCATTTTGCGATAATGCGTGAAAGTAACGCGAAGCGTCGTTGGTTACTTACAAAAATAACTTAATATTGTAATGTTATCTACTAAGTTAGATTTAATCCCACATGTCGTTATATAAGACATGTTTAACATGAAAAAGGAGTAGAATTCTCGACTCGCTTGATATATTTATTGTAAAGAAATATATATTCCCGATTTTTAAAAAAATAAAATAAAATATATGTTTTTAAAATTATTTATGTTAGTAAAAACTTCCCTTAGAAAATTGAAAAAGGTTATTTTTACGAAATTCCGTCCGCTCTTAGCAAAAAAAAAGATAATTTTGTTGATATGCAGTGTTAGCACAGAGGGCGTTTCGGTTCCCTTCGACCAATGATATGGCTACGTCATGACGTTTTGGCTATGTGACACCGATTTTCAGCGTTTTCATTGGTTGAAGAGATACTTCAATGTTGTCGATGTCCGCCATACTGAGGCTGATGGATCCAACCGTGTTATAAACTACCTACCCGTTTTCAATGTATCGTTCCATTAATTAGTTATCGTAGAGTATTTATTTTTAAGGATGCTAAATAAAGTGCTAACGCAGATAAGCTGTTATATAAAACGGTTTTAGCTTTGAAGCTAATAAGCACTGGCTTTGTAGCAATCAGCTTTGTGTGGAATGAATGTGCCTAACAATCAGAGGTTAATGGTACTTATACTACTAATTCGAGAGTCGCACGCGTTTGGTAGGTCTAGATTTCAATATACTGATATACCTATGTGTTTGTTTGGCGTCGTTTGTTTTCCGTCGCAGGAAAAGCTGCTCATTTTATTCTAATTACTTTTCGGTATAGGTTGATTGAACATTGTTAGTCATGTTTCATTTAAGACTGATAGTTGGTTTAGAGATGTTGTCGCCCCTATTTATTTTGTGTGCAATTAAAAGACGTTTTATATGAATGTGATAACATAATAACATTTTTTGTGTTATATTTGTGCAGACTATTCGTCAACGAAGTGTATCAAAATATATAAATTTGATTTTTTCTTTATTATTTCTGCAAATAAGATAGCTACATTTTCATATTTAAGTGTGTATGTGAAATGAATATATTGCATATTATTTAAGGGTTAATTGTCGGCACATATACGTATAAAAAAAAACCAAATGAGACACGCAGTGCCTCTATGCTACTTTCAGGCAAAAGTTGTTTTAACCCTTAATTACTATCACGTAAAATGGTTCTTCTTACAGAAAATAATAACATTTTATGTACGTATTTTGTGTGTTACGGATTTTTTACCAAATATTTATTAATATTTAAGTATGCATCATGTTTTTAAACTATTTATTGTATGTTGATGTTTCTCCTTATTTCTTTCTTTTTGAAATGATATTTGAAGCGCATGATATTCGTGATTTTAATACGTGTGAGCAATTAAGGGTTAAAGTAAATCGTCTCGTAGAGGTCATTATGACATAAAATGTGTAATTTCAATGCGTGGCGTCAATTAGAGATATGACCAATTTTGAGATTGTTGTTTAGATTGAATAAAAGTTGAAGATTTTTCTACTATTTGTTGTAACACAGAGACATGCATGTGTTGCAGATATCCAATGTTTTAAGCTCAATATATCCCATTATCGCAATAATATATATATTTATTCATAAACGGTTGTGAATAACATATTTATGTATACATACCAGCATAAAAATATCCGTGTGCAGTTTGATGATAAATATTTCATAGAATTTAGTGACACTGTATATTTTGTTATATATATTATATATATCTAACTGCAGCAGTGCCTAATTCTGATTCTATACTCCCTTTGGTAATACAATTAATATGCCAAATAATGGATATTAATATCTCAAATACTTAAAAAAAATACAGCAGTAATGCCGTATTCTCTTGGTGCATCAGCAAAATATCACGGCTATTAAAATAATGCTCTTCATAAATACGATGAAACAAACTAAATTACTACCATCATAATTATAGAGAGTATACTTTAAGACTTTTAATGTTAATTAATTCTCTCAAAATGGTATCTTTGTAACAATAATTATTTATTTATCTACATTGTTTTTATTTCAACCTATTGTGAAATTTTTGCATGGTGACGTAATATGCTGAACGAACACGGATACTGTATTCACCAAAGATAATAAAATAACAATATCATAAACTACCCACCATGTTTGATGCACAATCACGTGTGCTAAAGAAACTTTTTGAGCATGATTTTTTTACGACAGCATAAATACCAAGAGATATTGTTCTTTTAACGGGAAAAAGAGGATAGACATTCTATCTCTTTTCCTCCGATTTTGGCTTCTCCAATTCCGGTATAGATATCGAATAATAGTGTACGTTGTCTTTGATGTTTTGTACCTAAATTAATAAGACTCATTGTTATTGTAGTCGTTTAGAAACAGTATGTCGATGTTTAATATGTAAGTGCGATTTCATGTAAATGCCTACATTCATGATTGTTGTTTCCATCTTGATAATAAACGCAGTCCGCAACCATTTTTTTTGTATTGTTTTATTTATTTCTCTTAGTGAATAATGAATTATCTCCTTATGGGAATGGAGTGCTCGGACTACGAATGTGCCCAATATCTACCATCTTATCATTGAAGGAGGCGTCCCGGTTGATTTTTTCCGGTAGAAGATGTGCATCCATGATTATGGCGCTTGTAACAGCGCCGAAATATTGGATACTCGATCAAATTAAAAAACAGTAAATATTCCGGCGAGTGTTTTACTATATTCAATATTCTCAACTCAAACCATAGCTTTGTATAAGAAACAATATTTTCAATACGGTATATTTTTTATTTTGAGATATATTTATATCTTTACAGGAATATATATTATATATATATTATATATAGTATACATACCAATTATTATAAATTATTGATTATACTCATTATGTAGCAGTAATTTTCGATATAGCACTTTGTTAATTAATGACTTGTTAAAAAATCTTGTATATAGGTTTTTATAACTCGTTCGCGTTAAGAATGCAGTGAGTCATAATTATCCGTCGGCCTAGCCCCGATCCCTAACCAATCAAATCTTTTCAAATTACAAGTTCACAGTGTCCAGTTGAAGACATTATAATATAAAAGTGCTTCGGTAATTCGTAGTGAAGAAAAAATTATCTATGGCAGAAATGCTGCGAACATGACGTCTTAACTTACAAGAAGAAAGTACCATGTGGGATTTAGATGACGTCATTGAATTCGCTGCAGAAAATTATTTTATTATAAAAACAAATGAGGATACTGTGTAGTGATAGTGATTAAAATATGATATTTATGACTAAATTTAGATTTTAAGCTTTTCTAGTGTATTTTTATAAATTCATTAAACTTGAATCTTTTGAAAGATATTTTGTTTCAGATTTAACATCTCTGTGAATACATCTTACGCATTGATGACTTCCTGCATTCTTAATGCGAACGAACTATAGATCAAGCTGAAAGCCTAAGAAATATTCTTAAAAATATATTTACAGTAGCTATTATTATAAAATTCACTTTATTTCTTGGTGTTCAATTGTTCTAAGAGGCCAGCTATCTTCGCGTGTTTAGTGAGCTCCACCAAGGGACATTTGTTTTGAACGAAGAGGAGTGCACTCTCATCTTTCTGTTCGAAAGCCACCTCCGCTGCTTCTTCATAGAAACTGAAAAGACATATATTTTGATCAAATATGGCTTCGATGATGATATTGTAGGGAAAAAATGCCCAAAAAGGGCACCCTGCCTAAAACGAGAAGTTACACAATCAATAAGAACATAAAGATACAGTAATTTCTTATTATTAGACTTTAAATCATAACTATGGTGCTCTTCAGCTTGGGGGCCAGACTTCGTAGATTTTCTCCGAAATCCCATCGGCCATCGATCAAGAGCCCCAAATATTTGGGAATATTTCATTTAATGTTTGGTGCCTATGATGCAATGTCTCTCTTGGATGGATCTCTTTGGTGGCACGTTCCAAGGCTGGTTTTGTGCAGTCACATCGAGACCCAGCCACCGGATCCACCCCACGTATTGAATAAGAACAGCAGAAGAATAAGCCAACGTATATATTTGAATGTTCTACTAAGACATATTTGTTAGATGAAGTGTGATTTTTTTGTCTATTAATGCAAGACATGTAACGTTTCTATACTAGTGATATAAAGCTGAAGAGTTTGTTTGTTTGGTGAACATTCTAATCTCAGGAGCTACTATCAAGGAAGGTTGTAGATTAAATATCATCACGCTACTACTCAAGGAAGTAATGACCATTAATGTCAAGAAATTCGATTTATTCCCATAGATAATTTAAAAAAAAATTTAACACAACACATTCCACAACGCCCACGCAACGCAACGACTCATGGACCCATGGAATCTAGAATGCGGATAAACATGCTTAGAATAATTTTTTTTTGGAAATTCATACATATTATACAGAGAAACACCCAGACCAATGCAAATAGCCATATTCATGGATACAAATATTTGCACTGAGCGGGGATCGAACCCACGCCTCCTGCGTAGCAGTCGCGTTCACTACTGCCACGCCACGGTTATAAAATTGCAGATATAAAAGTCGGTTTAGCTATTATTTTAAGATCAAACTTACCCAGCTTTCACGTAATACTTGACTTTGATCTCGTCCATGCACCTCGGTAAGTACTTGAGTGCTTCGTCGTTCATGTTATACTTGAGGCAGGCGTCCACGAATGGTTCGTAGCCTATGGGCGATCTCTTCGTTTTGGAGAACTTATCCAGCTCTGCCCAGTCGTTCTTTTCAGCCATTTTTAAAATACGTAGCCACCAGTATCTGTGGTTTAATTTTTTTTTCATGTACGTATGTAATAGGCTATGACTATAAATAGGCTAAATGATTGATTGAACCTATTTACAAATTATAGTGAATTAACTTTTGCCCGCGGCTCCGCCCGCGTCCATGTCGGTTATCGCGACCAAACATAGCCTATGTCCTTTCTCATGGTCTAATCTACCCCTATACCAAATTTCATCAAAATCGGTTCAGTGGTTTGGCGTGAAAGCTAACATACAGACAGACAGAGTTACTTTCGCATTTATAATATTACTAGCTTTTGCCCGCAGCTACGCCCGCGTGAATGTTGGTTATCGCGACCAAATAGCCTATGTCCTTTCTCATGGTCTAATCTACCCCTATACCAAATTTCATCTAAATCGGTTCAGTGGTTTAGGCGTGAAAGCGTAGCATACAGACAGACAGACAGAGTTACTTTCGCATTTATAATATTAGTATGGATAAATAGTAGGAATCCGATTAAATTGAAAGATTCAATTAAGCAGGTCTATATTCATTGATAAAGTCTGAGTTTAAAAGCTCAAAAAACAATTGTAGCTTGATGTTTTTTTATACCATGGTGCAATAACAAGCACACGGCCCATCTGATGGAAAGTGGTTACCGTGGCCTACGGGCGTGCAACACCAGGGGCGTCACACTCGTGCTGCCGACCCTGTTAGAACCTTCTGATGCTCTGATAGGCTAGCTCCATATTTTTTCTCTAGCCTATTTCCTTTCCTTTTATACTGTGGAAGAATTTTTAAAGAAGTATGCATGTCGTTCGTACCACTGCCAAAATGCGTTGTAGCAGACGCTGCACTCTTATTGTGACTGTAGTAATTTTAGATGTTAAGTGGATATTGCTATGTATAAATTATTTGAGTTTGCATGCCAACTTTATGGCGAATGTGCTTGGACTAGATATAGTTACTCTATTTTATATTACCTACCATCTGCTATTGTACCAAGCGAATGAATAAATGAAATGAAAAAAGAAATGAACATTTCCCAAGCATAGACTATCTCTGTACCAAATTTCAGCAAAGCTCAGTTGTTTTGGCATGAAAGCGTAACAAACAAACAGTTATTATATTAAAATTTATAATATTAGTACAATATACCTTCTGTCAGGCATCTTATATTCTGCGCGCAGCTTGTCAGCCAATTTAACCTCGCCTTGGTCCAGTAGTTTCGCCACCGTGTCCTGCAGGGACTGTCCCACGAAACTGGCGCCGTACGTGTCTTGTAACGAAGACTGTTGCTTACATAGTTTGCGGGCGTCCTCACATATTGAGACACCTAGAAATAAACGTTAATATACATACATAACATAACATAAACTCATGCCTGTATTCCCCGAAGGGGTAGGCAAAGGTACTAGCACCCACATTTCGCCAGTTTGTGTTTAGGTCCCAATGTAATAGGTGGCGAGCTTATTGCCATTAACCGGGCACTTATAAACCTGCGATAAATACACACATAACTTCGAAAAACGTTAAAAAATATAAAATAATATCAGAATAATAGAAAAAAAACTAAATAAATATTTAAATCGTAAAAAGTCAGCATTACGTGGTATTCCCAGGCGGTCACCCATCCAAGTGCTAACTACGCCCGATGTTGCTTAACTTCGGTGATCGGACGAGAACCGGTGTTTTCAACATAGTATGAACGTTGACGATGTAAAACATGAATTTTATATACTGGTTTGACAATAGTAGGTACCATTAATGTGACGCAGCTGTAGACTGCTCATGGAGAAGGAATTACTTTAATCATATTCTGTCCTCCGTGGGACTGCTTGATTGATTGAATGTGACGCATGGACAAAAAAAAGGGGCAGTGAATTACAAAAAATACGACAAGATGCGAGATCCTTTATACTCCGATAGTCTCCGACCTCGAGTATAACAAGGAATTAATTTATGCATATGATAACTAACGTAGCAGGAAGTTTAAAAATAAACATGCTTGAAGACCAAAGTAAAACAAAAATAAATCCCCATTGAATTTAAGGGGTTAAAATATGTTGAATAGCAAAACATGTATTTAGGTATTTGATGATTATTGTATCCGTTACACGCAAAAATAAATGTATGAAGCATGGAGAAACTCCATGCTTCATACATATTTCATACATTTTCATTCATACTCTCCTCCGTGGTATGAAGTCAATAAAAGTATCTGCCATAGTTGCTATAATATTTATGTAAAACGACTTTTTTTTTAATGTAAAGATAAAGTTCGAAAAATATTCGAAAAAAAAAAAGTTTAAAGATAAATTTAAAAATCATGATCAAATATTACTAACAGAAAAAAAAAATATAACTAATTTAAAAAAGTCAACATTACGTGGTATTCCCAGGCGGTCACCCATCCAAGTACTAACCACGCCCGATGTTGCTTAACTTCGGTGATCGGACGAGAACCGGTGTTTTCAACATGGTATGAACGTTGACGATGGGAAGTATGAATTTTATGAACTTGTTTGGCAAATTGTAAAGTAGGGTGAAGGCACCAATAATGAACAAGAACTAGTTATGGACACTTTTTTTTTCATTTAAAATATTAACCAAACATAATAATAGCAGTTTTTTTAGTTACTCAAAGAAAAGTAGAAACATTTGCTTAAGATGTCTATAATTGGTGCCGTCATTTGTTATTTTCTTTAATTCTCGTAAAAAAGAATATTGACTTACCTAAATCATTCTTTCCTTTCTTATAACACTCTCTAGCGGATATGAGCGATGCCTCGATACTTCCAGGGTTGGTCTGGTCTATCGCGTCACGGATGTGGGTGGCCGCTTGCCCGTGGAAGTCGTCTTCTTGCACGTAAACCTGCCGCAGCGCTTCACGGTTGTGTAAAGCACAATATTTGATGTATAGAGCGTGTGCTAACGCGAACACACGGATTGTAAGCTACGAACAAAACATTTAAAAATAGAATCATTTTTTTTTAAATATTGTTGAACAATTTTATTGTTGATCCAAGACGGTGTATGGTTTTGGGGCGAGGCTCTACTTGTGCGTTGCGTCGAATTGGGTCATTCTTACAAATTTTTAATAAAATAAAATTTTAGTAATGAGAGAAATTCCTTTACATTTCTAAGAATGACCTGCTCAACGCATCGCAAGGCTGCGCAACGCACGAGTGGGGCCTCACCCTTCGTTCATTCGAGTCTGGCATAACCACATTCATCGGCTCCGAAGGGTTCCGAGGGATTTTCGCAATAAAAAAAAATATATTATAGAAGGCTTGAAGCAGGTCGTGTTTTTTTTCTTATATTTAAGTACTAGCTTTTGCACGCGTCTCCACCCGCGTGGATGTTGGTTATCGCGACCAAACATAGCCTATGTCCTTTCTCAAGGTCGAACCTATCCCTATACCAAATTTCATCAAAATCGGTTCAGTGGTTTAGGCGTGAAAGCGTAACATACAGACAGACGGACAGACAGAGTTACTTTCGCATTTATCATATTAGTATGGAAGTATGTATGACGCAACCATCATGGTAAATTGTTTGAACTGTCCTTATTCCCGAATCCTTTAAACCGGCGTGAAAAAGCGTCTAATGTGGCCGTCAACTGAGTGCCATACTGTAATATGCTATGTGTAATTTAATGGTGACCTTCTTTCCTGAGAACTTTCAGCTTACCATCAGGCAAATGATTGGTCAATTTCTATGGTTGGACAATTTTAGACTAATTGTCATTTTTCATAATTGGACATAAGTCATGCAAAGGATATAAATTTACAAGCATTTTATTTGCGGTAACGTTTACTTACTTCAAACTCGCGTTTTCCCATTTTTTCCTTCAAATTCAACAGAACTATGTACACTAGATCAGTGTCCCCGCTCGCGGTCGCCTTTAACAGCGCCGTCGGCCCTTCTCCCAGTGAGAGAAGTAACGGCACTTGTAATTTACTGTGAGTTTCATATTCTAAAATCTGTAAAATAATACAAGTTTCGCACGCCGGAATGCACTTCATGGCGATACGCAGAGATACAAATTTAAAAAAAAAAGCAAAAAAAAAATAGTTTTTTTCTAGAATCAGCGCTACTGTTAAGAATTTACTGAACAGAAATCTGAAACAACACTATCCCAAACTCAGAAATCTAATTATAAATCTCACTGTAATAAAAATATCATATTTAAATAATTCTTGCGATTAGGCCTATCTATCGGTGTAATAAAATTACAGGTGGTCTTTACCAAATGGGGATTCGATTCCTGGTTTAGACAGCTCTTTATTCAATAATCTTGGAGTGCAGTTTAAATTGTTTCTAAAATAAAAATTGTGTCTTCATACATTAAAATTTTCTACCTATAAGATATTTACCTTCTATGTGGCATAGCCATAGAAACCCTATACAAAAGTATATAAATAGAAATTCACCTTGATAGCGAGCGCTTTTCTGCCCTTTTCTGCGGCTTTCATGGCGATTGTTGTATAGGATATGCCCGGCACATTACTTAGTTTTTCACCTATTTCACGAGCCGCGCTTTCATTGTCCAAATGTGGTTGAGTCACCTGCGGAATATAGTCCAGCGTAGTAAGTTTTCAAAAAGGGGGGGGGGGGGGGTGATTAAACTTCAGAGGAGGGCCGTATTAGCGGGCCGTAGTTTGCCCATCCTTGTGCCAGTCGATACATCTACTGATGAATGAACGAGGTTCTCAACTTTTTGAACGTGTGGAAAATCCACGCGGATCGCGCGGACTCGAACCGAAATTATAAAAATGTTAACGAAGTAACAGTATATCAAGTATCAATCTTACCTTATAACAAGCCCAGTGTGACAGTACCCTAGTTCTACCGTCCTTGAGTTGCAGATATGAGGCTATGTGCCCAGCTAGACAGTGTAACCGCCGCCATATTAGTCGGTCCAAGAATACTCGCTCGCCTAGATGTTTTATTCTGTTTGGACTGGTTAAGGCACATTATAAAAAGTGTTTCTTCTTTACCCGACTGCCGAAGGAAGGAAGGTAATGTTTTCGAGACTATGTATGTATGTCCATTTATTTGGCACGGCCTAAAGCCTGAACGGCTTGACGTATTCGGACATGTGAGGTGTAATTTGATTCGTCGTGATTGTGTGAGGTACATTAAAATGTCTAGAAAATCTAAATGGTCGATTTTTGGCGCCAAAACTTATGATGTCATATTTTTTTTTGACTCAAACTTATCGAGTAGGGTATCAAAATGAAGGAAATTAGAAAGAAATTACAAAAAGATATACATGTCATATCATAAATAAAAGGTATAAAATAAAACAAATGATTAATAAATAAAAAAGACCCGACTGCCATTGAAAAGATCGAAATAAGTTTGATAGCAGGCGGTACCCATTAATTTTCTTTCGGTTTATGATTGGCAAATGGGTACCGCCTGCTATCAAACTTATTTCGATTTTTTTTAACGAATGTAGTTGTGAGTAAACGATTTCTAGAGATTTGACTGACTGACAACTTTATATGCAGGAATGAGGTTTTATCAAGCGCAAAACTACCATTTTAAAATATATTTTTTAACCTATCTATATCATAACCGATTTTGATGAAATTAGGTAGAGATAGATTGAACTTGGGAAAGGACATAGGCTATGTTTGATTGCGACAACCGACAGCTATGCGGGCGAAGGCACAGGAATACAATCAAGGGCCACAGCGGCTCGCGCGGTAACGATGCAGTGGACGAGCTTGGCAGGAGAGGATCAGACATGATTGCAATGGGACCTAAAACCATAATACCGATCCCCTTTGCATACCTACGAACCATAGTAAAAAACGAACGAGAGATCAACACAACAGCTATGGATGAAATTGTAATTATACAGACAGGCCAGGGAAGCACTTCCTGTGCTTGAAAATAGACTGTCCAGGCGTCTTAACAACTGTCCAAACGGCAACTATGATAATAATCTAATCGTCTCGAAGATTGTTATTTGTATTTTTGATCATAACAGTACATTTTCTGGTATTAAGAGAATCTGGTATTTTGGGAATCTGGTATAAAATAAACACCCTTTTATTTTAGGAATCACCGACAGCCCTCTATGCAGAGCCTATTTTACTAAGAGAGAGGAAGAAACAGCGGTACACATGCACCTACACTGCCCTACAACCGCCACATACAGGGCTAAGTTCTTCAAAAACACAGGTAAGCTCTAGGAGTTCACAGTAGCGTGAATATCTTGCTGGCGTTCTTCAATAAGTTGAGTTGAATGCCCACCCTCACGAAAATACGGCGCCATGTCGTGGAGTTGCGGATAACAACCCGTGATGCCATACTATAGCATGTGTAAACCAAATCCAAGAATATTTAGATGATAAATAAGCTTGGAAATTAGCTGTTCGCTCAGCTATGCTACTCAATCCTATCTAGACCATAGTATTATCTAAGTAAATGTTCGTAAATAGACCAAAATAAAAACTGCCCGCAGAATTTTTTGCCGGACTCTTCTCAGGTCTGGGCCGCGTTTCAAACCGGTGGTCCATTTGCTAAACTAGTATTTAATATTTATTTTATTTGTATTTATGTTTTGTAAGTGTTAATTTAATGGTCTATGCAGAACAAATGATTTTTGACTTTGTCATCCACGTAGATGGTTTAAATTCACAATTGGACCCAGTAGGTGGAGCTATAGTTGATAATATATTTCTGTGGCCATAGATCAGACAATGATAAGTGCATTTTTGCTCAATATGACTTATTAATACAGGTATATTCGGCAAAAAATCCTCTTTCATTTGGTCAGATCAGGATAACTACATGCAACATATAACTGTTATATTGAATACTGAACAGATTATGATAACTTTTATAATTCAACTTTTGTCTTGGTCATATTGCGTTAAGTGATTTTATTTAGATCTGACCGAAGGGACAGCGCGCTTTTTATTGATCAGAATATGACAAAAGCACACTTATCAGTTTATGATCAAAAATTACTGGGTAGGCGGGAAACACGTCTTAACATATCTGACAAAAATTAAATGTATAATTTATACCAAGACCAACATACTCGTACCATGGACAACATAACTACAAAAATAGTCAGCCTTTCTACATACAGTAATATTTTTAAGACATTTAATTTAAAATTTAAGAAGCCACATATTGGTACTTGCCATAATTGTGACGCATTTGTAGCAAAAATTAAAATTACAATAAATGACACTGAGAAATCGAGACTACCTACATGACGAACATGTCGCTCATCAGGATAAAGCAAATTTCCATTATGAATGTAAATCTTTTGATAAACAACGTGCCAAGTCATCAGGGAATACTATCGTTGTTGCTGTGTGTGATTTACAGCAGTGTCTCGCTACACCATACTTAAATACTAGTATAGCATTTTACAAAAGGAAGCTATGGACTTTTAATTTTACAGTCAGAAACTTTAACGCAGGGAAAACTACTTGCTTCATTTGGCATGAAGGTATCGCGCAACGTGGCTCTGATGAGATAGCATGTTGCCTAAAAATGTTCATAATGAGTTTGTCCGAAGAAACAGAACACGTTATTATTTATTCAGATACACATGTCCCGGGCAAACCCGTAACAACGTATTACTACCTGTTGTATATAACTACATACTTACACAGAAAGTTGGTTTAAAGACTATAGATCACAAGTTTCTAGTTCCTGGTCACACACATCTAGAGTGTGATGCTGACCATGCATCAATCGAGCGTGCCAAGAAGAAATATAATGGAAAAATTTCAATTCCAAATGACTGGTTCATGCTTGTGAGAATGGTCAGCAGTAAGTTTTTTTTTTTTTTATATAGGACACGTCAATTTGACTTCACCTCGCCTGATGTTAAGCTAAAGGCAAAGTCTCGGAAAGAGGGTCACCATCGGAAACATGTACCAGGTTAACAGTGGTGGCACTCAGCTTGACTTGAAGTTCACTGTGGTAGAATTGTCACAAAATGACATTTTCTCATTTTCAAGCATTTTAAAGCAGTCGCTTATAAAAAAGACTAAAGATCAGAATAACGATCCTTTCCTGTGGCGTAGTATATTTTGGATACGTATCGAGAAAGAACATCCTTGTTACTTTTCTTATAAGTATTCATTGCGACTGGAAGGTAAGTTTAAAATATGTGACATGAAGAGGAAAGCCAGAGCCAGTCGAAATATCAGCCAATGATAGATGTTCTTAGCGTACAATCAGCCATTATTAATAAGTAAAGAAAAGCATAAAGATGTTGTCATTGTTACAGTGTACCATGATTTCTACAAAAATGTGATAAAGTCTGACAATGACGTAGTAGACACATCACACATTAGTGATTATAATTCCGAGTCTGAATAGATCAGACTCGTAATTATAATCACTAATAATAAATCTATTTTCTTATTTCTTAATGCTGCTTGGAGCACAATGTTATAAATGCTACATAACATAACATAAACTCACGCCTATTGCCATTAACCGGGCACTTATAAGCCTGCGATAAATACACACATAACTTTGAAAAGCATCGAAAAGTCTTTGGTGTGTGCCATGGTAAACCTGGGATCGAACCCGAGACCTCGTCTCAGCAGTCCATTACCCATACCACTAGGCTACCGCAGATTTATTATAAATGCTAAATATTCTGTATTGTAATTCCGTTGTCTTTTCAATATAAATAAAGAATTTTTCTCATATTTCATTTTCATTTAAGATCATAAACATGATAACTACCAACTTCTTTTGATCACAGTGTGACAAGAGCAACCGTTTCTAAAAAAAAAAATAACCACATGAATACTATTAATGTCACAATTAATTTTAAGTCATTTTACAAATTGGTAATACATAAACTAAATTAAAAAAATAGAATTTGTTTATATACGCAGTGTTTCATATTTTATTAGTCACTTTAAGATTTCTTAATAATTTAATTTGCTTGTCCTGTAAAGTAATGAATTTGTATTTATCAAGTTCTGACCTATGGCCACAGATTTATTGCCTTTTATTTTATATATCAATGCTTTTAGTCATAATCGGCTGAATTAAAAAGGATACTGGTCAGAAGTAAGCGGTATGGCCACTTTACGGTCACGCACCGCATTCAGGACCCTGAGCCACCTGCAGGTTTTCACGTACATATCTGTCAGCTCTGGGTCCATGAGGAAGCACTTGCCGAATTGGGCGGCCCGTATTAGGGTCTTTTGGACCTCGGGGTCGAATTCAAAGGACGCCGCTTCGATACAATTTTGGACAGCGATTGGAAGGTCAGGTTTCACTAGCCTTATGTATTCGTCGGCTTTGTGGCTACGTTTCTGTAAACAAAAATTGTTTAATAAACTTCATTATTAAGAAAACAAAAAACCCGACTGCAAAGTAAAAATACAACTGAAAAGCAAAAAAACAAGCTCTACATTTTCTTTTGTGACTTTATTTAGCTACTTACTGTTTTACTTTCTCTTCTTTAGCATTACATAAATATGTGAATAAACATGACTATGAATGTTGGAAAAGTATTGCAAGCGGGAACAAGCTGTTAAATCGTTTTTCTCACATTTTGCTACTTTTTAAACCACCACTGGCTTGGCACAGCTTGTTCCCGCCTGCAATACTTTTCCAACATTCATAGTCATGTTTATTCACATATTTATGTAATGCTAAAGAAGAGAAAGTAAAACAGTAAGTAGCTAAATAAAGTCACAAAAGAAATGTAGAGCTTGTTTTTTTGCTTTTCAGTTGTATTTTTACTTTGCAGTCCAATGATATTACATACAAAAAAGAGGCAGATATGTTATTAGACTGCGCCTGGTGAAGACGCGAAAACGTCCCAATTGGGACGTATCGCATTTAGTATATGTCTGGCAAACGCCGAGTTGTCACGTATGTAAGCGCATAATAAAATTGCAATAAAAACGCCACCGTGTATTTTTAAAAATGTACAAATTACGACACTAAAATCAATAAAACACGAAGGACCTTCTATCACATGTAAGTACATACAATATTACCGATTTTTTAGTGTATTTCATTAAAATTAGTTTAATAATATTTTTAAAATAATGGCGGCAAAGAAAAAGGACAGAAATACTTTTTGATATGAGCACGACAAGGACACAACAACACTGCTTGCATAGATTATCAGTACAGATGCGACATAGGGTAATTTTCAGTTTACTGCCTACTAAAGTAATAATTTTGACCTGCTGTTCAGTTTTATTTGTTATTTAAAATTGAGTAACAAAATTTTTGTTTTATTTATTTCTTGTCCTTTAAATAATTGTAATAACCTAAATTTTTTTTCAAGGTTTCCGACTAATGAAGTTCGACTTCAAGAGTGGATTGCAATTGTTAAAGAACAACGAAATGAGTTTGACTGGACACCTTCAAAAAGCAGCAGAATTTGTCGCAATAATTTTGAAGCCACTGAGAGATATACTTCGACAAAAGGAACATTGCTCAGGAAGAATATAAATAACTGACAAATATAGCACTGTTCGGCTTCATTCTGCTCATAAAAATAATCCCAAAATAAAAAACTTTCTAAGAGGCAGAAGAGAAATAAATTAAATTTATTTGAAGCACTTTATTTTTTGATTATAACGTCAGTACGGCACTATGGTTTTCTTTTCGAGAAGTTTCCTAATTATCTTTTTGAATTATTATCATTTTCGGAAATAAATAATGACGTATTATTTTTAATCGAATCTCATTTCTTGCCTACCAACGAAATACCCCTTCTGTTCAACAAAATCATAATCTATGCTTCGAAGCGATCCTACAAGTGCATCGTCCGAATCATTCCGGATTATAGCTATCTTTTTTACTCACGTGCTTATCCCATCTTTCGTACTACTTTAACGCTAATTGTCAACTATTGTGCACTGACAGACTGCTGGATCAGATTTGAGAGGTCAGTTACTATGAACGTAACATATCTTGTGTAAAATATCATTGTTGCAGTCGGGTTTTTTGTTTTCTTAATAATGAAGTTTATTTCAAACTTTTTAGTTATTATACTATCCAGCACTACTGCAAGATGTTGACATAATGCTCCTTGATTTTGAAATTTCATAAGCATGGAAGTACCTCTAGTAGGTGCAACAAAACCTTTAGGTCCTCTCGAGTGCGAATCAAATAAATAATAGAACTAACTTGATTTCATTACTGCAACTGCAATATAGGTTTGACATGTAACGATGCCCTTGCCAAAAATAGTAAAAAATGTTCAATCCCTGATAAAAAATTAGAAAAGTATCCTTCAAGTACCTCGAATGGTTTACTGGAGTTAATAACGCCAACAACGACAGCAGGTTGTATATGAAGATCAAATTCTGTGGCAGCCACAGAAACAGAAGGCAAAAGTTCCTCAGTCTAATAAGTTCCGCGGTCTAATTGTTAGTCGTGACATGCAATTATTGAAGTATGTATTTCCTGCTAATAAAACGCGATCTAAATCTAAAGAGGTCCATTCATTTAAAGATTTTGAAAATGAATAAGCTATCGCTGTAGTAGCATTTGCCGTACATTGGCGACCACGTGATAATTCTTCAAATTGTTCGCTGCCCTGATGAAAAGATCCTCGTAATATCTCTCGGTCATTATACAAAATTTTAAAATTATTGTGCTGCGGATTGGCTCTGATCTGATCCTCGTTGTCTATAGTCACTATAGTATTCATTATACTCGATCGAAGTTCTTCAGTAGTAATATTTGTATTTTATAAGCACATTTGAATATAAATTTCCGAGACTTTGCCTTTAGCTTAACATCAGGCGAGGTGAAGTCAAATTGACGTGTCCCATATAAAAAAAAAAAAAAATGATTATTTTCCACTAACAACCAGTTTAAAGCATTTTTAATTTTTCAATGTTCACTGACAACCTACTATTCCCGGTTACATTCTCTAGTGTCTCAGTAACATTAGTTATTCCTGCATTTTCTGCACTAATGGGAAGCTGCTCTATTACCTCTTCTAATTGCTGAGCGAAAAGGATAACCTGGCCCTTAAATCCTTGTTGCCCATATCGTCCACTTAACCGCACAACTTTAATAAAAGGTTTTATTCTAGAAATACGGCGCAGTTCCATGTCAGAAAGAAAATAAAATTAAGTTCTGGTGGCAATGATAAAACAGTCATATTATTCCAAAAGGAATTAGATGGGCACTGATTTTTTAATATTTTTTTGGCGCACCTATGGCAACAATTAATGCGCTGAGGAGTATTAGCTGGTGCTACTGTGATAGCAGTAGTAGAGATGCTACGGGACTGTTTCTTATAAAGAAGCTTTTTACAAGAATAGCACTCCAAATCGGCTATTTGAAAAATCACGTCATTGAATGTCGTATCATCAATTGTAAATAATTGCCTTCGCACGCAATACTGTGATCGCATAGTACTTAGTCTACTCTGACGTGTGTCAGGCGTTTCATTATACCTAGAGAGCATTGCATGTTCTCTCATATGTTCACGTCGAATAAAGCAATAAGTCGGTGAATCAATATCTCGAACGTTCTCGGCATGCTCTCGCATCTGCTCAAGTCGCTGAGAATGCGACATTGGTGATTCAAGCTCCCGGGTAATCTCAGCATGCTCACGCATCTGCTCAAGTCGCTGATAACGAGATGTTGGTGACTCAAGCTCCCGGGTATTCTCGGCATGCTCACGCATCTGCTCAAGTCGCTGATAACGAGAGGTTAGTGACTCAAGCTTCCGGATATTCTTGGCATGCTCTCGCATCTGCTCAAGTGGCTCAGAGTTAGAAGTGAATGACTCAAGCTCTCTAACGTTCTCAGCATGCTTTCGCATCTGCTCAAGTCGCTCAGAGTGAGAAGTCGATGACTCAGGCTCTCTAACATTCTCAGCATGCTTTCGCATC
Source organism: Eilema sororculum (assembly GCA_914829495.1). NCBI lineage: Eukaryota > Metazoa > Arthropoda > Insecta > Lepidoptera > Erebidae > Eilema > Eilema sororculum. Next base: position 17,859,957 of record OU618545.1, on the reverse strand, counting down.
TGTTCAAGTCGCTCAGAGTGAGAAATCGATGACTCAAGCTCTCTAACATTCTCAGCATGCTTTCGCATCTGTTCAAGTCGCTCAGAGTGAGAAGTCAATGACTCAACTCTCTAACGTTCTCAGCATACTTTTGCATCTGCTCAAGTCGCTCAGAGTGAGAAATCGATGACTCAAGCTCTCTAACGTTCTTCTCTCCCGCATTTTATCCAATCGTTGTATGCGTATGGATGATGATTCCTTGGTACGTACTTCCAAAGCGTCTTCTCGCATCTGAGTCAACCTTCGTAGACGAGATGAGAGCGTCTCTTTTGATCTTGTTTGAGATTTCGCCCTCGCTCGAATTTATTTCTACAGCAAGAACTAGTTCGGACACCAAACAACACAAGATAGTAAACGTTGAAGTGAAGGATTAATCGAGTTGAAACGCATAGAAATCTTCAACGGTTCTGACAGACGAAGCGATTTTAAGCAATACAGCATTAATCCTTTGTACCTTAATAAATTGCGCATTGATTATAGATCAACTAGCGACCCACCCCGGCTTAATCATTTTTGCATAGTGAAGGGACATCACCGAAATTCTACCTTAATTATTATATTTTTGCTCATATCTCCGGTTCCACTCAAGCGATTGCAATCAAACAAATGTCAGATTTTAATTTTGACCAAGACCTTTTAAACAAATGAAACCGCATTCAAAGGAGGATGGGCAAAGTGGTCTACCTACTCAATACCGACAAGCTATATGTCAATTTAAAGGATATTTTATGTACTTCATTTTTTGGTATGGCCGCAAATGTGTAGCTCATGGGGTTTCTCTCTTAATTAGAGCAGACTTTATTTTTTTTTCTTAATTGGAACAGAATTTACATCGAATGTTCTATACTTTTGTGGGGGAGACGATCGGGCGTGAGGTTGTTTTGAATTCCCGACGACGCGACGCAAGCGCAGGTACATGTTTGCAGCCTGCCCCCGCAACTCCCGCACCCCGCCTCGCCCGCTCGCACTGTCCTTATCACAGCACCTCGCAGCTTGTGGGGGAGACGATCGGGCGTGAGGTTTTTTTGAATTCCCGACGACGCGACGCAAGCGCAGGTACATGTTTGCAGCCTGCCCCCGCAACTCCCGCACCCCGCCTCGCCCGCTCGCACTGTCCTTATCACAGCACCTCGCAGTTTACCTTCGCTTGTCGTTGTGTATTGTACTGTGCGATTCCTTGTTCTTGTTACGAATTATCTACGACCTTTGCTTGTTTATCGGACTGTTGAATATTGCTATTATTTTGACCTGTGCTTGTTAATTGGACTCCCATATTTTTTTTATAATGGAAGGAAATAGACTTCTATGTGTTGTTTGTGAGCGCTCTGTTTTGCGTCAGCGGCAACGTCATTTAATAACGTATACCCTAATACAATCCAGACCTTTTGTTGAAGTATATATACGAAGACATTCTTCACGCGAGGTAAGTTCTGTTTGTTAATTCTATAGCACTAGGTACCTAAGTACCTTATAATTAATCCTTTTGATTGTGATCTAATACCTCTTGTGAATTTGGTCGCTTCGAGGTCCGAAGCGACTTATGTCATTATTATTAGAGATATCGCGATATTTACAATGGTATTGTTTTGAGTTTCCTTTAAGCATCGTTAGGAATCCAGCTTGTTCGAGTTACTGACCATGATAGTTTAAATACCTAAACTTATAGATTTACTGGACTGAAAATAAAAAGAGTTCCTAAGTAAGATTATGTCATACCCAACCGTTAGTAATTATATAGAATGGAGAAGACCAAATTACACAATACATGTTAAACTAGGCTCAATCCCACGTGCATAATATAAGTTTAAAGGTTGTAATAATAAAATGTCATATTGAGAAATGATGCTATGACCAGGAGGCCAAAAGTAAAAATAACACAACATTAATAAACATTTTCTGTCTTTCTTTCCTATCTGTAGGTATCCTTCGATGAAGGTGAAGTTGTATTCACGTGCCATCGATGTTGGCAACGAATTAACACTGCCGAACGGGCACAGCTGGCTACAGAAGCTCTCAACGAAGATATTGATGTGCCAGTTCCACCAGATACAATTGACACTGCCGAACGGGCACAGCCCGCTACAGGAGCTCCCAACGAAGATATTGATGTGTCAGTTCCACCAGATACAATTGACACTGCCGAACGGGCACAGCCAGCTACAGGAGCTGCCAACGAAGATGTTGATATGCCAGTTCTACCAGCTATGCCAGATATCCAACGAAATCTCGCTAGAGCATCTAATACGGCCCGCCATTGCATATTTAATGGTTGTTTAAACGAGTCACGGCTTCGAATACCTAATAGCATAAAAGCTTACATGTTATCATATTACAATTTCTACATACCAACAAGTGCTCGTGTTTGTAATGAACACATAATGGTGCACGATTGGGACCAGTTGCTCAACGGAAATGTTTCTCATGATTTTAATCAAGACCATATATTGGACATCATTTCAATTTATAGAACAGCTTTAGAGAATCCATCGACTATTTTTGATTTTAATTTGCAAAGAGTAGACGAAAATGAGTTTCGACACTGGACAGGACTTACGGTCGCCGAATTCAATTTGGTACTCGAACAAACTCCATCACTACGACAGCGGTCGAACGCGCCAAATGTGGTTCTAGGTGGATATCTAATGAAACTTCGAACAGGCGAACCTAACATACGCCTAGCATCACTTTTAAAAATATCGCGTCGAACATTCGAACGCCATTTAGTGACGGCGAGAGAGTGCTTACTGGCAGACTTCGTGCCATGTCACTTGGGAGTAAATCATTTAAGTAGAAATGAAGCGCTTAACAAGAATTTGTTGATACCAAGTGCCCTTTTTGGAGACCAAAATAATTCCAAATTAATATCAATTTGTGACGGGACGTACATTTACATCCAGAAGAGCAGCAACTTCCTTTTCCAAAGACGTAGTTATAGTCTTCATAAGTATAGGAATTTGCTGAAACCGTTTCTCATTGTATGCAGCAATGGCTATATTATTGATGTAACAGGCCCTTATGCAGCCACTACATCAGATTCCACGATCATGAGCAATCTATTAAATGATCAGGATAGCGCATTTCATTGGTTCTTTGCAAGGAATGACGTGTTCATTTTAGATCGCGGCTTCAGAGATGCTATACCTGACTTTGAAGCATGCGGTTACGAAGCACATATGCCAGCCAGTAAGGATAGAAATAATACACAGCTATCCACAGATCAGGCGAATAAGTCTCGTTTGATTACGATTGTAAGATGGGTAGTAGAAGTAGTGAACGGAAGGTTCAAACGCGACTACAAGTTTCTACGGATAGATAATTTTAATACGTCCGTCCCTCATATGTTCGAGCATTTTCGGATTGCTACAGCATTGATCAATGCTTTTCACCTACCAATCCGTGACAATGCTTATGCCGACGCAATAGTTGCAATTATTAATGAACGAATGAATTTAGAAAATTATCTGGCCGAATATGTCATTCAAAAAAACTTAAATATGCGACGGGTTATATTTACCAGCATGGCAGCAAATATGCCTGGTTTTGAAGATATTCCTCGATTAGAAGAGGAACACCTCATTCTAATCGCCCTAGGCACTTACCATATTAAAATAGCCAGTTCTTACTGTGCCGAACATTTAAACGATGGAATGTATATTATCGAATTGTACAGAGACACTGAACTCGATGATATCAATAGATATAACATCGTTGTGGGGGAAAGTAGTTTTTTACTACGAGGGCGAATACAATCACGTCATTCCAGGGCCAAGAAACACTACACATATGTGTTAATAAACCCAGAGAATCAAGGAAGAGGTGCCTTTAGCTACTATTATTGTACGTGTTTGACTGGACGTCGTACAATTGGGACATGTGCCCATGTAATAGCAATCTTGTGGTATTTATGCTGGGCACGCCATCAGGAAGCTTTGATACTGCCTGCCGCACACATAAATGATGTAATTTTAGATACAAGCATCATGTAATACTATAAATATAATATTATTGATTAATCACTGGTGTTTTATTTTTATCTATTTGTATTCTCTTTTAAAAAAAAATGCCAGCCCCTAGAACTGCTTCATTATGTGTTATTGGTTCGCCAAAATATACTCTATTATTTAGCATAGGTGGCGTTGGTATTGAGTAGGTAGACCAAAGTCCATACATTTTGCCCATCCTCCTTTGTTCAGTAGTTTTTGCGACCGACGCGGTCAAACTATTTTTGCGCCAAAAATCCGTCATTTTGATTTTCTCGAAATTTTAATATACCCAGTGTTACTCACACAATCATGACAAATCAAATGACACCTCACATGTGTAAATCCGTAAAACCTTTCAGACTGTAGAGCGTGCAAAAACTATTTTCAAGGTTTTCATTTTAGCGCCAAAACTCCGCCATTTTGATTTTCTAGAAATTTTAATATATCCAGTGTCACTCACGCAATCACGACGAATCAAATGACACCTCACATGTTCAAATCCGTCAAGCCGTTCAGGCTGTAGGCCGTGCCAAATAAATGGACATACATACATACATACATAGTCTCGAAAAACATTACCCTCCTTCCTTCGGCAGTCGGGTAAAAATAACTTATATTTCATACGTCACGTCAAATATTGAGGGCCAAACATATTCATTAGATTCGAAAACTATATCGTCAACGTTCATACCATGTTGAAAACACCGGTTCTCGTCCGATCACCGAAGTTAAGCAACATCGGGCGTGGTTAGTACTTGGATGGGTGACCGCCTGGGAATACCACGTGATGTTGACTTTTTGTTTTTTTTTTAATTTTTATAGCTTTTTTTTCTTTCTTTCTCTTATATTAGAATTTAAATTTGTTTTTTTATGTGTATTCAAAACACTTACCTGAAAATGTTTAGAAGCTTCAACTAAATACGAGCCAGCGGCCGAGCTGCTGAGTCTAAATATTTTTTCCACGACCGCTGGCACTTTCTGCATCAGCTCGTGCGTCATTTCAGAGACCACTCGAACGCAGTCCATCTCTTGTATCAGATGGTACGGGCCATCGTACACGTACGTGAAATAGTTACCCTTCGTGCCGTAAATACACATTGTATCGTCCCAATGTGCGACTATGGCTTCGGAACCGCACCTATCGTAAGATATAATGGATCAAACTGAAGAATTTCGAAAATCGTTTAGTCGCGTTTGGTCCAACTGTGAAAAACAGGAAAAAATCTATCCTGTTTCTGGGTGGTTATAAAAAAATAACCACGAAGGCCTAATGCCTTCTAACCTAACCCATCCAAGTTGTTTTTTGACAATTGGACCAAACGCGACTAAACTCTCGAAACGTTTGTGTTTATTTGAATTCAGAAACTTTGTTCTATTTGACATTGGATTCAATCATCCTTCTTGCGTAAATTCCAGTCGCATCTGATGCTTTGGATTATTCCACTTTATTCACCTGGGTGATATCACCTAGGTGAACAAAGTGGAATTGATTCGTCTACTTCGATAACCTGGGAAATAAATCACCTGGGTGATATCACCAGTCTAACTGCGCAGTGGTTGAACTTCGATATTTTCCGTGAAACTACGGCCATCTGACCTCCACAACTCATTGCCAATATCGAAGTCTTGCAGTTAGACCAGTTGTTGGAGTTTTTAAGGCTTCAAGTACCCATAACAACTGACATTGGATTTTTTTTTCCATAACATTCTACACAACGCTATCTAGACCCATGGTCCATGGTAAGCTTAACTAGCTTGTATTATGGAATCTAGAATGCGGATAAACATACTTAGATACTTTTTCTTGTAAATACATACATATTATACATAGAAACACCCAGACCAATGCATATAGCCATATTCATGCATACAAATATTTCCACTGAGCGGGAATCGAACCCGCGCCTCCGGCGTAGCAGTCGCGTACACTACCGCTACGCCAGAGAGGCTGTCTTTATTCAATGTAGACTTAAGTAGCGTTATAATCGAAGGAATTTTTTTTTACAGCATTAAGTATGCTAACTATACAAATCAAATACATAGGGAAAAAGAATCTTCTCGGGCGGGACTCGAACCCGCAGTCTTTCCCTTACAGGGGGAATGCCTGACCAATTCGGCTACCGAGACACGCCCGATATGATTCAAATTTCCCATCTTATACGTCTTTAAGGCGACGTGGCGTCATCTACCGATTTTCTTACGAACTATCGGAATCAATGAATGATGTTACAATCATTTTTAAACATTGATTTTTGATAACTACGCCCAAACAATTGAAGGAATTTTTACAGCATTAAGTATGCTAACTATACAAATCAAATACATAGGGAAAAATTGTTTGAAAAGAAGTTTGAATAGAAAAAAAAATTGTTTGGGCGCAGTTATCAAAAATCAATGTTAAAAATGATTGTAACATCATTCATTGATTCCGATATTTCGTAAGAAAATCGGTAGATGACGCCACGTCGCCTTAAAGACGTATAAGATGGGAAATTTGAATCATATCGGGCGTGTCTCGGTAGCCGAATTGGTCAGGCATTCCCCCTGTAAGGGAAAGACTGCAGGTTCGAGTCCCGCCCGAGAAGATTCTTTTTCCCTATGTATTTGATTAGCGTTATAATCGCCAGCAGGTAAGTTTATGGTGTATGCTTTAAGACTGAGAGGTCACGAGTTCTGTTACTACTAATAGGTAGGTTCACATTGCTCCTAACACAAGCAATTTAGCTTAGCTATAGGGGTTAAAAAGAATACTATTAGCTAATATTAAAGAGATTAAACCACAAACCACATCAGTTCCTTGGGCTGTTTGATGTTACCAGTATCGATTTCCGAGTATGGTTTGAACTTCAACTCCGATGAACCAATCCACAGTATGCCTGAGTCTGTGAAGAATGCAACATGTTTGCCGTTTTGTGATGATACTATAGACAGTATCTGCGTGTAAGGGCTTGAGATATCTGGGCGCTGAAAAAAATAAAATATATATATTTTTTTATTATTAATATTATTTTTCATCCCTCCTATTCGAAAAATGTCACTTTACTGTCACTGTAGCGGGGCGCAAAATAGCTCTTTTCTGTTCAAGGCCAAGCAGCGGGCCGTAAAAGTGATTTGAATTTGGAACATTATCATTCATAGAAATCGAACTCAAATTGAACGGATTACTGGCTGGTACGTGTTGGCTGCATAGCTCGGGGTGACCTGTGCTAACTAAAAAAAAAAACAAAGAGCGCCAATTACCTCTCTGTTCTTGTAATTAGTACATTACCTATTTAAGTTGTATTTTGCAAAATAATATGAGTTCTACTTCGAGTTAAGGAAGTGACAATGCATTAACTCTTGAAACAATTAGATATTATAGAAGCTAACAACGCCGTACAAAACTTGTTACGCCCGAAATCTCGGGAGAAAGAAATTTTCTCATAGAAAGGGGATGAAAAGTAGAGTGTATAACTCGGGAGCAAATTATTTTCCCCTCGGGCGGTGTACTTTGACTACGTTAGAATCCCTCGCTACGCTCGGGATTCTATTCTAGAATCCTTCGCTTTGCTCTTGATTCAAAGTAGCGCCCTCGCCGTAAAAATACTACTTTGCTCCCTTGTAATACAATCTACTATTAGTAGCAAAGGTAGTACATAAAGTATTAGGTCGAGAAAAAATTGGCGTAATAAAAGGAACTTCTCAGTACCGCTTGTGCAAGTTTGTTTTGTCTGTTTGCAAGTGACAGCCTCTGTGGAGTGGCGGTAGTGTACGCGGCTGCCACGCAGGAGCCGCGGGTTCGATTCCCGCTCAGTGCAAATATTTGTATGCATGAATATGGCTATTTGCATTGGTCTGGGTGTTTCTATGTATAATATGTAGGGTAGGGTGTCTCACAGTGAACCGGGTAAATTTCAAAGCCTTGTAGCGTGCTCGTTTTTCGATGAATGGCTTAAATTTTTTGTGTATTGTTAGTGAATTTATTTGGCTACAATTATACAATAACTTATTGTTTATATTCCTTTTGGTTTCAGAGTAATGAAAGAATTTATGGAAAACCAGATTTGGTTCAATGTGTCCATCGGGATGTACACATTTAACCGGGGTATTTTCCACATTGAACCACCTTATTAGCCAGATATATTTACACTAATTTGCATTTAAATTACTTTATAATTAAATAAAAAACTTGAGTTCGATAATAGATATTTACTATTTATCTACTATAGGTGCCTTTACTGCCCCGTTTCAAAAATACTATCCAAAACGAGAAGTTTAATCATTGTGCATTGGGATTTTCTTGCTGAAATGTATGGGAAACGTTTTTGGCAATTTCTGTCTTTGCTAGTACTCGAAGCTAAAATGGTCCCATAGTCTTTTGATCCCCACATGAAATCGGATCGAAAAAAATTTTTTAGACTTTTAGCATTTTCTTGCTGACTGTACGATTTTTTTCCAAAATCTGTGAATACAGTTCAAAATTGGGAATTAGGGAAGGTCTCCTAAGAACATTTTACTGTAACTACGACGGTTAAGGTCTACTACTGCCCCGTTTCAAAAATACACCCTGTAGAGCTTCATGGTTTCACAATGTAATGAGTCTTCATTAGTACCTACTAACACTACCTACTTGAAAAATATTTTTTGTCTCAAAATACCTACTTAACTCTAAAATCTTACACAACCTAAAGAAGGTACGTTATGCATCACAAAACAAAAATAATCAAAATAATTACTATCTCTGGCTTCATTTTAACCACTGGGGTTACACAGTGAACCATGGTTCAAAGTGTACCACCCAAAAGTGGCTCATTGTAGGACATACCACGTTTTAATAATTAACCTCATAATTTTGCTGAGAAACAATATCGCAGTGTAACGAATTACGATGCATTCATATGTTGGATTATTATGTAAAACAGGGTTTATATAAGGAAGCCAATATCATTTACAGCAAAAGCGTGAAAAAAGAAAGAAACTTGCAGAAAAAACTAACTTTTTGAGACAATTTTCGTAAAAATGCTTCTTACAAAACCTCTTCGCCCGCTATCGCCACGCAAACTAGTGGGCAGAAAGGGAAGGTAAATAAGTCTCTTTTACCCATATTAGCCCAGTTTGGCAATGTCGCATTTCCGAAATAAGTAGGTGGTTAAATGTAGCTGCCTGGTTCATTGTGAGACACCCGACCCTATGTATTTACAAAAAAAAGTATATAATTATGTTTATCCGCATTCTAGATTCCATAACACAAGCTATAATAGTGTCGGTCTATGGCCTCCGCCTAACCGGACTATGGCTCAGCTGACTACTGACCGAGTTTTAGCCCAGCTGATTTGGGGTCAGCTGTAAGTGGGGTCACTGACCCGTGAGGTAGGTACTGCCCTATTATCTGTGCCAGCTGGCTGATGCCCCTAGACCGGCCAGGTTCACTGCTGAACCTTTGTACCGTCGCTAGGGTGCTCTGACTACTTGGACCGGAGGGTTACCGTAGCCAAGGAAGAAAAGACAGAGCGAAGAGGAACTGTGTTTATTTCAGAAAATGGGGCTAGTTATATTGCCAAATTTGTCGTTAACCCGACATTATTTCATCGAGCTTATAAACTATGCTACACCAATCAGGAGAGGTTATTTATTTACATAAGAAATCCTTAAAGCTATTATATACAATAAGTTACAAATTCTGCCGTGTGGCGCTTGTGTCGTGGGTATATAACTGACACACACGTAAAAGGCGGCGGCTTCTGCGGGAGTGTCGCATTGATGGAAATTGTTCGCCGCGTGCAGACGTGTTTGCGGGGTCCCGCGCTGCTGTTGTATGTATCATGTCCCTACAGGTACCCCCCTCTAAGAGAAACGTACGTTTGGTTTTACCTTTCTTCCCGTACGAGTCATGTAAGGGTCTTGTTTGTTGTTGCTGGCAGAGCTGGCACTTGTAGTTTTCTTGGAATTTGTAGTCGTAGAGTATTTGGAATTGGGTGGACTCGATGACGTAGTAGGTTCGCGAAGTATATTTGTTGCTGGCCCCGTGCTCCGAGATTGCGGTTCGTCTGTTTCAGGGGTCTCGTTATATACATACGCTGGCTTCAGTCTGTCTATTGATACACATGTCTGACGATTTGGTAGTTGAATGGTGAAAAACTTGCCATTTTGACTTCGTTGGATAATCTTGTAAGGGCCGTCATATGGTGGGGTCAAAGGTTTTCGCACCGTGTCATTTCTCAGGAACACATGAGTACAAGTTTCGAGTTCTTTGTATAAGAAGGGATGTTTTGATGAATGTACCTTTTGCTTTGGTAATAGTGACGTCATTGTTTCGGTGAGCTGGCGGACGAATTCTGCGTCATTAATGTTTGGCTTAGTAGGCACAAAGAAATCCGACGGAATTCGTAGTGTAGATCCGTAAGTCATAAGTGCGGGACTTACAGATGTATCTTTACATAGTGCGGTGCGTAGTCCTAGTAGTACTGTAGGTAGCTCTTCACTCCATTTGGTACCTGCACATCTGGCCATTAATGAAGCTTTCAAACACCGATGTCTTCTTTCTATGAATCCATTTGCTTGAGGATGGAACGGAGTCGTACGTATTCGATTAATACCAAGTCTCTGCATTAGTGTGCGAAATAGTGATGATTCGAACTGTCTACCTTGGTCTGTTGTGATTCGTAGGGGACATCCGAATCGTGATATCCACCCGTCGTAAACTGCCTTTGTCACTGTTTCAGCGGTGATGTCACGTGTAGGTACAGCTTCAATCCATTTTGTGCATCGATCTATCATAGTGACTATGTATCGATATTCGTTTGATGTGCATAGAGGTCCGACGATGTCCAGATGTACATGTTCGAAACGCGATGACTCTTGAAACTCACCGAGGGGACTGATAACGTGTCTTAGAATTTTTGCGCGCTGACAGCCGATGCATGATTTTGCCCATGTAGTTACGTCCTTATTCATAGAAGGCCAGAAGAATTTGGATGTTATGAGTTTTCTAGTAGCGCGAATGCCCGGATGACTTAGATCGTGCTGTGCTTTGAAAGCTGCTTGCCGATAAGTCACTGGTAGGTATGGTCGAATGTTTGCAGTTGATACTTCGCACCATATGGGTAGGGGTTGATGACCGGGTAGACTCACACGGACGAATTTGAGGTTTGACTGTTGTTTACATGTTTCTAATTCTGTGTCTTTCTCTTGATCTATGGATAATTTGTTGTAGTCGATAGTGTTGTTTAGTATCTCAATCTCGGTAATTCGTGATAAGGCGTCAGCAGCTGTGTTGTATTCACCTTGAATGAACTTGATACTCGTACAGAATTGACTTATGTAGTGAAGTTGTCTTTCTCTTCTCGGCGTGTCACTGTTGTTGGCTGATCTTGTGAGTGCGAAGGTCAGAGGTTTGTGATCGGTATATATAGTGAGTTCATTGCCCTCTATCAGCCGTCGTAAGCTCTTAACAGCGGTATACATAGCTAGTAATTCGCGATCGTATACACTGTATCTTCGTTGTGTGTCGTTCATGTTTTTCGAATAGAATGCGAGTGGTTTCCATATGCCGTCGACCTTCTGTTGTAGCACAGCGCCTATGCCAGTGTCTGAAGCGTCAGTGAGTAGGCACAATGGAGCGTTCGGTATCGGATGAGTTAATGTAGTTGCATCGAGAATACTTTGTTGACATTGTTGAAATGCTTTTTCGGCTTCGAGTGTCCATTGAATAGGTGATTTATCATTCTTCTTGGCGTTGTGTAGGTACCTATTGAGTAGGTACTGATGATTGGCTTGATTGGGTAGGCAGCTTCGATAGAAGTTGATCATACCCAAAAATCTTCGTAATTCTTGTATTGTATTTGGTTTGGGATATGTTAGTATGGCTTGAATGCGTTCGTCTGTGGGTTTGATTCCGTCTGATGAAACTTCGTAACCGAGGAATTGGATTTTTTTCTTGCCGAACTCGCACTTTTCGATGTTGAGTGTTACGCCATAGTGGTTTAAGCGTTCTAGAACTTTCTTTACGTTGTTTTTGTGTTCTTCTTCGTTTTCTCCCGAGTAAATGAGTAGGTCGTCGATGAAGCAGAAACAGATGTCGTCAAGGCCGCGTAGTACTTCGTGCATGAATCTTTGAAATGAAGACGAACTATTCATTAGGCCAAACGTCATGACCTTGAAAAAAAATGCACCGAAGGGTGTGGTGATAGTTGTTTTTGCGGCGTCTTCTTTTTCGATAGGTATACTGTAATATGCCATTTTCATGTCGAGCTTCGAGAATAGTACTTTACCATGTAGTTGGTAGGTAAAATCTTGTATTCTGGGTATCGGATATCTGTCGGGAATTGTGACAGCATTTAGTCTTCTGTAGTCACCACATACACGTAAAGAACCATCTTTTTTCTTTACCACGTGCAGTGGACTGGCCCATGGGCTGTTAGCTGGTTCGCAGATGCCCATTTCCATTAGTTTTGCGAATTCTAACTTGGCAGCTTTGTACTTATCTGGTGGAAGTGGGCGTGGTCGGGAGTATATGGGCGGTCCTTTTGTTTCTATACGGTGAGTGACGTTGTGTTTTACTGTTGATTTGATTGTCATGGGTCGTAAAATGTCTGGGAATTGCTTCAGAATGTCGTGATAAGCGTGATTTTGGGTGATAATGTAGACTGATTCTTCTGTATTATGTATGCTAATAGTGTTCACGGTGAGATCTGTGACACTATCGATGAGTTTCTTCTGATGCAAGTCAACTAATAGCTTGTGTTTTGCTAGGAAATCTGCGCCTAATATTGAAGTCTTGACATCGGCAACAGTGAATGTCCACTTGTAGCTTCTACGTAAACCTAAGTTGAGTTCAAGTGTCCGCTCGCCATAGGTACGAATGTGGGTTCCGTTTGCAGCAAATAATTTGTAATTGCTTTCAGTATACTGTGAATACTTTTTGTTTCTTGCTGCTAACACTGAAATATCAGCTCCAGTGTCGATGAGGAATTTTTCTTTATTGTTTCTGTCTATTATACATAGGCGGTGGCTTTGATTACCATCGACACCCGCCACTGTCGATGTCTTATTTAGTTTTCCTGTTGCTTATTTGTGTTCGGTTTCGTATTGGAATTACTTTTGGCACATGGCTCTGCACATTTACGAGCATTATTGCCAAATCGTAGATGATAATAACATAACCAGTCTGGGTCGCCCGGCTGCCGACGCGTGCGCGAACGTGAACGCGGCTGATAGCTTCGTCTGTCGTCAAAGCGCTCGTTGCCGCGTGGTTGGCGGTAGGCGCTTCGCGTCGTCGGTCGAAATTGATTCGAACGTAGGTCTGCTACTTCGAGGGATAATTTCTCTATTTGTTTCGTAATTAAGTCGAGTTGTAGTTTTTCGACCGTAGATGTAGCAACTGTTTCGTTTTGTCTTTGTGATGGGTTTGACATGGATATCGATGTAGTTATGGCTGCGGCTGTAATGGGTTCGAAATGTTCTATCATTTTATCAGCCATGGCGGCTAGGGTTTCAAGTGATGATTCTGTATTTACTGATAATATGCCGCGTATTTGAGTCGGTAAATGGTTCAGCCATATGACGCGTAGTGCTTCATCTGTTAGTAATTTTCCACTTAGTTCTCGCATTTTACGTAGCAGCTGACTCGGTTTCGAATCGCCTAGTTCAAGACCACTAAGTAATAATTGCAGCTGGCGATGATCAGATTCCTGATACGTTGATATGAGTCTTTCTTTTAGCACGGTGTACTTGCCGGTAGCAGGTGGGTTGAGAATTATGTCTGCAATTTGTTCTAAGTCGTTGCAACCCAGTAGTGGCATTACTAGATTGAATTTCTGCTCTTCCCCTATTTTGCTCGCCGCGATGGCTGCTTCGAATTGAGCAAACCATAATCGCGGGTTTTGCCGCCAGAACGGTGGTAGGCGCGCCGGTAGTGATATCATAGCGACGTTGCTGTTGTTGCCAGGTGTGTTACTACCAGGTGTGATTTCTTCTTTAGACATGATTTACGTAGGTTGTTGCACTCGGTATTGCAATCAGCTGATGCGTGCGTGCAAAAGTGCGTATGATGCCGTAGGTACGTCGGTATCAGCTGTTCGGGTTCGTCAGGGGTCACCAATGTCGGTCTATGGCCTCCGCCTAACCGGACTATGGCTCAGCTGACTACTGACCGAGTTTTAGCCCAGCTGATTTGGGGTCAGCTGTTAGTGGGGTCACTGACCCGTGAGGTAGGTACTGCCCTATTATCTGTGCCAGCTGGCTGATGCCCCTAGACCGGCCAGGTTCACTGCTGAACCTTTGTACCGTCGCTAGGGTGCTCTGACTACTTGGACCGGAGGGTTACCGTAGCCAAGGAAGAAAAGACAGAGCGAAGAGGAACTGTGTTTATTTCAGAAAATGGGGCTAGTTATATTGCCAAATTTGTCGTTAACCCGACATTATTTCATCGAGCTTATAAACTATGCTACACCAATCAGGAGAGGTTATTTATTTACATAAGAAATCCTTAAAGCTATTATATACAATAAGTTACAAATTCTGCCGTGTGGCGCTTGTGTCGTGGGTATATAACTGACACACACGTAAAAGGCGGCGGCTTCTGCGGGAGTGTCGCATTGATGGAAATTGTTCGCCGCGTGCAGACGTGTTTGCGGGGTCCCGCGCTGCTGTTGTATGTATCATGTCCCTACAATAGCTTACCATGGGTGGTAGATAGCGTTGTGTAGAATGTTGTGAAATATTATTATTATGTTTCTCTGTTCCGTGACTCTCGGGACTATGGAGTCCTGGGCCTTTGGAAGGCGTGTGTCGGGCCGAAGCCAAGAAGTAGAGGCACTTTTAAGAGAATTTAATATGCTAGGGATATACACATATGGTAGATACCATCCCCGAGCGCACAATATGATACACCCGGGGATGGTCCCCGCCAGGTGAAGAGACTATTGGAATAATGGAAACTAGTTCTGGGCTATGGGGTTGAGTATTGGATGGACTGGTGAATGGGCTATGGAGGGAGACTAACGGACGCCTGCCATGACAATAAGTCTCAACATTGTGAAATAGGCAGGTGGTGACTCGTCATCTCATTGCATGGGCACCATTAAAATAGCCACGCGTAGTGCGGCCATGGAGTAACACCCGTTGAGCGGCTAAGGTTGTCGAGAGGTGAGACTGCGGGGTGCAAGATCGCGATACAGAAGTCGGTCAGCAGGCATATTATTATTATTATTAAGTTTTCAAATAAAATAAAAAACAAAAGATAGATGACAGCAGCTCCATATAGTTTATCGATTTGGCGCAATAACCATTATTCAGTACTTGTAAATTATAACAGCTGTAAATATAAAAACTCACCATAAGCACAGCTCTGGACTCTCCAAGTTGACACTTATAGATTTCCTTTTCTCTACACACAAGTAAAGCTGACACAATCACACACCAGCAAGATATAGGTTCATTTGCCCCTGAAACATTAAGATGTATCTTTTCAATAGCGTTTTTTCATAGTGCGGATATCCTCTCGATGATACCCACGCCACACTCCACCATAGCGAGTGGTTGTTATGCCGGACTCCAACCGACTCAAAATACCTGTTACTGTACCTAATACCACTGTTAGGTGCATACCTAACAGTGGTATTAGGTACTTGATCCTTAAGTTCAACTAAGTCTTGCAGTGCCCGATCAGTCTGATATCGGATAAACCAGAATACTGTCACAACTTTGGCTCCTCTTCTATAGAGGAACCCATAAATAAGCCTCATTTATTACTGTCTAATATCAAACTGACTGCATAGTTTGGTAAAGTTGTTACAATATTTTTTAAATAGGTTCAACGAAACGTGATTGCCGGACATCCCACATCCCGTCATCGGTGAAATAGCGGAAATGGGTCAAATGACCCTACAACAGGAGGCAGATCAGCCATCCGGCCGCGGCATCCCCTGCTGGTAATAAGTACAATATACTTTTACTTACTGGGTAAATCTGGCAGAGGTCTCACTTTTGGCTCGGAGACATTGCTGACTAGAAACATACGGTTAGTAGTTGTGATCACTGCTAACCCTATTCCAATGGGGTTCGGGAACAGCTGTGCTTTATAAACCTGGAGAGAGGAATTGCAAGTAAATTTCTGTAAAATATTAAGGAATAAAAGATATTTAACTTACCATCATAATACATACATCCAAAGTCGTGGAACAGTTAAAACCAAATAAATAGTGGTAGAAAGGTATAATTGTTTCCTTTGTTGGAGGGTAGAATAAGAGAAGTGGAATAAAAAAGTAACAGCGTGGTACCCAAGAGAGGGCAAGAGGAAGCGAGGAAAACCATTTAGGCGATGGGAGGATGTATAGGTTGGAACGGCCGAAAAAACCTGGACCAGAGAGACCAGAGAGAGTAGCACAGAACCAAGCCAAAGGGCACACAGAATAGATTAGAATTGAAATATTATATTTCAATTCAAATAACAACAACTGTATAGGACCCAGAGTCAACAAAATTGTAACTATTCTGAATAAATAATAATAAATAATAAATATTCCATTTTTTTGAATTTTTGAATAAAGGCTATAATAAAAATAAATAAAAAATAAAAGAAACTTATAATGATAGTAGGGTCTCTACTACTCCAGAGGGACATAGGCAGGGGTATATGTTCTTTTTTTAATAAAAGGACACTTCTATTTGACTTCACCTCGTCAGATGGTAAGGTAAAGGCAAAATATTGGAAAGAGGGTCACCATATAAACATGTTAATGGTGGCACTCAGCTTGACGGCCTCATCAGATACCTTTTCACGCCCCGCTTTAAGGACCCGCGACTGGGAGAAGGAAACAAGTGAGCTGGCAGGGAGTACCAGGTCTTAATGGTGCGGTAAAAATAATCTTATTTTAATGTGAACTCAAACCTTAGTGTCCCTAACTTCCTGTCCCATATTGAAGGTCCTCTGGTAGGCTCCAAACATGTCATACACCAGTACATCCCCACTCTCTTGCACACACAGCAACTGCTCTCCATCAGACCAGCCCATATGGACAAGCACACCACTGTTCCACTGTAATTAATTACAAATATTGTTAGTTGGTTTGAAATGCTTGTGTTGGCGACCCCACGAAGTAGGTAGGCCCAAGAAGTGCTGGCTTGGCGTCGTGGAGGGTGACATGCGTGCAAACGGTCTCACCACCTTGGACGCCCAAGATCGTGTGAAGTGGAGGAGGAAGAGCTGGAAGGGGGACCCTGAGCTCCGAGGGTACCGTGGCCTCGGGTGCAATCAGGACTAACGTCTTTATGTAGATGATGATCGTTTGAAATGTTTGTGTAGATATCAATTGAATGTTTGAAATTACATTTTTGTAAAAGAGTATTATGTTCAGATACCCCATTGAATTATAATAATAAATAAACGTAGTAACAAGGTAGAATTACTGTAGAAAATATTACTAATATGCCAATGCTCTGATAACTAAGAATGTTAATTGTGTAATTCATGGCCTGTGCCATTTTGGCCAATTTTTAAAGTGTCCTTAGACTGTTCTAAGGATGTGTCACTTTAAAAAATTTAGAAGGTTCATAGTGAAAGAAAGAGAAGTATTTTATTCAAGACACATACAATGTACATAGGCTGCAGGTAGGTCTTATTCGATATAGTCAATACATTCATGCACATTGTGCAAACCCAAATATGGTCACTATCTCAGCATGAATGCAGCGCACACACCATTGAGTATAATGGGTATGCGTGGCGCTGGTTTATATAGATCCAAGATAAGTGTAGCTTGCTAGCTTGTATTCGATTTGTATAGTTAGCATACTAAATGCTGTAAAATTCATTCAAGTGTAGCTTTGCTAGCTTGTGTTATGGGTTTGATATCAATAAACATAGACAAGTACATTTTATTTCAAACCGATTTAGAAAGGAAACATTTTGTGATCAGTCCAGGCGGGATTTGAAACCATAATCCTTCTCTTACAGGGAGAATGCTTTTGACCACTAAGCTACCAGACCGGTACCTAGACACTAAGGTACCAGACCGGCTACTAGACAGGTACATTTTATACATAAATAACACAACAATACTATCAAATTCGAATTCCATTGGGAAAAATTAAGTGCTCAAGTGGGAATTGAACCCACAACCTTTCTCTTACAGAGCTTTTTCCTGATGTATTTCAAATTTAAAAGGTAGCATAATTAATTTCATTCAAATACTATCAAATTCTTACCAAGATTTTAGAAATAACATTTCCAACACCATTGTAGATTGTGATCACTGGTTTGGCATTTCCCACTACTCGTACCAACTGTTTCCTATCCCTTACAACAGCAATAGGGCCACCGTAAGGTGCTCCACTGACTATCATAGTATCCAACCCTTCATCCATAGACCATCTCATTGAATAGAGGTCAAACTTCCTGCAAAAAAATTGAAGTGGTACTTTTAGTAGGTGTATAGGATTTAGGTTTGCAGTTATATTCCATAAACATTGTTATGTATAAGAGGCCTTAAAGAAAATTTGGGAGGAATTTTTGATTGTTTGGAATAAAAATATCCAATTGGTACAGTAATAAGAAAATATCTGACCTGTAATAGGAGTCCAGCTGGAACCAGTCTGCAGTTAGTAACGCCGACATTTTGTTTAATTATTTATAAACCAAAACACAGCTATTTCTAACTAAAATTAATGAGTTGTTATCATCCAATTATTTTATTTTTCCTCCTACAAAATCAACTTTTACTGGTTATCGCCCAACATTTTAATAATAATATAATTTCAATCTAGAACAACGTTTCATTGCTCTGAAAGAATTCAGTATTTTAGATGGTATGTAATGGGTTGTGTTATTGTATTTTTCTCTGAAATTCACGAACAAAAACAAACCATAATATTGCACAGAAATAAAATTTCTTGGCCTTTCATCAAGTGATATGATTGTAGATTATGGTATTTATATTTTCTCTCTCTCTTACTTAGGAATTTCGTATTGGGTGTAACGTTTCTAATGAATCATCAATGTTTAAAGCATTGCCTTCTAATAATTTACAGACTGGAACGCTAACTTATGCTGATGTATTGTTGACATTGACACATCTAACTCCGTTCAGGAATGTTTGCTGTTTACAATATTCTATGCATGAGCTAGAGATCCCTCAACCTAGACCCGCCATTAGCTCCCGCCTTGGCGTCTCATACGCGTTCTCGTGCGTAGAGGCGGCTCTCAAGAAGCTCCAGTGACACCGGAATCTACTTTAGACGTTTGGCCCATAAAAAAAAATTATTATCACGGGCCATATACCATACATGTTGAAGGACCGTCGTCGTCAGAGGGCTGGATTAGATGCTTTCGCGTGCCGAAGTTGGCTCACCGGCCGTAGTTTGCCCATCCCTAGACCAGACTCTGGTCTAACGTAAAAAGTACCATAATAGGCTAGTTTTCGTGATGTACCTATAATAGGAAAAAGATCATGGCATCAACTCCTTTATTTTGGTTGCAACCTGTTGATTTTTAAAATTTGGCGCCATTTTTTTGCACCAGCTTTCGTTGGCCAGACTCTATGAAGTAATAATAGAGTCTGGCGAAGCCCGTTGCCCCGCGAGGCTGTGGGTGGTCACCCAGTCCGCCCATAGCCTCAGCCGCGCGCCACCTTTGAACACGATCATGGTAAAGGCACAGTATAACGAGTGATCTTACAGTAGTTCATCGCGTTTGATGTTTGCGGAAATGCCGCTTTTTGCAGTTTTGTCAGGGTTGTCACTTCAGTTTTTATTTATAATTAATTTTTCTGTAATATTTTATATATAACCCCTATGGGTATCTGTGTTCTGTCAAGGCACATCAACTCACGCTAATATAAATTATGCCCGCGGCTCCGCTCGCATGGATGTCGGCAATTGCGACTTCTGGTTATATCTCCGGTTCTATTCAACCAATTATCAAGCAAACATAATATTTTAAGTCTGAGTTTTTGGATTTAGATTTCGGTTTCGGTTTCGGGATTTCGATTTCGATTTGAATATGGATTCGATTTCGGGTTCGGGTTTGGATTCGGATTCGAATTCGAATTCGAATTTTGATAAAATTTCGCTAATCGCCGGAATCGCTTAATTGCCATCCACGATCAGCCCGCCTGCAGTCCTAAGTTGACGGTGCCCACACACGAAAGCGATTATGGCCTGCCGGCCATTTCCTGCTGCCAGTTTTGCGGTACACACGATCAGTTGGGAGTCGACAGTTTCCCATCATATGATTGGCTGCCGGCATTTAAACAACGATCAAAGATAGTGGGGTGGCTAATTACGAATAATATCATTCATTCAGCGATTCAAGATGGCGGACTTGACATTTCAGACAAAGTTAACATGGGTATCGTATTCGAGGTTTTTGGGGTTGCTAATCCATGCCAGTCATCTAGGATCGCTACATAAATAATATATTCGTAATCAGCAACCCCGAAAACCCTGGAAACGATACCCATATTGATATTAGTGAAAATCGCCAAATGGATGATATATTCGCAATCAGCGACCCCAAAAACCCTGAAAGTGATACCCATATCGACTTTGGTCAAAATTTCGAGTCCGCCATCTTGGATCGCAAAATGGATGTTATATTCGCGATCAGCGACCCCAAAAACCCTGAAAGCGATACCCATATCGATTTTGGCAAAAAATTCGAGTCCACCATCTTGGATCGCAAAATGGATGTTATATTCGCAATCAGCGACCCCGAAAACCTTGTAAGCAATACCCATATCGATTTTGGTGAAATTTCTAGTCCGCCATCTTGGATCGCTAAATGGATGATATGTTCGTAATCGGCGATTCCTAAAACCCCGAAAACGATACCCATATTGATTTTTGTGAAAATTTCGTGTCCGCCATCATGGATCGCTAAATATAGCAAACGAAAAAAAAAATGTAACAAAGAAAAGAGTCATAAAAAAAAACACGTGATTAGTGTGATTACTAATGAGACAGCCCTGAATCCTTAGTACCGAGTAAAATATATGGGCGTACCGAGTAATACCCCGTCCCCCACCATTCCCCTGCCCCCGCACGATTGCTCGGTCTAGACGGCTTCGTTGACAGACTGTATGTAGTATGAATCGTTAGACTGTGGTATAGGTATGAACATACCGTTGCATTGGCTGAAGTTCGATTAGGTTAACCAGCCACGGAAATGGCTTTTTTTTTCGTGCGGAAATCCCCTCGGATACCCCCCTGCCGGAGCCGGAAGGGGAGGTTATGTCGGACTCGAAACGACTAAAACCGCACGCCGAATGAGGGTCGTGGTGCTAGGCCGGAGGTGAGGTTGTCATCGACATATCCCTCGCACCCCGGCTGACCCAGGGCCATCCCTTACGGTCTGGCCCTCCTCGGGAGGGGGGACAACGGTGTCCCCGACTCGCCCCCGGAATGGGAAGGTGCGCTTCTCAGCGCGCCGTCGCCGTGGCCTGATTATGCTGGGGTGACAGGCGACTTTACCCGTCACCCCCAGGCCCGCGCTCATGGGGGACGGAGGTCAGTCAGTGCCCTCCGACGCCCGAGTTGCCTGCGCGCGCGGGCAGCGCGGTTCGCGAGTCTCGCTCGCTCGCGCCGGAGATGGCAGTCACCCTTCACTCCCTTGCCTAGCACAAGGGAAACGTATCTTTTCTTTTTTTTTTTCGTCGGGGAGACGTATCTAGCTCTTACGGCAAATACCGACCGCTGTGGGTGCAGCACTATGGATCAACTGGAAGGTTTAGGTGAACATCCAAAACCTTTGAGAATGCCGTAAGGCGAAACCGGCCAGGTTCTATTATAATAAATACTGTGGAAAAAGTACAAGTGTTCATAATATGTGTAATAATGAATTCTAGGTACCAAGTAAATGGTATGAAAAAAATCTACCCCTTCGCGTTCTTACCCACTGCTGAAACAATTTACAGACAGTACAGATAAGTACCTACCTTGTAGGTGATTGCAGTGGCGGGCTTAAGTAGGTATTTATTTTTGTCAATGATCATAATTAAGTACCTACTTAAACTCAATAAACATGTAGGTAGGTATATAAGCAGGTTGTGTAATTAATTATGAAAGAAAAACTCTTAGACTAGGTACCTACCCAAATGGATTAACGCCATGCGATAATTATTTAATTAAGTATAGGTACATTATTACCAACTTATCTGACATTGCAAGCTTGTTACTCTCGGAGAAAATGTAACATAAATACTTTCCAAGTTATTAAACGATGCTGCATAGACCACAGCTGGTATGTTTTAATTAATTATTGTAGTAGTACCTACATAAATACTGGTAACGATAGGTATCTTTATTTGATATTAAAGAAATTATGCTTATGTGATAAAAAACTCATAAATAACAGAGATTTAGCGATATATTAGCAACAATTAGTTAAGCTATAGGTTTGCATTACGTTTTTAAGTTACCTTCTATAAAATGGGTGAACAAACATCAAAGATGGTTGAAGTGAAGAAGCTAATGAAGTCTCAGGTTATGGGCCCAGTTGAATTTCTATTTCTTCATTATAGATTTCAAAAGCTTTACACATTCAGGTTCCTAATCATTTTTAAAAGTGAAAATAGCCTTTTTTACACCTTTTTCAGCTATCTACCAGTGAAAGTCTCATTAAAATCAGTAGCACAGTTCCAGAGATTAGGCAAGTGAAACAGAAAGACAGACGCGACGCAGTAGATTGTATTACATACATGTATTAACTTAAACGCTGTATTTTTTATTACATTCATACATACATACATACAGCCATGTCTTTAAATCCCCGAAGGGCTAGGCAGAGGTGTATTTACACCCAAGTTTCACCAACTGTGATTTTCGGTCCCGCTTAATAGAGGGCGAGCCTATTGCCGTCTAGCGGGCCCTTTGTCTTGAGCTGTATGTTTACTGACAGATGGAGAACAGTCCTATCCCTTAGTCGCCTTTTACGACACCCACAGGAAGATACCCATATGTATTTTTACCTACGTATTTGCATATTTAAAAAAAAAACACTAATTCGGTAGCTGTGTACCTATAGGTGGTTCCAACAGAGTAGAAATCTTGCCACCTCATCTCTTCCTAATAGGTGTCGTACAAGGCGACAGAGGGATAGGGCTGTTTAACATCAGCATATTACAGCCCAGACTCAGCCTCGGATCCATGGCTCGAGTCAAATAGTGCCCGGAATGCGGCAATATGCTCACACCCTATTACGTAGGACCGAATACAATGATTGGTGAAATGTGGGTGTTAATTCACCTCTGCCGAACCCTCCGCGATAATGGCGTGATTATATGTATGATAAATAAGTACCTATGGGCAAGTGGTATAATGTACTCGTAGCGCAAATTAAAGTAGAAGGCGTTGACATTGACGCATTGGCTCCTCGCAAATAACTACTTAGATAGGCAGCATTTTCTCACGCCTCGTCTCCTGTCCATCCGCCGACTATTAAGTAGCAAGTACCTACTGTAAGGAATTTGCATCCATAATGAATGATGCCACCTGTCCCTTTCGCACTATAAGTAGTCACCAGGTAGTCACCTACTGACGACCGAACGACGAAGGTGCTTGATTTTTGACCTGTTCATTTCAAAGTTTACAAGTCTTGAATATCTCTTTGCATTCCACAGGGACTATGGAACTTTTTAAGAATAAGAAGAATAAGAATAATCTTTATTTGTGAACATGGTCTTTTTACATTGGTGTTATATAACATGGAAAACATGTGTAGGTTCAGTATATTTTTATTGTGGTTATAAGTTCCTGTGGGATTGGATTTGGTATTCCACACGTTCAAAGCCGTGAACCGTTGGCACAGGTAAGTCGTCATCATAAACATCATGGAGAAGTGTTTTTTTTGCATCCGAGATCAAGGTGAATTCGGCGCTAAGGGTCGGCCTTCCAGCTCTTCGTACGATTTTGTGTGAGGGAAGTAAAAATGAAAGTGAAGATTGAAAAAATAAGATGTTCTTATATAAAAATATCGTGGACTGACGATTTGGTAACAGAACTGTAGTTTTATAAAGATAATATTAACCTATTGAAATACCACACGGGAAACTATATAACAAACTATTCCCATTGATGCCAATGGGACGAATCTTCTCATGCCCACTTACCGTCATAAATAGATATTCAAATTTAAGTTCTTTTGTAAAAATATAATTATATTATATTGGGAACGATATGGGGCGGGTTATTTGACGTGACATAATTAGTTTGAATGAATTTTTATAGCATTTATTATGCTAACTTTTAAGTTCGAAAAACATTGGAAAAAATGAAATGCTCAAGTGAGACTCGAACTCACGACCTTTCCCTTACAGGGGGACTGCTCTTCCAACTGAGCTATTGAGCCACACTTGAATCATTCCAAATTTTCCTTCTCTTTATATCCGTCTATAAGGGCGACGATGCAACCATCTACCAACATTCTTACGAACTGTTGGAAACAATGAATGATTTTTATTATATATATATAATTAATTAATTACAAATAAAATGTCTTTCTTTGTCATTATTAGAAAAAAAAATTAAGAGGTCTAAGTATATTATAAAAACTAAGAAAGAACGATTGGAACGACGGTGAAAACTCCACTCATAACGGCATGTTCAAACCATCAATCTTGTATTAGAGTTCTAAGAAAAAATAGCGTCAACACTATTAAAAATAAAAGAGAAGGCGTCTAACGCACGTGCGACAGCATATCCATCAAGTGGAATCTACACAATATGAAGAGAACGACTTTGATCCATACCCTGAATAAATAACTATTTTGTTTAAAAATGGCTATCTAAGTGGTACTTTTTTTTTTCGTGCGGAAATCCCCTCGGGTACCTCCCCTACCGGCGCCGGAAGGGGAGATTATGTCGGACTCGAACCGACTAAAACCGCACGCCGACTGTGGGTCATGGTGCTAGGCCGGACGTGAGGTTGTCATCGACATATCCCTTGCACCCCGGCTGATCCAGGGCCATCCCTTACGGTCTGGCCCTCCTCAGGAGGGGGGACAACGGGGTCCCCAACTCGCCCCCGGAATGGGGAGGCGCGCTTAGATATCTAAATATGAATGTGGAAACTGGATAACTTTAGACCGTAGAGCAATGGCAATAATAGGAGCTCCGCTCGTGTGTATATCGGTTTATAGTATTTTTTGGTTGAACCACGGAGGATAGAATTAATAGAATGATTAAAGTCGGACTGGGACGGACGAACAGACACCAATTGAAAAAAAAAATTGTGTTCGGTAGGTACCTATCGTTAATTTAACACAAGCCAAGTTTTTTTTTAAATATCTCCAATGAACAGATACGACCACTTTACAGTTATATAATAGTATAGATAATTATTTTATTATAATACATTGCGATACAGAAAATACAGAATAATATTATTATCTAACGTGCTTCAGTTGTAGAAAAATATTCAGCAAAAGGAATATTTTTTAGTGAAAAGAAAAGTAGATACATAATTTAACGAAGACAGAGCTCGGAATGCTTGCCTCGCAAATCGACACTAATGCGTCCAATAGGATTTAGATAAACCGATTTAACTTCGACTAAACGCATTTCCTGTTTTATTTAACGTATTTATTTAATGTTGGAGTTGGACATATAAAGCGTGTAGATTTTCGATTTACCAGCTAATCATGAAAGAAAGACTACGGCTTCCTTTTGACTGTCATACTGAATTTCAAAGTTCAAAATAGCGATGAACTGTAGCCCTAAAGTACCGAAACGCGACTCACGGTAGTGCGAAAGTGCGCCACATCGATAATCATAATTTCGAATGTTTTCCACCGCGAAGCACGGTGGTGCGAAATTATTCCACTGTGCCAAATTTCAGCCAGATCCGTCCAACTGTTTGATCGTGATCAAACATCTTCATAAACTTTTTTATTTTAATGATTTTTTTATAGCATTTATTATGCTAATGAAATGCTCAAGTGAGACTCGAACTCACGACCTTTCGCTTACAGGGCAGTCGCCCTGTAAGCGAAAGGTCGTGAGTTCGAGTGTCACTTGAGCATTTCATTTTTTCCAATGTTTTTCGATCTTCATAAACTTTTAAATATATAGTAGAATGAGTAGGATTAGTAATTATACAGGAAGATGGTCAATTTCTCGAAATGGCAAAATAATTACAGAATTCTATAGAAGAGTAAAAGAGAAAAGTATATCAAGTAAAGCGTCGGTAGCTTAGTGGTTAAGGAGTCGGGCTTACGACCGAGAGGGTCCGGGTTCGAATCCTGGCCATTACACTATCGACATGAACCTAATCCTAGCATTTAAGCAATTTAGCTTAGTTGGAGGTGAGAATGAATATTAGTAAATTGCTGCGGTAGCCTAGTGGTATGGGTAATGGACTGCTGAGATGAGGTCTCGGGTTCGATCCCAGGGTTACCATGGCACACACCAATGACTTTTCGATGCTTTTCGAAGTTATGTGTGTATTTATCGCAGGTTTAGAAGTGCCCGGTCAATGGCAATAGGCTCGCCACCTATTACATTGGGACCTAAACATAAACTGGCGAAATGTGGGTGCTAGCACTTCTGCCTACCCCTTCGGGGAATACAGGCGTGAGTTTATGTTATGTAAAATCTTACAGAAGACTTAAAGGAGGCCCTCTAGGCAATTACGGATTTAATTTTGCTTCTACACATTAATAGGCAGCAAAGTTATCTAGTTTGCATATATGTCTCAAAATATGCGTGAACAAATTCGGAAACAGACAATTCCATTTGTCCCTGTCAGCATACGTTTAAGCCCACCCACATAAATAAATCTAATCTAAGTAGTAACGATGGAATAGATCAGGCATTTGTAAATTTTTAAAGTACCTAAGGTTTTTATTGCTCTCACGATTCTAGGTATACTCTGCATCTCAAATCTCGACCTAAGGGAAATGCTTATGAGTACGTAGGTAACCCAAATTTCGACAACTGTAGAATAGGAAAAGTAATAATGTTGTTTTATTTTATTTCGTTTTTAGGTTCTAGGATCCCCGCTCAGTTTAAATATTTGTATGCGTGACTATGGCTATTTGCATTGGTCTGGGTGTTTCGATGTATAACTAGCTTTTGCCCGTGGCTCCGCCCGCGTGGATGTCGGTTTCCGGCAATTATTCGACTTTTTCTCGCCGTAAAAACCACCTGTGAACTTCAACGCACATTAAAAAAAAAGAAGTGGCCAAATTGGTCCAGGCATTGTTGAGTTATGCGCTTATCAACACATTTAGCGATTCATTTTTATATTAAAGCTACGAGTTTGTATGTATTTACAAAAAAAGTGGTAAATATGTTTATCCGCATTCTGGATTCTATAACACGAGCTAGTCTAGATAGCGTTATGTATAATGTTGTAAAAAAAGGTTCAAAATACCTGATTCCCAAAATATCGAAAGGGTGCAAAACGTTTGATCCATTATTTGATCCGATGCAAATAGAATCACCCCTTATCAGGTAAGCACGATGAAGAATCTAGATATTTGAGTACTAATACGCCTCTATCTATTACAGGTTCAAGTTTGTAAGAAACAGCTGTCAATATTTACATTCGAGTAAGCCGGAAAGCGGTCTCCAGATTTCAAGGTGCAAGCTTCGAATGTCAACAGGACTCAACGCTGAGATGATAACGATGACAGCTGTAAAATATTCGCAGCAGAATATCGCACAACTAGAGATAACATAATCTTCCAAGATCAAACTGATTATTTAAATTAACCCCTATGGAAATGAGGGTTGTCAAGTTGACTCTATGTACGAGATATGATTTCGTACGAGATTACACAACACTTGTCACAGTATTAGACATGTGATTAGAAGATTTATTGGCGTAACCGTAATGTTCGGAGCAAGTTATATGTCGCTACTTTATTGCAATCGTAAACTGTGGAAATTTGAAGGTTTATG
Organism: Eilema sororculum; assembly: GCA_914829495.1. Classification (NCBI taxonomy): domain Eukaryota; kingdom Metazoa; phylum Arthropoda; class Insecta; order Lepidoptera; family Erebidae; genus Eilema; species Eilema sororculum. Next base: position 17,832,061 of record OU618545.1, on the reverse strand, counting down.
GCCAAGGCAATGTTCTATTGTGTAGTTCTTGGTTAAGGCAATTAAAGGTTCCACGTAATTTAATCTTTAAACATTGTCTTGCATCTCTATACTTGGACGTATAACATTAATTTATTAAGAGTGAACAAAGGTAGTAGTAACATAAGCCGATGCTCGACCATTAGGTACCATTGCTGAAACTCCTAACACAAGTACTTTAGCTTTGCTGACTCAAAGCGTTCAAGCAGAATTTTCCTTCAAGCTAAGTATTTCAGGGCTTTCTTTTCTGTCTTTAATTCTTTATGAAAGCATTTTGGTTGCGGGTGCTTCTGACCTGCCCTTTTCAAGACATCAGTTAGATCGGTATTATGCTCTGTGAGGTCGACCTTGATTAGGCTCCCTATTTTTTTGGCTGGTACTTATGGTTTACCTGCTTGATGTGTACTAAAATTGGTCAGTTCAGAAGTAATTCATTGTCCTATTCTTGTAATGTTTTGTCTCTACAATATGTTATTATATCGCAAGGCACATCGTTCTCTGTAATCTTTTTTTCATCAAGCAGTCTAATTCGCTTATCTAAATTGGAATGGAACTTTTTAAGTAAGTAACCTAATGTTTTAGGGTATTTTTATGATTATGCCATCAAAATGCAGTTTTTGTGCTCCAGTTGTCACCTGTGTTAGAATTTGATTCTTCTCTGCTTCTGTAGTTATTTCTAGTATTATATTACGGCCGTTGACAGGCAACAACTACTCTTTGATTGTGAATGAACATTGTTTCATTGGACAGTTGTAAATATTATAATTAAGACTAAGAATGAGATATTATTCACTGCTCTCCATTTCTTTCATTCAGAGTTATAAATACAATCCTAATAAATGTGCAGTCACAAGAACTTTTAATTTGTCAGCACAACAACTTGACCTTCATCGCGACTTGTTCGGACTCAAAATTCTAATTATTAATTATGAATGAAACCTTTCACTCCAAAATTTGCATCACCAAACAACCTATCAAGGCAATCCACAAACACTCCAATTCCGGACAAATAGACCGACAGAACAACAACAAAAGCTAGTCATGACATCGATGTGAAGTAACGAAATAACTTAGAAATGTCAAAGCCTGCGGCTGAGGCTCGTGGCGACCTCGCTCCCACTCTCGTGCAACGGTACTCGCGTCTCGGCAGTCGGCGCCTGCGCTGCCACAAGCTCCGAGGTCTGTGCCCTCCCGCCGGACGACTTGTACGCGTCATTGCGTTCGCGCACTCCACACAACCGTTCGACTTTTGAAACGAATAGTCACAAGTAAGGAACTCTTGGCTACAAGCTCCCTTATCCTCATTAGTAGTCAAGCACAGGGAGCAAAGTTTGCACCGTAAACTTTTAATGTGACACATTACAGTTCGCAGCCGCGTGTGAGAGAACTTTTATCAATATAGCCTTTTACAAGCTCTCAACTCTTGGCAAGTTAAATGTGATTTGTGAAATGTTGCGAATTATGGAGATTTCATGTTTTCATATCTTCATGGTGATTTCTTATCGTGTCTGAGCCTTAAGTGGAAGTTTGTGAATTATTGAAGGAGGAACACTTTGTTGGAATACGTTAAGGTGTGAGCTGGAAATAGCGACAAAGGTGAGTTTGAACAGTTTTGAATTTAGCAGGAAAGTTTTGAGTCAGAATGATGTTAAGTAGACAGGGAAAACATCAGGGGTTCTGAAAACATTGTAGAAGTTGATCGCTTACCAAGTCTCAAGCAGAAACACTTGAATAAATGAATATATTTTGTTGATAATGTCGGGAAAGGCCGTTACTCCGCGAGGGACAAGGGTGCTTGATTGTGCTTTAACAAAAATAAATAATTAAATTTCTAATGAGAGGAGGCTTTGTTCGAGTGTTGTAAATAAGGTTGCTGAATGTTAGCCCATGTTAATGAACAAAAGTAAGCCTAGTTTCAAAGCTGTGCTGGCCTTGATTCTCTCGCGGTTTTTTGTCGACTCTCGGTCATACCGCAAGTAAAGAGTTTTACGTTGGCATCTGACATATACAGTAAATCAACTATTTTTAAAATTAATAAGCGTAACCAGTTTTGGAATAAGTAGAACAAAGCGTATAATTGCACACCTAGATAGTTTTGGTGATATTATATCTACCTTTTGTACCTACATAGTAATTATAAATTAGGTAACCTGTATGATGGCAAGATTTTATAAGCCAACACCTAAACGAAAAGGGTACAAAGTAACACTTATGACCATCAAGATCGAAGTTTGGCAAGGCTAAAAGGCCTGTGAGAAAAGAACCTAGCAATAGATCTCAAGGCCTCAAGGCCAGTATTTGTTAATTATCTATGGCAAGTAATTAAGTTGGTACAATGGCTGTTTACAAATTGTATCAGCCATGACGCTAAAATTAATACGCTAACCTTAAATATCCGGCAGCCTCCATAACATGGTGATAATGTATTCGACTGTAACGAATAACAAAAGACGCGGATTCGATTCCAACTCAGTGCAAATATGTGTATGCATGAAAACAGTATCAAAGTATGTTTATCCGCGTTCTAGATCCCTTAACACAAGCTCCAACTTTGGGTCTAGCGTCTAGCGTCGTGTGTGTAATGTCGTACATTTTTCATTTCAATAAGCGGCGCTAGATTCGGTTCCGTAGGGAGCTGACTAGTCGCTACCAAGCTGGTACCAACCAAATTGGGTATTCTACTGACTATTAACTGACTGTCAAATTAGTTACTCTTACTAAACGTCAAAACAATAAGTTAGGTAACATGTATTGTATGAAAATAAAGTTAGTGACGTCATAAAATTTAATAGTCAAATCAGTTACTATTAAAGGTTGGGTGGATGATTAAAAATAAATAAAAGCTATAAAATAAGAACCAACGCAATTTTTACCGCTCTTTAATCATTCTTAGTTTAATAAGCTCGGTTAGATAATTTATTTTTACTATAGGATAATACCCAATTCTGTGCTATTGCACTACGATAAAACCTATATAACTTTAAGTATGAATAGAAAAGCTTGATGTTATACCCTGGCCCTTTTAGACAGTTTATTGTAATTTTAGTTCTACTAAATTCAACAATCTACAAAGGCACTTCGAAGTAATATCTTTCTCTATAGCACTTACGTATACAAAGCTGAACTATTTGCTTCATTGCATTATATGCAATTTCTAGGTGTACCTATTCAACCGCAAAGTAAAAGCAATCATGGTACCTATAAGTGATGTAATATACACCTACCTATAGGTACTTTCGAAACCTGTGTAATACTTTATCTATCTACTATATGTATCAGGTAAGCACATGGAAAATATTGTACAGCACCCAATTTTTTTGGGACAGCGCACATGTTGCAACGTTTCTGTCACTCTAAAAACCCCTAAAAACGGCTAAGATCTTTGAAAATTATATATTTCAGTCCTTATATTATCTAAAACTAGTTTGTCAGGATGGTCAGGATATATAGAGTTGTTGGAGTTCAAGTTCTAAGATACAGTTGCTCAGAACATCAAAAACAAGTCCACTTGTTTCTCAACTTGGTCACTGACCTGTTATAGAAAAGAACTCAAATACAGATTATATTATAACAGGATATTAAATTAAAACATTCTTGGCTTAAAATAAATGTAATTTGTAACGAACATCTATTCGGCGACATCTAGCGAGAGATATTTGACAACCTCCGTGGCGTGGCGGTAGTGAACGCGACTGCTACGCAGGAGGCGCGGGTTCGATCCCCGCTCAGTGTAAATATTTGTATGCATGAATATGGCTATTTGCATTGGTCAGGGTGTTTCTATGTATAATATGTATATAGTTACAAAAAAAAGTATCTAAGTATTTTTATCCGTATTCTATATTCCATAACACAAGCTAATTAAGCTTACCATGGGTCTAGATAGCGTTGTGTTGAATGTTGTGGAATATTTATTTATATTATTTATTTATAAACTTATCACCATATCTTTCCGTGGGTGTATTGAAGGCGACTAAGGGCCTAGACTCTAGGCCCTAGAGCCTATGACTAAATGTCAGCCGGCTGTAAGCGACGCACTACCATTTTTAATTATGTTGTACCCACAATGTTCCTATTAGGCTAATATAGAACGTAAGAACTTTAGCTATAACTACCTGCTTTGTATTTCTTGCTGTGACAGTACATCTTAGTATGTATGTTATACTTAATAAACGCGAGAGGGCGGTCGGGGCGGCAGTAACATTATGTGACACCGACCAGTACATACGTAGCCCACTACCCGCGATCGCTCCCTTGGAACTTGCTAGAAGACGATTATTTTATTTCAAGTTCTATTACCTACAACGGCCACAGGGTCGCTTATTACGTGGGACCGAAAATCAAAGTAGCCGAACTGCGTTCTTGTTATTTCTTAAAAAGTTAATTGAGAGGTTATATTTTTACAAGCAATAAAAACATTTATGTTACCTGTTAAACATAATCCCGAAATCTTGTTTCAAACTCAATGACAGTCCGGTAACTGTAAGATACTGTTACGTAGAATTTTGTATCATCCATTAAAAAGACTGGTTAGGCGACTATCCGTACTTAATTATCTTTATTATGTCCAATCCCATAATGTTTATGTTCGCATATTATTATAAACAGTTACACAAAAAGCTATTGAATAAAATATATGTATCCTGATGTCATCGTTCGAACAAAAAACTCGTTGACTGACTCTACATTAACTTTATATAAGATAAGGAAATAAGTTTTTAGGTACTTTTTAGGCATAGAATAAAATGGTAGAACAACAGTGTGAACAAGAGTGTGTTGTTATTTTTTATTACAGTTTCTTAGAGGTACCCAATGAACCTTTTCTCTGACACACAGCTTCCTAAGAACTCCGATAACTTAGAATTTTAACTTGCTAGTTGAAATCTCACTAAATCTGAAAACAAATTTGTCGCGGTCATAAGATAAGGAACTAGCTTTTGCCCGCGGCTCCGCCCGCGTGGATGTCAGTTATTGCGACCAAACATAGCTCATGTCCTTTCTCATGGTCTAATCTACCCCTATACCAAATTTTATCGAGATCGGTTCAGTGTTCAAAATCGGACCAAATACAGACAAATAGACAGATAGACATACAGACAGACAGAGTTACTTTCGCATTTATAATATTAGTATGGATAATAAGATTTGAAATTAGGTCTTATGGCCTCTAGGTGGGGCAGAGGGTTACCACAGTACGCTGCCGCCATTCCTGTCAATCATGCTTCGCGTTTTGCTTCGCTGCAGGGTCCATCCTATGCGTAGAGGCTTAAGGCATAGAATTTGACTTTTTCTGTATTTTTTGCCATCTATCAGCATCAATTTGCCATGCCAAATATCAATTTGATTTCTGCAAAACATACATATTTAAATGTTTCTAAGAATATGCTAGTTAAGACAGTTAATATCGGAGGTCCTGGCACATAAAGGGATTCCCTGTTCAAATTTAGAACCAGCCATCTTAGCAAACTAACAGACAACCGCAGTAAAGCGACACTATTTGCCTAATGTTGTGAGTTTGGACGTCAGTACTCCTTTGGGAGATCGGGTCGGTAACGACACAGTGATAACTCTGGGGTTGCAAACGTTTATGAGCCACCGGGACGCTAGTGAAACGCCGGAACTTGCGGCAGATAGTGAGCTTGATGATCGACTGGGTAGAATAAATATATGGCATAGTTTGAGAAACCAAAGAACGCGCGTTCCAGATGTCGTTTTTTCCGAGAGACCTAAGTTACATTACAATAATGATTCTTTATTGTACAGCATAAATAATATTTACAAGATGTTTCAATTCGCAAGTTGTAAGGTACAGGCAATCGGCGGTCTTACAGCTAGGCTCGATTTCTTACAGATAACTTGCAAGAAATCGCGGCTACTAGTATTCTTCCGCAGCAGCTAAGCTACATTGGGTTTGGGTCCGATGGCAGTCGGCTCTAAGAAAACCAAAATATTAAAAAAAAGCTGCGAACTTCAGACGAACCGGCAAATCGCTACGAGGATAAAGATGATTATTAGGATGCCACTTACCTACGTACTTATACAGGTTAAAATATTGTTAGGTACAGTCAGCATCAGAAAGGTTTTTGCTACCAGGCAAGTTATATAACTGCTTGTAATAATAAAAATAAAAGTTAACTGAGTTGAAAGTTTGATGGCGAGCATAATCTTGTAAGTATCTGGATAGCGTGTGTATTAACACAATTTATTGGCAGAAGGCCTATTATAACCATCCGGTTATCTGCCATCTATTTATGTACGCACTTAAATTTATTAGATGGGTCTACACAGATCCGCGATAAAACAAGAAAAAATTGGAAATGTCAAGGTCTAGTTAGAGAACCTTTTGCGAGTGACTACGAATATACTCGTATTTTGTGTTTATTTATCATAAATACTTCCTAATATTGATTAATTATATTTATTATACAATCATATCAAGATAATCATCATTATAAAAATCATATTATTGATATTGAAAATGTTGAGATATGAAAAAATAGAGAGCTTGTTTACTAGTTTAAGAAAAAAGATCTTACTGTTTACGTTGTTAGTTCCTTGAAACTGCTTGAAACATGATTAGGTACTGGTAGGACGTGTAAAATAGTCCTACCAAAGTGGTGTGTTTGCACACAGAGCGTATAAGCTCCTATGGCCAGCAGTTAGGTAGTAATGAAAAGAAAATACACATGTGACCGCTTCTATGAAGGAAAACGCAAGAAAATCGGCACTGACCTGTGTTCCACCTCGTGAGGATTCAGCTGCAGACAGGCGTGGTTCCTGGCACGTGTTGGTGGGTAGGTATATTTCGACCGGCCGGTGACTTTCTTGAATTTGTCGTTTTCTTCCGATACACTTCACTTATACTGACTTGAGAATGTGGCCAAAGGAACTTATAGAATTACACAGAAAGAAACGAGGAGTTGAATTAATCAAACTTCCGTTTTATGCGTTAGCGGAGTCAAAAAAGGACACCTTTCGGTGCTGGGTGCGTGTTACTGACTGATTCTAAATGAGCGGGTTGAACGTAATGAAGCTTGAGAGTCCCGCTCATAGAAACTTCGTTCTCAAAATATAGTTCGAACAGATCCATTCACAGCGCCATTCATTGGCCTTCTTCAACACTAAGTGGTCAACAAATGAGCGCCAATATTCAAACATTATTCGATACATAGAAGCGGTTTATTAAATTACAAAAATTGAAATACAATTAAATTATGTGGGAAACAATTAAGAAAGTACCTAAGCGCTCCACCATGCACCCGGCTTTGGAACGTCGCAAGACGTTACGAAACAAACAAGCGAACACTGGCTGATTAGAGCCCATAGTGAATTTGTATAACATAGTAATACACATAGCGAAAATAACAACTTAGACTAACAATATTCTATCTAAAGTATGTTTAAAGTTTGAGTTAAAAATTAAAGTTTAAGATTCTATTTAGCGTTGTAAGTTATTGCGTTGGGAAAGGATACAATTTGGTTACAGCGCGTTTGTAAGTACCAGTACGCGTTTTATATATTATGATGGACATGAGGAGTCCAGGTCCAGTATGACAATTGACAACGTGAAAATGCTGAATTATTAGATCAACAACGTGATCGCGTTTAGAGAGAAGGACAGGATGTAATCCTGATACAGAATGAGGTTCGATCTTAAATTTAAATCGTGCGAATTTTAAAACGTATGTAATGATACGTAGTAGTTTCTGCCAAGAAGAAACACGTTGTGCTAATGTACATAACAATGGCGACTCTGTGTGTTTTGTTAACACATTTGCCTTATGTTCTGGTAAGTCAGAACAGTTGGCGGGAGAGAATGACTTAATAGGCCATTCATCAGGGGGGCCACGGATCCATGCTGGACCGTTCCACCACAAATCATGAGTCAAAAGTTGCGAAGGGAGCATGCCGCGTGATAGACAATCACTCGGGTTAATGGCTCCGGCGACGTGATAAAAATGCTCAGCGTTCAAGTTTTCTTGACACTGAGCGACCCGGTTGCTAACAAAAATCGACCACCGATGTGGTGACGAGTGAACCCATGATAAGGCAATCGTGGAATCAGAAAAGGCGTAAATGTCAGTAATGGGAATGCGTAATGCATAAGAATCACGTACAGTTCTTATTAACTTTGACATAAGCAAAATAGCACATAACTCTAAGCGAGCAAGCGTAGTAATCTTTGTCGGAGTGACCTTTGATTTCGCACACAAAATGCGAGTTTGAATGACAGATGGGTAGGTACAATGTGCATAAATAACACATCCCATGCCATTCAGGCTGGCATCACAAAATGCGACAAGACGTAGTTCGCAATCAACTTCGACACCTATATGTCGCGGAATTTTTAAAGTGTCAAGCAATTTTAATTCTTGAACGAGAGCGGAAAAGCGTGAGCGTATATGCTCTAGAGCAGGGTCATCCCAATCACTCTTACTAAGCCAAAGTTCCTTAATTAACAACTTGGCGTAGAGTATCACAGGTGTCACCAACCCGAGCACGTCAAATAGTCGTGCAACTATAGGGAGTATATTTCTCTTAGTGCACTTCTCATCTACCAAGGTGGATGTGAAATAAAAATTATCTCCACACGGCTCCCACGAGAGACCTAAAACCTTTGCGACATGACTGCCAACATCAAACTCAAGCGATTTGCGGTGAGTATTTATGTCAGCGTTCATTGCGATAGGAAATAACCTAAAATTTAATAATAATAAAAACAGGTCTGCCTGTAAATTGGGACCAATATGTAAAATATCATTGAGCGAACGACAAGTGTGGGTTTTAGCGCTCGCGTCTAACACAATACGCGGCATCGGTTCGTCATGTCGAACCACTGCGCGATGTGGTATATAATAACCATCCATAGACAAATTAGAGTCATCAACGAGACCAAGACAACCGTTATCCAAACAATCCCGAATAACCTTATTGTAATTTTCGCGTACGGTTGGTGATTGACGAAGTTTACGCTCGAGCGACAAAAACCGGCGGTGAGCGACGCCGCGCGAGTTCCCTAGTTCAGAGGGATCCTTGCAGGACGGCAGCGCAACGGAATAACGACCTACGTCATCGCGAGTCACAGTAGATGTGAAAATATTCTCGCACTCGGTTTCTTCTGGAGACAATAGGCGTTTCACAGGAACTTCCTCAAGTTCCCAAAAATTTTGCACTAAATCATTTAGTGCTAGCGCAGAAAAGGATGCGGTTGTAGGCACAACAACTTTACGTGGGTAATCACCCATAAGTACATACCCAAACGCGGTTGACAGTACACAAGGGGCACTGGGGCCACACTCGACTCTATTTCCTAAGTAGATATACGGGAAGAGCTGTGCACCTAATATTATATCAATGTTTCCTGGAATGTTCCAGCTTAAGTCAGCAAGCGGTAAATCGCGAAGATTTAACTCGCGATCACACTTAATTAATTGCGAGGGCAATTGATCCGTAAGGCTATTCATAACTAACGCATGTATAGTATACTTATGATCTGCATAAATACGAGATTCAATGTCCAAATACACATAGCCTATTATCGTGTGCGAAATGGAGCCAACACCTTTGACAACAGAATTACTCATTGGTATTATTGGTAAATTTAATAAACGACAACAGGACAATGTTATTAAGTTATTCTGTGAGCCATTATCAATTAGACATCTGACTACAGATTTATTTCCAGTGCTACCTTTAGGGCGAGCATACACCTGAGCGGTTGCCAAGAGAATATCACCCTTATGGCTAGAGGCATACGAATGCACAGTGCTTGAAGCGAGCGGTGACTCAGGAATGGGACTGCCATTGTCGCACTGGGGCGGCGAGAAAGGGACAGCACTCGTCGCATGCGAGTGCGAATTATTAAGATTATTATCAAAATGCAATAATTTATGATGTTTTTTCTGACAGAAACAAACTGACGTACTTTTACATCGCGGGAGATTATGTAATGTGCTTAGACAATTCACGCAACCACGCTTAGATTTAATAAACTCATATCTAGCCTTTGCATTTTGCATATTTTTAAACTGAGCGCAGTTATACAGGTGTCGGTGGTCACTGCCGCCACATAAACAACAGGGCGCGTTACCTGCGGCGGGCGCATTCGACTTATTATTAATCGGCTCACTGACAACAAACGACTTAGAATTACGCTGTACACGCCTATCATTGGACTGTGGCGTCCCAGCGGTGGACGACTTCGCATATGACGAAGACCGCGGGTTTGACCGTTCAATCATCTTAGCATAATCTTGTACAAAGTCGATCAGCTGTTGCGTCGTAGGTATATCGACACCTCGAACAGAAAGTTCGAAGGCTTGGATGGTTAGCGTGTCCATTTTCCTCAAGGCACATTGTAGAAACACGAAGTCCGTTAAATCATTTATACCTAACTCTTTAAGCGCGGCGATAGAGGAGGAATATATACCTATAAATGAATCAAGTGAGTTCACACTAGGTGAACAATTCTTTAAGTCTAATATATTATTAAGATAATATGAACCTAATGAGCGTTTATCTTGGTATTTCTTGACCAAGGCGTCCCACACTATACTGTAGGTCTCACTTGACGGAACAATACCGGCAGTGAACTTTAATGCGTCTTTGGTTAGTTTTGAGAATAGGTATTGCACACGTTGCGAATCAGACAATTGTGTGTTCGAATGAATATTGGCCTTAAAGGACTGATAAAATGTATTCCAGTTTTCAGGGCGTCCGTCAAAACTCGGAATAACAAGCATTTCCAATTTCACTACAGACGCGCTTGAATTACTCGGCCCGTGTGATGCGACCTCCTTGACCTTGAGCGTAGATAATTTATTTCTAATGCGTTTTATTCTCGAATACAATTCATCGAATGAGTCAAGGCAAGAATAGTCGGGCTCCACAGGGGGTTCTAATGATAAATTTAAGCTATTTATTTGATCTACAATCGACTCGAACTTATCGCGAACGACATCGATGTTCTCGGTCTCAGACAGAAAATCTTCATTCGCTCGCGTCGTTATGTCAAAACACACAACTGATTTCGACGATTTATACCAACGATTAATGCGTGCAAACAATAATTCTTTTTTTTGATTCAACAGAATAAGCTTCGTCTCGAGATCTGACGACATGTTTGCAAATTAACGATAGGTAGGACCTACCTATTGAAATATAACAAGAAGATTATCTGTAAGGTACCTACTATAATATAATAGTAATTCAACACAAACAGTTTAGATATACCTACTTTTTTATTGAAAATTGTACTACGGCTTATTATATAATAGCGCAAGTAGCACAGCGGAGCGGGAATGTATTAACTACGTAACTAGATAGGTACTTACCTACAAAGTTACGCGTATGCGAATAGAATGATGATTATTTACCAATTAATACGTAAATCACCAACTATTATAAATATCTACCAATTATTACGTAGATTTAGCGTTTTAAATGCAGAATTTACCAAATAATTTACGTAAATCTGTTAGCGAAAGAAAGTAATGAAACTAAGATGGCGGAAAGAATTCACCAAAATTACGTGAATCTTTTAATTAAATGAATAGGAAAGAAATATTATTCACCAATAATTACGTGAATATGTTATTTACTGGCCTATCCGACTCGTAAGGACCATAAGTTATGGTAGGACGTGTAAAATAGTCCTACCAAAGTGGTGTGTTTGCACACAGAGCGTATAAGCTCCTATGGCCAGCAGTTAGGTAGTAATGAAAAGAAAATACACATGTGACCGCTTCTATGAAGGAAAACGCAAGAAAATCGGCACTGACCTGTGTTCCACCTCGTGAGGATTCAGCTGCAGACAGGCGTGGTTCCTGGCACGTGTTGGTGGGTAGGTATATTTCGACCGGCCGGTGACTTTCTTGAATTTGTCGTTTTCTTCCGATACACTTCACTTATACTGACTTGAGAATGTGGCCAAAGGAACTTATAGAATTACACAGAAAGAAACGAGGAGTTGAATTAATCAAACTTCCGTTTTATGCGTTAGCGGAGTCAAAAAAGGACACCTTTCGGTGCTGGGTGCGTGTTACTGACTGATTCTAAATGAGCGGGTTGAACGTAATGAAGCTTGAGAGTCCCGCTCATAGAAACTTCGTTCTCAAAATATAGTTCGAACAGATCCATACACAGCGCCATTCATTGGCCTTCTTCAACACTAAGTGGTCAACAAATGAGCGCCAATATTCAAACATTATTCGATACATAGAAGCGGTTTATTAAATTACAAAAATTGAAATACAATTAAATTATGTGGGAAACAATTAAGAAAGTACCTAAGCGCTCCACCAGGTACTATGGGATGATTGGATACTGGTCTTTATGCCGGATAGAAAAAGAAGTTTGAGAATTAATATAATTATTAATTAATATTTAATTATGACACCACAACAAAATTCAAGTGTGAAAGTTCGTGATGTAGCGTCCAGTAATGTCCTTCAATCATGTCCTCATGTCTTTTATCTTATAAAATAAACTCGGTTTTAAATTTTTAAATTACTACAGACTCTAGAAACGGAACCCAGTAGATCGTAAACATCAATAGTTTCAGTATCGCACAGTTAATAGTGCGAAACATAATAAATTATGACTTACTTCCTTGCTCTTTCGCGCGGACACAAAAAAGATAAGAAAAAAAAAGCAAGTTCTTTCTTGAAGAGTAAGCGCTGAAAAATGACGTGTCCTCATTTTTATCTTGACACAGAGACGGTGCACGGGTTAACGTGTCGTCGACGTAATTTTGTTATACTCGCCGGCTCATAGATAGGACCGATTACGGAAAGATCCTTGAGGATGGAAGTACGTGAAGCCCCCGGCTGTCATAAATATCAGTGGCAGATTAATGTAGGCAGTCACTACCCTCAAATATCGTGATAATCCATACTAATATTATAAATGCGAAAGTAACTCTGTCTGTCTGTCTGTATGTTACGCTTTCACGCCTAAAATACTGAACCGATTTTGATGATATTTGGTATAGGGGTAGTTTAGACCTTGAGAAAGGACTTAGGCTGGGTTTTGTCGCGATAACCAACATCCACGCGGGCGGAGCCGCGGGCAAAAGCTAGTCTTTAATATACCTTTTAATGTAGACTTTTTAATCCGTAAAGTAGTGAACTATTAGAATTCCCGAAAGTGCAATTAAGTGGGATAATCGCTTAGTCTCACACTCGCGCCCAGGCAGGCTCGCAAGTTTTTAACGAGCACTTTCTTTTAAACTTTACACTGACACGTCTAGCCTCTAGACGTGATAAACGATCATATTTACGTAGTAAATCTTCCACATTCATCAACGTTTGCGTAAATGCGGTTAAGACAATATGTCTTAAGTTTCTCATGAAAGTAAGAATGCGTAATAACTTTTCTAGTGTGTAGCGAGAGTAACACTACCCGTGATGAAGGCGACCGGAATGAAAGTGCACAATGTAATTTAAGATGCACATCGGATAGGTATGTTTACTTTCTTATACCTAGTATCAAAACAAGCATCATAATAATTTTAATTTTCTCTGCTAACCGCATCTTTATGACGGTTTTCTCCTAGCACGTGTGTACACGCACTTACTATAACAAATACCGAGTGAAAGGGGTGAGTACGGATTAATGGGTGAATAAAGTTAAAATTTTAATTTTTTTTTCTCTTTATTTATTTACAGGACTTTTATCTTGAGACATGTCAGTCCTATTGTAACAAAATTACATTATTGACGACTAATTTAAACTTAATTAAAACTAATTTACCAAGTATTTCTACACATCTAATAAACACATTTTGCAGCATCCGAATGAGGTGCGGACAAAATACTATGGAATGAGCCTATATTTTCTACTCTTACATTAAAATCTAAAAGCAGTTGTTCCCTAGCACTACGATTCCGTTCACACTCCAAGAGCAAATGGTGGACTAAAATTCTCATGTATCATAAATATCATAATAATATATTTTCTCCCGTAGGTAGGTTCAGTAGGATCGGTCAGATGCTGACTGTACAGTACAGAAGAAGAGTTTGAATTAAATTTCTTTATTTGGTACAAAAGGTTTCACTATGGTACACATATTGAGAACACTTGTAATTTTTCCACAGTACCTATTTATTATATTGAACCTGACCGGTTTCGCCTTACGGCATTCTCAAAGGTTTATATTTAGCAAAGGTTTGGATGTTCGAATTCCTAAAAACTACGATATTTTTAGGAATTAGAACATCCAAAACCTTGGGCGAAACCGGTCAGGTTCAATATAATAAATACTGTGGAAAAAGTACAAGAGTATTCTCAATATGTGTATTACACTAAGTGCCATAAATCAACAGTATAATAGTACATTATGATATAAGTGCGGTAAGTTGAAAATTACAGCCGAGGCGATATTACTAGCCCGAGCCATCGGCGAGGGCTATAAGGAAGCAGAGGCTGTAATTTTCAAAGCGCACGTATGTCATACGACGTTTTATAACATATTTACGAGGAAATTAATAGTTAATACAGCGAAAAGAAAAAGCGCGCGGAATTATTTTTACTTGTCCACAAATAAGCGATGCGCGCGTGTTAGATTTAGGGGGGTAAAATTAGAGGTGACCATATATATATAAGCCTATAACTTACTATATATACCCATAAACAGGATGCCATTTGTAATTATGTATTTGAACCAAGGAAATTAAACAATAAATACAATTCTGTTTTATCACTCTTTTATTCTGTTATACTACGTCAGTTCCAAAAGCTGTTGTAGACAGGAAAGAACTGACAAGAAAACCTGTCTGCCTTCTAACCACAACATAATTAATATTTTACTTCATGTTACACCAGGCTCGTAGCCAAATATTACAATATAAGACAACCCTGATTGCAGACCAGTTACAACAGTATAATAGCTAAAACTATAACACAGATACTTATCACATAGGAACCACATTGGAGTCGAACCACTTCTCATAATTATAGCCAAATATTACAATATAAGGCAACCTTGGTTGCAGACCAGGTACGACACTATAATAGCTAAAATTATAACACAGATACTTATCACATAGGAACCACATTGGAGTCGAACCACTTCTCATAATTATCAGTATGACAATACTTGCACAGTCACTAATGTGGTATAATGATATTCAATCATCTGGTATATCAGTTAAACAGACTAATAGCCGACACAACGATACATAGGTAGTACATAAAACTTAGATACCACACTGGTATCGAACCAGCCCTTATAATCATTGGTATAGCCATACTTTTACAGACATTATGATAGTTTATTATCCCCAAGGATTATCGCAAATACATCAAGTAATACTTTGAGTCGGTTACTTTACAAGTATATTTTAGTTTCACAATATTTAGAACACCCAAAGAGGGTATTTAATTATAATTGCTAATTCAATTACTTATTAAATACCAATCCACTATTATATTATTCACTATAACAGTAGTTATTACTACATTCACTACATTCACTTTTATAACCCTGTAAGTACATATTATTATAACATTATAAATATAACAGAGGTATATCGTACCTCACACTTCGACGGCTCGGGATAGACTGCCCGAATGACATCTGACATCGTCTTTTTATAACATTTGAGACGTCGCATTGCATCGAATGATTTTCATCTACCTACTTATAAAAAATATTGTATAAAGTAGTTTCTTATTTACAAATCCTTTAAAATATTCTTTATAGTAATATAAATACACTATAATACATCAAGCTACACCTCACCTGATCGCTGGCCACTCTATATTTTAACATGATTCTAACACGCGCATCAACGTTTTTTTTTTTAGGCAAAGGTACAAACACAGCCAGTATTACTAATAAAGTAAATTAATATTTTTGTTACAAATAAATGGTTGTAATTTATTGTTTAAATTAATTAAATTAAATAATTAAATGTTTATTTGTTATATTTTATTTTCCAAAGTTAATTTTATTCATAAAATATTGACCACTTTCTTGACATAAAACCTCTTTGCTAAGATTTTTAAAAGTATCGTTCACGGAGTATCTTAAAACTTTATTAAAAAAAAAACACGTGCCTTTTACATTACATTATCGCACAAGTACGTAATGAGATACATTACGATATTGAAATTGGTGTAATTATAACCACTTTACGAGCAAATATGTTATAAATAGTATTTCAATATGGTTTTTATAGAGGCGAGCATTTTTTTTATCTCTAATTCGCACACATCTATAGCTAGTACTATTATCTATTCTGTGTCTATAGTTTGATATATTTTAGAGCAGTTAAAACCAAAGTTTGTTTGCTAGTATTCTTTATCATTAAGTCTTCTCGTATATGACACAGAATGTAATATTGCAATGATCTTTGCATTGCACATTGAACATACGCGATCGCTGTCAAGTTTCACTGGAGGACCGATGCGTCACTTTCATATTGGGGTTCTACTAACATGTTTAGCGGCTAGACCACTACTTCATTTGTCATGTAAACATCACCGATCGGTTTCACTTGTAGCCAACCAGCTCCTAAGCAATCGCTAATTAAGGTTAAGGAATCATTAATTGGATAGTTGTTTAAACTTTCGGTTTATTTCTGAGAATTACTGAGCTCGTGGGTGTATAGGGTATCAAATGAAATTCAGGTGGCGGAACACTAGGGGAACATAGAATCTGAAGAGTTGAGGCGCCGTCGATTCGACAGAAGAAGGGTATCGAAATGTTATAAGAGGAGTAGGTACTATAGGTACTTATTTACCGTCGCCCTTAAAGACGGATATAAGGAGAAGGAAAATTTGAAATGATTCAGGTGTGGCCGTGTGGCTAATAGCTCAGTTGGAAGAGCATTCCCCCTGTAAGGGAAAGATCGTGAGTTTAAGTCTCACTTGAGCGTTTCATTTTTTCCGATGTTTTTCGAACTTTAAAGGTAGCATAAAAAATGCTATAAAAATTCAGCCAATTATTTATTAGTTTTATTTATTTATTAATTCGCTTGTAATGTGGTACAATAACAGATGTTAATATAAAATATAGTAACTATATCTAGTCCAAGCACATTCGCCATAAAGTTGGCATGCAAACTCAAATAATTTATACATAGCAATATCCACTTAACATCTAAAATTACTAAGTACAGTCACAATAAGAGTGCAGCGTCTAATGTTGACGTTTATGAGTACTTATCGCAAAAGAAAGTCATCTAAACGTGCTGAGGTAATACGAACGCGCGTGACCAACCACATTTATCTTTATTGCTTATCTATCATCTTAAGTAATGAAGGGACAGAGGGAACAGTATGCTGGATTATATAAAAGTGGTCGTTTTGGACTTAAATTCTCAGAACGTTCTTTACTTTTAACATTGTCAGATAGATGTAATCTGGCTAGCGACTCTGCTAGCGACCCGGCCTCGCACTGGAATCTATATCCATGCTAATATTATAAATGCGAAGTAACTCTGTCTGTAAGTTTTCGCGCATAAACCACTGAACCAACTTTGATGATTTGGTACAGGTAGAGATTAGACCTTGAGACAGGACATTGTTTGGTTCCGATAACTGACATCCATGCGGGCGGAGCCACGAGCAACAGCTAGTAAAGTATAAAAATAAATTTAAGTACCTACATGATGATAGATTTTAGATGTTTCCTTGGCGGACCACGTTAAAAAATTGACCGAAGCCAAACCGGGTTTGAAAAGGTGAGGCCCTCAAG
This sequence comes from Eilema sororculum, assembly GCA_914829495.1. Taxonomy (NCBI): domain Eukaryota; kingdom Metazoa; phylum Arthropoda; class Insecta; order Lepidoptera; family Erebidae; genus Eilema; species Eilema sororculum. The sequence goes on along the minus strand of OU618545.1, from coordinate 17,814,342 downwards.
CTGAGTGCTGCCATTGTTAACATGGTACATGTTTACGATGGTGACCCTCTTTTTGATACTTTGCCTTTAGCTTATCATCAGCGAGGTGAAGTCCAATTGAAGTGTCCTTTTATTAAAAAAAAAACACCTGTACTCTATTATTAACAAAATGCCCGGCCAACTGTACCATCCAATCGTACCAAGGGCAAAAAATGTTCCTAAACTTTATAATCACGTGGTTTGGTTATTAGAGCGATTATCGAGATTCCACTATCTAGTCAGTACCCGCATTCCGCCATCACCGGTGCGAGTACCGTTAGGAATGATTACACTCGAGTAATTACATGTGTGTACGTTTACATATATGTATAAGTTTATGTGGGTGTGTGAAAATGGGACACTTACGGACGATAATATGTTCTGGTTTTTGAGATTTCTCGTAAGTGTTGTGTGTAGGCTTAGAGACGGAGAAAGAAAAAGAAAAAAAAAACAATAATAGGTCTTTACCTATGAAATTGCCGCTCTGCAGTAGGTACTGGCCATTTCAAATAAAAAAAAATTTGTTTGGCTAAGAATTCTATTTTCAAATTAATTATATTTTAAAAACATGGAATTATTTTTCCAAAGGTAGTAATTTGTTTATTAAAGCATTGATTGCATGGGTGATTAATATAAATAAAAAAATACATCACAAATAATTGTTTAAATTTTTTCAAACAAAACAGCAATTTCATAGGTAAAGACCTAATATATTTAGTTCATGAAGAGTTTACTTTCGGGAATAGAGATTATCTATCTACTGCTTGATCGTTCAATTTGGCCATATTATGTTTTTTTAGGTCCTATTTGTCACCATCCCTATCGGCTAATTTATTCAGATTTGTTTTATACAGCTGTTCTTTTTACAGTTCCGGGTCCTTGCGTGAAAAAGCATCAGATTAAGGAAGTCAAATAGACGTCACGTATATTAAAAAAAACAGTCGCCAAAGAGTTTGGAGATCTACATTTGATTAAAATTCGTTCAACAATAATATAGATAGTAAGTAAAGCGAAGATCACATTCTTTTAGCGTCATAAATCCCACGTATGTAAAGACCTTCTTCAAGTTGAACAGATTTGGTTGAACACAAAGTTTTTCACGAACCATTGTCGGAGTATTAGAAGATACGTGCCCTGCATGACGCTGTCACATTTGTATGTGATGGCCAAGAATTGTCTTCGCTTTGCTCCCGAAAAATATGTTGGAGACTTTCGCACGGTGTTGGGAACTGTATTTATGTTGGACAAGTGAAAAGATAAGAAAATTATACGTTAATTGGGAGATAAATCAGATATTGGCAATTAAATTTTGTAGGAGATACGGTTGCACCTTTTCATACAACTTTATATGAAAAAGTGCGATCGTATCTCCTTTGTTTGTTCGTATTTTTTTTGTGTATACGTTATGTATCGAAAAGAGGTGGATAATAATTTGTAAATGATCTGATATCAGAATGTTGACAACGGAACTCTTCAACAGCTTTTGTACATGATTTTATCAATATATTAATTTTAGAAAATGATCAAATTAGGGGTTGAGAGTGGACGAGATACGTTTAAGGGTCGAGAGGAAACAAATAAGGAAATCTTTGTTTAGGGGTCGAGGGGTCGAGAGTGGATTAAACCGCTTTTAATATATTCATATCAGTACTTATTTTTGTTTATCGAATAGGTATCTACTTCACAATTAATAACAAGCCTTTTTTATTTGCGTTGGGCTACTCCCTCATTAAGAATAATATAAGCGGGCAAAACACGTCCCTTTATCTTAAATTATGCATACAAATAGCTAATTCATTTGGGTCAGTGTTTTGGCAAAGAGCCACGCGCAGTCAACTGCTTAAATCTTTGAAGGCATTTTAAATGCCAAGTTTAAAACTTACTTCTCAAACTGTACTGTTACTTACGACGTTAGCCAGTAAGGTAATAATTGAAGTAGGTGTGACGAAAAATGGCGGTTGAGACCCATTTTATTAAAGGAGTAATTACTGGTCATTTGTTTTCGGGTGACAAGACTTTTGCATTTGCATGTATAAAGAGATAATATAATAAAGTGGCGGATATGTACTATTAAAATAAGGTATTAAAAACAGGTGTTTTACATACACTAATATTATAAAGAGGAAAGATTTGTACCTATTTTTGTATGTTTGTATGTTTGTAATGAATAGGCTCAAAAAGTACTGGGCCGATTTAAAAAATTCTTTCACCAATAGAATGCTACATTCTTCCAATTTGACATAGGCTACATTTCATTTTGAAAAAAATTAGGGATCCTTGGTAAAATTTGAACACTGTAACCGAAGGTGTAGAAAAATGAGTCTTAAAATGTCTTTCGTCGAATGCGCTGCCGAAACTATAAATAATTGTCTACCCCGTGCGAAGCCGCGACGGGCTGCTAGTCTATTATACAGAGCTGTAAAAATAATCAGTTAGTCTATCGAGTATCGCAGTCCACTGCTAAACATAGACCTCTCCCAATGCGCCATTGCTCCTGATCTTCCGTCTTCCGCATCCAGTCCACCCCAGCCACCTCTTTCAGGTAATCAATCTATGTAAAAATGACGCTGACTTATAAATAAATTTCAGTTTCACTGCAAAAATTGTAGCCGAATTGAGCCACGGTAAATTTTTTTGGTAGGTAGGTAGGTACTTATATTAAGTTACCAAATCGACATTTCAAATCTTACTTTAATCTTCTTTTATACCACTTAAGTGGCAGACCAACACATGGCCACCTGATGGAAAGTGGCTACCACAGCCTATGGACGTGTACAACACCAGGGGAGTCATGCTCGAACAGCCGACCTTGTAAGAACAGAGAGTTTCTGTGCCGTCAGTGCAGAAGACAAAGCAAGACAAGCCTTTTGTTCTTCCCACTGACAGCACAAAAACTCTCCAGTGAGCACTGTTTTGGCTATACCTGAAAGCATAGGTGAAATGCAAATAAATAACAGCGTGAAAATCGGACGTGCGTGCGTATAGGTGTTCCGTCTGCAGTCAACATGTACGAGCGTGCACGCAGAGTGCACTGTGTGCCGTGAATCGTGAAATCTCGGCCAAACGAAAATACATAATCAACGAAGTCAGTAGAAGTTAGTAGCTGTCAACTCCCCGTCTTCCGCTTTTTAATTTATAATTAGTATACTTGTAAGAAAGCTGCACACTGCACTAAAAGGGGAAACTGCTAAGATAAATTGTGATGCGTGTATCAGTAATTCTCATCTACCTGCTTTAATCCTGATTTCACTTCCTTTTTGTGAAGTCCCCTGCGATAAAAAATTCGTCTTTAAGTGGCTATCGAATAAAAAAAATAGGAGGTTTTAACTTGTGGGAAACAGGGGCAAGAATAAAGAAGTTGTAGGTTAGATGAAAGGATTTGTTAAAAACAAGTTATACCACGGTACAGGGTAAATCATACTTCACCACTGACGGTTCACAGAATTTGGACAAGGCGAGAAAATGACCTAATCTTGAATTTCGAATTAGAATCAACGAAAAGGCAGTTGCATCGGGTAAAATCCAATTAAATAAATAATAGAGTAGTACAGTAAGAGAGCAGTCTTCAAATTAAATAAATAAATAAATAAATAAATATTACACAACATTTTACACAACGCTATCTGTACCCATGGTAAGCATAGCTTAACTAGCTTGTGTTATGGAATCTAGAATGCGGATAAACATACTTAGATACTTTTTTTTTGTAAATACATACATACTATACATAGAAACACCCAGACCAATGCAAATAGCCATATTCATGCATACAAATATTTGCACTGAGCGGGAATCGAACCCGCGCCTCCTGCGTAGCAGTCGCGTTCACTACCACCACGCCACGGAGGCTGTCAATTCCAAAGTACATGCCCTTCTGAAGAAGAAGTAAGTGTTATTATGGATTACGGGATATCGTTTCAAAATGTATGATTAAAATATTAAAGAACTAGCTACCAGCTCCGCCCGCGTGGATCTCGGTTATCGCGACCAAACATAGGCCTATGTCCTTTCTCATGATCTTATCTACCCCTATATCAAATTTCATGGAAATCGGTTCAGTGGTTTAGCCGTGAAAGCAGACAGACGGACAGAGTTACTTTTGCATTCATAATATTAAGTATGGATTGTGATTATCAAATTCATCTCGTCTCTTATATAATAAACGTCCAGTCCAGAGGAACCAAATTGCTATACTTAAAAATCACTAGTTAGAGTGCAAAAAGTAGTAAATGCGATGTATTTCAGAGATACAAATTTAATACGGCGATTTACTCGAGCATAAGCTTGGAGCTGTCGAGAGCAGTCCTTATCTCTCGCCGTAGATTTATGCACAATAAAGTAGAAAAATATCTAGCACAATGTTGTACAATGTTTAAAATTTGATAGCGATTTGAGCATATTTTGATGATTCGTCACTGATTGGTAGTTTGAAATTACTCATTCATTCATCATTAAGGTATTTTTTTTATTTATATTTCAATAAATAAAGCAAGGAATGCCGGGCCAGATGGGGTTCTCGGAGGGGGCGGACTTGCGATGTGAATGTAGAGTTACTCCACAGACAATGGCCCATCAGTTGACATGTGCTAAATGCCCATATACATGTACACCGCAGTACCTTATATGCGCCTCCGAGAACGCCATACAGGCAGTATACTGGAAGAAAATAATTTGAGGGCCGAGGCGCCATCGCCACGTTAGAAGAGAAGAAGAATAAATAAATAAGGGTATCGGAGTCCACGACTGGACATTTGTCTCAATGTGCGTCACAGCCATAGATTCTCCCGCCTTCTACGTTCTCTCTAGAGTCCATCCCATGGAGAATTCTGTCCTCCGTGGTCCTTCCGTTCGTGACGATTCCGACTTCTGATTTACCGATTCGTGATCTCCAGTAACCTTTAGTAGCTCATGCAGCATTATTCATGCATCTGTTACGATTTTCATCCAACAAGCTCGTGTTTCCTTGAATAACAGTTAGGGTCATTAGCCAAATTGTTCATGGAGTTACGTTAACCATTGAATAATCTCGACTCGGTCTAGTTCTTGTCGAGATGAGGTTATTTACACTTTCTTTGTGATGTTTTATGACCCATAGTCAAGATGTAACATCAGTGTTACATTTCATAATTATGTTAAGAAGTACCAAATTGCCAAAAAAAAATTCTGAAACGGAAAATGTTCTTTGTGTTTTTTTTAATTTTACCAGCCTTATAAGTTGGTCGACACACACTCACACACACACACACACACAAACACACACACACACACACACACACACACACACACACACACACACACACACACACACACACACACACACACACACACACACACACACAGAGACACACACTCCCACACATACACACACACACCCAGTGGGTGGTCACCCACATACACACACAACTATACAAACACATTCATAAATAATTTAATTTAACTTGTGATATTCTATCAGCACTTGTTATATTTATCCCAGTGACATTTAACTTGTAATAAACCATTGAAGAATTATATTATTAATTTTGGCACTTATGCTAGTAATAGTTTCATTATAAACACTCCAAACATTTTTTATTTAAAAATTACTTTCACCTAAACAATCATAAAAAAGCTTTCTGTCGAATTACGCGTCACACTTTTTCTATTGTTTTTTTTAATTGAATTATTTCTATACCGCACTGGCATTGCTGATGACTAAGGAGGCCTTGTATATAAATCTTTTAATTTCATCAGTTCTACAATGCGGCAAGCCTCTAGATCACAATCTTGTTATAATTAGATACTTTTACATTAATTCAGAAACAGGGAGAGAGTAAATATCAAAGTGATATAATCATTTTTAACATTGAATCTATGGTGTTTTTATTATATGTTTTAGAAAGTGCTATGAACATTACATGGTGCGTTATGTATGAGTGAATGCCTTTGTAAGAGATAGTTACTGTGTGAAAGAAACAGTTACGACGAACAAACAATGAGAGGTAACGCAATGTTAACCGAATTATCACTATCTACTAACTATTTTATGGGTGCTTTACGTTAGTTTCGCCCAAATACTTTTACAGCGGATTTCACCAAAGGAATAAGAAGAGTCAATTTCTATTACTGACATTGAGGAAAACGTGTGATCCCAGTTTAGTGGAACGAAGTTAAATAAATATATTTACGTCAGTGAATCCCCGAACGGCAGTATTTCGTTACCATGGTGAATGTCCTGGTGAGCTCTTCCAATTAGTCCCACCCTCTCCTTTCTTTCATAGGAAAACACGTGCAGAGCTAAGATGCCAACCGTATACGGTGCAGAGTATACCTGCTAGAACCAAGCGTTTCAGTGACTATGTCGTACCACTAAGACCTGGAACTCCCTGCCAGCTCACGGGTTTCCTTCTTCCTACAGTCCCGGGTCCTTTAAGCGGGGCGTGAAAATTCATCTGATGAGGCCGTCAAGCTGAGTGCCACCACTGTTAACATGGTACATGTTTACGATGGTGACCCTCTTTCCGAGACTTTGCCTTTAGCTTAATATCAGCCGAGTTGAAGTCACATTGACGTGTGCTATATATATAAAAAAAAAAACTACGTAATAGGCGGTCTATTACCGTGAAGGATGCATTTTGTCATGGGTTGTGTGTGTAATATCGGATGAAGGTCTATCCCTTAGTCGCCTTCTACGATTCCTACAGGAAGTAATGAAGTGGCCGTATTCTACTCCATCGGGAACTAACTCGGCATTTTTTACCCATGACAGTATATGCGTTTGGGGTGAGAGGATGTTTGTGTGTTTGTTTGTTTGTGCAAATCCATGTTGCCATTTTTTCCAAAAATACTAGTCGGATTTTGATGCAGTTTTCAATTATTGGTTTGGGTTTGATTGGGGCATGTATTTAGATAGGTGTTACGGTGACAACCCACTGTTGGGCGCTGCAGTAAACATTTTTTGAATTATTTTTAATACGTCGCGAGTTTTTTCAAAATTTTTAATTTTGCGTTTTACTTGTATGAGTAAGAATATTACGGAGGAACGAAGTATTCTTAATTATTAATGAACGGTTCCCGATTTTCCATCCCCTTAAAGTAACTAGAGGTCAATCAATACCGGGGTTTACTTTATTAATGTACTTATCAAACTGTAAATCCTTTTAAATTAATTTTCGTCGGTAACTTACTGAACTAATTGGATCTGTTGCTACAGGGCAGTTAAATATTTTGGTAGGTAGGTAATACTTAAGTTAATAAGTAAAATATTACTAGATATGGACATAAGTGGTGCTTTTAGCATTTCTTTTACATAATAGTAATATTGATTGTTCAAATCCAGTTTTAAATTCAATTACACTTAGCATTACATTTATGAACAACCTGTGATAAGGATGAACAGCTAGCGCCCCAGGTCGGTTACATATTTTAATTTTATGCGTGTGTGTATGTGTGTGTGTGCGTGTGTGTGTGTATGTGTTTACATATGACACCTCTGCCTATTATATGTAGTAGTATATAATACTATGAGTAGCCGAACACCATAGCATACAACTTTATATGAAAAGTTGTATAAGTACTTATATCCTTTGTCGACTGTATCTAAGTAGGTCAGATATAAACTGCTATCGGTACAGTTGGCGTGTACAGAAATTCACAGTAATATCTAGAACTTCAAATACAACTCCGTACCGTGCTAAGGAGTATTGCATATTGCATATACCGCTTTTTTAGTAGGTACGGAAATATTAGTTCAAAGCTGTATGAAGTACGTGAATTCATTCAATTTCCTCAGTGCAATTTTGAATATTTCTTTCAATTCTCTCTCTACATTTTCAACTATCAAAGGTACCAAAATGCATAGCTAGTAAAACAACTGAAATTCTGTTCACATTTTCATCTCCATGACCTGAATATTACCTTTATTATAATAAAAATAGTTGTGAAAAAAAATTGCAACTACATAATATTGAATTGTATTATTTACACGGGTTTTGCTCCGCTGTACCCCTGGTTTAGGGTATATAAAAATCTTTTTTTTCTCAAATTGAGTAGATGGATAAATAAAATAAATATTTCACATGGCTAGTCCCATTATCTCTTTTGTACCCATGGTAAGCTTAATAACTAGCTTGTTTTATCGAATCTAGAATGCGGATAAACATACTTAGATACTTTTTTGTAAATACATACATATTATACATAGAAACACCCAGACCAATGCAAATAGCCATATTAATGCATACAAATATTTGCACTGAGCGGGGATCAAACCCTGACCTCCTGTGTAGTCACGATCACTACTGCCTCGCTACAGAGGCACGTAACACGCAAGGTAGCTACCCCGTGGCACTACTGGTAGTATCAAGGGTAGTGCCAGTCATCCTCACGAGGTGAGGGCAACAAATGTGGGAGCAAACAAAAAATGTGTGCAATTTCATCGCTGTTAAAAAAGAATACAAGTGAAGAGAAAAGACGCAATAAAGAAATGCTCTGCACTACATGCGAGTTTGACGGCATTAACAGAATGTGGTCAAACTGTAGAACACCATTCCAGCTTCCGGAATGGTGAACCTCTAATATCGGTATTCAACTTTAGCTCTGTATCAGGCGGGGTGTATCAAATAGGCTTTGACTAAGTCGTCGATTCTTCCCAATACTGTTTAATATGATAGCTTGTGCTGAAAAGATATGCCTTGCAAAATTAAATATTGCATATCTAAACTGAAACTATGACTTTTCATTAGTTGAAATTCCCAAAAAAAGTCAAAATATAAACAATCAAATTCAATTCAAATATATACATTTTTAGATTCATCATTATATTTTAAATAACTTTTATTATGAACTATATACGTGCAAACGCAACGTAGACCGAGATAAATGCGATATTCTCTTGCACTCCATACATTTGCATTACGCGCTACAGAAGCCTGACGTCACAATTTCGTACGATTTTGTATGGAGCGTTTTCGGGCGGCGCGACAAATTGAATTTTTCAAAATCAAATATCTTGAGAACTATTTGTCGTACGAAAATTTTACTTTTACAGTTCATTATATTATAAGAAAGTGGTCATTTGAATCGAGGTCGAAAGTAAAAAATAAAAAGTCAAATAGCCTATTGACGGACCATATAACTTCATCCCATGCACGCTCAAGTTGTGGAATGAACTCTCTACTATGGCCAAAAAAACGTGTGTATATTATCTAAATGTCTTGTACCTAACAATACAATGTTTTGTTTCTACACTGGCGACGCATTCAAGCAAAATAATCACCTATGTTAAGAGGCGCTGATCATTTCAAGGTCATTGGAATTTTATGAAGCAGTAGGCCGTACGGAGTTGGCGCGGTGCCATGTCTGACAAAGCGTTCTGTGCCTTTGAAACACAAGGGGCCGGAATAGCAGATACTCGACTAGCTATGTATTACTTACATATTTCACTATCTTTTTACTACCCTGAAATTTATATGAACTTCATTTTTTATTATCTGTTCTGTTCTGTTCTTATTGTAGCATAGTCTTAAGTTAACATGTCACTGACAAATGAACACTATGCTCTTATTCTTTTAATCCATACTAATATTAGGTATACATTCTGTGTACTAAGTATCGGGAATTTGTCAATAAAACAAAAAATACAAATTATTCATCTAAATTAATTTTATCGCCTTCAAAGTAGGCCCCTATCGCTTGCAATACAACATCTCCACCGCTTCACCCAGTCTTCCATACATTTTTCATAGGCTATTTGCGGTATGGTCTTTAGCTCATTCAGTGAATTTTCTTTTATCGCTTCTATCGACTCAAAACGTTTTCCTCGAAGTGGTAATTTTAACTTGGGAAATAAAAAAAAGTCAGACGGAGCCATATCAGGTGAATACGGTGATTGGTCGAGAACTTTTGTTGAATTTTTCGCTAAAAACTCTTTCACTATAATGATTGTGTGTGATGGTGCAGCATCCATGAGAAGAAAACTGTCAGCATCACCTTGATTTTGGAGCGACTTTGCCGCGGTTTTTTGGGTTTCGGCTTGTTTTCGAGACGCCATTCTGAAGACTGTTGGCTTGTTTGCATGTCATACTCATAAACCCATGTCTCGTCGCCAGTTAATATACGTTTCATAAAAGTCGGATCCGTAGAAGCTCGGGAAACCATGTCTTCGGCGACATGCTTTCGCTGCGCTTTTTGAACAAAATTGAGCTCTTTTGGAACTAGTCGAGCGGCGACGCGTTTCATGCCTAAAATGTCAATGAGAATATTGTGGACGGACTTAAAAGATATGTTCACCTCACTAGCCAACTCTCTCAGACTCATACGTCGATTTTCGAGCACTAGCTTCTTGATTCTGTCGATGTTTTCTTTGGTCGTAGCGGTTGAAGGTCTACTAGAACGAGGCAAGTCTACTACTACTTTTCGGCCTTCTTTAAAAGCCTTATACCATTCATAAGCCCTTGTTTTCGATATACACGATTCGCCGTAGGTATTTCGCAACATTTTTAGTGATTCACCACATGAAATATCATTCAAAACACAAAATTTAAGGCACACTCTTTGTTCAACAATATTTTCCATTGTAAAAATCGCCGAGGACTAAAAACTATGACCAACAACAAGTGTAGTTTAAGAGGGGGTATAAAGGAAAATTGCCGATCTTTGATTTGATTTTTATACCCGAAAGTGTGCCTCAAATGAGCTTGTTTTTTTTAAATAGAAAATACGTTATATCTGAGAGGTACTCAATTTGGTGAAAACATAAAATAATGATATTTTGTCGATAAAATAAGATCACAAAGTTAGGCCTAATTTTTGATTATAATTAATTTATTGTCAAGATTATTCATATAGCTGAGTCAATTTTTATGTACAAAGTATAAAATTATAAAACCTAGTGACTCAATTTTTCACTTTGTTAAAATTATCTGGAATTTACGAGTAATTAAAAAAAAACTAATTCGGCGCTTAGGACGTTCTTATTCCGCGCATAACGGTCTCTTGCTATCGCACCTGACCCGAGGTGCCGGCCATCTGTTGTTTCACCAATTAGTCGGGGTCGCCCCGTTGAGACAAGAGGACTGTTTTTCTGTTTTCCGTCGAAAAAGTTCGTCGAAATTATGGGAAATAAAAAAAATCAAAAGATAAACTCTTAAAGAGAATCTAAAAGACTAAGAATTCCACTCTTGGCTAATTGTCGAAAGTAATATTTCTTTATTTTCTTTACTTAGTTACTAAGTACAGTTTTTGTATCAACCGTTGCCAGGGAGCCCGGGTATAGTATATGAAAATCAAATAGATGTCTTAGACCACATCACGTTTGAAGTATGTAACTAATGTTATTTTTTATAGCAGTAATATAATTATATTTTGCGAAAGTACTTATACATTGTATTATCAATTTTAATGCTTTTCAGAGTTGCTTCAGCTCGTAATAATAATAATAAAGATTTATTTCAGGCAAGCCCATATTTTTGTTAGTTACATTGCTCTTATGATCTAGTGTTAGTAAAAAATAAAAATAAAATAATCAAAAATCTTAAAATCTGCACTTGTAATATAACATAAGCTGATGAATCCGATCCAGTCGCATCGCTTAGTAAAAACTGTAACTTGTAACTTGTAACTGTAAGCTTATTGCAATTTTTTTTCTCACATTCAGTAAACATTTAAGATTCTATTCACTAAATAGAATTAAAAAATATGCAACGTTGTAAAATCTAGACACGCAGTAGCGTGTAAGCTAAGTTCAAGCAAAGGAACTGGCTAGCCAGCGCCGAGTGTAATAAAAACAAGTAGAGTGGTTTGAGATTCACATGGTCATTCACATTAGTTATGTACATCCCGACTAGTACTGTTTATAAAAAAATATATTAGATAAGTGAGTTTCAAAATCTCACTACACAATAAGCCATTTCCTTTGCTTTGGTTAAACATTCATTTATATAAATCAAGCAAATCAAATATAAAACAAGTAATAGAAAAATTCGACCACATGGAACACGGACGACCGCCCGTGGAAGGCTAGCTCAGAGTAAGAGCACTGGAAAGCCAGGGTTCACGGCTCTGGCGTTGAAGTCCCATTGTGGTTTGAATTTTTCGAAAAATTTGTCCAAATTGAATATTTTTAGTTTCATATTCTGTATGAACTAGTTAAAAGTAATACACTCAAGTAATAGATAGTTTTGAGGAAAATACGTAGTAAGTTTTTCATACTGTTTAGCCGTCAAAACAATAAGTAATAGGTCATTTCCTAAACCTTTTCCACAAAAATTCACAAATAGGCGTAGGTTTCAGGTAGAATAATCAAAATCATGTAATAAAAATAAGTAAATACCGTACCTAGCTCATTTTCTCATTAGTATTTGAGATGATCTTTCTTATTTATTAATTTAAACTCGAATTAATACAGTTTTTAACTATGAAATCACATTTCTAAAATCACATGTGTCGAGCAAAATGATAATATTTCGAAAACGGCCTCGTAATATCCACATTATTGACGTCATATGCATAGAATAGCTTCAACTCTTTTTGTATTTCCAATTATAGATTAAACAGATATTTTTTCAAATTAAATTTCTACCGTGATCGTCTACTTTTATGAACTGAAAGTAATATCTTTAGGCGTCTTGAACCAATTTCAGTATGAAATATACATTTATTTACCTTATTCTTATCTTCTCATAACAAAATTACAAGTATATTACATGTAAGCATTTTGTAATTATTATTGAAATAAATATTTCTATAACTTACTTTTTCGTATTATTTATGCACTACCTGTAAAATTATTCAGCGAATCGTCATAGTTCTTAGGGTGATTTTATCTAAAACACAACAAATTATAATAATACAGTGAAAATTTATTAAAATTTATATCGTGATAAAACTGTCTTAGTATAAATATTTGACGATTTCAAAAAATATGCATTTTTTGACCACTATATTTTAAGCTGTTTATTAAAGCTAAGCTGCTTATGTTTATTTTACAAATCGCACTCATTTTATCTATCACCAAAATAAATTTATATATTAATATTAATTCAAATTCCAATTCAAATATATTTTATTGCGATATACGGGTATACAAAGATACAAAGATGTTTATTAATATATCGATGTTCTTTGGCGAGTATCTGAAGATACTCGCCAAAGAACATCGATATATTCCTAGAATGATCCACGAGGCTATTGAAATTAAAAAACACCCAAATTTTATTAGAGAGGATGGATGGAACGTACCACCAGCTTGGGACCCAGTCATCCACTTAATCAAACCCAGTAAGCAGCAAAATCCAGCAAGACTTAACAACACAGTGAGCTCATTCTGCGTAAATTTGCAGCAGCCGAAACGTCGGTTTAAAAAGTAAATAATAACAAATATACGCGATAGAATCCGTAAAAAGTGGTTTTATTTCGATGCTTATGTTTATTTTACAAATCCCACTAATTTTATCTATCACCAAAAATAAAATTATTGTGTGTTCAAAGTATACCTTATATAGATAATGATCCAGCTCGTACTTTGCCAAATTTTATCTGATTATTTTGGGTATACTGTGCGCCTGCGTACTAAACACAGCGGTTAGCTGCCACACAAAATACTGCGGGGCGACAGACGTGTGGACAGACGAGAGCGGGACGTATGAAGTGTGCGGGTGAAATCTGACTTTTTTCTAGCTTTATGCGCGCTCTTAAAACAAATTAAATTACAGATCCCGCTCAAATTTTGCGCGCTAAATCAGTACAGTGCTACCAACTTGCAGTAAAAAAATTAGAACGACTTCTTTTACGTGGGTATTTTTATTGACATATTCCCGATACTTTTTACACAGAGTAGTACATGTGAAAGTAACTCTTTCTGTCTATCTATCTGTCTTTCTGTATGTTACGCTGAAAGCGCCTAAACCAGTGAATCAATTTTGATGAAAATTGGTATAGGGGTAGATTAGAACATGAGAAAGGACATAGGCTATGTTTGTTCGCGATAACCGACATCCATGCGGGCGGTGCCGTGGGCAAAAGCTAGTAATGAAATAAATGATGAATGCATCTACTAAATCTATCTCTGCATCACCTGTTAAATAGACTTATGTATAAAGCCCAATAGATAAAAAGCCAATTACTTAGGTAAGTATATCTATTTATATTTCAGGAAGATGCATGAAATTTCATATCACTGATTTCTGGTTACAAATAAAGGTAGATAGGTATAAGTCAAAATTGAAAATCAATTGATAAGAATCGTGCATTTATATGCTCGCCTAAAACATTCCTAGCAGACATTTTTTTTTATTAAAAATATTAGAACCGAAATTTTCTATTATTATTCCGTCTAATCCCTCCAGCTAAGCCAAATTGCTTATGTTAGGAGTGGGTTCACTTCGGTAGTGTAATGGCCAGGATTCGAACCCGGTTTCTTTCGATCGTAAGGCCGATGCCTTAACCATTAAGCTACCGACCGACGCTTCAAATTAACATTTTGTGATTTAATCTAAGTACGTTTTCACTTTCCAAAACCTTATCCAAGAATACAGGCAATGCTTATGCTTTCGGAATCTCACCTCCAGCAACCAAAGACCCAAGACGGCGTGCGTTTTAGTCGGTTCGAGTGCGATACAACCACCTCCACCGGCTCCGTGGGGGTGGTATCTGTCGGGATTTTTCGCACGATAAATAAATCAAAGAATACAGGAGGAGTATCGCTAAAACTACAATAACTATACGAATCAACTAAAGTGCCGTACTTCCCTTCACTAGTTCTTCACTTGTGTATAAAAAAGCGTAAATTTTTTCCGCTTTTTCCTCATTATACACGCATGAGTTGACAGTGGCGTGCGTAAACAGGTATAGTTCCACTCGATCGTACTTGACACTGTCTGAATATTTCTTTTTAGAAAAAATATACAAGTCTTGTCTATTCTAGTCAAGAGGAAACAATTGAGGAAGGAAAGGTTTTCTCGCTCTATAAATTCGTGAATTTTATTTTAGTTGCGTAACTTGAAGAAATCTGCAGAAAAATTGAATAAAAATCGTGTAGTTCCCCGCAGTTATCGCTGGGGCGTCCTAATGTTGTACTGATGTTCGACATTATTCGCAAGACGATTGGCTCCTACTCGTAACTGACATACCTGGTGTATATGTATATACTGTGGAATTAGAAAGGAATGCAGAAGGTAAAATCAAGTGGTCGAAAGTCGAGGGAAAAAAGGTAAAAAAACAAATTACCATGTCAATCTACAATCATAATATACAGAAAATTTTACCGATTTACTACAAATTTTACTCTAACAACAATTAAAGTCATAATCTAACAATATACCAAAGAATCGCTTATTATAACAACTGAAAAGTAAATAAAAAACGATGCAACATGACATTACTGCATTTAACTAACTTAACCTACCTCAAATAAAGTTCTTCGAAAACATAGCTGAGGGCAGTTTAACACGAAATTGGGCATTACCACAGTTCAAATACCACATAATCAACAAAGCAAATACCCGGAATTTGGCGAATTCCGGGTATTTGCTTTGTTGATTATGTGGTATTTGAATTTTATACGCGGAACAACCAATAAATATTCGATTTTACACAATTGATTTGATTTGATTCAATTTTCATTTAGGGAAATTCTACAAATTTAATATTACTGTGTGAAATAAGCAATTAAATTCACTATTTTTACTATAATTTTTATACTTACTCCATAATGTAGGCAATACGTATGATGAAAATGATGGGTATTATCATAAGGTTAAAATAAATTATCTAACCGAGCTTATTAAATTAAGAACTGTAAAAGAGCGGTAAAAATTTCGTCAGTTCTAATTTTATAGTTTTCCTTTATTTTTAATCATCCACCGAACCTATAATAGTAACTGATTTGACTATTAAATTTTATGACGTCACTAAATCTTTCTTCATACAAGTTATCATAAAACTTATCGTTTTGACGTTTAGTAAAAAGTAACTGATTTGACTAGTCAGTAGAATACCCAATTCATGAAAATATGAAACGCCATCTAGTAGAGCTTAGCAGAATCAGCTAAAATACAATTTCTAACGAATTCTATCGCGATTTATTTCGTGTATAATTGTACCATGGTGGCTGAAAATAACCAAAATACTGATAACAGTATCAATTATAACGCAAATAGTTTTATTTCAATCCTACTTATATTATAAACTCAAAAGTTTGCAAGTATGGATGGATGTATGTTCCTCTTTCACGTCTAAACGTTAGTTGACACCCTGGATTAACACATAGGCTATGTCGGGTCGCGTTATCCACACGGGCGTAGCCGCGGACAAAAGCTAGTAGTTAATATTTACATTCGGTAGTGCACGCGACTGCCACGCAGGAGGCGCGGGTTCCATTCCCGCTCAGTGCAAATATTTGTATGCATGAATATGGCTATTTGCATTGGTCTGGATGTTTCTATGTATAATATGTACGTATTTACAAAAAAAAAAAGTATATAAGTATGTTTATCCGCATTCTAGATTCCATAACACAAGCTATAAAAGCTTACCATGGGTCTAGATAGCGTTGTGTAGAATGTTGTGGAATATTTAAAAAATATTTACATGAAACTTTCTATAATATTGTATCATTAAGACACTTTAAAAACTATCTTCAAAATATGTTTAGACTACTGAATGTTCCGCACTCAATCTCTTAGCTCAGTAACAAGATAAGAAACAAATCCCTCCTCTACAAGTTACAAAATACGATCCTCTCCGCTTTTGTTCTCGTGAATTCTTTCCAAGATCTCTCTCTATCGGATAAAATGATTAAATCCCTTACCTTTGTCTCGTCTTCTTTATGTAGTCGAAAAATTTCGATTCACTACCTATATCATAGAAACTGAATTGAATTAAGTTAAACAATAGGTCTTTGTGGAAATACTGGATGTCTCTTAATTTGAAGTTCAGTATTAAAAAAGTTTATATGAACTTATCTATTAAGTTCTTAAATTACTTATTAGCTTAACTTAATAGTATAATAGTGGGAGAGACTTGGAGCATTTCGAGTTTCTGTAGCCTAGCATTTTCAAGCACAGGGGATATAAAACCACCTCAAAATTCTTGAAAAATAATCGTGCTTTTTTCCCTCGCCCAGGGAATGCTTACGTTCCCTATCTACATCTCTTTGTTAACCCCAGGAGAAGTACCAGGGGAGACACGACGACGCCGTCACCGGTATTTAACCTTAGTCTTTAAAATTTATTGGTTGCTCTTCTAATCTAACTTTCAAACTCTCGTGTTCCATGATATACAATAATACTAACGGGAATTAACGCGATCAAAGGTATGTATGCACCTATACCATGATCGAGTTAATTCCCGTTAGTGTTATTGCTCTTCTAATGTTTAGAAATATTGGAAATATGAGAAGCTTCGGTAGCTTAGTGGTTAAGTATCGAGAGGTCCCGGGTTCGAATCCTGGCCCTCGATTCTACTAAAGCTAAAGCATTTTGGTGCCGCAATCACTGCAAAACATGACATTAAATTTTAGACTTTATTTCTATACGTCTAAAGTCCAAAATTAATTGAAAACAGTTTCATTCCTCTTTTTAATTACTCTGCAAAAAGTCATTTATTTTTAACTTTAACGCTATCGCTATATATATCGTCTATTATTTAATGCCGTTTTTTGCAATGGGTGGTGGCATCAAAATGCTTTGACTTTAGCAGAATCGAGGCCCTGGCCATTACACTACCAACGTGAACTCAATCCTAGCACTAGCAATTTAGCTTCGTTGGAGGGGTTAGAGAGAATATTAGTAATTTCGGTTCGAATATTCTATTTTATATTAAAAAAAGAACCGAAAAGAAATAAAGTACAAAACAGGGTACAAAATACGTGGGAGTCGACTGTTTTGGTTGAATTTCCACACTTGTCGTAAGACTCAAAACAGGTTAGCTAAATTTCCTTTCATGTAAAAAGGTTTTAAACTTATACCTACGTGCCTAAGACTTCTGTTTGTGCTTAACTTTAGGTGTTCTAAGATTTGTGACAAAGGTCAAACTACTCGAGCAAGTTAGACGAAATGTTGGCGAATGATTGATGTTTTAAAGTAATAGTACGACGTACGACTACTAACGAACCATCTTGACTTCGCAACTCTGAAATCTGATTTCCTATTCTACAAAAGCTTATTCAGTTGTCGTAAAAAGATAATATAAATTATAGGAAAAATTGTATTAAGCCGTTAACGTGGCTAGCAAAAATATCTGAGTGAACAGATTCCGCAGGGCAACTATTATGGGTGAGCCAATACAAGTCTTATTAACGAGAAACAAGATTAAATATGTCTGTAAAACCCCGAAGGAGTAGGGGTGTGGTAACAATACCCAAATTTCGCCAACTATGACTTTCAGTGCTTTCGGGCCCACGTTATAGAGGAGCGAGCCTATTGCCGATATTTTTCCTTTTTTTCTTTAAATAAAAAAAAAAGAATATTAGCAACAGAAATTACTAATTTTCCCTCTTACCCCTCCAACTAAGCTAAACTGCTTGTGCTAGGAATGGGTTCACGTCGGTAGTGTAATGGCCAGGATTCGAACCCGGGACCTCTCGATCGGAAGGCAGACTCCTTAACCACTAAGCTATCGACGCTTCGTTTGATGAATAAGTCAAATAAAAATAGACAAAGGAGAAAAGTAGGCTCCTAAGTTAAAGTTTCAGATGTTCAAATAGTAAAAAAAATGATACAATGTCTACCACGAAATATAAATATGTACGTTCAAAATCAATTTTATATTTAATACAAAATTCCCAAAGGCCTGCGGTTGAAAGAAGAATGAGATAAAAACCAGGCCGCCGTTTTCACATCGACGATAAACAATAAACCCGCCAGAATACAATATTGAATTTCACGAATGGTGTCAAAAGGTGTGTGTATCTGATATACACAATAAAACACACTTGTAAATAAATATTGCAATATGTATAATTTGAAGTTTTTTCATTGAAATAAAATCACTTTTTGTAAATCTGTCAAGTCAAGTAGGTAATTATAAAAAAAAAACATTAATTTCAGGCCATTTAGACCCATATTAAATTTATAATCTTAATCACAATAATCAATGTTTATTTGCGAATGCAGGTACAAATTATGGTCTTTCATAATATAAGTTTGTTCGTTCCGTATTCAACCCAAAAAGACATGCAAAGTTACAATTTATGCTAAAAGTACATTAAAAATATACGTTTTAGGAGTAGCTCAACTGATTATATCAATAAAAAGAAATATGTCCAAAGTACTTCATGTCAAACTTTAAATTACTCGTATATAAAATTCACATGTTAGTTTATAAGGTAGTAGGTACATCATTAACTATAAGGCAATTATTAATACTATCTAAGTCCCAATTCTATATGTCATTATTTATATGTATAAAAATATTGTTCGTCAAGAGACTGTGGCTTCTTTGACTTCTTTTTATTAACCCTCAAACCGAAACCTTTGGCAGACAATTTTTTCTAGGTTAAGCCATTAATATATTCCCGACCACTAGAGCAAAGTTGAGGGGGTGCTGCAGGAAACTGGACCACGTGCGCCGATGGCTTTTTTTTTTTTTTTTCGTGCGAAAATCCCCTCGATACCCCCCCTGCCGGAGCCGGAAGGGGAGGTTATGTCGGACTCGAACCGACTAAAACCGCACGCCGACTGTGGGTCTTGGTGCTAGGCCGGAGGTGAGGTTGTCAAAGACATATCCCTCGCACCCCGGCTGACCCAGGGCCATCCCTTACGGTCTGGCCCTCCTCAGGAGGGGGGACAACAGTGTCCCCAACTCGCCCCCGGAATGGGGAGGCGCACTATTCAGCGCGCCGCCGCCGTGGCCTGCTTCTGCTGGGGTGACAGGCGGCTCCACCCGTCTCCCCCAGGCCCGCGCTCATGGGGGACGGAGGTCAGTCAGTGCCCTGTGCCGATGGCAACATGGCTTTTTATATAGCCGAAGGTCTCAGGTGTACGAACCAAAAAAGATTTTGCAGCACCCTATTTTAGTAAGCGAGCAAGCCTCTGGCATATTATGAATTGTGAGATCATATCTGTGTTTACACACAACTACAAAAAAATACACATTGTTGGTGGTCCATTTGGTTCGATCCCCGCTCAGTACAAATATTTGTATGCATGAATATGGGTATTTGCATTGGTCTTGTCGTGCCTCGGAGAGCACGTTAAACCGTCGGTCCCAGTTGCCATACAAACATCTATGGCAGTCGTTACAGGTAGTTGGAGCCCTCAAAAGTCCAACAACTGCTCTAACTGCAATGCTTCGATATCGCCTTTGTGTTGTGGAGGTGAGATGGCAGTCGCTCCACAGAAAACATCGTAGTCCAGCCAAATCCTCAGTTAGACTGGTAAAAACAGACCTTAGACTTCAAGCTGAAAGCTTCGAACGTGACTGGCATTAACGCTAAGAGGAAGAAAATATTAGGTATGAACCCAATCAGTCAACCTATTCACAAGTTACACGATCGCTAACGCTGTCGAAACGCTAAGTTTTCGTTAACAGATTTCTCACTTGAAATTCACACGAGCAAGCGTGACGAGCCTTGACATATGGCTGCTTCATTGACACTTGCTAAAGTCAAGCATCACGCCCGGCGCGGGCAAACAATGCCGGTGCTATGCAATACGGTGCAATAACATCTCTGTAATAAGCTCAGCACGTGTGACGTGAAGTAGGTAGAGTATTACCACAGGTTACTGTAATGGTAATACAATACAGTGCGTTAATATTTATGAATATTTATAAAGGTACTATTTTTGTGGTTAATATTTTGCTAAATGAATATAATTCCCAATGTATTTGAATTTTAAAGTTAGCATAATAAATGATAAATGCTAATTAAAAAAAAAGTTTAAAAATGGTTGAAAAATCATTCATCGGTTCCAACAGTACGTAAGAAAGTTGGTAGATGGCTCCACAGTCGCCCTTAAAGATGGATAATATGGATATAGAAGGGAAAAGGATATGAAGTGATTCAGGTGTGGCTCAATAGCTCAGTTGGAAAAGCATTTCCCCTGTAAGGGATTGGTCGTTCTTCTCGATGTCGATGAACAGAATTTTAGAAGTAATACCTATTTACAGATTTAAAAAGTTTCACTACAACAGAAGTTAAGATTAACCAAAAGCGGACCTCGGTCTTCAAAGTATAAGTTTGGTGATTAACAATATCAATAAAGCGGGCATTCTTCTGTAGAAAACCTTAGAAAACTAACTAAGGAAAATGTCCTACAGTACTTACCTATAGTTCGTCTACAAGACATGAAAATATTTCGTGCTAAGTTGCACAAATGCTGCCTTGAAACTGCTTTCAATTCAAGTCCCGGTATCTGAATTAGTACGTAGCGTCGTACTAGCTTTTTCACATAAATATCTTTCGAAAAGGAAGGCAAGTGTGGAAAAACCAGGCTTAGTAAGTACACTATGTTATATAATATGTGTTACGTCATACATTTGAGTTTAGACTATAAAAAGTAACACTCGACAACATAAAGCAGGTTTAAAACGCGTCTACATACAGACTAACAGGAAGGAAAATCTTCAGTATTGCTAATTTTCCATACCAAATTTCTTCTCTAGAAAACCTTAGAAAACTAACTAAGGAAAATATCTTACAGTACTAACCTATAGTCCGTCTACAAGACATGAAAATATTTCGTGCTAAGTTGCACAAATGCTGCCTTGAAACTGCTTTCAATTCAAGTCCCGGTATCTGAATTAGTACGTAGCGTCGTACTAGCTTTTTCACATAAATATCTTTCGAAGAGGAAGGCAAGTGTGGAAAAACCAGGCTTAGTAAGTACACTATGTTATATAATATGTGTTACGTCATACATTTCAGTTTAGACTATAAAAAAGTAACACTCGACAACATAAAGCAGGTTTAAAACGCGTCTACATACAGACTAACAGGAAGGAAAATCTTCAGTATTGCTAATTTTCCATACCAACTTTTATACTCCTCGTGCTCACCGCCAGACTACCATAATTATGGTAACACGATGGAAGATTTTCATGTCTCCTGGAGGGGAAGTACTCGAAATACTGTGAATAGAGAATTTTACTCAAAGGAAACATTCCTTTATTTTTAAAAAGGAACCAAACTGCATTTAAAGTTTTTTGAAAACTCGCTTGACACACCCGGTAATCGAACCGACGAAAATCCGAAAAAATGACATCCTATATTTTATGGCTTCAGTCGATAGTGGCAATCGTGAGGATCAAATCTCTCTAATAAACATAGTAAATTAAATGAAAAAAAGTCCCTGAAATCTGAACTTATAAATTCAATTTGACAATATAAAGCACTGTAATTCAAGTTCCATTTGATATCGTATTAATAATAAAATTCCATATTCAAATTACTTGGCCCCCTACTGATCAGCAGGGGTATTTACGTCGGACTCGAACTTCTTACTTCTAAACTTCTAACCTTGAACAATATTGTATTCTCTTGGCGATCGCCTGAACTAAATTGAAAAAGGACAAAAGGCATAATTATTTTTATTCGACACATACCTCTTGCCATCTCTGGTCAAGAGGCATTGTTTTAGCAAATATCTGGTCAAGAGGCATTTTTTTAGCATAAATGCAAATTCGGTGTGTAGCACACCTTATATCGGTATTAATTTATGTCATTAGGTCGCTACGAAAAAAACCCTTTGTACAACTAATTTATAATTGTCTTTACAAACAAAACCAATCAATATCCGACCTTTCCGTGACAAAACCGAACAAATTATATACAATCGAAGGGTCCTTGTACCTCGACCTTGTCTCAAAGAAAGCAAAGGAAACCGAAGTTGTCGGGTTAACGGTCTGATAAGTTCCGGTCTTGCATAAATCTTTCTTTGCCACTACTATCTTTGTTCCCGGAGTCCCTTATCGCTTCTTTATATACCGGGGTTAACCATTCTTTGAGTAATTATTTGTGGCTTCGGCAAATAAAATGTGTAGTCGGATGTAGGACTGATATACATATACGCTATTAGGAAAGTTTATGGATCTGTGATTATTTTTGTATTAGATTTTAAAGTCCACGAAGTATACCTATTATGCCAACACGAGTAAAAAAAAAAAAAAAAAAATTGTGTAATATAGGCCTTTAGTTCTTTTAGCACTTAACTTTAGTAACTAAGTAATCTGTGAATTGTATCGGTGTGACGTAATGGTACGCGATCGGTGACGATGACGCGAGTTCCACGATTTTTGTGCCCTCAAAATGTACTCAACCCTCCTTGAAGTTTTCACTTCAAAAATGTCACTAGTTTTACTCTCTCTGTCTATACTCTAAATAGCAACTAAAGTCGTGCTTTTACTATTGAAGATGCTTTAGTTTACAAACTAAGAAAGTTACTTTTAAAGTCACGAGGAAGACACAAAACAGTGAAAAAATATACTAACTTACAACATAACTAAATACAATTTAAACTACGAGTACATAATGAACAATTGTGTCATGATTACTTACAGTAACCCTTCAATGCGTATCAAATAAAATAGGTACAGTCAACGCCATACGTTGATTAACACTAAAATATTTTACAAATCTTTCTTATAATGGAATGCATCTGTCTATAGTAAATGTAGTGTTGTGATTCCCAGAAGACTAACTTAATTTACATATTCATTTTTTTTCATAATTTTATGTAAGGTTTAGGGGCCACAGTGTTCAATAAATTAGAATTTGTTAAGCTACTTTTGTAGTTGACTGTACTTTCACCAACTCATATTTCAAAACACACTCGTTTTCACTAAATCCATTTTAAACTCGAGCATAAATGAGCCAGAAACCATCACTCAACCAATTCCATACGTCTGCATCAATAAACCATTCAGTGAAAGGAAATCCAATAATGACTGAACAGAGGGAAAACTGGCAAATTATCTGGAATTTACGTACTCCTAGGGAAATTGCTTTGGGTGAGAATAAAATCATTAGAGTATAGGACATATGTATACGACAGACGCACAAAAATAATGATCTCCATCAAGTATTACAAAGGCGAGCACATTTTGTGATGGATCTTAAACGTCCATCACAGAAATTTATGCTTTATGCATTAAGTTGAATTTCAGTACTGAAGAACCATTCAACTTCACTGGGTTTTCACATTTTAATCAATTGGGTATTCTACTGACTAGTTAAATTTTTTTTTTTTAATGAAATATATACCTATATTATTTAAATAAAACTAAAACTAAATAAAGTAAACCTAAAATACATATTTACAAATAATTCTAAAATATTATTAAAATGCGTCATGAAATTAGTTACTTACAGTAAGTAACTAATTTCATGACGCATTTTAATAATTCTAAAATATTATTAAAATGCGTCATGAAATTAGTTACTTACAGTAAGTAACTAATTTCATGACGCATTTTAATAATATTTTAGAATTATTTGTAGTTACTTTTTACTAAACGTCAAAACGATAAGTTATTAAGTAACTTGTATGAAATAGATTTAATGACAGAAGGAATTTTTTTTTACAGCATTAAGTATGCTAACTATACAAATCGAATACATAGGGAAAAAGAATCTTCTCGGGCGGGACTCGAACCCGCAGTCTTTCCCTTACAGGGGGAATGCCTGACCAATTCGGCTACCGAGACACGCCCGATATGATTCAAATTTCCCATCTTATACGTCTTTAAGGCGACGTGGCGTCATCTACCGATTTTCTTACGAACTATCCCGCCCGAGAAGATTCTTTTTCCCTATGTATTCGAGATTTAATGACGTCATAAAATATAATAGTCAAATCAGTTACTATTATAGGTTCGGTGAATGACTAAAAGTTTAAAATAAGAACCGACGCAATTTTTACCGCTCTTTTACCCATTCTTAATTTAATTAGCTCGGTTAGATAATTTATTTTAAGTATAGGATAATACCCAATTACATTCATTGTACAAAAATGTGATAAGGTCGTTCATTCTTGAGCTCTGTTTCTAACATATTTCCTGTGATTGTGTGATTCGAGTGATTTTTAACGATTAATTAATGTTTTAGGGAGTGCGAGGGATGAACGGATTTAGGAATCATGTCGGTCACTATAACCGGACGTACCTAATTAATTAAAAATGGTCAAAAATGGGTCATAATAAGTCGCAGGCCAATATATCCGAAAAAGCGGAGTCATTATATGAGACTTATTTATAAAGAACTAGCTTTTACCCGCTGCTCCGCCAGCGTGGATGTCGGTTATCGCGACCAAACATACCTAGCCTATGTCCTTTCTCAAGGTCTAATCTACCCCTATACCAAATTTCATCTAAATCGGTTCAGTGGCCTTGGCGTGAAAGTGTAACGTACAGACAGAGTTACTTTCGCATTTATAATATTAGTATGGATTTTATATGAAAACCAAACTTGGCTGTCATACGTCATAATAAGCGATTCTACTGTAATCAGTCTTTAAGAAATAAGCACTACCATAGTAATAGGTATTTTTGCCACTGTCCAATTCATGTAATGTTTTTGTATGCATAAACTTGATAAAAAATATATGTTGCAGATACAAGTATTGAAGAGTTACGGTACGACCAATGTTTTATTAGATTAGATTTGCTGAATGCGGCAAAACTTATCTAGTAAAACTATCCAACCGCGAGTCGCGAACGACGTCACCTTTTCAATATATTTGTTTCAGTACTAAGTGCCACTATTCTTCAAAGTCTAACACTGACAAAATTCACTTTTATCTTTTGTTAAAGTTAGCAAAGTGATGAATATGGCTGCCTATTCTCTCTACAAGCATTTTTTCATTGTTATTCAAAGTACGAAGTGCCTGTGTAACTTCAGTAACATTTTCAATCACGTTCAGGATTCGTGACTGAACCTCCTATAGTGCGAGTTTAGGAACTCTTTCATGTGAAAGAACTTGTAGGCCAAGTTGTAAGGTCAATTTCTGCCAACTGTCACATAAACATCAGCTGTTGTGTACTGTGCAGACGAGCTACATGTTCGTCGTAGCATCACGTTTTGAAAATAAAGAGTGATGTTTGTTAACTTTGCTTGGGCAAGCAACAGGCTGTAACGATTATGTTTTGTCACAGATTTTGAAATTAGTTACACTATAAACGTTCCATGTTTTAAATATCCGCCATTAAAGCTGTTGTATAAAAAAATCTCAACAGAAAAACCCAATTGATAAACCAGTCTTATTAACTAGTTAATAGCTATTCATTTATATTATATTAATAGCTTTTTCCCGCGGCTCCGCCCGCGTGGATGTCGGTTATCGCGACCAAACATGTCCTTTTTCATGTTCTAATCTATCCCTATACCAAATTCATCACAATCGGTTCAGTGGTTTAAGTGTGAAAGCGTAACATACAGACCGACACACGCGAGTTACTTTCGCATTTATAATATTAGTTTGGATTTTAGACATTAAACAGTTGTAGAGGTTAGATGTTTCGTAGTTTAATTGAAAGCTGATCCAACTGAGCTGGGAAAAGTTTCGGAAGATGATTTTGGGGTACTTCAATGATTCTCTATTAGTTCCTATTGAGTTTTTCGTACCAGGAAATTGTTGAAAGCTGAACTGTTGATTAAAATCAAATAAAACATTTAATCTAGCGTTAGATACATTCCTTTAACATCAGAATGCAACGGCTTTGATCGTGCAAATTTCTGTAGAAATACTATAGCTTCATATGTTTAAAAATGCAATTTATTCAGTTCAAAAGTCTCACGTATACTCGATGTGTTAAAGTACAAATGAATGACGGTAGACCCCGAACTTTTCTCGCTCATATCTCAGATAATGTACGACACAGAACTAGAATATAAATTCCTTTTACACACTTACGAACGTTCACAACTACGAAGTCACATTAACGTTGATATTATTCACGTTACGTTATTGCGGATGTTATAATGATATGAGATACGCGACTTTACTTTATAACGTTTATCATGAAATGTGGCGTCTCGAGACTATTTAGTAATGAGGTATTACGTATATTGATGTTAAGGGAATAGAATACTGTCGTGATAAATGGTTTCATGAGGGTGATCATAATATGAGTTTCAAGTAGGGCTGCCATAAATATGTTCGGGTTTCCTGGACTTATCAGTTTGAAGTTCTGTGGGAAGGCGTAAGGGTCGGATTTTTAAATTGGCGTCCTTGCTGAAAGCACAGATATATACCGGGTGTAAGGGGAACGCTCAAAGTCAAAAGCCCCTAGTAGTACTACAGATACATCACACATTGGCATAAAAAACTATATGGATAAAAAAAACCTATTTTTATTTTATTACTTATTTTGCATTATTTACTCTCCATCGTGTTAGTAAAGCTAAATGAAACGGTAATTTCATAGAAAAAAACATTACTACAAAGAAAAACAGCTAGTGCTAGACGCGTGCTTTTCTGTAGTAGTGTTTTTTTATGAAATTACTGTTTAATTTTGCTTTCAGGGTCCACTATCCTTCTTCTCCTTTCCGTAGCTTGGCTTACACGGGAGTGATTGTCGTGTGACGTCACAACTCCGAGTTGGAGTCGTCTCTGTCAGTGAATTTATTGGCTTGTACCTTTGAGGCCGAGCCGGTGCACCGCGGTGGCTTGCAGGTGAGGCTGGCTTTTGCTCGGCAGATCTTGTGGACTCCGTAATAAGTAATAGAAAATCATCTTGAACTACAAAATATCAAAGATCGTTTTTTAATTTATTAACCTCTACGCACAAGTACTTACTTAAGCGTCATAGTTCTTATGACTCAAAATCAAATTAAAACTTCATTCTATTACATTCATTGTACAATTGATATTAAATATTCCTTTTAACTTAATTGCTTCAATAAATTTAAATGTAATTTAACTCTAATGGTGATTGAATCTGTGTGGATTTCTATTAGATTATTTGATGAGATTCAGAATCTGAATCGAAACTTGATGTAGATAAATAATAAACTTGAACTTGACTCTTACTCGTAACTTGAACTTGATATGTTCATCTAGGTCACAAGTTATACATTTCGTTGTCAGACACTACATAAATACATTTGGTGCCATCACTAGTAACTACTGACTGGTCTGCGGGTTCATTGGTACAGTCAACGACAAAAGTAGCTTAAAAGTTCTACGTCGTATACTCTATACTTAATATTCTAAATGCGAAAGTAACTCTGTCTGTCTGTCTGTCTGTATGTTACGCTTTCACGCCTGAACTATTCAGTCGATTTTGATGAAATTTTATATTGGGGTAAATTAGAACTTAGAAAGGACATATTTTTGGTCGCGA
The DNA here is from genome assembly GCA_914829495.1 of Eilema sororculum. Lineage (NCBI taxonomy): Eukaryota > Metazoa > Arthropoda > Insecta > Lepidoptera > Erebidae > Eilema > Eilema sororculum. Next base: position 17,786,067 of record OU618545.1, on the reverse strand, counting down.
TAACCGACATCCACGCGAGCGGAGCCGCGAGCAAAAGCTAGTCTTTCATAAAATAATAAACAAAACATTAAATACTTATTCATAAATCGACATATACATCAGTTTAATTTTACACGTATTAAAAAGTTTCAGCTTAATTTATTTCTGCCATAAATACATATTTTAGTTTTAATTAATTTATGTCGTTGACTGTTGTTGCCTACTGGCTGGTTTGAATATGACAGCACGTTTACCGTGTGTTTATTTACGTTACACCATCTACCACAGCAGACCAATAATACTTTATAAAATTATATCAGTGTATAACAATATAAAACTATTTCCATCCATTTAATATAAATAAGAAAGTTCAAATAACGCAGCGAAGAGCTTACAATTCTAATGTTTTACGACTCTGTCATACCATAATCTCATCTGGGGCAATATAAATCGTGGTTGTCAACCCTCCCGCCGCTCACAGCACCCCGCCGACGCCCTCCGAATCACCTAATGCCGTTTTTACATTCTCCTCATCAAATTAAGAGTCGGGCTTCAAAGAAATATACGACACAGCAATCTTACTAAGTATCGGTTCTTTTTGCCCCGTTTGCTCAGAAAATCTCATATTATTTTGCTAGGAATCATCTCTTTTTCCCTTCAAAAGCACGTGGTACAATGAAGCCGAATTTCCTTTTGTGTGAGACAATAGCATAAAACCGTATCTGCACACAACTCAGATTCATTTGGTGAGATTCAATTAATTTAAGTAAGCCGTGGCCCGCTTCTTTGCAATTGATATGGGGCTATTAAATTTTGTTTTCTCCTTGTTTTATCTAAGACTTCATTGGAAATTTTGTTTTACCAACTCATAATTAAATCCTTGAAGGTGTTTGTTTGTTTACTGTATTAAATTTCATCTGTTTTGCTTTACAATTTTCAACTCATTTCAAGTTTATTCTCATATTATAATCAACATTTTTAGATCCAATTTTATTTAAATTTTATAGCATTAACCAACCCAATCAGTGTTCTTAATTGATCTTGTATTCATTAGTGTAGAGGACCACTTACATCAACGCGAAACCAATATTCAAACTGAAATGAGCAGTTCTTTATGTCTTATGAGTTTAACTCATAATCGTAATGTGTGTTTACATTATTTTTATGAATAACACGAAATGGAGACATAGATATTCGAATTATGGATATAATAATGCACTTCGATACCCACCCGGATATAAGGCTGGTTTTATCGTTACGCGTTTCGGCAGCGCCGTTGGAGCGCGCGCGTTCAGAGATATATGAGAGTAGAAGTTGCGTTTTAGTGTCGCGCGTGTTAGAATCATGTTAAAATATGGAGTGGCCAGCGATCAGGTGAGGTGTAGCTTGATGTATTATAGTGTATTTATATTACTATAAAGAATATTTTAAAGGATTTGTAAATAAGAAACTACTTTATACAATATTTTTATAAGTAGGTAGGTGAAAATCATTCGATGCAATGCGACGTCTCAAATGTTATAAAAAGACGATGTCAGACGTCATTCACACAGTCGATCCCGAGCCGTCGAAGTGTGAGGTACGATATACCTCTGTTGTATTTATAATGTTATAATAATATGTAAAAGTATAGTGTTATAACAGTGAATGTAGTAATAACTACTGTTATAGTGAATAATATAATAGTGGATTGGTATTTAAGAAGTAATTGAATTAGCAATTATAATCAAATACCCTCTTTGGGTGTTCTAAATATTGTGTAACTAAAATATACTCGTAACGTAACCGAATCAAAGTATTACTTGATGTATTTGCGATAATCCTTGGGGATATTAAACTATCATAATAATAATGGCTGTAAAAGTACGGCTAATGGCTATACCAATGATTGTAAGGGCTGGTTCGATACCAGTGTGGTATCTAAGTTTTATGTACTACCTATATATCATAGTGTCGGCTTTAGTCTGTTTAACTGATATACCAGATGATACAATATCACTATAGCGTATTAGTGACTGTGTAAGTATTGTCATACTAATAATTATGAAAAGTGGTTCGACTCCAATGTGGTTCCTATGTGATAAGTATCTGTGTTATAGTTTTAGCTATTGTACTGTTGTAACTGGTCTGTCTGAAACCAGGGTTGTCTTATATTGTAATATTTGGCTACGAGCCTGCTGTAACATGAAAGTGAAATAATAATTATGTTGTTGTTAGAAGGCAGACAGGTTTTCTTGTTAGTTCTTTCCTGTCTACAACAGCCTTTGGAACTGACGTAGTATAACAGAATAAAAGAGTGATAAAACAGAATTGTATTTATTGTTTAATTTCCTTGGTTCAAATACATAATTACAAATGGCATCCTGTTTATGGGTATATATAGTAAGTTATAGGCTTATATATATGGTCACATCAAGTTTTACCCCCCCAAATCTAACATCAGAAGTGGGATACGCAAAAACCATTTTCTAATACATATTGTACAAGTTTCAGATTGTATCTGTATCTGGGAGGCTTGCCAAAAGCCTTCTGTAATATTTGCTACCCACTGGAGCAATGACTGACGGCTCAGCTATCTGCAAGGCAGTGAAATCCAGCATCAATTTGCAGCGGTACTGCGAAGCAGTGTATTTCCAAACCATCAACAAAAAAAGTGCACAAAAACGGTATTGTAGCTTTTGTGATTTATAAGGTTCAAGTTGGATAGTGTAACTTCTTGATAGTTCTAATTGCAAACCACCCGGGCTGATCACTAACGAATTATTTTAAAATTTCTGGCTATTATCATTGATGTAATACTGGATTTCATATTTATTGAAAAAAAAAGTAATGGTCAAACGTTTTATTTTCTTGAACAAAATATGTGGCTTGACTGATACTTAAAGCAAAGTTAATCTTTTTGGTGATCTGAAATGGTTTGATCAGATTAAATGGTGTTAATATTCTATACCTATTCTAAAAGTTTGGTGATTAGAATTAGTGGTGTTAATATTTTGTATTCTAAAATAGTTATTTTCGGTACCTGACAAGTAACCTATTAAGATATATCAGGTTGGCCGAACAGTTACTTATTTATGATTACTGTGTAAAGTAGATTTTATTTGTTATGAGAATTACTAAAAGGGTATGTATACACATACACCGTGATAAAAAGATTGAAAGACATTCTTAATTTATTTGGATTCATCTCTTTACAATTTAAGTTATTGATACTGATACTCATTAATGTGTGATGGTTACCAGGACTTTAAAATACGACCTACTTTTTTTTTATTTAGTTGGACACATTCTAAAGTTACCTAACACTAAGTGAACTATGTAAAGCCAATAAAGTTAAAAGTCATGTAAAGCCAATAAAGTTAAAAGTCGTGTAAAGCCAATAAAGTCAAAAGTCGTGTAAAGCCAATAAAGTCAAAAGTCGTGTAAAGCCAATAAAGTCAAAAGTCGTGTAAAGCCAATAAAGTCAAAAGTCGTGTAAAGGTAATAAGGTTAAAAGTACAGTCGGTTCAATATTAAAGTTAAAAGTACAATAGATTCATATAAAAGTACCGTAGATTCAATATTAAAGATAAAAGTGCCGTCGATTCAATATTAAAGATAAAAGTGCCGTCGATTCAATAAGAAAATAAAAGTAAGGTCGATTTAATATTAAAGTAAATGTACAGTCAGTTCAATATTAAAGTAAATGTACAGTCGATTTATTATTAAAGTAAAAGTACAGTCGATTTATTATTAAAGTAAAAGTACAGTCGATTTATTATTAAAGTAAAAGTACAGTCCATTCAATAATAAAGTAAAAGTACAGTCGGTCTAATATTAATGTTAATATTACACGAAAAGTACCTACCGTCGATTTAATATTAAATTCAAATTCTAACAAAATCGTTTATTCTGCTTGTAAAACGCCAATATAAAAAATAAATATTAAATACTATTTAGCAAATGGACCACTGGTTTGAAACGTGGAGTACAGTGGATGCAATAGTAAAGTTTATTCAAATTAAGCTACAATAATAAAGTAAATTACAATCAAAGTAAAGTCAAGTACAGTTAAAACGAACAAAATTCGAATAAAAAAGAAAGTCAATAGCATTTACACTACGTATGTACAATGTACCTTAAAGGACTACAATAGATATTATTTTATTATGGATTTACCAAACACTTTGAGATCAAAGTGTAGTTCAGAATGGCCGTGATGGATTAAAAACATTGCTATTTGTGTTACTATATATACAGTGTTATTGGCTTTTGGCATTAGTGGTGGTTGTAAGTAAAAAACAAAAGGGACGAGACTATGATGTCTCGGGTAAAAGGTGAGACTATGATGTCTCGGGTAAAAGGAGAGACTATGATGTCTCGGGTAAAAGGTGAGACTATGATGTCTCGGGTAAAAGGAGAGACTATGATGTCTCGGGTAAAAGGTGAGACTATGATATCTCGGGTAAAAGGCGAGACGGTCTTGTCTCATGGGGAAAAAAGGCGAGGCGGTTATATCTCGGTTGAAAAACAAGACTTATACCTCGTGTAAAATAAGAGACTTTATCTCGGGTATACAACTGTTTTAATCAAATGCCGTGATACATAATTAATTTAATGGTAAATTTATAGATGGTGTTTGAAATGATAAAGTTTAGATTATTCCGTTAGATTCGGAGGTAATCAATATTCAGTAGATAACTGAACAATAAGACATTTTATAAAAGTTCAGATTATTCCGTTGGATTCGGAGGTAATCAATATTCTTGGATAACCGAACAATAACAAAAGACATTTTATAAAAGTTCACATTAGTCCGTTGGATTCGGAGGTAGGTAATTAATGTTCTTAGATAACAGAAGATAATACACACATTTTATAAAATGTTTTTTGCCCTTCTACTATGCTAAGATTTCATAAAGATCGAAGACTAAATAATGTTTAAATCTTAAGTTTGAGACAAAGTACCAAAATGTTGTTGAATATCTATATTTTTTGGTCTTGACTATTCTTTTTGGGGTAATTTTGATACTAAGGAAGTGTTTTTTCTTTAATGTATAAATTCTGTTTTGCAAAAAGTGATGTAAAAGAAATATAATTATAATGACTAAGTTTAAGTATGTAATATGTGATCGCAATTTGCAATAAAATTCGTTGTATATACTTCGAGAGCGAAGTAATTGTCAGTATGGCCGTGTTAGAATCATGTTAAAATATGGAGTGGCCAGCGATCAGGTGAGGTGTAGCTTGATGTATTATAGTGTATTTATATTACTATAAAGAATATTTTAAAGGATTTGTAAATAAGAAACTACTTTATACAATATTTTTATAAGTAGGTAGGTGAAAATCATTCGATGCAATGCGACGTCTCAAATGTTATAAAAAGACGATGTCAGACGTCATTCACACAGTCGATCCCGAGCCGTCGAAGTGTGAGGTACGATATACCTCTGTTGTATTTATAATGTTATAATAATATGTAAAAGTATAGTGTTATAACAGTGAATGTAGTAATAACTACTGTTATAGTGAATAATATAATAGTGGATTGGTATTTAAGAAGTAATTGAATTAGCAATTATAATCAAATACCCTCTTTGGGTGTTCTAAATATTGTGTAACTAAAATATACTCGTAACGTAACCGAATCAAAGTATTACTTGATGTATTTGCGATAATCCTTGGGGATATTAAACTATCATAATAATAATGGCTGTAAAAGTACGGCTAATGGCTATACCAATGATTGTAAGGGCTGGTTCGATACCAGTGTGGTATCTAAGTTTTATGTACTACCTATATATCATAGTGTCGGCTTTAGTCTGTTTAACTGATATACCAGATGATACAATATCACTATAGCGTATTAGTGACTGTGTAAGTATTGTCATACTAATAATTATGAAAAGTGGTTCGACTCCAATGTGGTTCCTATGTGATAAGTATCTGTGTTATAGTTTTAGCTATTGTACTGTTGTAACTGGTCTGTCTGAAACCAGGGTTGTCTTATATTGTAATATTTGGCTACGAGCCTGCTGTAACATGAAAGTGAAATAATAATTATGTTGTTGTTAGAAGGCAGACAGGTTTTCTTGTTAGTTCTTTCCTGTCTACAACAGCCTTTGGAACTGACGTAGTATAACAGAATAAAAGAGTGATAAAACAGAATTGTATTTATTGTTTAATTTCCTTGGTTCAAATACATAATTACAAATGGCATCCTGTTTATGGGTATATATAGTAAGTTATAGGCTTATATATATGGTCACATCAAGTTTTACCCCCCCAAATCTAACACGCGCTTGGGCAGCGCCGTTTAATAAACGCGCGATGTTCGACGGCGCTGTCCAAACGCGCGCTGCTCATTCGCTTCTACGGCCAGTGTGCGTTTTAGTGTGACGCTGTTGAGACGCGCCGTCGTAGGTATAATTGTGTAAGAAATGAATTACATTGATACGGCACGACACGACTGTCTCACAGCAGCGGAACGCGTGCTAATAATCTCGTTTTATAGTGCACCGCTGTTCAAACGCGTGCTGTTAACAGCGCGCTGCTCAACGGCGCGCCTAGCGGCGTGACGATAAAACCAGCCTAAGTGATTTTTATTCAAATGTGCGTTGAATTCTAATCATACGTACTGATACTTGATTGACACTGATATAAAAATCATTTATTAGATTTCACATTGATTGGCAAGTTTCAATTTATGTATTCCAAATGTCTTTATATTCGCGTGGTTCCCGTACCGGTAGGGAAGAATTTGGGGCACTCCATCTCTGCCCATGCGGTGTCATACAAGGCGACTAAGACCAACATAAGGCAGATATTATACAGCCCAGACTCAGCCTCTGATATAGGCTCGACCCAACAATAGTGCCCGGAATGTGCTCACCATATCATATCAGTAATAGGCTCCCCTCCTATTAAGTGGGATCGAATACAATTATTGGTGAAATGTAGGTTGTTATTCACCTCTGCCTAACCCTTCAGGGAAAGGCGCGATTGTATGTATGTATGTTTATAATCAGTAACAAATTATAAAGTATTAAGCTTACATATATATCTTAGCAATTTTAAATTGCTATTTTCTTAGATCAAAGAAAGGCAGTTCCCCTGCATTTCAACGCTGTCAACTGGATTTGGTTTAAGCTGACAGAGATGCGCAGATGTCTACGAAGATCAGAGTGCTCATTCGTGAATATTTTCCTTTGTGTTTTCATTAATTTGATGTTTGGTTCCTCTTTATATTCATTCGGATTTTATAATTTAAGTACAATATCAAACCTAATGATGAAAAAATCTGATGAAATTTTGTTCATTACTACGATTTGTTTATTTATCAGCCATTCTTAAAGCCGTTTGTACTTTATAAAAAAGAATAAAAGTATGATGACTTACCTATACATAGATCTCTAAATGCAGTTTCAAATTGAAACATTTTCCACAGAGGTGTCACCAATTGATACGAGTAGATAGTTACCGTCTAGACAATGTCCTCAAGGTAGGTACTTCTTTTGAATCTAGAGCAGTATCGCATCCTGTATTGTCTGTCTGTCACCTATTGGTACAAGAATACAAAGAGCTACCTACTCGCTGACGATTTTTATGAAACTTGTATAAAGTATCCAAGATTCGTAAAACTTCTCTTCATCTAAGATTCGTAAACACGAAAAGTTAGATTATAGGTATAATTCCGAAGGTGACTGCATACTATGACTATAGATGCGCGTAATTCATTGAGGTTTCTCAATGGTCCACTTTATCCGTATCGAAGTTTAAAAAGTAATGTATGCGGTGTATCTGCTGCATGCGCGTTTGTTGTCGTATGCGGTCAGCTTCGGAACCATACGTTAAAATTACAAATTTCGCTCAACTTCAAAATCGCACACAACAAAATTATGATGTTTACGTCATTTCAGAGATTCTCAGACCGTTGTCAGACACCTTGTAATTCTGGTTGCGGCCATGTTTGTCTGTAAATTCATTAAGGTACGAAGGTGGGCGCACCGGCTGACCTCAATATAAAATCATATCCACAATGTGGTCAATTTTGGTTTTTGCTGTTGTATCCGGATATTTTGCTGAGTCGAAAATGGAGATGATCGATGATTCAAATAATTTAATAATTTGGGACACATTGTGAAAATTATGATGTGAATGTTTGAATTCTCATTATAAAATAAAGAATAGGCACCAAATTCCTAATGGATTAAGAATAAAGTTTGTTAACCGAGTTGACCTTGCGACCAGTTTGGACCGGTTACTTAGGGGTTGTAAACATTTTTCACACTGTAGCGAAACCGACTGCAGCGCCACGTGGCGCCCGCGTGAAACATTATTCTTGTTACACATTTTGTAATCTGGAAGGGTTACCTATCTTAATCCTGAATTTTAATATTCCGAATATCATAATCCCGAAAACGTTTGGCAATTTTATTTGCCATAATCGCAACTCCGAATTTCATTTGTACGACGTTTTATAATTCAGAAGAACGAGTTCCAGACACGAAATCTAAATGCACAAAATCCAGATGACCGTAATCCATATGCACGAAAGCCGAATTTTTAAAACACAAATTTTTGAAATACAGTTTTTTGATATCTAGACAAACAATATCCAAATTTTTAAAACCAAGATTTTTTTTTAATTACAAGGTAGGTATTATCTGTAATAGGCAACTAAAATAATAAATTTACTGACTGGCAATTTTTATTTTAATACTTACTGTACCTAATATATACATATATAACTGCCAGAACCAAGCGTTTCGGTGACTCATTCCTATGCCGCACCACTAATACCGTGAACTCCCTGCCAGCTCACGTGTTTCCTTCTTCCTACAGTCCCGGGTCCTTTAAGCGAGGCGTGAAAAGGCATCTAACGAGGCCGTCAAGCTGAGTGCCACCACTGTTAACATGGTACATGTTTCCGATGGTGACCCTCTTTCCGAGACTTTGCCTTTGCTTAACATCAGGCGAGGTGAAGTCTAATTGACGTGTCCTATATAAAAAAAAATCTCAATCGATCTGATCGATATCTCACGGTCTAAGTATACCTACTTAGATTACTAGGTACCTATTTGTTGTAATTGTGTGCTGAACAATATAATGTCGTCTTAAATTTGAACCTAAATATAGTCACCATCTCAACTTAAGCTCTACATTTTATGTTATTAAGTTAGTCAATATAAGGTTGCATATTTGATGAATTCAATGATTTTACTTAGGCTTACAATAGTAGATACTGAGTATAAAATTATGTCATTTCAATTAAAAAGGTTTTATGTTATGTGTTAGTGGATAGTAATATATTATATTAGAGTTTGTATGATTTGAAAGTTTCGAAAGACGAAATAATATTCTTTTCTCGAAACCAGTTTCGAGTTTCATTTCATTTCATTTCATTTCAGAATGTTTTTTCTTTTACCGAAACCAATTTCGAAAGAAGAAATATTATTCTTATTTAGAAACTAGTTTCGAAAATTGGTTTCGTACATGGCCGAAGGGGCATTATACACCTAAATAAATAATAGAATAGTTACATTATGTGAAATAGTAAAGAAATTCTTTCTTTCTAAATATCTTTATTTTGTTTTGGATACATAAAGATATTTTACTACTCTAAAATCTAATTTAAAATCTACAATCATGAAAAATATATCAAATGCACAGCACTTATTACATGAGAATTTGAGTTACGACGTTCATTCGTTTAAAATGTTTTAATCAGACATTTGATATAACGTCTCAAACTTCAAAGAAAATTACTCGTTTAATAGATAGATGGTTATTGTTAGGGGTTATACCTTATTCTAAAAATGAATTAGCTCTAATCATGCTTAAAATTAGATAGGATACTAAAAAAAGTTGAATACTTTTGTGTTTTGTGTTTTACGAGATTTAAGATTTAATATTAAAGGCATGGGTATATGGCATCAAGATTGTTTGAGGCCTATGCCAACGTCATTTGCTAGGCAGTGTATTTGTTGATTAACAAACGAGGTTCTCACGCAGGGTTTTCTCTTGGGGTTGGCAAGGTCACTTGTACCTCGATAAGCCAAAATAAGCCAAATCAAGAGAAAAGTAATAGAAGAAGGAGTAGACGCCGCACTTTAATGCAATCTGGACTAACGCTGACGATGACTATATTGGATTTTTGAACTATCCTACTTCTTCTTTTTTTCGAATCGACGGTACTTCTGCTCTCAAATTCTGTTTTCCCAGATTTGCGTTCTCCGACACTGGTTTGCGTTCTCCCGTTTGGACTATAGACTCTACGCTTGGTATGTCAAAATAGCAGGCGCAAATATTCTCGAATTAACATTCACAAAGGTAAAATATCGCTGAAGATATTCGGCCGGCATCTTATTCAAGATGTCGCGAGTCAAACCAGACCGAATTGGCTTGTTAGAGCCGCAGGCGTTCGGAATTCTTCGCGAATTAACCGCTTTTGGTATTCAAAGATTATTGGTATTTTAATTCCTAAGGGAGGTATCCAAACCAACCGCAATGATTATAAATCGCTTATCAAAGAATTTCTCCAAGTTTGCGTAGCGATATTGGAAAAGTTTCAGCGTATTCTCGCAATCTGTAAATGTCTGAGGAGATATCAGTCACAAGTGGTTTGCTAAACGACCACTCTTTACAACTTTTGGGCAACTATTGAGAGTAATCAATAGAAAATACTATTATAAAGTAAAATATTGAGTATTCAGTTACATAGGGAACTACGATCAAAGGAGATTTAGCCCAGGAGAGCCTATAAAAGTTGAAGACAGACAATAGACAGGAGGTACTAACGGCCAGCCGTTTCTTAGATGCAGAAATGTTAAGCTGAAAAAACTTTTGGCTATAGATGTTTTGTACATAGAGAGAAGTATGCGGTCATTAATTAATAACATACTTGGGTATGCTTGCGATACATGTGCATTGGATGCAATCATGCTTTAAGTATAATTTGATTTGCATGACGTTCCAACCACATCAGCCTTGGTCACATGCTGACCTAATGCCTATACTGTTTCTATACCATGATCGCGTTTATTCCCGTTACGTTAATATTATCGGATATTTTTAAAACTTTTTCGAGACAATCATGTTGTGTGATTGGGTGCGTGTTGTAAGGCGACATGCAAATATTTCAGAATCGCACGACTATACAAGTAACATCAATATTCGTTGAATTCGTTCCGCTTGCCATTATGTAGCATAACGTAATATAAATGTTAATTCGTGTTTTCCTCATTTTTATAGCTTGTACAGTTTAAGTATGTTGTTACAACAGACGTATTATTTAATGATTCGTCATAGAAGATGGTAATTACAACATCTAAGGGAACATGAGAATTAAACATAAAGAATTTTACGAGTTTCTTCGAACGGTGACGTTAATATTTTAATCCAAAATGAAATATTCTCCATCTTATGTTCTTCATGCAGCTTTAACTTCATTGTTCACTGTTTTGGTGACATCAGAGTCATCATCATCATTCTGCCAACATCCCATATTTCTTTGGGGTCGGTGCTACCCCGCCGGGGTGCGAGGGATATGTCGATGACAACCTCACCTCCGGCCTAGCACCACGATCCACAGTCGGCGTGCGGTTTTAGTAGGTTCGAGTCCGACATAACCTCCCCTTCCGGCTCCGGCAGGGGGGTATCCGAGGGGATTTCCGCACGGAAAAAAAAAAAAAAAAAAAGGGATCGGTGCTACATGTGTACTTTTTACCCGGCTGCGCGACGCGCGCGAGGGTAATGTGTTTATCAGTCTATGTATGTATGTATGTTTCTATGTGGCGTTCTAGAGACCAAATGCGTAGGCCGATTTTGATAATTCTTACGTCAATCGATTCGTCTTAACCTTGCGAGTGTCACTAAAGACATTACAGTAATCGAAATTCACCACAGCGACAACCAGACGCCATATTGTCAAAATGAAAAAAAAAAAGTCGATGAACTATGTCAAGTGGGGTGTCGTTGAATAGGTATTTTAAAATCATCTTTAGGTTCCTTTTATCATTTTTAATTTAAAATAATAGTTTAGGATATATAACGATTTAAAGTTGTATAAGAAAACGATCATTCTTGCTAATTTTCTTACTTTTTGATTTAAGTTTTTATTTCAAGTATAAACGATATGAAGGAAATTACAAAAAGTTAAACATGTCATATCATAACTAAAAAGTATAAAATAAAACAAATGATTAAAAAATAAAAAACCCGACTGCCACTGAAAAGACCAAAATAAGTTTGATAGCAGGCGGTACCCATTTGCCAATCATAAACCGAAAGAAAATTAATGGGTACCGCCTGCTATCAAACTTATTTTGGTCTTTTCAGTGGCAGTCGGGTTTTTTATTTTTTAATCATTTGTTTTATCCATTCATCTCTGGTTGAATTCATTTTAACATTCACTTCCTTACTAACCGTATCGTCTTCCACTTGGTCCATTCATCTCCTCTTAGGTCTTCTATCTTCTAGGCCGGAGGTGAGGTTGTCAACGACATATCCCTCGCACCCCGGCTGACCCAGGGCCATCCCTTACGGTCTGGCCCTCCTCGGGATGGGGGACAACGGTGGCCCCGACTCGCCCCCGGATTGGGGAGGCGCACTTCTCAGCGCGCCGTCGCCGTGGCTATTTTTATGACTCCAGATATCAAACTTGATAAAAACAAAGTTTTGACACACATCTTGGTCGACCATTATTTGCATTGATGGTGGTCGGACGGATACTCGTTGATGTACCAAATCGACTCTAAAAGTAGGTACAATATTTATTCTCTCCTTTGTTTCTCTCTATGTATAAATTCTCATGTTAACTAGCTACATGTTTATGCTTCTATGGTCTCTGCACACCGTACAATAGATACTTACGCAATTTTTATCTTGCGTGAAATATTATTCAACCTTTTCTAAACTCTCTTACATTGTGCACCAACGCGGGTAATACCTTATTGTATGCATGGAAGAACATATACCTGCTAGAACCAAGCGTTTCAGTGACTCATTCCTATGCCGCACCACTAAGACCTGGAACTCCCTGCCAGCCCACGTGTTTCCTTCTTCCTACAGTCCCGGGTAAAAGACATCTAATGAGGCCGTCAAGCTGAGTGCCACCACTGTTAACATGGTACATCTTTACGATGGTGACACTCTTTCCGAGACTTTGCCTTTGCCTAACATCAGGTGAGGTGAAGTCAAATTGACGAGTCCTGTAAAAAAAAAAACTATACGTGAGTTAATTTGTCAGTACACATACATATTGAGTGAGTGTAGAACCTCATCAAGATCTTCGGAGCAAAGTGCCTAGTGCGAGTTTTTCTCACATTCACTGATGACGAGTAAACGGTGATTTGTATGTACAGAAATGTTTTATGTTTGCCACCAGGTGGCGCTAATTCAATGTGATACAAATCAACGTTTACTCCGGTGAATGTGAGGTAAAATTTGCACTAGGCAATCAGAAGTCGATGTCGTGAAAAAGCAAAGTAGCATCTCTTACATAAGCTACGAGTTGGATAGAAGCATTAGGTATTACATTATCGTACGGTACTACATCATTATCGTATCAATTTTCACATTAATTTCTTTCCTCGTTACTTCCTACACAGAGCAATACAGTTTGCTTGTAGATATCTACTATATAAAAATAAGTCGGGTTTTCCTTCCTGAAGATATAACACCAGAACGCCTTTACCGATTTGGCTAATTTTGGTCTTGAATTATTCGTAGAAGTCCAGGGAAGGTTTGTACGTTGAGAAAAATTCGAATAATTGCCGGGAACCGACATCCACGCGAGCGGAGCCGCGGGCAAAAGCTAGTATCGTACAGTTACTTGTATGTTATCTATTTATTTTTTATTTATTTATACTTTATTGTACACTTACATGGCTAAATGGTATGGCATTTAAACAAATAAAAGAAATAGTATGTACAAAGGCGAGCTTAACTCAAGGTTGAGTTCTCTTTCAGCAAACCCGGGAGTGCACAGGGGAACAGCAATTCAAAGAGAGGCAAAGAGTCAAAGTATGCGAAAGGTATAATCCTGACAAAGGCATTATAATAATAAAAACTTACATACACATGTATGTAAGTGATGTTACTTCGTAGCACATAAACATTGTTCATTGTTCTTTATAGTTGTTTTTCACCCATTGGCTACTGTACAGCCCTGTGCAATATAATAATTTAATTTTCAATGTTTCAATCAATAACAAACAAAAAACATCGTGCCTACATATTATCACAATCGAATAAACAAAGAAACCAATTATTTTAACTTCATTAATATCTACTTCACTTAGCTTATTAAAACTCTGACGACACAAACAGATTGAAAATTTAGCATATCCTTTATATGCAAAGCTCCAACAATTAAATTAAAGTGGAAGCAAGTAAGTTCGCTCCTTGTCTAGAATATAATAACAAACGAAATTTTGCAAATTTCATAGTAACAATGTAAGCAGAGCTAAATGCAGGTCACAAGTGCATCTGTGACTCATTTACAGAGGCCTGGGGGCTGGCTGTGCTATTCTCTGTACAGAGAAGTAATAGTAACCTAAAGCCCGCTGCATACGTGACGGGTTTTTACACGGACGGGATGGGGCGGGAAGTATTGGAAATATCGTTTAGACTCAACGCCACAAAATAAGTCACGCGATAAATCTCGGGACTAAAAAGATATCACCGCTATACTGTTTGGGGACAGGGTGGTTTAAAGTTGCAAGCACATCTTTTTATGTTGTATTAGTGATAATATTTATAGTTACACGTAAGTATGCAAATCTAAGATCCCAATCACGTCACAACATGAAGGTACTAAATATGCACAGTACGTGATTTTTGGGTGTCTTTTGAGGATAACATGAGGTGGCACTATTATTGTATATAGCATTGCAATACACGCGTGACATTTTTTCATCAGTAAAGAGGTAGTCACAGACGTAATCACTATCACTCTCTGTTGATATGATGAATCTATCCACTGCTGCATATAACATATTAATCGATCTTTTTTTTTAAATAGTCATCTTCTAAGTGTTTCACATGATTACATGCTAACGTTCTAACGTTGAAAATGCGCGAATATTACTTCTTAAGTTCTGCTGTTCAACTACTATTACATTAATATCTGAAGAAAAAAAGATGTGGTAAAATAAAATAACTATACTGGCAACATTACATGTTGCGACTGCCACGCCACGTGCCGCCTTCAAGGGACTTATTTTGTGGCGTTGACTCTATGCGGGAGTGTATATGTCACGGTGACACGGACGGGACGAGAATGTGTCACGTGTGGGGCGGGAAAAATCTCGTTGCCGACGATGTTTAAAATTAAAGCCAATTCTTAAAATGCAAAATTCATCTTTCCTTAACGTTAGATACGAATCCACGTGCCCGCCACGTCCATGTTTTTTCCCGTTACGTATGCGGCGGCCTTTATATAGTAATATCCCCTTACTCCAACCCCTCTAGCTAAGTTAAATTGTTTGTGTTAGGAGTGGGTTCATGTTGGTAGTGTCGGTAGTCTAGTTACCTCTCGATCGTAATAGCGCCTGTACACTCTCGGGCGAGAGCACTCGTCATGTCTCGCCCAAGAGGCTAGTTTTCGAGTAGGTACAATGTACAGAGGATATGATAATAGGATCAGATTGATATTTTAGCTATGTGATTGACAGGTTAATTATTGTATTATAGGTTTTTTTTTAATTCTTTAATTATCTTGACACGAGACAAATGTACATTCGAGAATATTTAGTCCTAAGAAATCACTTTTTGTAAATTGACGTCTGTAAAATGCTACAGTGGAGTTTGTTGCGCTGTTTCTTCTCCACTGGTACCTAGGAAGCGGTGGTAAATTTAGTTTTAAGCAGAATTTGACGTCAAAAAGCTGTAGTAGTGCAACAAAATTTTGAATAAATACTTTGACTTTGATGATACTTTCATAGTTTTATTAGCTTAAATTTGTAGGTACTATGACTAAAATTTTAGGTTTACAGTTATTGTATCAGAAGATTAGTTATTCATACAATAGAAAATGATTATTGTCTGTTTTATACGACAGACTCAAACACAATGTCATTTGAGCATCACCTGCTGCAGTTTTCCAAGTGACTACAATATGGTCTTCGATTAGTAGTGCGAGTATTACTCTGCACAGGCTGCGGTAACCGTTTTCCATTAGGCGTACCGTGTGCTCATTTACTGCCTAAGTAGTATTAAAATCATGATATAAATAAAGTACGATTCCGCAGTCAAAGTGAGAATACATTCCTAATTCTACAATTAGATGAGCAGTCACCGTGAGTGGCGACCGTTGTCAAGTTTGACGCATCAACCTTCCATTATTCTTTAAACATTCATGTGAAATTAACCTCATGCCATTGTGAAACTGAAGGTTCACGCCGTTTATTTTTAGACAATGAATCACAAACATATCCTGCATGACTGCCAAAATCTATGCTAATAATAAGAGAAAAGAGTTGTATGTAAAATACTCTTAATGCCTTGATTTTCTCACCTTCCTGTTGACCGATTGTTCTAATATTTGGTATACACATTTTGTTCCGACTATAATAAAATTCTAACCTTTGCTTTGCTCTTAGTTTTAAGATAATTTTGAGACTTGTAGTTAAGATATTTCTGACACTGACAAAATGATAGTGTGATTTAGACAAATATATATAAAAAATATACAATTTAATATTATTTATATGTACATTTCATTGCTAATGGCTGCCTATTGCCGATCTAATAAAGCGTAATTTAGAATATATATATTCTTTCTCCATCCTATGGTTGCCTGGAAGAGATTGCCGCAGAGCGATAAGGCCGCCAATTGTATGTACCTACCGAATTGATATTATGTACCTATTGTAATGTTATATCCTTGGTGTACAATAAAGACAATTATTATTATTATTATTATTAATATTTATATCCTAAAATAGCACAAAGACATTAATTGATAAAATAAATTAGAGACCCAGTCCTGTCATGGATATAAAGCCGTCCAATAATATCTTCAACGAATACCGTTAATGAAACTACTGTAAATAAAATGAGCAATAACTGTTGGACTTTTTTTCAGCAATCTATCTTAATTATTTTGAATATAACTATCCCTTGCTAATTTTAAAAAATCTGTGCACATAACACTAAATATTTCAGTCTGTTTTCACTCAAAATTTACTAAAATGAAAGAGTTTCACATGGTCTCAGAAATTGTAAATAGTGGTATAGGTGTATAAACATATTTATATTTATTTAGGTGTAAGAACAGGTTGATACTAGTATTACAATGAACGATGAATCTGTTCAAATAGTTGATACCACAGTTTTTCTTGGAATAACTATAGATAATAAACTGCAATGGGGTTCTCATATCACAGCCTTAGCAGGAAGACTTAGCTCAGCTGCCTATGCGGTTAGAAAAATGAGGTCATTAACTGATGAGGAAACGGCACGATTAGTTTATTTTAGCTACTTTCATAGCGTTATGTCGTATGGTCTGATGCTGTGGGGCTCAGCTGCCGATATTGAGACTATTTTCATATTACAGAAACGCGCGATACGAGCAATCTATGGCCTCGGACCCCGTGACTCGCTGAGAGAAGTTTTTAAGGAAATTAATATTTTAACAGTTGCTTCCCAATACATTTATGATAATATCTTATATGTACGCAAGAATCTAGATCTCTTCAAAAAAAACTCTGACCAACACAATTATAATACCAGAAACAAAAATAAACTTGCAGTGCCAAAACTCAGGCTTCATAAGGTTGGTAATTCGTTTGTAGGCAATTGTATAAAATTGTTTAATAAAATGCCTCAGGATCTGATAGACATGCCACTTAATAAATTTAAAATTCAAGTGAAAAATTGCTTAATAAAAAAAGGTTACTATAAATTAGACGAATATTTAAATGATAAAGATGCATGGTCATCCTAATCTCATCTCTTGCTCGCACTGTAAAAAATTGCTATAAATAAAACCATATTTAAAATAAAAAAAAAAAAGAAGGATAATCGAGTTCACTGAGTTTCTTGCTGGTCTCTTCTCAGTAGAACCACCTACCGAACCAGCGAAAGAATCATTTTCTAATGATTTATTTTATTTATTTTTTCTGATTGACATTACCTACTTGTAAAATTCTGACGTTCATATGTGCTCTTTATGTGCCTAAACTGAATAAATGAAATTGATTCTTTGATTCTTTGATTGAACCATTTTGTCATCATTTGTATCATTTTCATGTTTTTATTAATATAACGTCTGCACGTCGGATATCAAATATTTTTATATTTTTTCATTTAAACCATTTTAGTATTCATTAAAGCTTACGAAATTCTAGTAATCATATTCGGGTACCTAATCGTTTTCTACGCTAGTAAATGTTTTTATTGTTATTTACTTTTAAGAATATAGATATATGAATAAAAGTAAATTTTAATTGTAGAACTTTAGTCTTTTATAAATCCTCTACCTTTTATACTATATTTCTGTACCCTTATCACGAAAAACAATCGTAATCGTATCATAAATGTATCGAGAGAACGGAGCATTGCGATTGGCCGGCTTTGCACACACACATAGAGTAGGCAGGCGGCCAGTCATAATAATAATTTTTTGTGGGTAGAAAAATTGTGTGCCGATTTAAAAAAAATGCTTTTGCCATTAGGATGTCACGTTATCCCTGAGTAATATAGGCAAATTTTTATCACGATGTTTTCACGGTTTCAGGACTTAGGTACGCACATGAAACCGAGGGGTGATCCTAGTTTTATAACAAAAAGGGGTGTAAAGTCAAAAAGGTTTTTTACGAATAAAGTCCGTTTAAATTATTTTTGGCTACAGCGGACATGGGTGGTGTCCGTAAATTATCCGTTTTATTTTTTGTGTTTAATCCGAATCCAAAGTAAAATAGCGAAATACTTAAAAGGTTGTCCACATACCTACAGTTATATATTTACATACAGTATGTAGCCGACTTTCGATGTTCAACCAGAAGACGAGTGAGTATTTCGGTTTTGTAGAGCGTTGTCTCCATCGCCCAGTACTGTCTATCTTCATATCTTTTCAGAGTAGTTAAAACCAAAGATATTGTTTTAATATTTAATAAGCACAAACGGTTTTAACTACACTATAAAGCCACCACAAATGTGATCATGATAAAACTAGTAGTTCTGTGAATGGTAGACGTCGTCGCGAGTTTTGCTACAATTTTCTGGTACCCTTTATCAAAACTGCTATCTTTAAAAAAACGATGCATATCTTCTTATTTTGAATGGCCCTGGATGTTTCATAAATAACGCAACAGCAAACTTACCCTTTTTTCTCCCGCATTTTCCCTCCTATCGAAAAAAGCTCTCTACAAAAGTTGAGTTTTGAATCAAAGAACATGTGTTTAGCACACATGTTCTTTGATTTAAAACTCAACTTGATGAAAATCGGTAAATAAATGTGTCCTCTAGACTGGAACTGACAAACTGACATAGATACGGACAAAAGCGAAATCGGCCACCTTGTCGAAACGGAGACGCTCGCTCGCCGCGCTCGCTCCGTCAACAACAGGGTAAGTTGTTGACTATCCGGTACATTTAGTTGCTGTTCCACCGTATAGATTGTATCCAAGTACTACCTAATTGGTTAGCCAGCTTATATCATAAGATAAACCTAAGCATTTTAGACACAGACTGCGCCAGTGTGACACGTTGTAGTTATTTTAGTACATAACCTTTCGACCGGCCCGGGTCGCATACTCGCGAAAGGTAAATTTTTTGCCGAAACAAAAAGGTTTGCATCGTACATTTTCTACCTCGCTTGAAGTTTATTCGTGACAAGCATATTTCCATGGCCAGTAAAATTATGCAAACAATTTACGGAGTGACCCTATCGCGGTAATTGCTTTGGCATTATACCGTAACACGTAAATGAGCATGTATTTGTGTTTCATTACCCGGTAACGTAATTTTCTTCTCAAAATGGTTAGTTTATTAACTCAAATATTTCACTTGTTACAGGTACGTTAAAGTTGTATGCTTGATCAAATGGAGCGCACTTAAAATGGAACGTTTAAATAGCACTGCTGAAATTTTGTAATGAAGTCAATATTACGCAAGTAAGTTTTCCAATTATATTTCTAAAAGTGCATTTGTGTCATAACTACAGTAGCAACGTTCTCAGTCAATCAGGTGGTAAACGAATCATCATTATCGACATTTCATTGATCATCAGGATCATTTGCGTGTGAGGCTGTAACCTACGACCCTCGGAGTTTTCCTGCATGTTCTTCTCCACTTTGCCTGGCCTTTTCGTTCCGTTCGCAATGAGACTATTGGTACGCATGCCATTTTTGAAGACGACATACCCGCATAATTTATTGAAAATGATAAATAAATGTATTACGTAAAATTATTTGGTGATACTACCTGCATTGTTAAAGAACATCAAGGGTACTTCTACTATATTTTACATTCCATACGTACTTCAAAACTGTAACACAATCTTTCCAAGTCAAATTAGTTCTAAAGATTTCCAGAGAAACTTTTGAACCTCTCGACTACATGCTTCTAATGTAGGGTGTGTCATTATTTGTATATAAATAAGGCCTCTTATTAGTGGTGTATTGGAAAGAGGGAAAGTCATTTATGTTATATAAACAAGCGGGGAATAAGAAAGGCGATTATGCCCCTCGATGTTGACGGTGTACACAGAGAACGTCTTCAATTTTAACGGTGCAAATACGTGTAAGTGTGGAAGTGAAGAAGGATTCTCTTTTATGTAATCCTTTGGTAATCAATAAACAAACTAAAGTTGTAAATGATTGGATTATTATATGTATCTATTATTATATGTCGTGAGGTATGTTGGTATACATGCCTCATGGCAGGTATGTACCTATAGTGTCACTTCCTAAAATTATTCGGTACGCTCTGTCCATACAATGTTACTCTAATAATGCACCTACTACGTCTTTCTCTGCACCACCTTTGGTTGACTGGAAGAGAATGCCTATGGCATTAAGTCCGCCTATGTACTTGTGCATGAAGTTTTATAAATAAATAAATAAATACTACAATTTGGACCTAATCGCTGGCCTCGCTTATAATTAAGGCGTTTCTTAATAAAATTGTCATTGCCGTCATTAAAAGTTGCCAGTTTGAAGTTTTATTTCATTTAAACATAATTTGCTTCACCACCCTCATCATTCCCTCATCACACATTAAAAGGAAGTTGAACATTTAGTTCACGCAAATATGGATCGAATTATGGACAACTTTTAATGAAGGTACTTGATATTCACGGTTGACGTTAGAAGATGTTTTATAATACATGGTCATATCTAAATATAGATTTGAATATATACCTGCGACAATTTGCGTATTTGATTTAAAATTTGTTTTTTTTTGGTTTTTTGGTTAATTATGGTTGGTTGTGTTTGTAATAATATGATTGAATAGATCTAAAAGAAGCAAGTTCGCAGTAAGTTTACCGATTTCTAAAGATGGTGACTGTTGTCGTGTTGTGGATGTTTGAGCGGATTGTCTATCTACCTAATTATCTACCCATTAAAAAATCCGGTCCCATGTGTCAAACTCAAATGAAATGTTTTTCGGCATACAATTTCAAGAAAGACGGATATCGTGATCGGTTCATACATTTGATAGATGCGTAATTAAAAAAATAATGTTACAAGAATTGGCTTCTTCAAAGATCACAACTCCAATGGCATGGAATCGTGATCTTTTATGGCATTTGCGAATTTGACGTTAAATCGAGACTACATACATATTGAACAATTTTTTAGAAGAACTGGCCTTCAGGTTAAAGATATTTTTTATATTAGTCGGAAGCAAAATTGCGGTGTCTAGCTCTCCCAAGTATCCTCGCGATCACGTCTCCTTGATCGGTACCGTTCGTAAGAGCCGTATCAAGTAACTGATATGATATCGAGTTCCTTTATCCTCTTTTACTAAACTGAGGTGAGATTACCAAAAGCCTATATTTCGATGTGCGTATGGTAATGTAAGCACTCCACGAAATTGTATAGGCGTGCCTCTATCATAACGGAAGTGTGTAACATAAAGGCTAAATGCTTCGAAGGTTTTACACGTTCATTCTCTACTGTTATCTCTTAGAGCTTTCGTCGCGGTAATAGTGAATGTGCTATGCTAACGGCAAATTATGCTTTAAATATCAAGGAGCGAAATGTGTTTCGATAAAATTCGTGTGCGAAACTTCGGCTGTTGGGTTCGTGGAATTAAAATGTGAGATTAACGCACCATTTCGGCGTCTGATCGGTGCACATTCCCTTAAAGAAGGTAGACCTTATATTCAACTTTTCTTTCAAATAGTACCACTTGTTGTCTTGGGAGTTTTTCTTTAATCTTTTAATTGGACGGGTAAGGGTGAATATTAGTTTAGGTTGCTAATATTCCTTAAAAAATAGTTTTTTTTTGTCTTCATAATTAATAAGGGCTTCGGCAGGTTCTCCTCCCGAGGTTGGGAGGTAAGACATTACTACCAGAAAAGTCAGTATACCTTCCTTCCTTCATCCTAGCGTTAATCCCCTTTATAATGTATTAGCTTGTTCCCGCGGCTCCGCCCGAGTGGATGTCGGTTACCGCGACCAACTATAGCCTATGTCCTTCCTCAAGGTCTAATCTACCCTTATACCAAATTTCATCAAAATCGATTATGTAGTTCAGGCGTGAAAGCGTAACATACAGACCGACAGAGTTACTTTCGCATATATAATACTAGCTTTTGCCCACGGCTCCGCCCGCGTGGATGTCGGTTATCGCGACAAAACATAGCCTATGTCCTTTCTCAAGGTCTAATCTACCCCTATACCAAATTTCATCAAAATCGGTTCAGTGGTTTAGACATGAAAGCGTAACATACAGACAGACAGACAGACTGACAGACAGAGTTACTTTCGCATTTATAATATTAGTATGGATTAGTATGGCAGCATGGATATTTTTTTTTATATTTGGTTCGTCAATTGACTGCACCCCGCTAGATGGCAATAAAGCTGACGTGCAGTCCAGAAGATATAGACCACCATTCTCGGTGCCATTGGACGTAATATGGTGGTCCCTAACTTGAAGGCCTTGATAGATGCCTTTTCACGCCCCGCTTGAAGAACCCGGGACTGGGAATAAATAAAAAACAGAAAAAAATAAAAAACAAAAAGCCAAAGATACTAAACGTAATATAAACATAACATAAACTCGCGCCTGTATTCCCCGAAGGGGTGGGCAGAGGTGCTAGCACCCACATTTCGCCAGTTCATGTTTAGGTCAAAGATACTAATCAAAAATAATAAGCGGGCCTCGGGCTACAATGTGTAAACTTTGAACTCATAAGTACCATTCGCCCCATAAAGTTTCAGAATCCTTTTCACCCCTGTTTCATTCCTTATCACCCCCGCTTCTATTATAAAACAAAAAGGCATCATTTGAATAGAATGTGTCTATTTGTTTCAGTCCTTGGAGAGGGATCATCACTCCCCAGTTCGATATAAAACTAACTTGTTTAGATTGATCATCTTAGATGCTAAACAACAGAATTTCCCTTGGCGCTGCCTTGGCGAAACTTCACTCATAAATTTTATAAGCTTTTAGTTAAGAATATTGTGTGCGAAGTACCTATTTATCTAAGAGATTAATGTGTCAGTTATTAAACTAAAATTACAGAGTTTTTAATTGCTTTAGACTGCTCCTTATTAGGATATCCTTATGTAAGAGGTCTCTATATTTTGTCCTTCTTTTCTTTTTTACTTTAATTTCTTTTCCACCAGCGCCTTGGAAGTGATATAAACCTAGCTGAAGTAGAATTATTAAGTCAATAAGACATAATTGTATTAATCTATGTTGAAATAAAAAATAAGACTTTCATTAACTACCTCATTCCTTAACAACATTATCTGCAACTAGATACAAAGATTTGTTCGATGTTTATATGATGTAAGGTATAGAACCAAGCAGATAGACACCGAGGGCATTCACACGGTCGAGAACTTCCGCCCCGTGTCATTACCTCTTGGAGGTCTCGTCATATATCTCGCAAATGTGTGATAAAACATCTCGCATATGAACACGACTAGCGTGGTCATGATCCAAGGCACACATTTTTCTGCTAAATAAAATGCTTTTGTTACCTAATGTGTGTTTCTATGTGGAAATTCATACTACTTGTAGAAAGGAATGTGTGACTTCTTTTTTGCTGATTTTATAAAGCTTACACAATTTTATAAGTTTCTTATAATACCTATCAAGTATGCTTCTGTTAGCGTGCATAGCATCAGATCGTTTTTTTATCTCGACTATTAAAGTACCTACTGAAAATGATCGGATTGATGACATAATTTGATATTTCCATCTTTTTACATCTAAATATTAACATCATTAGTTCCTGATCCTTCATTATGTCCACTTTGAGTGCTTTGATTGTCGAGACCGAGCTGTAAATTCGTCTGCAAAATAGGATACACCACAGACAGAATTCGCTAGGTGAACAACAAAGTGTACGGTCTGTAACCCACATTTTACATATTATAATGGAATCACAGCCATCGCCTGACTCCATCGAGCACAATACATCGGCGAGGGATCCATCAATCACAGTAACTGTACCGTTCGCCCCAAATGATACATCGGTTAGCGACCAAATCTTTATTCTACTTTGCTCAATGTGGAAAGTCTTTTTTAAAGTTTTGTCAATAAAATAGGTATATAATGATAATCTATCAATCAAGCGGTGTACAAGGTTTCCAAGTCTCGAAAAATTCTAAAGCAGGCCGCACACCAAAGCAGCAAGCTTACTGTAAACGCTGTTTGCTTTTTTGGTTCTCAACTTTTAGCGCTGCTGGAAGAATTTGCGAGCTGTAAATGTTTTCACGTTGCATACTAAATAGGTAAATTATAGCATTTACTGTGCTGTGCTGTTTGCTTGCTGTTTTGGTGTGCAGCCGGCTTTATCATTTTAATCTGTACATATGACTATAATAATGTGGACTGTAACGCATAACTATGTTTTGTTCCTTATAAATAAAATAAAAATATAAATCACAATAAATAAAAATTCAATCTCCGAAAATTATTCATAATACCATTAAAAAAATTAACCCTGCCAATGGTGTAAGCATAAATGGGTGACTCATGATATGATCATTTGTTATTTATGCTGGCTATAAATTGGAGGTTATCTTCTCATAAATAAAATAAATTATTCGTATTACAGTGTTCGTCCGTAACCATTATATTCTGTTTCAACTGTAGAGTTCGCTTCGTTTCAACCAACTGCCACTGATTTAAGCTCTTGAAAAGATACTTTTCAGGATTTAATTTAGTTTTAATTAAATTTATAATTATAAAATTAAGACTGGAATTTCAGTATTATTGAATACCTAAAAGTTTTGCAGCTTCTGAGAAAAAGATTTGTTGGCAAATTTCCAAAACCTTTTTGTTTTTATTGGAAACTTATTTAAGGTTATTTTTAATCTGTATTTTTGAGTTACGCGAATAATATAAAAATATTTTGGAGGCTAATTGGTAACCCTAGAAACTGAGATTCATTGCTGTTTCAAATCCCATCAGAGATGATGACTTTTCTGATCTAAATAAATAAGAAAACTAATCATATGTTTTTTCACGTAATGTGATATTGAGTTTCATTTTTTTTTATGTTTTAATATCATCGAATAACTACGTCAAGTTTAAAAAAAGCGTTTTATCTCGAAAATTAAAATGCATTAGCAATAATTTACTCAAATGATGATATCTATCTACCTTACCTTGGTAAGTATTACTTTGATTTGCTTATTTACGAATAGAGACTGATTGATATCTTTGATAATTATCCCTTAGAGTGCGAAGGGTTAAGTCTTCGGTTACCGTTTATGACACCCGAGGGACTCAAGGGGAGGACTATTCGATCCATTTCGAATTCCACTCTCAATGATGAATTACGTTTGAATGTTAATCAGAGAATGCTGACCGATATGTGAATGTTTAATGGTTCGTTTTAAAATACTTTTGTAATTATTTGTAAGTTATTCTGTGAATTGATGCTTTTTGCCAAATTATTTGACAGCCGTTGTTTGTTGTGAAAATGACAGACAATTATATCAAGTTTACTGGATATCAATTTATTTGCGTAATTTGATGCTTTTTAAAATGTTACAAAAAAGCATAATTTCTGATATGATAATAAGACGCATCTAAGAAAGCATCTTTTTTATATCAGCATGTGGATTTTTCATGATATTTCATATTTAATAAATGTGATGTGTATTGTGTACAAGTCAAAGCATGAAGATCATGAAATAAATGTGTACAAACTTCTTGAGAGCCTTTTTCATGTTTATATCACCAATAAACTTTCCTGATTAAAAAAAATCTCTTGTGAAATATTTACTCTCAGTAGAGATTTTTATTGTCTTTCAATGACGCAAAAATAAAATGCTCACCAAAAGCGCTACCTGCACCATTAAATAAAAACATGTTTTCATACAGCACACGATATTAACTTCCTGCGTGGAACATAAAAATTTCATTTCATTATAAATAAATCAAACACGTCAAGAGTTCAATTTGCGGTTGGATCACGAATCCTGAAAAGATACACAAGGTAACAAATTGCCAATAAAAAGCTAACAAAATACTGTGGGTTAGCATTTCGGTCAAAGCTGTAAATCCCCGGGCTCGGGCAATAAATCTGGGGAAAAAATATCGAAAACTGTGTAATACAGTTACACTCGGATTGTGCTTGGATAAGGGCCGCAGGGAACCAACCATATTTGGGGGGAGTTGATCCCTGTATTCGGAATATAGAGCAGGGTTTTGATGATTGACCCCTATTTAGTTGCCGTGTGGGTTTTACGATTATTATTTGGATGGACTGGTTATGAGGTAGTTTGATAAGAATGATTGAAGTTTTACTTTGTTCGTAAGTGTAAAATTGTGGTCAGAATTATTTTCGGTGTTTGGTAAAATGGGTAATGAAAAGCTGAAGTGAACTTACAAGTTTGATATCGCATCTCATAAGATGTAATAACAAATGCCGTGTAGGTTTCTAGTGAAGTAGAATAAAGCTACCCTATTTCTTCCCGTGAGTCTTAGAAGGCGACTAAGGAATAGTACTGTTCTTCTTCCAACAGTAAACATGCATGGCATAACAAAGTACTCGCTTGAAAATGTTAGGCTCATCACTATTACGTGGGACAGAAAATCATATTATTTTGCTGAAATTTTTTGATAGACCTCTGCCTACCCCTTCAGGAATGTACAGACGTGAATATGTATATACCTAGTAAGAAAATTCTCTGGCATACTAGCTATAGGTATATAAATACACTCTCTGTCTGTGTCATCTGAATACCAGGGCTGGGTAAGCAAGGTCTCGAACCGGTTTCAACATTATGGCCAGTCTCAATGCCGGCGGGAGTTGCCCATAATAACAGTTAGCCGAACTTTTTGTACCAAGATCGAGTGCATTCCGCTGTATAATTATACAGAATTATGTTTATAATCACGATTCTCTCGTCTTGACTCATGATTTTCCTTCAGTATAGGCATATGTTTAGAACTATCTTTTGTTTGAGGCAACATTCGCTTATGGCATAACACTGTAATGTCATCTTTCATCGAAGGAAACAAGAGTTTTATAGCTTTATCCTATCAAACACCAACCGGTGCCCGGGCACCGCGAGTCTATTGTTTATCTATTGTTCTATTTGTTGCGTGGCTTGATAGGTTAAAACGTAAAATTGTTGTCAAATTCATTCAATGCTTTTGTACAGAAAAGTGTTTTAGGGAAGGTTCATATCTGACGGAACATGCGTCGCGTATTATCGGTCGCGTAACGCCAGAACAGACAAATGTATAGAAAAACACTTGACCGTTCACACTCGACGCACTAACGTAACATCGGTTCTAAGCTTCCCTTAGAGATTAAAATTCTGATATGGCTAATAGTATCGTAACCAAACATAGCCTAGGTCCTTGCCCAAGCTCTAATCCATCTTTGTACCAAATATCATCAAGATCTGTTTAGTGGTTTGGGCGTGAATGTGTAGCAGTCAGACCAAGTTCATTTCCATTTATTATTTGGTATGTAAGTCAAGGTAATTTGTAGGTCTCAACCTCGTTTAAATTAGGTTGTATAGTGTATAGGAATATTTAAAAAGAATGGAGAATGCAGTTTCAGGGAAGTTTGTGAGCTTGTGATGTTGTAGGGGTCTACTATCTATCTATGGATCTACTGAACCGATTTTGATAATTCTTTTACAGATAGAAAGCCACATTTTTTTTTTATATAGGACACGTCAATTTGACTTTACATCGCCTGATGTTAAGCTAAAGGCAAAGTCTCGGAAAGAGGGTCACCATCGGAAACATGTACCATGTTAACAGTGGTGGCACTCAGCTTGACGGCCTCGTTAGATGCCTTTTCACGCCCCGCTTAAAGGACCCGGGACTGTAGGAAGAAGGAAACACGTGAGCTGGCAGGGAGTTCCAAGTCTTAATGGTGCGGCATAGGAATGAGTCGCTGAAACGCTTGGTTCTAGCTGGTATACTCTGCACCGTATATGGATGGCATCTTAGCCCTGCACGTGTCGTCCTGTGTAGGAAAGGAGAGGGTGGGACTAATTGGAAGAGCTCGTCAGAACATTCACCATGGTAGAGACGGTATAATACTGCCAAAGACGCAACATCTCTACGCATCTGCAAAGGCTCGAGGGTGTTCGTGACCTCAGGATTCCCAATAATGCGAACCGCACGTCGCTGCAACCTGTCGAGAGCATCTAGTAAGTACTTTGCGGAGCCGTCCCAGAGATGTGAGCAGTATTTGTGAGTGTCACAGGTGTAGGAAAAAAGGTGTGTAATTTAATGAGAAATTTAGTGGTGCTACGATTTAAACGGTGGTACAATTTACTCGACTCGCCACTACGTCAAATCCTAATTATACCATTATACGATAAGCTGGCCAGTGGGTTGCCACTTGTCTAGGGGGGGGGGGGGGGGGCAGTACCATAGGGAGTGGTGATATCTGATAACCCTATTTTTTGAAAAAGACGTGAGCAGTATTTAGTAACAAATATCTTTTAGTCTCTTATAAGATTCTCGTAATTTCTATGTTACGCTTGAGGTAAGTAAATTTCATACATATAAAATGAGATGTGTGTTCCCTGTAAGTTTTTGCCGGTTAAAGCAAATTCATATAAAGAATTCCAAACAACAGCAACATGAAAATCATAACAAAATATTTCCTTGAAAAGAACTACTATATAGAATCCAATAAAGAAGAATGGTAAAAACTAAATTTCCGGTAATAATCTGTCATCTATTACGTTCATCAATCATTACACGGAAGTCTCTTAAATAGAAATTATCTAAGTAATAACTCTTAAAGAATTCATGATTTTTTCACTGACCTCCTTATCGTAAGAGGAAGCATGCCTGAGATATCCTCCGGCCATCAGTAGGTGTACAAGCTTGGGGTAAGGAGGCCACCGAGAAGGGTCTGTAAGGGATCGCCCTGGGTCAGCCAGGGTGCGAGGGATGTGTCGAAGACAACCTCACGTCCGGCCTAGCACCACATCGGTCCGAGTCCGATAAACCTTGACCTACCGGCTCCGGCGGGATAGGTTTCAATGGGGATTTCCGCACGGAAAAAAGAGGTAAGGAGGCTTTCGGGACCGAGACCGCGGTCCCGGATTCCCTCTGCTCTTGGTGGGGCTGAAAACACCTTTTCATTCGTTCGTTCGCGCTTTGCTTCGTTTTCAAACTCAAGTTGAAATATTAATGACTAGTTTTGCCCGCGGCTCCGCCCGCGTAAAAGTCGGTTTTCGCGACCAAACATAGCATATGTCCTTTCTCATGGTCTAATCTACCCCTATACGAAATTTCATCAAAATCGGTTCAGTGGTTTAGGCGTGAAAGCGTAACATACAGACAGACAGACAGACAGACAGACAGACAGAGTGACTTTCGCATTTTATAATATTAGTATAGATATTGAGAGGGTTAACCAGTATATCCAGGGCCCAAGATAATCTGCCATGCATGTGGTTCACTAGGCTTATAAACAAGGCTCTGGCGAAAAAAAAAACTCTGTCCCCGGAAACAATGTTAGGCTATCCACCTATTACGTGGGAGTAACGAAGTGACTGCTGAAATGTGGACGTAATAAGAGCCTCTGTCTACTTATCCCTTCAGGGATAAAGACTAAATATTTGTATTGTGAGGTAGCCCTAGCGAGTGTGGCACTCTTCTCAATAGTCGCGGTATGAGCAATTATCGGGCCTAGCGGTCTAACGGCCTAGCCGGTAAGCGCTGGCCCCTTGTTTGTTTAACTGTACACACTACGGCACTTCGCCTATTGCCTAATGCGTTGATTGTGAGTGTACCCGAGTGTTCCAGTTTTCAGGTTTAATGTTTTTATAATTGTTGTTGGGAGTACAGTTGAAGAGAAAAGTATTAGAGTCATTAGATTGTTTGATTAGATAATGATTGCCTTTAAAGTGTATTATAGTAATGAGGGAATCAGTACCGCATGTACCGTATACCCATATTTTTATAGCTTTTTACGTGCCCAAGGGATAAGTCTATTACTGTTAAGTGAATAGCTTTTTAGTGATCCCTACCCCAAAGGAAAAAACGGAACACAAATGAAATTTAAAAAATAACATAGTTTTTTTGCAGGACGGGTTATAGTGTCGGAGAAAGAATACAAGTACTATCACCACACCATCTGAAATCACGGAAAATATGCATATGATATCACTGGGAGAAAAGGAAAATTTGAAATAAAACACTGTGCCGACCCGTATGGCCAGCGTAGTAAAAGTATGCCAAAACATTGGGATTTTGACAGGTCATGTCCAGCAGTGTACTGCCGTTTTGCAGGTCAAGTTGCACCTGACTAAAACGGTTCATAAATATTTTCCCAGTTTATATGCGAAAAAAGCGATACCAATATAACTGACCTCTTTCTATGACTGTTTTATTTCAGCTTAATATCACCTACATTTCATTTTAACTGCTCTTGATTGGTCACGATAATAAACTCACTTGGTAAACGTAATAATTTATTGAATCAATCTCTTTTCATGCAAGTTTCTATTCATATGGAGTGCGGGGCCCGGAACAGCACTCTGGCCAGCGGAAACGGCAGCGCCTCTCTCCTTCACGGCAGGGAGGGACTAAACCGCACACTACAGGCGGCAACTTCTCCCAGCAGCAGCTGCCGCCAGCAGTGTGTAGTTTAGTCAGTCCGATTCCAAAGTAACAAATCCCAATGGCCGACGGGGTGGTATCCGAGGAGATCCCCACATAAAAAAATATATACGCAATACTAAGGTACTATCAACTTCTTTTTTTTTATAACGACACGTCAATTTGACTTCATTTCGTCTGATTTTAAGCTAAAGGCAAAGTCTCGGAAAGATGGTCACCATCGTATACATGTACCATGTTAACAGTGGTGGCACTCAGCTTGAGGGCCTCATCAGATGCCTTTTCACGCCCCGCTTAAAGGACCCGGGTCTATTATCTTAAGAATAAATTCTCTAACTTATCTTATAGGGATAGAATCTTTATGACCTAAATAATAACTGACCGATGAATGCTTATAAAGCTTTGGCGGCTGAATGGTTAAGGAGTGGACCATAATTTTGAGAGGTTCTAAGTTCGAATCAAGAGGTACGTAATAATATCCTCTTCGTTTAATTGTGCCGTATCCGGCATTAAGAAAACATTTCGTGATTAATTAAAGTTAAACAGTTTTTAATTTATTCATTTATTTTAGTTTTTGTTAAATAACGACAAATAATGTTTGATTTCAAGGTGGCTTCATTAAATTCCGTTAAAGTATATCACTATTTATATGCAACTAGCTTTTGCCCGCGACTCCGCCCGCATGGATGTCGGTTCCCGGTAATTATTCGAATTTTTCTCTACGTGCAAACCTTCCCTGGACTTCCACAAATAATTCAAGACCAAAATTAGCCAAATCAGTAAAGGCATTGATTTTTTTATATATACTCGTAGATTACTTCCGAATCTATTAGAATTATCGCGACAAACTGTATTTTGAAAGTACTTAATGAATCTTGAGATGAAGTATCATTCTATTCAGACTAAGTTTCATTACGTTGACCACTTCATTGGTAGGTCAAGAATTAAAACTTAGGCTGATTAATCTAAATATATGCGAGAACAGTTCAACAAAACAACTCAAAGGTGACTGACATAGTGATCTATCAACGCACAGCCCAAACAACTGGACGGATCGGGCTGAAATTTGGCATGCAGGTAGAGATTATGACGTAGGCATCCGCTAAGAAAGGATTTTGATTAATTCTACCCCCAAGGGGATAAAATATGGGATGAAAGTTTTTATGAAACTTTGTCAATTTTAAACCGATCGGGCTGAGATTTTGCATGCATAAAGCTACTATGACGTAGGCATCCCCGAAGCTTTTATATATAATATAATAGCGTTGTCTCAACACTAAGCGATAACCGACATCCACGCAGGCGAAGCCGTGAGCAAAAGCTAGTAAATTATAAATTTTCAGCTCAGCTGCTTTTGCCGTACCTTAGTACAGCAATCTTACCTTTGCAGCTTTGGTTGGTGACGAAATCCTTCACATTTTCCTTAAATACCGTATCGAAGTTTTGTATTGACTCGCTGACTCACTGACCCACTAACGAAAAGGTTTGCGGCATAACGTAAGTACTTATCGAGTAGTGGACATTCAATGGTTTTTACTGTGAATGCAATATCACATTTTACCAAATATGTTTACTGGTCCTACGTATTCCGAGCCGATTACCTTCAAAGTGGTACTTTTTCATATCAGTTTACGGTCTCGATTTAAAACATTCTATGTTATTTTTTATTCCATTTTTACTATTTCTATTCTATTTCTATTTCTACCACTTAGGTGACAAACACGGCCCTCCTAATGTAAAGTGGATACCATGGCCTATGGACGTAGGCAACACCGGGGGCGTTACACTCATGCTGCCGATCCTGAAGAAAACTTCTAATGCTTTTCTTGACGAACCCTATATTATAGTCCTTGGGAAAATCACATTAGAGAGTTCATTCCACAACTTGAGCATGCATGGGATGAAGTTATATGGGCCGTCAATTTGATGCACCCGGCCTGATAGAGAGCTAAAGTTGAATACCGATATATATTAGAGGTTCATGATTCCAGAAGCTAGAATGTTGTTCTCGAGTTTGACGGCATTCTGTCAATGCCATCAAACTCGCATGTGGTGCAGAGCATTTCCTTATTGCGTCTTTTCTCTTCACTTGTATTCTTCTTTAACAGAGATGAAACAAATTCAATTGAATACAAACTCATTGCAACTCTCAGTTAAACGATTTGCATAGTTATGTGGGTCACTGCAATTGCGGTGCGCGATTTGTTTTTGTTTAAGATCACGAATTCGAATCGAATGTCGAATCGCAGTTTTTGCGTGCTGGTTGTTGTTAGAGGGAAGTTAGGAGTAATATTCAACTTGACTTTTAACCACCGTCCTCTCCGCTCGGACTCTGTGCTACGTCGGAGAATTACGAAGTACAGTTTTTCAGTTTTTAGTAGAGCTTTTGGTTATTATTTCTCCACTTCGCATGGTGTTGACAAAAATCACCTTTCATTCTTTTCAATATGAGTTTCAATATTCAATAAGAAGAATTGCTTAAGTAATTAGCTATCTTTTACCACAGGCTATTTTATTACTTATGATATATGAGAGTTATTTTTAATTAAAATATCATCACAATGCCGCACAACATAGAGAATTCGTAGTTTTCACAAGTAATGTCTCTGATTTATGTGTCTAGGTCTCAAGACGGGTGAAAAAAATATTTTAGTTAATTAGTCAGTCGATTCACTAACTAAAACATTTACAGTATGACGTAGTTACAGATTACAGAGTTGTTTGACTTTCGATTTTTATATATATACTCTTTTATAAAACCTCGGAAGAACTGGAAGCTTTATCCACTTTAACACCCATAATATTGGTCCGAATGTACGTATTCATAATAGCTAGTATTAGATAATGCACAAATATTTTTTTAATCAAGAAAACTGAACTGAACTGAAGATCAGTTTTCATGATCGACTGCCTCCGTAGCTCAGTGGGCGTAGTATACGCCGGCTGGGTACGTATGGGTTCGATCCCCACACAGGACCTAAATTTGTGTGATCCACAGTTGTATGTTTGTAAAGTCCCCCGCGATACAGGGCTTGTTCCCTAGTGCGGGACTTGTATTTTTAAAAAAGAATGAAAATGAAAAATACCAACTGTAATTTTGCCATGAATATCGAAGTAAAAGCACGTTGTCCTAACCTCTTTACCTCTTTGTAAGAATTTGTTCAAACATTTCGTTTGCATAAGATAAATATTAACAAGTTTCTGTTTCTACATTTAATACTAATTGTGTACTTTGTTGTCGGTAACAGGGAATCTATGCAGCGGTGTCCGCTATGTAAATGTCCTGAATATTTAACGTTACGACGTCAACGATTCAATGTTGAACACGAAGTAAATTTGTTGACTTCATTTGAAGTATTTCGAAGTGGTTTCTTCGACAAACGAACTCTGTTCAATTACTTTTGATACTTTGCTTAGTAAGATAGCCTCCAGACAGATACATATAAGATGGCTTTGGATTCTTTATACTTCCTTACTTGTACCTACTCGAAGAAGTAGGGAAAGTATTTTAAAAACAGTAGGTATTCTATTAAAACGGTCTAAGAGAACGCTGCGTGGCAGGTACGGGCTATTAGGCGAATCACCAAAAATTGTTAAAAAATAACACAGATTTCGATAATCTTTTCAACAACCTGGATTTTAAAATAAATATCAACAGTTTTATTGGCAAATTAAAACGTTTAGAGAAAAACCATACCTAACCAATAAATTTCATTATTTCACGAATACATGTAAAAAAACTTTCATTTAACTGTATAAGTTTGCGGTGTGGGATCATTTCTCTATTCTACAAGAGAAAAAAGATTCGCGAATATTTCTGTTTCGTAGAACAGAAATATTCGCGGTTCTCTTTTCTCTTGTTAATACAGTCAGCTTAATAAACGAGTAATGTTTCTTTTTATAATGTTTCTCAACTACAAAAGGAAAGAGACTATAATTGTGTATGACTTTCAGTAGACAAAAAATAGATGCGTGTAGTGTGTCATCTGTCTTGTGTAGTAAGATTAATACACTTAAATTGTAGGGACTGTGAGTCATCATCTTGTCTCTTATGTTACCGGTTTTATTTTTTGTTAATATACATTGACCCTTTTAATAGTGACGAACTCACCACACAGATGCACCGCAGCCGGCAGGGCCAAACCGACTAAAACCAAGTCTTCAGATGCTGGAGGTGAGACGCACCCTCGTTCACCCAGTGCCATCTCTGGTTTCGAGGTGGCCCCGCTCGGGTGAGGCTACCACGGTGTTTCCAATTTTGCTCCCAGATATGGGAAGGCGCGCTTGCCCTGACATCTAGTATAAACTTATCTACTTTCATTTTTTCAACACTTCTTCTTAATCCTAACGTTTATCCGTGTCGTATCCGTAACTTTCAGCTTGGAGTCTGGAGTCCGCTTTCCCAGTCTAACTGCGGATTTGGCTGAACGTGAAGCGACTGCCATCTGACTTCCACATTCTAAAGGCGATATCGAAGCATTGCAGTTAGACCAGATGTTCGAATTTTTAGGGCTCTAACTACACTTAACGACTGCCATTTCTTTTAGTTTTTTCAACACTATATCGGCCAAATTACGAGTAGCATTGAATTCCTTTGAAACGTAATGTTCTTAGAAGTTATATTCTATTTATTTGTACGTTCTTGAGAATTGGTGCGGTATTATCGTCGCCGGCGACTGTTATGTGCAATGTGCGGCGGTCGGACGTGAATAACGGAGACAAATTGCTATCCACATTGCATTTTCTCGTACTGTTCACACAATTTTATATTGTGTTATCGTATCTTTTATATTATTTTGTTCTTAAGCCGCAATAAATAAAATGAATGTTTCTTCGTTTAAATTATATCTTATATGCGTTTCTAGATCATTATTCATTAACCTAACAAAGAAAAACAAATAAATATTTTATTTTGTTACTAAAAAAAGTAAACCTAATAGGTACTTTTTTACATTAAAAACTTATGCCAAATTCGTGCAAAATAAATAATCACTTGTACCAAAGGCGCGTGTTGATGGAGAAAAAATACGGTCGTAAGAGGCGATTAACGGAAAAATATGCAGAAGGAACAGTCGTAACCCTGTACCAACCCGTCTAGCCAGCGGCGTGGTAAAAATAGGCCAATTCCTCCCAAGGTTGGGAGAGGCCTATGTGTAAGGCGCACTATAGATAAGGCACCTATACTAACCGATTTTGTGGTGTAGGTAAACGATAAAACACAAAATATGTAACATAACATTCATAATACTTTATAAAACCGGAAGACGTTACAAAATAATCATGTTAAGTACACACATGCTATTAAAATTACCAAGAGTTCAAACCGCAAAGATGCTCTCTAAAATCTTTACTCAACGAAATGTACAACCCATAAACAAACGAGTTTAATCTCCAGTGCAAGGTTAACATCAGCGATCAAGGCCATCCAACGGAACATATCCGTAGGTACGTACTCACAACTTAAGTATAAAAGTATAACGAGATCAGCTGTCGATTACTCTTTAAGCTCAAGTGGGACTGAGGACAGGTTCGACTAAGATGCAGGCTGTGATTCCATTGAAGAGGTGTGAGTTAGCTGAACGGTGCGGAGATGTATAGCAGGGATGTGAATCGGTGTGAGTGCTTCCACTGGAGATGTGCTAGGCAAAGATTCGTACTGCGAAACAATGCGCGGATACGATTGAGAGGGCTCGTTTCTGATGTGAACGGAGTGCACAACAACACATTCTTCGCATATATCCCTCGCAACACCTGTGTGGAACACATACTTCCCATATATATTGCTTAAACAAAAACCTCGCTTCGCTAAGCCGTTTCCACTAAAGCAGCGATTGGTTTTCAAGAAACACATCTCTCGTTACACATTCTCGCACATCTCTAGTGGAAACGCAACCTAACTAAACGGTATTCTTAGCCATTTTTCCATATAACTTCACTCCTTCCAAGGCAGGCTGTTCTTTGTAATTGATACTGTAGCAAAAAACCCTCGTCCATTTAGATCCGTTGATGCATCGAAGGACGTTTATGGACCTCTTGAATTCATCGAGTAACCTGATTCCGTTTAATGGATAAAAAGGAGGAAGTTTGTAAGTGAAAAAAGCATCAAAACGAAGGCAGCGCTGACTTTTTCGATCTCAATTTATAGGAAAAGATAGCGTAAAAGTTGCTTCAAAATTAAATACAAACCCAAATAATTTTATTCTCGTAACCACATTATTAACCAGTGTTCACACTCCTACCGCGATTTAACCCTGACACTGTTAACACTGGTATGGTTAATCATGTAAGTACTTAACAACAATATAATAAACAAAAAGTTATATCTGTATCCCATGGCAATTATAGCGCTTACAAAAAATGGTCGTGAATTTTTACTGTCAGATTTTTTCTCACAGGGTTTACCTATCACCTGACATATCTGACTGTACCTAAATTTAAGTGTGGAAGCACTATTTTTTACATTCATACATAAGGGCATAAATTCACAGCTTGATTAAATAGAAAAAAAAACATGATATCCACTGTAATAATAGGTAGGTATAATAATACTACGATGAACTGAGAATTGTAACGGTAACGGTATTATTCAAAACAACAAAATTACAAATACATATTGCCCATTGTGTACAGCAAAGACAACATTGGGTAAGGTTGTATTGTGTAGTTAAATATTGCTTTAATTTTTATGTTGATTAGCTTTGTTGCAGTGTGGAATATAGGGCACGTCGAAATTATTATATTGGAACAGAGCAGCACAAACCGCCATTATGACTCTGACATCAGACCTACTTTGAAACACTATTCTTTCGTTTACCTGAATGTTAGGTTTATCAGGTCTTAAAAACGCTGTAACAATAATTTCTGTAACTTCTTCAAGGAGAACGAATAAAAGGATTTGTTCATGCATTAAATTGCGTGCTGGAATACATCAATAAATGATTCTAACCTTGTCTTCTTTAACATTCGTCAATCAGTGTAGGTGTTCCATGTAGGCGTGGTTGGCTTATGTCTCGAAGATTTTGATAGATCCCTATACATATTTACTATATCTTAGTCGACTACTAGATATACATCTTTTGTTTTTCATCTTCTTCATTCTAGCAGGATTAACTCAGTTGCATCCGTAAGTCCATCCATTTCACGGCGGAGTCTGGGGTCCGCATTACCAGTCTAATTGCGGATTTGGCTGAACTTCGGTATTTCAGACTAGCTTTTACCCGCGGCTCCGCCCGCGTGGATGTCTGTTATCGCGACCAAACATAGCCTATGTCCTTTCTCATGGTCTAATCTACCCCTATACCAAATTTCATCAAAATCGGTTCAGTGGTTTAGGCGTGAAAGCTTAACATACAGACAGACAGACAGACAGACAGACAGAGTTACTTTCGCATTTATAATATTAGTATGGATATACCTTTCTCATTAACATTTATTCGTGTTTTTCTACTAATCGATCTAACTAATAGGACATCATATTATTCAACTGATTAGTTCTGATTTGCTGAATTTATTTTTCATCTTCTACATCTTAGCGTTAATCCCAATAGTAACTGAAGCTTTCTGATTTACTGAACGTTTACATTAAAAAACTACACCTTTCCCTAATCTGAAAACCTGTAGTTAGATTAGTTAATGGAAATTGAAAGTCCTAATACAGGACATGGATTATATGGGCCCGGATAACGTACAGCGTGGGTAAACTCTCATTTAGCTTAGAGCATTCAGGCGGCAAACTGCAAAATTCGTTTCGGACCTGCGCGCCCTACGCTTTGAATACTTCATGATATGGTTTAAATTTTGTGTGTATAGGTATGTGTGTATGTTTATGTTGCCAGATAGGAGATTTTTTTATTCTTGTCAGTTAAGTTGTTGTTGTGATAATAATAATACGGGCAAGAACAAGCAGGATGTCCTTATCTCTAAAATTTCTATAAATTCTTTTGCTTCACAAATGTAGTATGAATCTTGCTTTGAAAAAGCTTTCTAAATTACGTGAATTATTTTACATTATTTTGTGATAGCAATTCTTTAAGTTAAATAATTATAATAAAAACAAATTATTATTCACTAAAAATAACAAGTTCAAGTTCAATTTTAACATTTTAAAACGGCTTAATTTATTGTCAATGAATTCAAAATTACTAAAATCAATCGTTTTAAAAAATGTCAAGTAAACCCTAATATTTCTATGTCCTTACTATAATCGTTTTTCTAAACCAACGAAGATTTAGTTAAGTACCTTGATGTAACCAGTTTCGTAGGAGATCAAAGCTTTACATTAGTCCATTATAAGTCCCCGGGGAGTAATCCTTTAGTTGCCAGTTATAACACCCTTGGTAGCACTTGAGAGCTTTCCCTAAGACAGGATAGTATGCCAACATTTAGCATTGGGTAATCGATAGCAGATTCGCAACATAACAATCTATGTGGGCAGTATTCTGATTAAAAATTATGGGAAGTAAACCTGCCTAATCCAACCCAACCTAAATAGAAATAGTCATGATCTTCTATAGGTACAGCCATCTTAAATTCCATGACCATACCATAACAGTATCTAGAACATATTCACCCTGTGACATAGCTAGCTACATAATTGTATGACTGATTATATTCTGTTTAACTATAATATTTATCTTTTCATCTTCTCTGTATAAATTTACATTGAAATAATTGTTGTATACTTACGCTTTTAAGATTAGAAACCTTGAAATATTAACATCGCTTAATGAGATTTCACAAAAATAACAAAATTAAACTTGCCTAGTCGCAAAAATAGTTAGTAGTAAGTTTAAAAATTCAGCCCAGTCTAGATTATTATTTATAAAATCTTCCAGTGCACAAAAATCAACTTAAAAATGACATTCAAAATTCAAAATAATAATCATTTTAGAAAATATGAGAGGGAAATATGTGACAAGGCGGGAGTTTTTTTTGCTATTTGTTTTTAATCCACGTCAAAAAACTATCAATTTGATTTTTATCTAAGTGTAATAACAGAATGAAACAAAATCGGTTGATAAACATAAGCGAAAAACGTTCTCACATTGAAATAAATCCACTTTTTACGGATTATATCGCGATATATTTTGTTATTATTTACTTTTTAAACCGACGTTTCGGCTGCTTTTCAGCAGCCATGATCGCTGTGCGACTCATGAAGTTGTCACATAGTTTGAAGTATATGGTATCTCAAAATACCCGAATCATGGTGAATTATGGTGTTCCTATTTACGCAGAATGAGCTCACTGTGTTGTTAAGGCCAGGTAGGCCGCATTTTGAGTTTTTTAAAAGCATTTGAATCATAGGAAAAAGCGTTTTAAATTTCGAAAAAAAGATATATATTAGTTAAGGATCCAGTCTAGTCAAATTCGCATTCAGTTACCAGATCTGATGAACTTCACTCGATAGAAAAAAATCCCAAAGTTACCCCTTTTCGTTATTTTTTTTTGAATATTATGACTAAATTACTTATGCTTTCTATGAAATTTTTGTACTAAACTAAAGCCACTACATATGTCTAGACATTTTCGCAGATTTTGACTATATTATGAAATAATTTTTAAAGTTATATTTAAATACCTACTAAATTCGCGAGTGCTCGCTCCGCTGAGGCCCGAAAAGTTGCGCCAGTCGCGCGCTGGCGCTTACCGAAGTAGGACCTGTGTCAGTTTTTGCGCGACAGTTTCGTGCACCAATCAATCGGTTTTACGTATTTATAATAAATTGTTGCAAGTCATTCAATATGGGCAATAAACAACGCAAGCTAAAGAAGTCGTGCAAAGCCATAAACTAAATTTCTAACTCCGATTGATAATTTAAAAAATTATCATACCTAAATATTACGCTCATAGCGCCATAGTATAAGAATATCAGTATTACTACTGAAGATGCTACTTACGATTTTCTATAATTCATATTTTATCTATATCAGTACAGGGGTACCTAGTACCTACAATATTCGTACATTGTATATAATTTGTGTGTGTGTAAATAAATATAAATTTAGTTTTAGTTTAGGATAGAATAATTTTAATATTTAGGTAGGTTAGTTTAATTATTGGCCTTTTTTTATCGTGCGCAAAATCCTCGTGGATACCACCCCCACGGAGCCGGTGGAGGCGGTTATGTCGGACTCAAACCGACTAAAACGCACGCCGTCTTGGGTCCTTGGTTGCCGGAGGTGAGATTGCCGAAAGCATATCTCTCGCACCCCAGCAGACCCAGGAGAATTACTGGCCTTGGGTCAGCCGGGGTGCGAGGGATATTTCGATGACAACCTCACCTCAGGCCTAGCACCACGACCCACAGTCGGCGTGCCCACAGTCGGACTCGAACCGACTAAAAAGTCGGTTCGAGTCCGACATAACCTCCCCTTCCGGCTCCGGCAGGGGAGGTGTTCGAGGGGATTTCCGCACGAAAAAAAGAAGGTACAGTGTAAATTTATATAAATACTTCATAAAAACTAGCACCACGACCCACAGTCGGCGTGCCCACAGTTGGACTCGAACCGACTAAAAAGTCGGTTCGAGTCCGACATAACCTCCCCTTCCGGCTCCGGCAGGGGGGTATCCGAGGGGATTCCCGCACGAAAAAAGTTGTTAATCTCGTTAACTTTAGGTATTTAACTGCCCTGTCGACGACGAACGGTGCGATTATATAAAGTAACCGTTAGCATCAATTCAAACAAATGTTTTGTTGTGTGTTGTGTTTGCATTATTATTATTATAATGTAAGTTTTTTTCGCCCAAGCAACTAAACACATAGAACAAACAGTTCTCAAACTCATACAGTTTTTTTAATTTCGTATTTATTTCTTACTTAATATAATCATATAACTAAATAAAGTTAAAAAAACTGCATTTAATTTTCTAAGTCAAATCAAGTTTTCCTACTGCATATTTCTATACTGTGACGCTGGCGGGGTCATCGCCGAGTTCACCGTCACTGCGTTCGCGCGTAATATTTTACGAGCGGCCGGGATCGCTATAAATGCCTACTTTTGCAGGACTACAGGGCCTTAAGTCGTGCTGGATTTTTCTGCTTACTGGGTTTGATTAAGTGGATGACTGGGTCCCAAGCTGGTGGTACGGTCCATCCATCCTCTCTATTAAAATTTGGGTGTTTTTTAATTTCAATAGCCTCGCGGATCATTCTAGGAATATATCGGTGTTCTTTGGCGAGTATCTGTGGTTTATCAAACCTTAGGTAATGGTGTTTATGGATAGAATCCGTAAAAAGTGGTTTTATTTCAATGAGTGACTTTCGCGTAAACTTTAGAAAATATAACGTTCTCACAGTTTATACTTCTTGTATAGGTTCAGTAAAATTTGTGATATGGCATAGTTTTCAAGAGTCGTCATTGTTGCTGAGAGCCACACATTTTGTATGAATGTATAATGCCAGTGTGGACTACGCCTATTTAATTCTCAAGTCAAACCGACCACCCCTGAAGATTCTCAGCTCATATTATTAGTGAGCTCTTAACCCTAGTCCGCTGTGTGTGAAGTGCGGTGCAGAGAGGAGTATGTCTTTGATATTGACAAATGATCTCGGTCGATATTGTCGGGTATCTCATTGGAATTTCATCGTGAATAATGCGAGTGTTATGTATTATTGATGTTACCTACATTCGCTGTGAATGCTTCAAAATTTAGATACCTACTTCGACTTTTGTTGAAATCCATACTAATATAAATGCGAAAGTGACTCTGTCTGTCTGTATGTTACGTTTTCATGCCTAATCTACTAATCCAATTTTGGTGAAATTTGGTGTAGAGGTAGATTAAACTTTGAGAAAGAACATAGGCTATGTTTGGTCGCGATAACCGACATTCACGAGCCGCGGTTAAAAGCTATTATACTAAAATATAGGCTTATTTTTTACAATATTAGGTACTGAAATTCATTGACTTAAATTCCTCTTTGTATATTCGTTCATCTAATGTAACTACATTCTACACCATGATTATGTAGGTGTATCTACTTACCACATCTACACATAAAAAATACACTCATAATCACATTTTTTTTTTGTTTTTTTTTCCGTGCGGAAATCCCCTCGTCGGCGGCTCCGGCAAGGGGGGGTACCCTTGCCGGAGCCGGAAGGGGAGGTTATGTCGGACTTCAACCGACTAAAACCGCACGCCGACTGTGGGTCTTGGTGCTAGGCCGGAGGTGAGGTTGTCATAGACATATCCCTCGCAAATATCTCCGATGGATGAACAGATATATATATAGTTAACACTCATCTTTCGATAACCATGCTTGAAACATTATTATAAAATCAGTGACAAAGAAATTATTTCTTCCAATCATCTCTTTTTTAAAAACAAAGTGAATTTTTAAAAACTACTTTTAAGTATCTCGCTTACTAAAGAAACTACTAGAACATAATTAAAAAGTTTGTTAGCAACAGAATGTTTGAACACTTCTTTCTCTTCTATTAAGTAAACTAGTATTTTTAATAGTACTTCTTTCATAACTCATAATTGCCTTCTGCGTTAATTTTTTGTAAATATTTTAAATAACGTGGAGTTTACATTTTAAAATGAAATCTGAAATAAACGCTTCGTAGCTTAATTACAGTTAAACTGATGCAGCTGCAGATATTTTTTTTTTTAGGCTTGGGTGGTGGTTTTATAATGTCAGTAAATGGAAAATAATACAATAAGTATAAATACTCAATGGCTCAACGAAGATATTTAATGGTCTTCTTGGTGGCTTGTCCTACTCGTATCTTCATCCTCGGTCCTAGTAGATGCTGCATTTCATTTTAAAAACATAGAAGAAGAATGGAAATGTATTTTTCGCGCAAATCAAGTTTCATATCTACATTTTTGACCACCAATAGGTCTTTATTCTTTGAACTTCACCAATGAGGGAGAAGAAACTGCCGTGTCTAAAACTTAACATCCAATCATGATTCTATTATATGATTTTTTAAAGCATTTAGTGTACTCAGTGGCTCAGTGACTGTGGTTAGAGCATTTTTCCTGTAAGAGCGGGTTCGAGTCCCACCCGAGCGATTAACTTTTCCTGATCTATTGGAGTATCATGATTCCATCATAATACAGTGTCAGCAAAACCATGTAAGCATTGTTTAAAGATCGCTGGTCCGCCTGAGTGATTCACTTTTTACTGATGTATTCGACTACCATGATAACCAAGTGATGCAGTGTCATTCCACGACCCACAGTCGGTGTGCGGTTTTAGTCGGTTTGAGTCCGACATAACCGGCAGGGGAGGTATCCGAGGGGATTTCCGCCACGAAAAAAAAAGATGCAGTGTCATCAAAAACATAAATCATTATTTAAAGCTTCCTAAAATCCGCATGTAACATTTTAGGCCAATCGCGTAAGCTTTTAAAACGATTCACTACACTCAGGATTACCATTTACAATTCTGTTGCGATACTAGTTTGTCCTACGTTTGTTTTATAAAACCTATATTGTGAAGTATTTGAATGCTTATTGCACCTGAATAGTTACATTCATCATTCACAAACTCACGCCTGTATTCCCCGAAGGGGTAGGCAGAGGTGCTAGCACCCACATTTCGCCAGTTTATGTTTAGGTCCCAATGTAATAGGTGGCGGGCCTTTTGCCATTAACGGGGCACTTATAAACCTGCGATAGATACA
This sequence comes from Eilema sororculum, assembly GCA_914829495.1. Lineage (NCBI taxonomy): Eukaryota > Metazoa > Arthropoda > Insecta > Lepidoptera > Erebidae > Eilema > Eilema sororculum. Next base: position 17,741,218 of record OU618545.1, on the reverse strand, counting down.
CACATAACTTCGAAAAGCATCGAAAAGTCATTGGTGTGTGCCATGGTAAACCTGGAATCAAACCCGAGACCTCGTCTCAGCAGTTACCCATACTACTAGGCTACCGCAGATACCTGAATAGTGCCTGATTTTTTGTACATCCCACTAATATCCTAAACTAGCTTTTGTCCACGGCTCCGCCCGCGTGGATGTCGGTTATCGCAACCAAACATAGCCTATGTGTTAAACCAGGTTATCAGCTAACTCTATAACAAATTTTATTAAAATCGCTTCAGCCGTTTAGACGTGAAAGAGTAACAAACATCAACACTTACAAAATTTCGCGTTATAATATTGGTAGGATTTGAAAGTTTTTGAAGATGTTTTTTTCAATCATTCCGATTAAAAAGTACCTACTCCAGGAATTTTTCAATCATGTTTGAATGGTTTCACGAATCTGGCTGAAGTCCACGAATAACCCATAGGCTACTTACTATCCTGGTATACACTTTTTGTATCTTATATTTTGACCGACTTCTAAAAAAGGAGGAGGTACTCAATTCGGATGTTTATATTTTATATAAGATAGCTGTTACCCGCGGCTCCGCCCGCGTGGATGTCACTTATCGCTAAATTAAGATGTAAGCTATCCTATCGACATCTACTATCTACATTTGATGTACTTTTTATGTGACGTATAAAAAGTGCGTGAAATGTACCTATAAATCTCTGAAAACTCATGTTTTAAGTAACATAACAAAAAATATAACAATTTTATAGATACACTTACAAGAGTTTTCAGAGATTGTCAAAGGGACCTCAGCATAATGTTGGGTAGTACTCAACGCTGGTTTTCATTATCGTATTATGGTATTATGTGCAAGTATCGACTCGTGATCGCAGAGGTAGTCAAATGTATGATATGTGGTCAAATAAAATCCTTGGGCCATTCGCACCACTCGCGCCGATCTGGGACAACTCATTCGAAAAGAGCTCTGGGCATATTTATACCGCTCTGTCCGAATTGTTTGCCACCAATTAACCCCAGTATAATTAACCCATCAATTAAGCGAAATTTATACTAAAGTAACATCTTAAATGTTATGTATTCGAAATACATCGGGAAAAATGAAGCGCGATTAAGAGTAACGGGCTTTAAGGGCCTTAAAGACGGGTATAAAGAGAAGGGAAATTTGAAGTGATTCAGGTGTGGCTCAATAGCTCAGTTGGAAGAACATTCTCCCTGTAAGGGAAAGGTTACGAGTTCAAGTTTCACTTGAGCGCTTCACTTTGCCCGCTGCATTTCGAATTTACAAAAAGTCGAATTTAAAAATGACATTCACGTATGTTATGTAGGTATTTATTATAACATTTTTGGTTTCAGATTTTCACAACGACAAGGAAGAATAAGAGGTTAGTAAATAATATTGGTGGACTGCGGTCGGCAATGATAATGATGGTGATGAAAAAATATTATCAGACTGCAAGCTATGGGTGTACCACCAATAATTTTGTGCCAAAATCTACATCACCTGCAAGTTGGTGCCACCCGCTAAACACAAATGAGGCTTTGATGCAGGCTTCTTTCTTGGTGTTAGGAGGTCTAAAGTATTTCTCGTAGAAGGTAACAAGCCAATCGAAAATAAATAAGTGGATTCCGGGCTCCAGTGTGCAATCGGGAAATATAGGACGATGACAATGACTTCTTGCTCTGTGTAATTTACAAATAATCCATACTAATATTATAAATGCGAAAGTAACTCTGTCTGTCTGTCTGTCTGTATGTTACGCTTTCACGCCTAAACCACTGAACCGATTTTGATGAAATTTGGTATAGGGGTAGATTAGACCATGAGAAAGGACATAGGCTATGTTTGGTCGCGATAACCGACATCCACGCGGGCGGAGCCGCGGGCAAAAACTAGTAGGGTATAAAGTGTACACGTGTAAAAAAACGGAAACGTTTTAGAGCCTTAGAACATTACTTTTAGGAAAATTATGCAGTATCAGATTATTAGAAACGTTATGTAGCAAACCATTTTAGTAAATTTTAGAATTTTACAGGTAACATGCAAATTCCCAAACGGAAAAATCTTTATTCATTTACACTGAACATCGATTAACTATTATTTATATTTTTGCATTTATCTACTGCACTCACAGATGAAAAATATCGGCTATAAAAAATCTCACTTCTATTTTTTTTATTCGGGAATTTGGCCATGTATGGCCTTGTATGGCTTCAAAGTTTAGACTTCTATTTATCTTTATAAATCTTAAAAAATAGCTCGTACGTGTACGAAGCCAATTTTTAAAAGCCTTCTATGATAGTTCTATTCGTTTATTATGCGTGACAGCTTCAAAAATTTGTGATGGTTGAGGTCTTAAATCGATATCAATTTTTATTCTGTACAGTCAGTATGTGAAGTCATTGCGTCTGTGGCCGTATATCGTAAAAGTAAGTACTTAATATACCGCATAGATCAATAAGTTGTTCACGGTAGTAAATTGTGGTTATAAGTAAATCACTGCACCCATAAGTATAGACTATAATTATAACTTTATTGCAGTTTATAATATACTATAGCTTACCATCAGTCGTGTAATAGCTATAATTTTTCATAAATGTTTTATTAAACATATTTATTTTGCTATGAAAACTCTGTAGTTATAAATATATTATTAATGCTTATTTATAGAATAATAATGTTGGATATTACATCACTTGATGATTATTATTTATAATAATACAGTGTCACTTTCCGTAAAGTGGGCCGTGTGCTTGTCTGCCACTTAAGTGGTTCAAAAAAACCTAGTAGCTGATCCGATCACTACAAGATGACAGATTCCGCCATAAAATACATCACTACTATATATAGGCGAAGGTTTATAAAAAGAAACGATTAATGCCATAAATTAACTTCAGCCGTTAAGTACCGCACTAAACCACTAAACAATGTTCAAATGGCTTCCGGAACATTTACCGCATGCGGAAATGAGAGAAAGTTGTCATTCGACAACTGCGTACGAATGCCCGTATATTACGAGTCCACGTGTGATTTTGTGCGTTTTCAAACCGACAGGAATGCCGACTAGTCGATTTAATTGCTCGACTAATAGCCGGACGTTCGCTGTGTCGAGTGATTCTGAATAGACCATATTGTCAATGCAGTTTTGCCGGGACATCCAACTGCGAATAGAGCAAGCTTGCTGATTTTCGTGAAAGCGTGCACATTGCATAACAGTTTTTTCTATCTTAATTGAGGCGAAAAAATGTATGTTTGTGATAGCGTATCTTTTGTTAACTTTTAAACTACTTGACCGATTAGTGTGCTGCATTTAGTAGAGACCAGGCATCATGACTGAAGTTTATGGGCCCATAAGACCATCGGGGTCAAGGCAATCTCACCTTTAACCTCACCAGCTAATTTTGCAGTCAAGGCTCTGGAGCAGGATTTACTCTTGAGATTGGGAATCAGTAATTATGAAATGAAATTTTAAAGCATTTAGTTTGCTAATTATTCAAATCGATTAAGATTTCCTTCTTTCCTTCTTCCTACAGTCCCGGGTCCTTTAAGCGGGGCGTGAAAAGGCTTCTAATGAGACCATCAAGCTGAGTGCAAACCACATGGTACATGTTTACGACGGTGACCCTCTTTTCGAGACTTTGCCTTTAGATTACCATCAGGTGAGGTGAAGTCAAATTGACGTGTCCTAATATAAAAAAAAGATATAAACTGTCGCCGTCATTTGGACAGCTTCAGGCATGGCTCGTTGGCTCAGTGGGCATTCCCTCTGTAAGCCAAAGATCCCGGGATCAAGTCTCATCTGAGTTGATTCGCCTTTTCCTATCAATATCATCAGTAATGATGGAATTAAGTTGTGAAGATTTTTGATACATCCGAGATTGTCGGTAGGATGAAGATGATGCTGATTACGATAACAATAATAAACTAAAACCACGAGAAAGCCAACTACTCAAACTGTTTCAAGCATAATAAACAAATAATGTTTACATTTTTATCTTTCATTCTGAAATCTTGTTTACATTAGAATATAATTGTCATTTTAACACAAAGCCGACATTAAATCAGGTTAACAAGATACACATACATTTTAATGATTAAAACAAAATATTCCAAATGAAAACAACAATTAGAATCGAAACAGGGTTGAATCACCCAACTCTTTTTAATAAATGGCGTCGGAACCACTCTCTCGAATGAGTTATTCAGTTTATGATAATGAGAGATAACCTCCAATGGACGTAGCTTTGCCTCATCTAGAATATAAGTTAATATTTTGTTGAAGTACTTTTTAATTAAAATTTTGGTCGTTAAAAGATATATCTACTATTGAATACAATACTATAGGATGCTAAGGATACGCCCCCTGCAGGAGACTGTACCTGGGGATCGTGCGAAGTATGGCCCTATACGGGGCCCCCGTATGGGCAGAGAACCTGACGGCCAGTAATGTGGCTAGATTGCTGAGCCCACAGAGGGCGATGGCCGTCAGGGTGATAAGGGGATACCGCACGATCTCAGGTGAGGCGGCATGCCTCTTAGCCGGGACCCCTCCATGGGACCTGGAAGCGAGAGCCCTTGCGTCCCTATTTATATGGCGCAAGGAGGCGCTGGAGCGGGGCCAATGGCCTGCGTCTCGAGAAATCGAGGCCCAGCGGTCCCAGCTCTACCAGGAAACCGTGGAGACATGGAAGGTGCGACTTGAGCAACCAAAGGGGGGATTCGCCACAATTGCGGCCGTCAGACCGGTCATGGACGAGTGGCTGGAGAGGAGACACGGTGCTCTCTCCTACCGGTTGTCACAGATACTTACCGGGCATGGTAGCTTCGGTAGGTATCTGTGGCGAAGACACCGGGAAACCACGGCCGAGTGTCAGCACTGCGAGGACCACAGCGATGACACAGCGCTCCACACGCTGGTGGAGTGCACGGCGTGGGTGCAACAGCGCCAGGTCCTCGTGGTGGGTCTGGGCGTGGGCACCCTCTCGCTTGAGACCATGGTGCGAGCCATGGTCTCCAGCGGGAGTAAGTGGGACTGCGCCGCCTCTTTCTGTGAGCAGGTCATGCTCGTGAAAGAGGCGGCGGGGCGAGAGCGGGAGAAAACTCTCCCACCCGAGTTCCGCAGTCGGCGGCTTGGGCACCGCCGACGTGTCTTCGCCGAAGACCATCGGCCTCCATGACCGGGGGCCTGAGGACGGTGAGTTGGCTGCTCACCGTCTTTACAGAAGCAGGCCCATGACGGCAGCGTGACGTGAGGGATTCACGCACGCCCCCCCCCCCCCCCTAAGAAGCGGGGTAACACCCGAAAACCCCCCCCATAGACGCGGGATAGCACCCGAACCACCCCCGAGACGAGGCCGCAATTGTAGCCGTGGGTCTGATGGGAGTCCTGGGACATCCTTCCGAGGGCTTACCCGGGGCTCCCATCCATAGGCTTCTGGGCGTTACCGTGGGGGTTTTTAGTCGGTAGGAGTCCGGCATAACATCCATGAAGGATTTTCCCCCACGGTTAAAAAAAAAAAAAAAAAAAAAAAAAAAAAAAGGATGCTAAGGATTTGAACCTCATTATAATCTTTTTAACGTAGTTCTTGGTTGCATCTGAGACTTTCAAGCCCGATGTCCGATTTATCTTCTCCTTTTAGTTTGGCATATACGACCTTTATGGGAATCATAGATGTATACCTGCTTGGAGGTATGCGTATGGTTAGCTCCTCCTAAGTACTTTTCATATATGTAGTCGTATGAAAAAACTTTTACACACGTAAGTAGGATACGTATCTTGCACCTAAATCGCGGAACAATTGAGGCCCTTGCGAGCGCGGTTAGATTTGTAACAATCTATTATAATACAGAAGACAAATACAGAAGACTTTATATCGTACTTTGAAATTGCGACACCTGTCTTCTTTAAAAATTTCCTTGCTGATTTCATATAAATTTTGAATATAATGAAGAAAAAAAATCAATGGTACGAATCACTGAAGGAAAACTTTGATAATTGTCAAGTTCAGTGTTTCGTCCTATAGGGGGTCCCTATAGGACGTAAGACTTGACAATTTTTGAGCTCCTTCACAGCTGGAGCCTACCATGTTATCCTCAAAAGACACCCAAGAGACGCGTACCTACTACGTGTATATAGCACATTTTAGGTTCAAGATATATGTCCATATAGGATATATGAGCAATATACAATTTTTTTACACTTAGGTGGCAGCGTCGGTAGATTAGTGGTTAAGGAGTCGGCCTTACGATCGAGATGTCCCGGGTTCGATCCTGGCCATTACACTACCGACGTGAACCCACTCCTAGCACAAGCAATTTAGCTTAGTTGGAGGGTTAGAGGGAATATTAGTAACTTCGGTTCTAATATTCTTTAAAAAAAAAAAAAAAGCTCACGGCTCACCTGATAGAAAGTGGTTACCGTGGCCTATAGACGTGTGCAACATATATATATGTATTGACGATTTCATTGAATTTTCAACATCAATTTTAAATTTCTGTGTATCAGGTTGAGTATTATCAAAAACTCTTTAAATATTCATTTGCAGGGAAATAATAGATTTTAATATCAGCCACATTACTCACGGATTGAATCCATTCATTAACGTATTTCATGCACTTAATTAAATATCAGGTATTGAGGTAGTCGGCTTTCGAATCCATTTTTGTCAAGCTTATTATTTATTACTTTATTTAATTTAATTGGTTATGAGATAATCTGGCTCTTAACTTATATATTATTCGTACTATGTAAGTCATTGAGCTATCATTGAGTGTGCCAATTTGAATAGTACTTATTCGAAATGTACGAAAAATATACCCTAGCTACATATATGGAATAATGCCTGCGTTTTCAATATGTTGCTGTTAATTTCTTTTAGAAAAATAACTTCACTTACTTTTTATAGGGTTGTATTACTTAAGTTTACCACTAGGAGGAAATTTACCTTATAACTCTACAATTTTGAAACTTTAATATTGCACACATACATTATTTTAACATTCACAAATACATACAACATACATACCTACATACATACACCCAACAACAAATATACAACAACAAAACACAACAACAACATGCAACAACAATACGCAACAACCTACATACAAAATACCGTCTAACAATCTGTACCGTCAGCTAAAAAACCTACTATCAGTCTAACGAACTCTACTATCGAGAGGGTATTTTGATTTTTTTTTTTTTTTTTTTTAACCTTGGGGGAAATTCCTTCATGGATGTTATGCCGGACTCCTACCGACTAAAAACCCCCACGGTAACGCCCAGAAGCCTATGGATGGGAGCCCCGGGTAAGCCCTCGGAAGGATGTCCCAGGACTCCCATCAGACCTACGGCTACAATTGCGGCCTCGTCTCGGGGGTGGTTCGGGTGCTATCCCGCGTCTATGGGGGGGGGGGGGTTTCGGGTGTTACCCCGCTTCTTAGGGGGGGGGGGGGGGCGTGCGTGAATCCCTCACGTCACGCTGCCGTCATGGGCCTGCTTCTGTAAAGACGGTGAGCAGCCAACTCACCGTCCTCAGGCCCCCGGTCATGGAGGCCGATGGTCTTCGGCGAAGACACGTCGGCGGTGCCCAAGCCGCCGACTGCGGAACTCGGGTGGGAGAGTTTTCTCCCGCTCTCGCCCCGCCGCCTCTTTCACGAGCATGACGTGCTCACAGAAAGAGGCGGCGCAGTCCCACTTACTCCCGCTGGAGACCATGGCTCGCACCATGGTCTCAAGCGAGAGGGTGCCCACGCCCAGACCCACCACGAGGACCTGGCGCTGTTGCACCCACGCCGTGCACTCCACCAGCGTGTGGAGCGCTGTGTCATCGCTGCGGTCCTAGGGTATTTTGTTTACCCATATAACCGACGGTAAGACAATATTTAGACACGTGAAGCGTAAAGTGCGATACAATATCATCTGTAAACGAAGCCCTCGAGTATTATGTGATATGATAGGGTTGCCATACGTGCTAGGGAAAATTTTAACATGATTCGATCCACATAACTGGGTAGTAAGGTGTCGGAGTAGTAGGATATAGGTTGATTGGATTTCCTGTTACATTTTGGATCTGAACACTTTTTATTATAGCTAGTTTCATGATCGTCATAAGACAAAATTAAAAATTTGATGTTCTAAATATAAAAAAATATTTTGTTCATTATTTTATGTTTAGTTCAAGGGCCATAGTGATAAATTAATTAGAATTTGTTAAGCTGCTTTTGTCATTGAATGTTTCTGTATTAGGTGTTATACCACTAATGGCATGGGATGTTTAAATTAAATGTATGATTTTTAAACATCCACTTTAGAAAAGTAAGAGGCGGACTACATATCACTCATTTCCATCACGAGCCTAGAATCTGAAAATATATACACCATTGGGCTGATGTTTGTGATAAAATGGCTGTATGTTTACTGTCAGATAGAGAACAGCCCTATCCCTTAGTCGCCTTTTACTACACCGGTAACCAACACGACAATAAAAAAATCTGTTACTGAAATTGTCTAATACGAAAGAAAGTTCATAAGTTTATTGTTAATAAAATTGTTTAAAAACTAATTGTTTTTTCGTATTCCTGATAGCAAACCCTTTCATTTAATACTCATATCATGGAGGTGAATTTCAAACAGCCAGTCCGCCATCTTGGGGAGGCTGCCATATTGGATTTGTAATGACGTTTCTTAGCTAGTCATGTATTGTCATCAGAACTCAGAGCGTGTGCAAAATTTCATCCTAATCGAAGACCAGGAAGTGGGTCAAATTAAGATTCCAAGATTTTCTTACATACATAGTTACAAGTGAAGCTAATAAAAGCGCGTTAAAAATTAGTTCCATCAATTGATATACCTATAGACATTGTTACTAAAGTGTTCCATCAACTAAAATGCAATCTAACTCGAATATTCGGTAACAACTTGTCAACCAGTCTATCGTAAATTCATTTAAATTTGTACCCAATAACTTGCTCAATTTATAGGGACATCACTGGCGAATGTTTACTAATATCTCTCCAGAGACAACCCTGAGTAGTGTCAGCCAGTCTAGCGCGAATTGATTTACCTCCTCTATCTCAAGACTAGCGGAACGACCTAGTTTGTCTATGTCTATAATCGATGTGTACATTTCCTAGATTTAATAATAATATGACGCAATTATTGACAGTAAATGAAAGTAATTGAGAATATTGTGTAATGCGTGTAATTAGAATCTTTAGAAATTCATATCGTGTTATGAAATTATAACACCAGAATTTATAAATAACACAGCTTATGAGAACAAACATCGAATTTTCTTCCCACCCTTATCAGTGCAACTATTAGAGCGAGTTACACTTGGAGTTACTTCGGAGAAAAACTTTTTAACAACATAAATATTTTTTAATCTGTCAGATCATGCATCTAGATACTGATCAATGGGGATGTTTAGTAGCTACAGTCGAGTTTCTTAAAATATAAAGGCATACTTTGAATATATTGAAAACTTTGCACACAAGAGTACCTTATATACTCATTGTTTCTCGGAGAATATATTAGTGAATTTATTCAGTAACGTCTTACTCATTTGCCAGTAAATTCTGTTCACAATAAAATCTACCAAACGCACATCGAATCGCTTTGAAGATCCGATGAAACAGAACATCTTCCTAAGTTCCTTACAAACTTTAATTAAATGTTCTTATTGTTGGAACGCCTATGTACACTTCCCTCATTCGGTTAGGTTTTCAATTTGAAATTTGCGGAGTTATCGTAATTGCTTCCTTTGTCTAAGACAGCCGTTCGGTGATGACAAATCTATATAAACAAAGTTATATTTGGTTTCTACCCAATACCCGGAATACAGGTTCGATTAGGGTGTTTTGGATGTTGTGTATGAGGCATATGTTGAACAGTAAACTGTATATAATTGCGATATCAATGATAATGATGATGATAAGTGCAACACAATTCCACTTGAAGTCTATTCAAACTAAAGCAAAATACACTCTAGATGAGAGCTTAGAGCAAAAAACCTTATAGACGATCATCAAAAATATTTACTTATATTTGTATGCATATCCTTTAGTAAATCTAAGAACCTAGGTATTTTTTTTTTATTACTGTGATAGATAGACTCGCTTGGAATAGGTAGGTAGACAGTGGTCATCATTAACAAACATCCACACATTCATTAACAAACATCCACACATTCATCTGAATTTTCCCATCTATAGTACATACGTACCCATTCAGATTTCTACGTACATCGACCCAATCAGATTTCTACAGATATTTTTACAAGAAGCGATAACCACTTACTACCTTTTTTTTAACGTGCAGGAAATCCCCACAGATACCTCCCACAATTCTCCGGAGCCAGAGAGGGAGGACTCGGACCAACTAAAGCGCACGTTGTCTGTTTGTCGTTGTGCCAGGACGTTGAGTCGGCTTTCGAATCCATTTTTGTCAAGCTTATTATTTATTACTTTATTTAATTTAATTGGTTATGAGATAATCTGGCTCTTAACTTATATATTATTCGTACTATGTAAGTCATTGAGCTATCATTGAGTGTGCCAATTTGAATAGTACTTATTCGAAATGTACGAAAAATATACCCTAGCTACATATATGGAATAATGCCTGCGTTTTCAATATGTTGCTGTTAATTTCTTTTAGAAAAATAACTTCACTTACTTTTTATAGGGTTGTATTACTTAAGTTTACCACTAGGAGGAAATTTACCTTATAACTCTACAATTTTGAAACTTTAATATTGCACACATACATTATTTTAACATTCACAAATACATACAACATACATACCTACATACATACACCCAACAACAAATATACAACAACAAAACACAACAACAACATGCAACAACAATACGCAACAACCTACATACAAAATACCGTCTAACAATCTGTACCGTCAGCTAAAAAACCTACTATCAGTCTAACGAACTCTACTATCGAGAGGGTATTTTGTTTACCCATATAACCGACGGTAAGACAATATTTAGACACGTGAAGCGTAAAGTGCGATACAATATCATCTGTAAACGAAGCCCTCGAGTATTATGTGATATGATAGGGTTGCCATACGTGCTAGGGAAAATTTTAACATGATTCGATCCACATAACTGGGTAGTAAGGTGTCGGAGTAGTAGGATATAGGTTGATTGGATTTCCTGTTACATTTTGGATCTGAACACTTTTTATTATAGCTAGTTTCATGATCGTCATAAGACAAAATTAAAAATTTGATGTTCTAAATATAAAAAAATATTTTGTTCATTATTTTATGTTTAGTTCAAGGGCCATAGTGATAAATTAATTAGAATTTGTTAAGCTGCTTTTGTCATTGAATGTTTCTGTATTAGGTGTTATACCACTAATGGCATGGGATGTTTAAATTAAATGTATGATTTTTAAACATCCACTTTAGAAAAGTAAGAGGCGGACTACATATCACTCATTTCCATCACGAGCCTAGAATCTGAAAATATATACACCATTGGGCTGATGTTTGTGATAAAATGGCTGTATGTTTACTGTCAGATAGAGAACAGCCCTATCCCTTAGTCGCCTTTTACTACACCGGTAACTAACACGACAATAAAAAAATCTGTTACTGAAATTGTCTAATACGAAAGAAAGTTCATAAGTTTATTGTTAATAAAATTGTTTAAAAACTAATTGCTTTTTCGTATTCCTGATAGCAAACCCTTTCATTTAATACTCATATCATGGAGGTGAATTTCAAACAGCCAGTCCGCCATCTTGGGGAGGCTGCCATATTGGATTTGTAATGACGTTTCTTAGCTAGTCATGTATTGTCATCAGAACTCAGAGCGTGTGCAAAATTTCATCCTAATCGAAGACCAGGAAGTGGGTCAAATTAAGATTCCAAGATTTTCTTACATACATAGTTACAAGTGAAGCTAATAAAAGCGCGTTAAAAATTAGTTCCATCAATTGATATACCTATAGACATTGTTACTAAAGTGTTCCATCAACTAAAATGCAATCTAACTCGAATATTCGGTAACAACTTGTCAACCAGTCTATCGTAAATTCATTTAAATTTGTACCCAATAACTTGCTCAATTTATAGGGACATCACTGGCGAATGTTTACTAATATCTCTCCAGAGACAACCCTGAGTAGTGTCGGCCAGTCTAGCGCGAATTGATTTACCTCCTCTATCTCAAGACTAGCGGAACGACCTAGTTTGTCTATGTCTATAATCGATGTGTACATTTCCTAGATTTAATAATAATATGACGCAATTATTGACAGTAAATGAAAGTAATTGAGAATATTGTGTAATGCGTGTAATTAGAATCTTTAGAAATTCATATCGTGTTATGAAATTATAACACCAGAATTTATAAATAACACAGCTTATGAGAACAAACATCGAATTTTCTTCCCACCCTTATCAGTGCAACTATTAGAGCGAGTTACACTTGGAGTTACTTCGGAGAAAAACTTTTTAACAACATAAATATTTTTTAATCTGTCAGATCATGCATCTAGATACTGATCAATGGGGATGTTTAGTAGCTACAGTCGAGGTTCTTAAAATATAAAGGCATACTTTGAATATATTGAAAACTTTGCACACAAGAGTACCTTATATACTCATTGTTTCTCGGAGAATATATTAGTGAATTTATTCAGTAACGTCTTACTCATTTGCCAGTAAATTCTGTTCACAATAAAATCTACCAAACGCACATCGAATCGCTTTGAAGATCCGATGAAACAGAACATCTTCCTAAGTTCCTTACAAACTTTAATTAAATGTTCTTATTGTTGGAACGCCTATGTACACTTCCCTCATTCGGTTAGGTTTTCAATTTGAAATTTGCGGAGTTATCGTAATTGCTTCCTTTGTCTAAGACAGCCGTTCGGTGATGACAAATCTATATAAACAAAGTTATATTTGGTTTCTACCCAATACCCGGAATACAGGTTCGATTAGGGTGTTTTGGATGTTGTGTATGAGGCATATGTTGAACAGTAAACTGTATATAATTGCGATATCAATGATAATGATGATGATAAGTGCAACACAATTCCACTTGAAGTCTATTCAAACTAAAGCAAAATACACTCTAGATGAGAGCTTAGAGCAAAAAACCTTATAGACGATCATCAAAAATATTTACTTATATTTGTATGCATATCCTTTAGTAAATCTAAGAACCTAGGTATTTTTTTTTTATTACTGTGATAGATAGACTCGCTTGGAATAGGTAGGTAGACAGTGGTCATCATTAACAAACATCCACACATTCATTAACAAACATCCACACATTCATCTGAATTTTCCCATCTATAGTACATACGTACCCATTCAGATTTCTACGTACATCGACCCAATCAGATTTCTACAGATATTTTTACAAGAAGCGATAACCACTTACTACCTTTTTTTTAACGTGCAGGAAATCCCCACAGATACCTTCCGCAATTCTCCGGAGCCAGAGAGGGAGGACTCGGACCAACTAAAGCGCACGTTGTCTGTTTGTCGTTGTGCCAGGACGAAGATGAGGTTGTCTTCGACATATTCCTTGCACCCCGCCTGACCCATAGTAGCAATAAAAATACATTGTATCGTCAAGGAATCATAGTCATAATCTAGAAGACTGTAAATTATAGCTGAACAAGTTAGAACTAAACTTGTAGTACAGCAGCTAAGACCTAAGTTCTGAAGCTCCGATTATAAGTTTAACTGGGTCTAGAGTTCTATTGTTCGATACTGGGTTACTTTCTTCTAAAATAATATTAAAGGGTGAAATAATATTTATATCATATTGTAGACTAACTACTATAAGGGCGGGTTGAATAATAATTGCGAATATGCAACTTCAGCACTGATCAAGTTAAGACTTGATAATGGATAAATCAATTACACCTTTTAGTACAGTCAGTCAGACTACAAAGTCTCAGAATGATTTTAAAACTAAGGTATTAAGAGAAAATTAAACTGTTTTATTGATTTAAATTGTATTATTGTCCGTATTACTTAATGGCGTGTACCAAATATCAGAACAATCAGTCTACAGAAATGGGGTAAACTAAGGCATTAACATCATACATCATGCCTTTGAGAATGCCGTGAGGCGAAACCGGTCAGGTGAAAAAAAAAATAAGTGGAAAAGTACAAAGTGTCTTACTCAACATTAACATATATTTGAGTACTCTGTTCTTTAAGATCGATGATCGAGTCGAGTTACGGGGAGGCGCACTTTGCGCCGCCGCCGCCACGGCCTGCTTCTGCTAGGGTGACAGGCAGCTCCACCGGTCACCCCCAGGCCAGCGCTTATGGAGGACGGAGGTCGTTCTGCGACCTCCAACGTCCGGTTCGCCTTCGCTCTGCGCAGGCTTCCCGGGCCCGGAGTCTAGTCCGGACCCGACCGGCCGCCTCCTTCTCGAGCATTACTTTCTCGCAGAAGGAGGCGGCTGCACCCCAAGCGTTCGCGCATCGTACCATCGCTGTGAGCAATGTGGCGAGTGTGAGGACTCCCACCCCCAGAGCCGCCACTAGGACCCGCCTCGGCGTGTCCCACGCCGGGCACTCGGTCAGCGTGTGCAGCTCTGTGTCCTCGGTCGCATCACAGTGATGGCACTCGGACGTTGGATCCGACACAGGTAACTCCAGAAACACCCGTGTCTGGTAATCACCTGCGTCAGCCGGTACGAGAGGCTACCGTCACACGTCGGAAGCTCTCGACAAAATGTATGAAAAATTCAAATTGTAATTACAACATTCATAGATCGTGCACATGCACGGTAGTGTTGATGTGTGAGAGGCTTTCAAATGTTAGGGTTGGCATTATTTGAAATTGTAACTAATATTTGAGCGAGATAGTATGATTTTTCTCGCTTTATCCCGTAATGTCATGACGTACGTCACATCCGACAACGGTGCCAATCCTGTTGTTACAAACGTATGCCATCTTTGTCTTCAATTCGGAAAGAAAATTGATGGCGACACATTTTAGTCCCCTCAAACCACAGAATCAGCACCAATAACAAAACACTACTACAACGATATCTTTATAGAGTAGTTATAACCGATTGTGTCCATGAAAGACTAACTATTGCTCGCGACTTCAGCTGCATAATTTTGATCGGACTGAGATCTGATCTTATGACCCAGAATCCTATTTCTGCGATAACACATAGCCTATGCTATGTTATATCAGGGGTACTATTCACTATACACTAAAAAATATATGTCATAATTCGATGGCAGAAAACGTAATTGCAGTTAGTAGACAAAATGGCGAAAATGGGTTTAAAATACCATTAGAATTAGAAAAAAAATACTGGGTCAAATGATGTGGGTCTCATTTCGATGTGTTAAAAAAATACTTACGTCGTCACACTAAGACCACTACCCCTGTCTATTTGCTGTAAGCATGCAAAAATCTCGTCTTGGACTTCTTTTTCTACCTCTTTTACTTCTAGCATTTAATATTCTGTTTCTTGTATTTGATACCGTAAAACCATAGATGTTATGCCTCGCCATACACCTGTTCACAGCTTATGATATTTTTATGTTCCGAAAATAAAAACGGAATTGCTAATAAGTGACCAATATCCAGTTAATAACAACTTTTGCAATTATTTGATAATTCCATCATCTACCTGCGATTTATAGTTAATGAGTAATGATTTTTTTTTAGATTTTTCTAAAGATTTTCATCTCTTCTGAAAAGTTTGACATCTGGTACTTAAAACAATTACGTTTTCTGCTATAGAATCACAATTCAAAAGTTTTAAATAAATTTAATTATTAAAAATAAAAACACAACTTCCGATTGAAACAAGTTTGATAGCAGGCGGTAGTCATTTATTTTCATTCAGTACATATGGAGCTAATAGGTACCATCATTTTATGGACGTTCTTAGGTACATAAAATGTTTTCTTTATTATTGCATGGATGAAAATAACTTGTGCGATGAATACCTTTAATTTGAAACATCAATAATTGAAATCCGTAAAATGGTTCTGAAGATAATATGGTAATAAAGAATATTACAAACATACCTATATACATGCATATACACAAGTTGCGCGCGAAAAACAAAACCCTTCTTGACTGTGGGATACTGTGCTACATTCTAAAACCGTATTTTTATTTAATTCAGTTTTTTATTAATACAAACGGTTTTAACTACTCTATACCTTGCAAAGCTCACGTCTATAAAGTTTCTTATTTATTTTGGCACAAATGTATTACAGATAATGTCGTACTTTATGGACGGGTAATGTAACCCTTCAATGCACACTCATTTACTGACGTGGGATTGCAGTAGGTATTTCTTTATAAATGTTAACGAAACGATACTATATATTATAATTTTAAACGATTTTTTATTGTTCGCGCACTATTTGAATTATATTTTCTCGCAAAGTGGGTTTAATCCATACTAATATTATAAATTCGAAAGTAATCTGTCTGTCTGTCTGTATGTTACACTTTCACGCCTAAACCACTGAACCGATTTTGATGAAATTTGGTATAGGGGTAGACCATGAGAAAGGACATAGGCTATGTTTGGTCGCGATAATCGACATCCACGCGAACGGAGCCGCGGGCAAAAGCTAGTGCTTAAGAATATTAAAAAAAAAATACCGAAAAAAATACCTACAAAAAGCGTCGGGGGACAATGTTGCAACTTTTCAACGTTTTGTAAGTTTTAATGGTATATACATAATAAACGATTTTTGACGTTGACTTTGAATACAATCTTAAAGCGGTCGAAGTCGCTGGCAGAAGCTACAATAATTCACTAAACACTCCCCCATCAAAATATTTTTGCAAAAACCATTAATGTGCATGTTTGTGATTCCAATAATAAATTATTATGATTGAATTGTGATATTGTGTTATATAAAATAAAATAATAAAATAATTTATTTCCAAAAAACAATTTAACATTTTGAAAGAGCTTCCCGTTGGCCCCACACTAGGCAAGCCTGTCCTGTGGGTACCGTGACGTTTGCCTTATACAGTTTCAATGCTCGGTGATCAATGTTTAATGTTAACACACTTACAAAAGTTAGAAGAAGAAGGAAATATAATATGTAATGTATGGATATATGTGTAGGTATATAGTGTATGTATATATATGTACTGTATGTATATATATATATATATATACAAATAAATAAATAAATACTGGGCAAATAATAATTATGCACACTATAAACTTCGCACATTACTTAGACATTCTACTTAGTGCAGTAGAAGAATTTCTGTAGCCTCGTATATCAGTGAAGTCAGTCACTTAGTAACCACCATTTTCGCCTCTTTTAGTGAGCAGTGTTTGATGTCACAAGACTTGGATACCTTATTATTTATATAATACTCTATGTGTGGGCCAAACCGTTCTTCAAATGTCGTTTTAACGTTAGGTACCGTTACTCTATACACCCGGAGTTTAAGTAGATGCTCATAATTTTCACTGTTTATAACTGTTCGATGTGCTTTAAGAAACGTTCTCAGTATAAACAGTTGGCGTACGGTAGGCACCCCGCTGTCCTTGTAGAGCTGTTTTGTGGGATACCTAGCGGGCTTTTGGTACATGGCTTTCAGTACTGCGCGTTGGGTTCTTTCCAGTTGCATAAGGAAGTTCTTTTGAGCAGAGCCCCAGCTTCGTATACAATACGTCACAAGCGACTGACTCAGGGCAAAGTAAACGGATTTCAAGCCGTCCATTGGCGCTGAAGAACGCAGCAATTTCATAATGTTTGCGGTTTTTCGCACTCGGTTTGACAAAACAATGATGTGTTCTTTAAAGTCCAAGTTTTCGTCAATAATTACGCCAAGGTATTTAATGCTGGCTGTCCTTTGGATGAATTCACATTTGCAACCTTTCATTTCTTTGCAGTAGTGTAATTTGATGCCAAGAGAAGTGCAAGGGGCCGATGCGGCTGTTTTATGAAAGCATACATATTTAGTTTTACTGACATTCAGAATCAGTAAATTATAACGCAACCATTTTGAAACTCGCCCGAGGCCCGACTCGGCTTTCGAAAACGCTTCAGCCCAACTTGCACCATCAAATATAAGAACAGTGTCATCGGCATAGCATATTATATTGGCGTTGATCGCCTCGTGAATATCATCAATATACAATACATTATAAAGAGCGTTGGTCCAAGCACGCTACCCTGTGGGACCCCAAAGTTGATTGAATGTAGCTCACTTTTAGAGTTACCCACTTTAACACACTGCTTCCTTCCCGATAGACAGCTCTCAAACCATTTCAATGCTATGCCACGTATGCCAAATTTCTTTTCCAATTTCGCTAAAAGGATCGGAACAGAAACAGTATCAAACGCCTTAGCTAGGTCCAAGAACGCACCTATAGCGAACCGTCTTTTATCAAGGTAAGAAGAAACTGTTGATGTTAACAAAGTTACAGCGTCATCAGTTGATTTGCCTCTTCTAAACCCGAACTGCCTATCGGAGACAAGATTGTGAGATTCAATATATTTAATCAGTCTATTATTAACCAGTTTCTCGAGTAATTTGGAAAACGCTGACAGTAACGAGATCGGTCGGTAGCTTTCCGGAGAATCCTTAGGGCCGTGTTTGTAAATTGGTGTAATCGACGCTATCTTCTAGACATCAGGAAATATACCAGATTGCAAGCTTAAGTTGAATATATCAGTCAGGGGCGGTACAATTACATTTTTTATTTCTTTTAACAAGCTGTTAGTCAATCCATCAGTACCCGGTGCTTTATCATTCTGCAATGAAAGTATTAGAGATTCAACTTCACTTTCGTCAGTGGGTTGCAAAAAGAATGAATTTGTTATAAGATTGCTACTGATCTTAGCTGCTAATTCTTTCTGGCTAAGTTGAAGCTGATTCAATATTTCATAGGCCAGGTTTTGTCCCACGGTCGAAAAATAACTACTACACTTGTTCAATGATTGTCCAGCATCTGTGACGTTAGGTAGAGTTAAAAGCTCCTTAGGTTCTTTTTTATTTGCTGTTAGGTTGCATACGTTTTTTATAGTCTTCCACATCCTTTTAGGATCCTTTGTGCTATTCGAAAGTTCTTTGTTATTATACTCTGTTTTTAGCTTACGCAACAAGCCATTACAAAAGTTCCTATATCTATTGTAAATTATGCGCAAGACGAAGTCATTCGGTGCTTTTCTGGTCTTGAGATGTAATCGATCCCTATGTTGCATGCATCGAATAAGCCCAGGTGTGACCCAGGGTTTGATATTATATTTTGAGTGGCACACTTGTATTGTATGTGTGTGCTTGCTAACAATATCGGTCAGCTGGCCGCAAAAACTATTTACTCTCTGGTTCACCCCGTACTGCTTAACGATTGGAGTCAACCTCTGCAAGTTCTTTCTTTATAGCCTCTGTATCACGTTTGATAATAATTCGGTCCAGGCAACGTTTGACAGTTTTGTTTATATTTAGGCCAAGCAACACCATGTCATGGTCAGTTATACTCGATGTACAAACCACACCAACCACATTTTTGACAGTATTTACAAATATGTGATCATGACATGCGTCCGCCCTTGTTGGTACTGAAATAGCAGGGAAAAGGCCATGTTCTACAGTTAAGGACAAATATTCTACAAGATCCTCTTCACATTTCGGTGAAAGTAAATTTATGTTTATGTCACCAGTAAGGATTTGCCTGAGATTTCCTCCAGGAGGCAATGCAAAGAACGCAGGAACCTTTTGCGGTGACTTGACGGTGGCTGGTAAATAGCGAGGAGAGTAATCATATTGCTAAGTTCTACCTGCAATACGCTAGCATCGCTAACATCTGGTTCTGTGACACTTGCACCTAGTGAGTCGTGGACGTAGACCACTACTCCTGTGTTCTGGTTAATAATTTCATTCGTATTAAAACTGGTATATGATGGTATTTGTGGTATTATCGTACATTCATCGAGCCAACACTCGGTTAAAATTATTTTTTTTAAAATTAAATTTAAATATAATTTATCTATTTTAGAATTCATTAAAATCTACATCTGGTATAGCACATAAAATATATTATCCCAGAAATACACACGCACAGACCCAGAAACACACAGAAATAGGTAATATTTTCTATTTTTTAATATTTTCTCACTCACCAACAGGTAGTCTCCCAAATGTGCGCTATTTCTCCCGAACCCCCGCCTTCTGCATTCAGTCAGTATGTTACAGTGAATGTCCGAAATGCAGCGTATGTTACGATAAATAATTGTCTTTTGACTTTCTTATTGTATTTTTTGGTGTAAACGAAGGATAATTGGAAATGCACTCCGACTTGATCATCTCTCAATTCACAACTCAAACTGCAATCAATTTTGTAGGTTTTTTTTTAACAAATATAGTCCCGGACGAAGCCGGTACACGGGCTGCGGTTACTTATTCAAATAAAAATCATGCATTTCAGGGTTAAATCAAACTGTGTGTTGTGCGATAGAGAGGAAGCTTTACAAAATCGAAGTAAGCCGATCTTCTCACTCTACTCCTCGACGTATCGTTCTAGGCACCTTTGAAAGGCACATCGGTCAATCAACTAATTTTTTCAATCAATTGATTAGTCATTACTAATTTAGTCACCACTAATTTATTCATGATTGATTTAATCATGACTAAAATAGTTAATCATTATCGTAACTAAATAAATCAGTCTTTAGTCATTCAATCATTATTTTTGATTGATAACTAAACTAAAAAAAATAAGCTGGCTAACTTCATTTTTTGTTTCACAAGAGACATCTATCGCACCATTTAAATTATTTATCACTCAATCACATAAGTTGATTGATAGCATTTTCCATTTTTGTATTTGTACATATTTTTTTTATTAAAACTACTACAACTGTAAAAAGTTGAAAGTAGATAAAAGAAAAAAAGGGTCATGGAGATTCTTGCACTTTGATCATTTGACATACGCAACAAGTAGCGTCGCGTCGTAGATACATCCTCCCACCACTCATGCACGCAACTGTCCGTGCAACCGGCAGCCATTTTGTTTTGATCAGTTAGCAAACTGTGGCGTGACGGCGTGACGCGCACACGTATCGCATTTTTTTTACATTGTCATCATTTATTTACAAGTATATTGCGCATTACATTCGTTTGAGCGGTTATTAAAGTTACTTGTATATTGAGTGTAAAAATAATCTCAAAATGGATACCGATGAAGAAAATAGTGCTTCTTTATATTTTAATGAAACAGATTTTGTGGCCGTGAGAGCATCGACTTCGACATCAAGTGTTATTACTGAAGAGAGCTCCACAACTGAGAACAGTAATTTACCGCCTGAATGCACTTTATTAGATGGCACATTCTTCAAATATGTTCCTGAAAAATCATCATCTACTAAATCAGTTGGAATATGTGTAAAGTGTCTGCCGCAACAAAGTGTTGAAATTAAAGGTTTTCGCAATAGCAGCTCAAATTTTGTAAGCCACTTGAAGCGTAAACATGGTTCTGACGCTGTTGCAGAATATAGTCACCATCTTGAAAAAAATAGGAAAACTAAACGAACAAACTCTTCAAGAAGAACTATGATAGCAGAAATTACAAAGAAACAGAAGCGGCCTGTCTCTCAAGAACAATTTGATGCTGATTTGGTAAATTATTTTATTAACTCTATGATACCTTTACGAAGTGTAGAAGATCTTTATTTTAAAAGCATGATTCATAATTTGAATACAAATGAAGAAGTACAAGTTCCTAGCCGAAAATCATTTGGTAAAAAAATTGCACATCATCACTTTAAACAGAAGTGTGAATTGAAAGAAAAGGTAGCAACAGCAAATCATCTGTGTACTACTACTGACATTTGGTCCGATAAGAAAAAAAGCTTTCTTGGTGTTACTATTCACTGGATTGATAAGGATCTGAAAAGAAAATCAGCTGCTTTAGCTTGTCGAAGGTTTAAGGGTGCACATACGTTTGATCGCATTAAAGACCTGTTAATGGAAGTTTACTCAGATTTTGAATTGGATATATCAAAAATTAAAGCAACCGTGACAGATAATGGTTCAAATTTTATTAAAGCTTTCAAAACGTTTGGAGTTAAATCGAAATCTATTCTGGCTGCAATAACTGAAAGCGAATCTATGATAATTAGTGACAGTGATAGCGAGAACGACTTTGAAACCAATGTAGAAGACATAAGCTTTGTTGATGTTAACCCATTATATCCAGAATATTCAAATCAAGTTGATGCGGCATTGATATTATTACCGGATCATTATAGATGTTGTGCCCATACACTAAACTTATGTGCAAGTGCTGATGTGCGAAGTTTATTACAAGATCAAACAACTCCATTAGGTACCATGCACACACAAGTGATGAACAAATGTAATGAGCTATGGAATTACGCCGGACGGCCAAAATCAGCCGAAATTATTAAAAATACACTTGGACATACATTATCACGACCAGGAGCTACGCGCTGGAATAGTCTTTATGACTCGTTGAAACAAATTGGAAGCATAAAAAACAAAATTTTACAGTTATATCGCGGTTTGGGCAACAAAAATTCAATTAAAGATGACGAATTTTCATATCTGGAAGAATATGTTGAATGTGCGGCACCAATAGCGTCTGCACTCGATATATTGCAAGGCGATGATACGTTTTATGGCGTAGTTTTACCGTGTTTACTGGCTCTCCGAAAAAAACTTGAAAAACTGTCCAAAGGAGCTAAAGTTTTGCAAACCTCTTGTGAATAAATACCTTCAAAGTGTCAAAGAAAGGTTTGATTGTTATTTGGATATCACGAATAAGAAGGCCGAAAATGCTATTGTCGCAGCTTTATCGTATCCACGGTTTAAAAATAAATGGTTTACGTGTATTAATCCCAACGAACAAAAAAAATGTACTACTTTGTTCAAATTAGCAATTTGCTTAGAAATCAATAAAGAAAACTCAAATGAATTACAATTGGACAATCAAAACAATTCAAACACACAACATCAAAATGACGAGTTTTTTGATTTTAATTCAGACTCTGGGAGTGAAAATAATGATAATACTACCCAGTCACCAAGAAGAAAAGCTGATATTTTAATGTCGAATTTCTTTTCGGAAGAAAGTAAAGATATAGAACTTTTACACCGTTACCCATTACTAAAAAAAATATTTTTGGAGTACAATACACCAATGCCGTCTTCTGGATCTGTTGAAAGGATGTTTTCTTATGCAACAATGACCAGTCTACCAAAATCACATAGATTATCTGATGAACAATTTGAAAACCGTGTGGTTATGAAAAACAATTTAAATTATTTTAAACATAATTAACCCATAGTTTATTGTTGTAATTGTATAACGTGCCTACATGTTAATTAAAAAATTAAACTGATTCTGTTGTACAACATGCGTTTTATTTTATTATGACAAAAGCTTTTATTAAATAACGAATCAACATTCTGTTAGTGTTAACTGGCAACGGCGTAATTTTAGTCATGATTAAATAATTAACACTAACACTAATCAATCTTCAATCATCCTACATAATTGAATTTTTTTAGTCATTACTCATTAGTCATGATTAAATAATTTAGTTTTAGTTATCAATCATCAATCAAACTTAATTTTGCCCAACACTGGGCACATCCCTTGTATTATGTGCCTTTAATCGTACCTCTGATTCGAACGTGCGGGGTGAGGAAATGAAATCTGCGCGGGGGTGGGAGCTTCCATTCTGTACGCTAGTACTATTATCTATTCTGTGCTACCGTGTGGCCTCTCTAGCCACTCCTCCATGATGGGTCTTACCGCCGCTATTACGGCGTGCCCTGCGCTTGGTCGCCAAAGTCGTAGCTCCCATTCCGCTACCATGTCCCTGTGGAGCTGAGACCTCACGGCCCGAATTTCTTCGGGCTCTGGTTCCCGTCCCTGCTCCCGCGCCTCCTTTCGGTACCGAAAGTACGTATGACTAAATTTCTATACGAATGAGTATGATTGAATTTTAAACACATTTTAGTTTCAGTTAGAAACTAAAATGTGTTTTAGATTTACATACCAATACTATAGAAATTACATTCAAACACTGAAGCTTTAACATTGAACTTCTGTCCTAAAATAATACTGATAACCAAATTTGATAATTACAGCGTCTCTCTTAACACAATTCTACTAAAATAATATATTCATATTCGAGCCTATTTTTGAAAGAAAACTTTTATTTAATTAATATTTCAGAACTTTGTGGTCACATTTTACTTATTGTTGGCACAGATGATAACACTTGTGGACGGCGGATAACAGGACGGTGGTGCTCACCGAACATTAGATGTCGACGGCCATGCTTCCGGCACAGAATAGAGTATTCCGGCATGAGCCACCATTGTTTTAGTTAAGTTGCCACGAAATAATTGAAAAGTGCCGGTTCCATTTCTCCTTGAACTGATGTAGCGAGAACTTCCGAAATACGATAGTATATAATTTCATAAGTAAGCGTATTTTCTTATGAAATTAATGACAATATTTTTATTTCTTATCTTATCTTTATCTTATCTTTATTTCCATCCAGGACTAAGTGGTCCGTGAGGTGTCATCTCAATGGCCCTAGGTCAGATGGACCGCGAAAGATAATAATATGCCAGTGGAAATCTTCCTCGCAACCATCGGCATCTAATAATCCAAAACGGTGTGCGGTTTTAGTTGGTTCGAGTCTGATAATTATTTACGTTTGGGAATCCCTGGGAATTTTCCCACATAAAAAAACGGACCAAGCGGTCCGGCACCTCTTTTATTTTCCGCACTGAAGACTTTAGAGTTGTTTATCAATACACATGTTTCCGTTTTCCTATGATTCTAGGTCCTTATAGCAGGCATGATAGAGCATTTGATGAGGCTGTCCAGCTGACGGCCACCATTATAGTATATTGATATCTATGATAGTGTCCCTTATTCCTGAGACTTCTTTCCTGATACATTTAGAGATATTCCTGACAGTTCTTAAATTCTTAAATTTCATAAATATTTGACAACATTTTACACAACGCCATCTAGACCCATGGCAAGCATGGTATCTTGTGTTATGAAATCTAAAATGCGGATAAACATACTTAGATACTTTTCTTTGTAAATACATACATATTATACATAGAAATACCCAGACCAATAAGCAAAAAAAATGCAATGCAATGCAAAAGTTCCTGAGATATTTATTGCAGAATTTAGTAGATCACACATTCAGTACATTAATTTTAGTGTTGCAAGTACCGAAATAGGGCACGATATTTATATTATGAACAAATAGAAAACGGAATCCAACCTGAGTTACAGAAACAATCAAACGAAGTGTTTCCCACGACATAAAAGCTAGCCATAGGAGATAAATCTATTTACGGTAGATTTGAGTTGCAAGCCGTTCGGTCGGAGAGAGGCAACGAACCGAAAAAGTATCCGCGATACTAATGTGAGTAGCTTACAAAGTATTATACTGATTTATAAGGGTTTTTAGTCATTTATACAGTACCTAGATGAATGGAAGCTTTGAGAAGAATAAGAGAAGAAGAAGAAGGAAGATTAGAGTGCAAATTCTTGAATGCAAGATTGCTTGAATACAGGTTGCTGTACCTTTATGTTTATTATTTTAGATGATATTAGCTTACCAATCAAAAAGGAATAAGTGAACCCGGGGCTCAGAAATGACAACTCCGACGCAATTGGGTATCGCCAATAGCCATGAGTAGGATGATGATGATTATTGTATTATCTATGTAGTGACGATCTTTTCACTAAAACTTATCTATAACTAGCTTTTGCCCGCGGCCCGCGTGGATGTCGGTTACCGCGAGCAAACATAGCCTTTCTCAAGGTTTAATCGACCCTTATACCAAATTTCATCAAAATCGGTTCATTGGTTTAGGCGTGAGAGCGTAACGTTCTCGACATAAAGGGAACAAACCATATAGACAGACAGACCGAGTTACTTTCGCATTTATAATATTAGTAAGAATTTTAGAATGCATCTTACACTTCTTTAGAAATGAAAGAAATAAATAAATAAATTTATCCAGCCGAGACACAGACAGAGATTTCTATCTGAAATACATAGTTCTTTTTTAACTTCATGCTGGGCAAAATATCAGCTTGCTTGATAAATAGAATTAATCGGAGTTTAAATTTTGTTCCAGGCCGACAAAATAAATTTATCATTTCTGATGATATGAGAGATGATATAAAATCGAAGTAAGCCGATCTTCTCACTCTACTCCTCGACGTATCGTTCTAGGCACCTTTGAAAGGCACATCGGTCAATCAACTAATTTTTTCAATCAATTGATTAGTCATTACTAATTTAGTCACCACTAATTTATTCATGATTGATTTAATCATGACTAAAATAGTTAATCATTATCGTAACTAAATAAATCAGTCTTTAGTCATTCAATCATTATTTTTGATTGATAACTAAACTAAAAAAAATAAGCTGGCTAACTTCATTTTTTGTTTCACAAGAGACATCTATCGCACCATTTAAATTATTTATCACTCAATCACATAAGTTGATTGATAGCATTTTCCATTTTTGTATTTGTACATATTTTTTTTATTAAAACTACTACAACTGTAAAAAGTTGAAAGTAGATAAAAGAAAAAAAGGGTCATGGAGATTCTTGCACTTTGATCATTTGACATACGCAACAAGTAGCGTCGCGTCGTAGATACATCCTCCCACCACTCATGCACGCAACTGTCCGTGCAACCGGCAGCCATTTTGTTTTGATCAGTTAGCAAACTGTGGCGTGACGGCGTGACGCGCACACGTATCGCATTTTTTTTACATTGTCATCATTTATTTACAAGTATATTGCGCATTACATTCGTTTGAGCGGTTATTAAAGTTACTTGTATATTGAGTGTAAAAATAATCTCAAAATGGATACCGATGAAGAAAATAGTGCTTCTTTATATTTTAATGAAACAGATTTTGTGGCCGTGAGAGCATCGACTTCGACATCAAGTGTTATTACTGAAGAGAGCTCCACAACTGAGAACAGTAATTTACCGCCTGAATGCACTTTATTAGATGGCACATTCTTCAAATATGTTCCTGAAAAATCATCATCTACTAAATCAGTTGGAATATGTGTAAAGTGTCTGCCGCAACAAAGTGTTGAAATTAAAGGTTTTCGCAATAGCAGCTCAAATTTTGTAAGCCACTTGAAGCGTAAACATGGTTCTGACGCTGTTGCAGAATATAGTCACCATCTTGAAAAAAATAGGAAAACTAAACGAACAAACTCTTCAAGAAGAACTATGATAGCAGAAATTACAAAGAAACAGAAGCGGCCTGTCTCTCAAGAACAATTTGATGCTGATTTGGTAAATTATTTTATTAACTCTATGATACCTTTACGAAGTGTAGAAGATCTTTATTTTAAAAGCATGATTCATAATTTGAATACAAATGAAGAAGTACAAGTTCCTAGCCGAAAATCATTTGGTAAAAAAATTGCACATCATCACTTTAAACAGAAGTGTGAATTGAAAGAAAAGGTAGCAACAGCAAATCATCTGTGTACTACTACTGACATTTGGTCCGATAAGAAAAAAAGCTTTCTTGGTGTTACTATTCACTGGATTGATAAGGATCTGAAAAGAAAATCAGCTGCTTTAGCTTGTCGAAGGTTTAAGGGTGCACATACGTTTGATCGCATTAAAGACCTGTTAATGGAAGTTTACTCAGATTTTGAATTGGATATATCAAAAATTAAAGCAACCGTGACAGATAATGGTTCAAATTTTATTAAAGCTTTCAAAACGTTTGGAGTTAAATCGAAATCTATTCTGGCTGCAATAACTGAAAGCGAATCTATGATAATTAGTGACAGTGATAGCGAGAACGACTTTGAAACCAATGTAGAAGACATAAGCTTTGTTGATGTTAACCCATTATATCCAGAATATTCAAATCAAGTTGATGCGGCATTGATATTATTACCGGATCATTATAGATGTTGTGCCCATACACTAAACTTATGTGCAAGTGCTGATGTGCGAAGTTTATTACAAGATCAAACAACTCCATTAGGTACCATGCACACACAAGTGATGAACAAATGTAATGAGCTATGGAATTACGCCGGACGGCCAAAATCAGCCGAAATTATTAAAAATACACTTGGACATACATTATCACGACCAGGAGCTACGCGCTGGAATAGTCTTTATGACTCGTTGAAACAAATTGGAAGCATAAAAAACAAAATTTTACAGTTATATCGCGGTTTGGGCAACAAAAATTCAATTAAAGATGACGAATTTTCATATCTGGAAGAATATGTTGAATGTGCGGCACCAATAGCGTCTGCACTCGATATATTGCAAGGCGATGATACGTTTTATGGCGTAGTTTTACCGTGTTTACTGGCTCTCCGAAAAAAACTTGAAAAACTGTCCAAAGGAGCTAAAGTTTTGCAAACCTCTTGTGAATAAATACCTTCAAAGTGTCAAAGAAAGGTTTGATTGTTATTTGGATATCACGAATAAGAAGGCCGAAAATGCTATTGTCGCAGCTTTATCGTATCCACGGTTTAAAAATAAATGGTTTACGTGTATTAATCCCAACGAACAAAAAAAATGTACTACTTTGTTCAAATTAGCAATTTGCTTAGAAATCAATAAAGAAAACTCAAATGAATTACAATTGGACAATCAAAACAATTCAAACACACAACATCAAAATGACGAGTTTTTTGATTTTAATTCAGACTCTGGGAGTGAAAATAATGATAATACTACCCAGTCACCAAGAAGAAAAGCTGATATTTTAATGTCGAATTTCTTTTCGGAAGAAAGTAAAGATATAGAACTTTTACACCGTTACCCATTACTAAAAAAAATATTTTTGGAGTACAATACACCAATGCCGTCTTCTGGATCTGTTGAAAGGATGTTTTCTTATGCAACAATGACCAGTCTACCAAAATCACATAGATTATCTGATGAACAATTTGAAAACCGTGTGGTTATGAAAAACAATTTAAATTATTTTAAACATAATTAACCCATAGTTTATTGTTGTAATTGTATAACGTGCCTACATGTTAATTAAAAAATTAAACTGATTCTGTTGTACAACATGCGTTTTATTTTATTATGACAAAAGCTTTTATTAAATAACGAATCAACATTCTGTTAGTGTTAACTGGCAACGGCGTAATTTTAGTCATGATTAAATAATTAACACTAACACTAATCAATCTTCAATCATCCTACATAATTGAATTTTTTTAGTCATTACTCATTAGTCATGATTAAATAATTTAGTTTTAGTTATCAATCATCAATCAAACTTAATTTTGCCCAACACTGGGCACATCCCTTGTATTATGTGCCTTTAATCGTACCTCTGATTCGAACGTGCGGGGTGAGGAAATGAAATCTGCGCGGGGGTGGGAGCTTCCATTCTGTACGCTAGTACTATTATCTATTCTGTGCTACCGTGTGGCCTCTCTAGCCACTCCTCCATGATGGGTCTTACCGCCGCTATTACGGCGTGCCCTGCGCTTGGTCGCCAAAGTCGTAGCTCCCATTCCGCTACCATGTCCCTGTGGAGCTGAGACCTCACGGCCCGAATTTCTTCGGGCTCTGGTTCCCGTCCCTGCTCCCGCGCCTCCTTTCGGTACCGAAAGTACGTATGACTAAATTTCTATACGAATGAGTATGATTGAATTTTAAACACATTTTAGTTTCAGTTAGAAACTAAAATGTGTTTTAGATTTACATACCAATACTATAGAAATTACATTCAAACACTGAAGCTTTAACATTGAACTTCTGTCCTAAAATAATACTGATAACCAAATTTGATAATTACAGCGTCTCTCTTAACACAATTCTACTAAAATAATATATTCATATTCGAGCCTATTTTTGAAAGAAAACTTTTATTTAATTAATATTTCAGAACTTTGTGGTCACATTTTACTTATTGTTGGCACAGATGATAACACTTGTGGACGGCGGATAACAGGACGGTGGTGCTCACCGAACATTAGATGTCGACGGCCATGCTTCCGGCACAGAATAGAGTATTCCGGCATGAGCCACCATTGTTTTAGTTAAGTTGCCACGAAATAATTGAAAAGTGCCGGTTCCATTTCTCCTTGAACTGATGTAGCGAGAACTTCCGAAATACGATAGTATATAATTTCATAAGTAAGCGTATTTTCTTATGAAATTAATGACAATATTTTTATTTCTTATCTTATCTTTATCTTATCTTTATTTCCATCCAGGACTAAGTGGTCCGTGAGGTGTCATCTCAATGGCCCTAGGTCAGATGGACCGCGAAAGATAATAATATGCCAGTGGAAATCTTCCTCGCAACCATCGGCATCTAATAATCCAAAACGGTGTGCGGTTTTAGTTGGTTCGAGTCTGATAATTATTTACGTTTGGGAATCCCTGGGAATTTTCCCACATAAAAAAACGGACCAAGCGGTCCGGCACCTCTTTTATTTTCCGCACTGAAGACTTTAGAGTTGTTTATCAATACACATGTTTCCGTTTTCCTATGATTCTAGGTCCTTATAGCAGGCATGATAGAGCATTTGATGAGGCTGTCCAGCTGACGGCCACCATTATAGTATATTGATATCTATGATAGTGTCCCTTATTCCTGAGACTTCTTTCCTGATACATTTAGAGATATTCCTGACAGTTCTTAAATTCTTAAATTTCATAAATATTTGACAACATTTTACACAACGCCATCTAGACCCATGGCAAGCATGGTATCTTGTGTTATGAAATCTAAAATGCGGATAAACATACTTAGATACTTTTCTTTGTAAATACATACATATTATACATAGAAATACCCAGACCAATAAGCAAAAAAAATGCAATGCAATGCAAAAGTTCCTGAGATATTTATTGCAGAATTTAGTAGATCACACATTCAGTACATTAATTTTAGTGTTGCAAGTACCGAAATAGGGCACGATATTTATATTATGAACAAATAGAAAACGGAATCCAACCTGAGTTACAGAAACAATCAAACGAAGTGTTTCCCACGACATAAAAGCTAGCCATAGGAGATAAATCTATTTACGGTAGATTTGAGTTGCAAGCCGTTCGGTCGGAGAGAGGCAACGAACCGAAAAAGTATCCGCAATACTAATGTGAGTAGCTTACAAAGTATTATACTGATTTATAAGGGTTTTTAGTCATTTATACAGTACCTAGATGAATGGAAGCTTTGAGAAGAATAAGAGAAGAAGAAGAAGAAGGAAGATTGGAGTGCAAATTCTTGAATGCAAGATTGCTGGAATACAGGTTGCTGTACCTTTATGTTTATTATTTTAGATGATATTAGCTTACCAATCAAAAAGGAATAAGTGAACCCAGGGCTCAGAAATGAAAACTCCAAAGCAATTGGGTATCGCCAATCGCCATGAGTAGGATGATGGTGATTATTGTATTATCTATGTAGTGACGATCTTTTCACTAAAACTATAACTAGATTCTGCCCGCGGCCCGCGTGGATGTCGGTTACTCCGAGAAAACATAGCCTTTCTCAAGGTCTAATCTACCCTTATACCAATTTTCATCAAAATCGGTTCAGTGGTTTGGGCGTGAGAGCGTAACATATAGACAGACAGACCGAGTTACTTTCGCATTTATAATATTAGTATGGATTTTAGAATGCATCTTACACTTCTTTAGAAATGAAAGAAAGAAATAAATAATTTATTCAGCCGAGACACAGACAGAGATTTCTATCTGAAATACATAGTTTTTTATCTTCATTCTGGGCAAAATATTAGCTTGCTTGTTAAATAGAATTAATCGGAGTTTAAATTTTGTTCCAGGCAGACAAAATAAATTGATAAATAAGATATTGTTAGTCCATCTTATAAGGTTTTTCGGTGTCAATAGAATCACAACAATGAAAGTGAAACCATGAAAAATTTACTTCTGAAGCATCAGTGGAATTTCCGACTCTTGTGTGCTTACGAACCAACATACAGGAATAAAAATTACAATTGCACATTGACAGAAAGTAGTAAAAGAAGTTAAAACAATGCAGTAGAAATGAATATGGATTGTTCTATTATGTTGAAAAGTTTGTATGCAATTGTTGACTGTTATCATGGAGATACATCACTATACGAGTGGTTTCCTGCATGTTGTTGTATTTTGAATAATCGAAGTTTCTAGATAAGGGTAAATGAGGTCCTATGGGTGCCATACAGCCATCAGGACTACATGTCTAGAAAAGGATGTCTAGGTATCAAAGATGTTAGTAAATCTACGTGACCCAGGCCAACCTCGCCTGTTAGGCCTAGCGCATATATACAACTTTTAGTCGAATTACTATTTTGTCGAGTGTCATAAGTGTATAGGAATATATTCAAGCGCGCTTATTATCAACTCAATAGTTACTCGACAAAAAGTCGATCGTGCATCGCAAGTACATCGATTGTATTCGCATCTCTATTAACTAAACGGTTTAGTTAGTCGCGAGAAGTACACAACTCGACAAAACAGTTGAGTCAATGTAAAAATTGTACATATATATGCGGTAGGCCTTAGTAGTACAATATTACACCGGCCGATCAACGAAAGAGGTTCTGTTGTAGACTTTCTTGTCGTGGTTGGGAGTCAGACGGCAGACTGAAGACTGAAGTGTGGGGAAACAAAAAAGAGGGTGAAACGGACTCCGGTCTCAGAGATAGCCTAGTTGCATCTGGGAACAACGATAATGATAAAAACAACAATAGTAAATCAGTTTTGTCGATAAAAACAAATAAAAAATATTCATAAAAATCGGTCCATTAGCCTTTGTATGACGGACGCTCGAAACTGATGAATAAAAATTGTTTGTTTTGTTTATTCGTATTTTATGCGCAGCCATACCGTTTATTCGATTGCAATAAATCGTTGTCAGCTTTTTGCTTGCACTTGCACAAAGGTTATAGGTTAGTGCAAATTATTGGACGTGGTAGGTGGAGCTGCAATTTGCCTGCCAGTATCCGGGAGGAGATGAGAACCACATCCGAGGGACGCCAACTCAAAACTAGAGATGGTCCTGGACCACCTGGGATGTGAGAGACATATTTCTGGCTATCTCACCGATGGCAACTGGAGACCTAAAGATAGCGTGTGGTTTTAGTCGGTTCGAGTCCGACATAACCACCCCCACCTGCTGCGTCGGAATCCATGGGGATTACCACACTATAAAATATGCGACGCAATCGGATTATAGGTTTTGTTCACGAAATTATACTCGATCTGTTCGCACAGTCAGTATTTATCTATCCTACGTACATAATTTCAAAAGAAATGATACAACCAAGACTATCTCTATTTGCAATATCCTTTTCGTTATATAAGGAATTTAAATAGCTTATTTCAAACAAAAAACATTCAGTCGAATTCAAATCCTTCTCTTTTTTGAGGTCGGTTAAAAATGCTGTGCAGAATGCTGTAATTGTCAATCCCAACACTGATCTTTCAAAGCTTGCAACAATTCTCCTGCGGGAGACAACGTGGAATTGGAAACTGAATGGATGGTTTTCGCTTTGATAACTGTCGAGACACCATCATAAATGTGGCCGTATAGGTTTAATCGAGTTGGACTTTGTAAGGTGGTGACACCAGTCGATAAATTGAAACAGAGATTTAAAAAATAAGCTCAGTTATCTTGCAAATTCACCCCTAGGACACGATGTGAAGGTTTCAGACACAAGCAGGACGATAAGATGACGATGATAATCCTCGCAAATTTGTTAACTATGATGGTACTTTTAGCTGAAATATAATAAAAATATAGTAAATATTTAAGAAATATCATACTTGCTTTTAATTGCTAATCTTGTTGCTGCAGCTCACAGGAACCTAGCTCCGGTATCAAAAATATTTATCTATGTGTTAAATTTCATTCTAATCTGTTTTGCCATTGTGATGTGATTGATTAAAACTAACATACACCAATTGCCAGGCACAAATTAAATCCATACCAACAACGCGAATTTTCTTATTACTATCAATTTAAGAACATCTGAGATTATATTATTTAAGAAATGACTATTTTAGGTTAAAAAATATTGTAAGTACCTAAGTACCTATTTAAGTTTACATTGTAAGAGATAACATATATCGGTGTCTCATTAAATGATGAGCTTGCAACACCAACGTGTTATCTGTAGAAGGAATGTTAGATGAAAAACAGGAAAACGGAAAGGCAAAACAGAAAGACAGGGACTGAAAAAAAGAAATCATTATATTGGAAGACAGATGTAGCTTGTGGTCCTCCTACAAGGACTACAAAATGTAATATACCAATTTTACATGCGAATTGAAATAGCACATTTGATTTGAAATAGCAGACCTCCATTGTACATTGTCTTTTCATTTCCATTTCAAAATTTAAATCCGTTTAGTTAAGCAGGCTAAATCCGTTTCCACTAAAATTCATTGAGCGAAATGTAACAGTCGGCGAAAGTCTTCCTTTGGTTTGCTTTAGCTTTGACTGAACTGTCGTTGCGGTCGCTTTGTTCACCTAAACCTTCCCGCCGCGTGCCGTCCATGTTCCGTTGGCTAGTTCAAACGTAGGTCCAACATGTTGCAAACATGTTGATTCAAGACTTACAAGGTAGTTTGGACGTGGTCAAATAATCTTGGGTATCTGGTTTATACAATTACGTTAGTGTAAAGCCACATAAATATTTGTCAGATGTGTTGTGTCGTGACGAAACAGTAGGTAAGGTATCGGTTTTATACATTTTATTTATTATGTGTCGTGTCAAAAGCGAGCAGAGTGACAAAGAGAAGAGCTCTATTGATAACACAAGTTAAAAAATCCCTAAGCGGCGGACCCCGAAATGAAAAAGGTTACAACACGATGTCACTCCCTCCACTGATCCGTAATTACATTTTGTAAACAAACACAACAGAACCTGCAATTAGAATAAACAACAGGAAAATAAAAAAAATTGCTTTTTTAAAAATAGCAAGGGTTGGATGACGGAGGCAAATAGCGAAACAATGTCTACAAAATTTACTTTATGAAAAAAGAATTATGCCCGTTTGTGTTGAATAACTAAGTTGTAACGGATTTTTGCGCAGGTATTTGTAATTCGAATATGATTTACGTTAATGGGATGTCGTGGGTAAAAGGGTTAGGCTTAATTTTCTCTTTTAATCTGTAGAGTTATTATACACATTTTGGTTTTTAAAGTAATGAGTAAGGCAATTGGTACACCAGGAGCAAAACAAATGTTTTTGAAACAGCAAAGTTTATCTTAACTGCCACCATATTTTAAAGTTCGAATCCTAATTCTAATCTCTATTACACTATTGACTAGTAGGTACTATTATCTATTCTGTGCTATCGAGATGAACCCGCTCCTAATACAAGCGATTAACCTTAGCAAGAGGGGTTAGGGGCATCAATGAAATTTCAGTATATGTATAAAAAATAAATCTTCAAGAATCATTATATTTATTACGCCTACGTGAGTCTTTACGGTTCAAAGTTTTCTTTGTGATTGACTTACACCGTTTAGATGTTCCTTAGCTAGGAAACAGCTGCAATCTCAGTCATATTTTCGTATTTGATGTATATTTTCTAAAATAATTCATTTTCATTATTAACTTGTACCAAACTCTTCCTTTTGTACGTAACCATAGTTCAAATGCGTTTGTACGAAGCGAATATCTGCAGAGATTAAAGTAGAATCTAGATGTAAAGCTCGTCGATATTGAATTCTTATCTCCAGATCATTACTCTGTCGGAAGCGTCTGCTGGCTTGTCCGGATATTGCGCACCGAGCACTACACACACGAACCGATATGAGCTAGATGTTTCCTTTGCTTGTTTTACGGAAACACTGGGTATTTTCTATTTGCTTTATTTTGTACTGTATTTTCCTGTAATGCACTTTTATTAGTTAGGGTTAGCAGTTACATTCTCACGATGAATACTTATAGTTATTTGAATTTAGGTTTTGTCCTCCACGGTTTCGCGTGAATATAATTTTTTTTATTGAATTGGTCATTGACAATATTCGTAAGTATACATAATAATCCCCGGGATATTTACCTGATAGTTTTTTCGAGTATCCTATATTTCAGTACTGCTGCAAACCCCATGATCATGACTGGGAGGTTTTTTTTATTATTAAGGTCCATCTTTGTTTGCATTCAGTTTACTGAATAATAGTTCTAAAACTTATAGAATAATCGGGCACGCATCCAATATCAATGAACTAATAGGGACAAACACGTCACCCTAGTTCGTAAAACCGAATTAAGGAACAGTTGGTATATTTTTGCTGGGATGCAATGTATGCATTTATTTGACTAAATAATAATTCTGAAACTTGAGGAGTGAACGGGCACGCATCCAATATCTATAAACTGACACAAACTCCTAACCATCCGACGTAAATCCGAATCACTACGTCGATTTAAATGGAATGTACCTACCGCTGTAAACAGATACTTAATTGTATTAACTAGAAGAAACGACCGTTTGATAAATAATTCTAACGTAATCTGTGAACCAACCGTCTTAGTACTAAGTGCCGTTTTGCAAAACAATCGCTATACCAGTGGGAAAAGTTTTTACAAAATTAGAAAATATTTCTGTAGTTTTTGTGGGTGTATGGGGTCGACGCATCCGACAAGGCTCTGAGAGAGAGATTTCTTCTTGAGGTTGGATGGCAGTTGCGACCTTATGAGCCAAGATAAACTCTCTATCAAACTCTTCTATCATCGCACCGCTCGCCATAGACAGGGAATTCATCCCCACACATTGCATCCGAATACGGTGCCCACCGTGCGGTATGAAAGGAACTTCATCCCACGTACGCTCAAGCTGTGGAATGAACTCCCTGCCATGGTTTTCCCAAGCGACTACAATATGGGGTTCTTCAAGAGGGGCATTAGAAGGTTTCTTCAGGGTAGGCAGCGCGAGTGTAACGCCCCTGGGGTTGCATACGTCCATAGGCCGCGGTAACCACTTTCCATCAGGTGGGCCGTGTGCTTGTCTGCCACCTAAGTGGTATAAAAAAAATCAGAGGATTAGTAGAGCGGATAATGAAATGATTATCAGTTTGGCCAAATGTATTCATAAAATTAATTTTAACCGCTACTTTTTATGTACTTGTATCTACTTACTGTATTACAGACTGTTCAATAAGTAGAACATGTCATAAAAAAATTACATGTCAATTAACTGGTTTCCAAGGGACCAATGGATACCTAGGGGACGAATCGATAACATTTATTCAGGGGTTTTTTGTGTTAGTGTTTGTTCTTTATGTGGCTCATTGACTTAAGTATGTACTTTAGTCAGTAAACAACATAAACATACTATGTAATGTCACAATGGTATAATGTAAATAGCAATTACAGTCATCATAAATGTGATTATTATGAGTTGTGAATGGGTTCTCTGCTATTGTAAGTGGTTAAAAGATTGGTGAAGGTAAAAAAACAAATTGTACGGAATTACAGTCTCTGATGAACTTTCAATGATGATACTGTCGAAAATTTACATAAGTATCATTCATTGAATGCCTACTTACCTACAAACATGCATCAAATGGTAATTCCCGCTACATAAAATGGTTGGATGTTACTATCAGATCACAAAATTGCGAAATATGAGTAAAAGATTACACAACGAATATTCAAGAGGAAATTATACATATTCAGTTATTTATATTGTTTTGGGTCGTTTTTAAGCTGAAGGTGAAATTATTAAAGCCTTAAACTCTGCCAAATTGTGAGGGTCAGTCGGGTTACTTGTTATAGAAGAGGGTTAGAGTAAAACGCCCCATCTATTAAAGGGGTTACACATTGATTTTTAGTAGCGATTGTTTTTTGGTTTTTGTGCATACCGAAGACCGAACAAAAGCGTCCTTTATTTTACTTGATTATTCCATGCATACCTCAGCTTGGAAGGGAATTCGAAATTGCATTTTATTAACAAATAACAACAAATGATACATGATTCAACACCTTTAGTTACCTTTCTAGTATTTTTATGGCAATAGGAGTTTTCTCAGGTATATGAAATACTAGCTTTTGTTCGCGGCTCCGCCTGCGTGGATGTCGGTTATCGCGACCAAAATACCTCTACACCAAATTTCATCAAAATCGGTCCAGTGGTTTAGACGTGAAAGCGTAACATACAGACAGAGACAGACAGAGTTACTTTCGTATTTATAACATTAGTATGGATTTTCTAAAGTATTCCATTTAAATGACAAAAACAAATTAAGACAAATGATGCGTCCTTATAAGAATGTTCTTCATTCTTAGAGATTTTAAAAATCTATAATGTTGATAGAAAGAATCAATCAGTATGTCGTTACCTCATAGTTTTGAGTACGAACTACGTATAGAATAGTGTCTATATACAGCCAGTGAGTGCGTCAAATGCGGTCTGATTTGTGCTCAATTTCCCTTTCAAATACGGTTCTAGTGCCTGTAATGATAAACGTGTATATTTGTGTAGTACACACACTACACATTCGCCTAATAAAACCACTGTAAGTTAGTACGGACGGCACAGAAACTGTATTCTCACAGGATCGGCACGCGTACACAGACCACGGTAACCACTTTCAATCAGGTGGGTCGTGCGCTTGTCTGCCACCTAAGTGGTATAAAAAAAATCATAAAAGATTGTGTTGTCGGGTTTTCAGTGGTAATAATATTTGGAAAATGCTAAACGTATCTATGGGTGCGCTTTGTGGAATACTTTAGGTGCGCTTCGTCTTTACACACCTTTAGTTCAGACAATAATACCATATGAACAATGAAACAGTTTGATTTGTTCTTAATACGAGAGTTATAAGATCATTTTGAGACTTCCTCGGCAAGATATTTATGACGCTGACTGTATTCTTATAATGGTGTAAAGATAGGAACATAACTTATCTGTTCCTGAAAAAAATCTTTCTTCACGTTCCTTTGTTCATATCCTCCAAAATTCAAATCCTTAACTGCCAGGTGAGAGTATTCCCACTCGTTAATTTATAATCGCATTCAAATCCCCTGCAACCGACGGACCATTACCAGACGTGAAGAATTAAAACCAATTGTCTCCTCTCTGCACAAAAGTAGAAAAATCTGAATGCTTTAATTGTAGCTCAGTCAAATTTTTCGGTCATAAAAATTGTGCAGTAAGATTTAAATTGAAGCTCAAAAGCATTTTTAGGGAGACGCCGCCAAAGCGTTGGGTATACAAAATTTTAAAGCTAAAATTCGTTGGTAAAGGTATGAGAACTACTTCACTGTCGAGTTATGTTTTGATATGCTTAGAAAAAGGGAGCAAAATTGGGTTAGTTATAGGGTAGGTGCTAGTTTTATATTCCTCAAGCAAATGTTTTCTAATTTTCAACGTTTATATACATGAAATGGGATAGTGGGAGTTTATGGGGGTTAAGATCTTCCCGGACCAAAGCATTCTCACATGTAAGCACAAAGTATACGAGTCTTTAGTGCAGGGTTTCCTTTCGGGGCTGGGAAGTTAGACGACAACACCTTGCATAAAAGCCAATACAAATCAATAAGACAAGGAGCAAGAGAATCAACCCCGGGTTCTAAAATGTGAGCTGGACGCAACAGGGAGTGGCGTTCTGTTAAAGAATTACTTACATAGTAGGATACCAGATCTGTTTTGCTTAAACACAACTATCATCAAAAGCTTACATGAGCAATAATAGCTTCATATATCTCGTGAAGGCCAAACCATTCGTCAATAGTTAATCCGAAATATCAAACGCATGCCATTTTTACAGCGCTTTAAAACTCGTGTTTTTTTATTATCACACTGCCTATAAATTCAAGACTGACAGATAGGGCACGTCAGTGGCATTTCGAACGAGGCTTATTGAGCGAGTGCAGTAGATTGCAGCGCTGCATCGCTGCACGGGATAGCGACCGATTTATACCGGCGATCTACAAATTCCACCGGGATTTCAAACTGTGTGTTATTGGCTTAACGTTTATTGGATTGTGCGACTTGCTATTCTGCGGAATTCTAGTGACGTCAATTGGTTTCCAAACAAATGTTTTCATGAACAGCGAACGTATCCAACAAGCCTCTGTTCCATAATACATAATACAAGAATAGCAGAATTTAGGGTTCCTTAAAAGTAATTCTAAATGGAGGATATAGATAGACACCTTATTTTACTAACATGCTAACCTCATCTCTGTAATAGTAATTTGAGCATCGCAATTCATTTAGTATCTGGAAGATATTTTTTGATCTATTCCAAACGTTAGAAAAAAATACACAGTAAAATCACATTAAAATGAATCATATGAAAGTGTTCGTTAGACTATGCTATAATGTTTTTTGAATATATACCTAAAACGTTCCCAAATAAAGCCTAATTTTTGTCCGTATAAGTTAAAAATAGTACAGAATCATTTTCCTTTTAATACCTAACTTTTAGGATACGTCAAATAGGTACAGCGTGTTCCAACTTATCTGACTTTTCGCTTAAATCCGAACATTTCTTGTTTGATTTTACCCCACACAAATAGAATACTCGAAGTTCTTCTTTACTCGCCCTCTATCTATATATACCAACGAACAAACATACGCCAAAGATTTGCCCATCGAAGGCATTCGCAAATATGCAATAGAGGTCTCTGAATAAAGCAGTAGCGGTATACATCAGAGCACTATGCGTCGCCATAGAATAAATTGGACTGTGGGCAGGGTTGCCACAGATATAAAATCTGGATGAGGCATCGGGAAAAAGGAATTAAATTGTTTTTTTAGGGAGGCTTTACAGAAAAACCGCTTTCGGGAAAATAATGATCTTCTATACTTTTTTAGGTGAAATGAAAAAGATTATCCTTTTATCCGGTGCAGATTTATCAGTACAGCGCTGAAATAAGAATTTGTTAAATTGAAGTTCCTAATTCAATATAACTGAATTGAGTTGCAATTTTATACGGTTTACCTATAAATATAAGAAAGTTATCAAAAAATCGTTTACTGATAGAAATTCGGTCTTGCAAAAATAAATATTACCACGGTGAAAAACCTTATTTTTTTCCTTCTCGGTGTTGAACTCATATAATAAATTACGAGATTATGTTTTTCTGTATTTACTTGGTATAGGGTATCTACGTACATATATAAAAAAGAAGATGATTTATAAACCTCTGAAAACTCCATGCTTATCATCACGGCCAGCAACATGTTCACTTTGAAAGGACTTTCAAAGTACAGCATTTAGTTTAAGTGGAGAGCCAATTCTGGTAATAAAAGTCTCCTTAAAATTCTATATAGATCTACTCAAAATTTCCCATATTTCAAAAATGATATTAGGATCGAAATACACCGGGAAAAAGAAGCGCTCAAGTGGGACTTGAACCCACGAACTTTCCCTTACAGGGGGAATGCTCTTCCAACTGAGGTATCAAGCCACACCTGAATCACTTCAAACCCTTCTCTTTATATCCGTCTTTAAGGGCTTCTTTTTCCCGATGTATTTCGAACTTAAAAAGTTAGCATAATAAATGCTATAAAAATTTCATTCAAATAATCTTAGGACTTATGAAAAGTGTGTTACAAGAATACACTTTTTGACATGCTAGGAGGTTGCGATTACTTCGAGACTAGATTTTCATTGAGAGAAGTGGCCCTCAGTTCTCAACAGCAATTTCTCACCGTACAACCCTGCAGTAGTCCGGGGTGTCTCCATAAAAGCTTTATGTCGCGTGAAGTGGATTCTGGCCGACATTCCGGCCGTCCATAGCTGCGTGAACGTAGAATTAGAACGAAAAATGTAGGGGTTTGCGTTTTCATAAACTACTGAGATGTTCATGGGTGTGTGATGGGGATATTCTTGGAAATGTTCCGCTAGAATAGGTTGTAGGAATCACTGGCTTATTTTTATACTGAGGGCCGCGGCTCCCTCCACGTAGTTATCTGTTATTGTGACTTTTGTTCATATCTCCAGTTCTACACAACTAATTGCGATCGAACTAACGTAAGATTTAAAGTCTAACTAAGATCTTTCAAACAAAATAGTCCAAAAAGTAGAAAATAAATGTATTATTTAGTCCTTAACTTGGATATAAATGGTAATATTTTAATTCAAGCGTTTTTCGTATCAGACTATCCTAAGTAGTAAAGCACTCCGTCATGTCATCGGAATTATCCAAGTTCCCCCAAAATGGCAACTCTTGCATCATAATATTACCAGGTATACCATGGGAAAACTATAGACTACAGGGGGATAAAAAGTAGTCCAGACTTCCCACTGCCCCCTGTCAAATGCCCCCCGAAATTTCCCACTGGCAATTTTCGCTAGCAAAATATTTTTTGTCTAGAGCTCATGTTCTTTGTTTTGTAGTATAATCAGCAAGCGTTATACGTTCTTAAGAGATAACTAGATTCGCAAGAGAACAAAGTACCTTATTTCTTCAATAAAACTACTGCAACGAGTTTATGTAGTAATATATAAACTCCTGACGCGTATACGTGTCTCGTTAGTTTTCCTCAATCTTGGAAGTACGTGTTTCTCAGCAGTTTCGTGTTAGGCATCACTATGTGAACAATATGTGTTTGAATATGCTATGCTAAAAATATCTTTGAAGTCTGTATAAGAGATCATTTCGAAACAGTTCCCTTTCTGCAGGGTATTATTTTTAACAAGATTTTGTTCGTTCGGAAATTGAAAACTGTAAAATTTGATATTTTTAAAGGGAAAACAAAAACTTTGGTTCATTTTGCATTTGGATTTGTTTTTGACAGTTAAAAATGAGGAAGTTTTGCGATAGGCGAATGTTGCGTGATATTTTGTACGATTCACTTTTAAACCACGTTAACCCAATAGACCTACACTATTGGTTGGAAATTTTTAAAACGATTTAGCATGGTAGCACTTTCAGTGCCAATTGCGTCACGATTGCTATGTGCTATACATGAGGTCCTGGGTTCAATTTGTGGGTGGGTTCGAGTCGGGCAAAATTAATTATCGAATTTGAATTCTAAAACCTTTAGATTTAAGATATGGCGTAAGCATGTAGACAAATTTTCTAATTGAAATAAGTATAGTTTTGACGTCGATTAAAAAAGAAATACATTTCTTTATTGATACAACAATAAGTAATTCAATCCGTATCAGTAGCAACTAAATATAAAACATTGTACACAAGAATCTAATCTCCAATAGAAGTCCATAACAATCACAAGATTTACAACAGTTGCAAACACAACGCGACAGTGTGCACTAAACCTAAGATAAATAAACTAACTTAAAGTCAAGGCACACCATTTCGAAGTCAATTTTAAAGGCATTAGCATATTTGGTGTTTTCCAGCCGATGCTCACTGGACGAGGGTAATATTCCAATGTTCATTAACCTTCGATGAGATGAGATGGTAAAGCCAGCAACTTTGCCTTAACTAACTAGATAAGATTTTGCATAATGGAAAAATCTGGTTTGAATATGGATGGAAGTTTGTTTAGCTTCGAAAAGCTATGTTTCATATCTGATACTTTTACATTGATGCTTTAAGTGAAATATAGATAGGTCAGGCTTTGCAGAGTCGTCGGTTTTTCGGTTTAACTATGGAGCGGTCAAACTTCGATATTTTCTGTAAAGCGACTAACAGTTTGACCTGTCTTTCGAGATAGCCCCTGGGGACCATAGTGTCCCCATCTAGCCCCGGGTACGGGAAGGCGCACTTTGCGCCGCCGCCGCGGCCAGCTTCTGCTAGGGTGGCAGGCGGCTCTACCGATCACCCCCTGGTCAGCGCTCATGGAGGACGGAGGTCGTTTCGCGACCTCCGACAGCCGATTGGCAAAATCGAATCTAGTACCTAGACCAGTTGCCTGACTTTTTAGACTTTTAACTACCTGAAATGACTGCTATAGATGTGTTCGTATGGCAGTCGGGACCGATGGCGATGGCTTAACGCGCTGTCTCTTCATTAGTTAAGAATGATCAGTACAGTCACCCACCTAGCCTCTGTAGCGTGGCGGTAGTGAACGCGACTGCCACGCAGGAGGTGCGAGTTCGATCCCCGCTCAGTGCAAATATTTGTATGCATGAATATGGCTATTTGCATTTGGGGGTGACGGGTGGAGCCGCCTGTCACCCCAGCAGAAGCAGGCCACGGCGGCGGCGCGCTTAATAGCGCGCCTCCCCATTCCCGGGGCGAGTTGGGGACACCGTTGTCCCCCCTCCTGAGGAGGGCCAGACCGTAAGGGATGGCCCTGGGTCAGCCGGGGTGCGAGGGATATGTCTATGACAACCCCA
Source organism: Eilema sororculum (assembly GCA_914829495.1). NCBI lineage: Eukaryota > Metazoa > Arthropoda > Insecta > Lepidoptera > Erebidae > Eilema > Eilema sororculum. The sequence goes on along the minus strand of OU618545.1, from coordinate 17,696,924 downwards.
CCTCCGGCCTAGCACCAAGACCCACAGTCGGCGTGCGGTTTTAGTCGGTTCGAGTCCGACATAACCTCCCCTTCTGGCTCCGGCAGGGGGGGTATCCGAGGGGATTTCCGAACGAAAAAAAAAAAAGGCTATTTGCATTGGTCTGCGAGTTTCTATGTATAATATGTATGTATTTACAAAAACAAGGTAAGGTATACGCATTCTAGATTCCATAACATAAGCTAGTTAAGCTTACCATGGGTCTAGATGGCGTTGTGTAGAATGTTGTAGAATATTTATTTATTTATTATTTATTCATCCTAAGACTGAACTGGTTAACTAGCTAACTTTGCAGTGTGATACCTTCAAAATACATAAACTTGCTTTATAGACTACAAATTAGAATTGTGCTCTTCATCTAGACTCGTTCCATCTTCGTTTCCACCCACATTCACCTAATTTTAAGTGGTTAGGTAGGCGAGTCTGTCCCCTTCGTCCTCGGGGACGAGGTCCACAGTCCACACTATCCATATGGAGATTCTGAGCATAATGTATATCGGCTGTTGAACAGATAATAAGTACTAGGTTTAGCGACAAAATACCTGTTTGACAACTATTAATTGACATGAAAACTGACTCCAAAAAGTTATGATTAAAGTGATTTTCAATTTGTTTTAGTATATACTACTAACTCCGTCCTTGTGAAATATTAATCCTATATCCGGGATACGCAGGAACGTGGTCCTAGTATAAAAAAACCGGACAATTGTGAGTCGGATTCGCGCATCAAGGGTTCTGTAACTTAAGTTATAGAGACCACAATATATTTTAATTACGTTTACTGAGAAATATGATTTTTGTACAGTTTCAAGACGTTATAGACCTGAGTATGTGGTTTAAATTTCAATTTGACACCTCTTATACCTGGGAAGGAAGTCTTGACAGATAGACAAACAGACGGACAATGAATTCATCCTATACGGGTTCCGTTACTCCCTTTTGAGGTGACGGACCCCTAAAAGTAATCTATGAAAATATGAAAAAAAAATATGAAAATTTTTTTTTATTTTTTTTTTATAAAAGTACACGTTAATTTGACTTCACCTCGCCTGATGGTAAACTAACGGCAAAGTCTCGGAAAGAGGGTCACCATCGTAAACATGTATCATGTTAACAAAGGTTCCGCTCAGCTTGATGGCCTCATCAGATGCCTTTTCACACCCCGCTTAAAGGACCTGGGACTGTAGGAAGAAGTAAACACGTGAGCTGGTAGGGAGTTCCAGGTGGTGCGGTATAGGAATGATTCACCGGAACGCTTGGTTCTAGAAGATATATTCTGCACCGTATGCGGGTGACATCTGAGCCCTGCACGTGTTGTCCTGTGGAGGAAAGGAGAGGGTGTACCTAATTTTAAGCTGTTCTTTTTCGTAAATGAGTAGCAACTATTCTTACAAAAATCTTACAAAATTAGCTTCGGTAGCTTAATGGTTAAGGAGTCGGCCTTACGATCGAGAGGTCCCGGGTTTGAATCCTGGCTATTACACTACCGACGTGAACGCACTCCTAGCACAAGAAATTTAGATTAGTTGGAGGGGTTAGAGGTAATATTAGTAACTTCGGTTCTAATATTCTATACTAGCTTTTGCCCGCGGCTCCGCCCGCGTGGATGTCGATTATCGCGACCAAACATCCTTTCTCATGGTCTAATCTACCCCTGTACCAAATTTCATCAAAATCGGTTCCGTGGATAAGGCATGAAAGCGTAACATACAGGCAGACAGACAGAGTTACTTTCACAATATAATATTAGTATTGATTTACAAAAAAACTTTTATATTTTATGGCATTAGAAGGATTTACTCACGTCTGCATATTCCCAAAGGACTAGGCAGAGTTATAAGTATTGCACTCGCGGATTGTCCCCATATTGAATTATAAATTGCCAAGGGTTGTTTTGTATGGCTTTTCGTAAGCCTCCCAAAGGACCGAATATCCTTTTAACTTCCTGAACAAAAAAGCTTAACCGCGTTCGTGTTATTATTATACATTTTTGATGTTATTCTGGATATATTCATGTGGGTTTCAATTGTTAATATATTTTTTTTATCTTTACAGGTAAGTTGGCCAAAATCAAGAAATTTAAAATAGACGGGAGATGAAAACGAAGTTATATTTTTTTTATAAATTGTACTAAAGTAAGTTAGGTAATATTGATGATGCCTGCAAACTAAGAACCGTGAACAAGTATATTTTTTTAAATTCTTATTCCAAAACTGAAAATTCAGCTCTTTTGGAAACTCTTTCTTTAAATGATTTCACATGAGTTAAAGGTCTAGAACACTTTCAGACGTTAACTCATGATTGGCAGAAAAATGTTGCAGATAATGAAATGTTGCGCCAACTCCAAATAATTGGAACAAGGGTAGAATAGGATGATAGATGACTTTTTTTAGTAGTTAGGTTATTTTTATACCACTTGGGTGGCAGACGTAATCGAGCATTTATCTCAATCAAATATCGACGTTTATTGCGAGTCATTTATCTATGCCAACTTCTTTCAACCAACATTATATATGTAAAACAACAACAAAATATATGAAGCGTCGGTAACTAAGTGGTTTAGGAGTCGGCCTTACGATCGAGAGGTCCCGGGTTCGAATCCTGGCCATTACACTACCGACGTGAACCCACTCCTAGCACAAGCAATTTAGCTTAGTTGAAGGGGTTAGAGGGAATATTAGTAACTTCGGTTCTAATTTGAATGAATTTTTTATAGCATTTATTATGCTAACTTTTAAGTTCGAAAGTGAGAAAGTGAGACTCGAGCTCACGACCTTTCCCTTATAGGGGGACTGCTCTTCCAACTGAGCTATTGAGCCGGTTCGGTTCTAATATTATTTTAAAAAAAAGTCTGATTCACTCAGAAACTCGTTTCCCTTAGACTTTCAAGACCTAAGCAAAAAATAGAAAACGTATTCAGCATTATTCCTACACACAAAACTAACATCAAAGCACAAGTAAGCAATCCAGATGCCATCAGAAAAGCTATGAATCTAAATCAAGTGGAACTTCATCAAAGTTTGTTGACGTCGGCCCGTAGGCACTTCCAAACTCATTTTCATATTACGAGCGGCCGCGATGCGACAGTCGTCGGATTAAACTAAACTTTAATGTATTTTTTCTTTTACCGCAACATTTTATTGCGTTTTTTTCTGTTTAAACAACGTTTTATTTTGTTTGGTTTACTTTTTAACGGGATTTGGAGTCGGCCGGCTTCTCCGGTTTCTCTACCCTGCCGAAAATTGCGTCTAAAATTGTATCTAGTGGTGACTTCGTGGCATGTGGTGTGGCCAATACTTTCCTGATACTTCCCTAGAAAATTTCTCGGTGTGCGTATTCGTGGGCACTGCTGTTGATCATATTGTGGGAAGTGTTAGTCTCCTGTGTCTATAGCCATCAACAAAAAAAAAACAACGAAACCTTAATTACTAAGTACCTACTGTGTCTATTTCTAATAGGTACTATAAATTTTTGCGAAACGATGCACGCCTATTGAAATAATAATGTCCAAATAATAAATGGCGATACAAGTATTTCAAAAATATTTGTATTTCCTTATTTTTATAGCTACGTTTTCGTGCTCCTAAACCATTAGACGTTGAACAAGTTGTAAATATTATGTAAACTCTAACAGGTCTATAAATATTATAAAAAGGTTATATTAATTTCGTCTGTATGTTGGAGATATTGAGAAAAAAATTAGTTATAAATTGTCTTTTTTTTACATTCTTGACTGTTTGTATTTGTGTTATACCTACGTAAATACTAGATTCGGTTCTTATGTTAAAAACAATCAGACTCAAATGTGATATTTTTTGATAGATAATTTTAATTTGAGTAATTTAATTTTAATTCACGGGGGCGGAGCAGTATGAGTCAGTTAGTGTACTAATATTAAATTATTTCGTTGTGTAATTCAGGCACAACGAAATAAAAAGAAAAATAATGAAATATGCTGATTGATAAGACTTGTAAATCTATAGAACTGACATACTTTTGAATAAAATGAGGTTATGTATTATGAAACATGACTAGCACAGTGTTGAAGCATATAACCAAATAAATATTTCAAATACGATAGTAATCTTAGGCGTGAAAGATATAGCAAAGGCACAAGGCGCACGGTGTCAATTCAAAAATGTTCGAGCGGTTTTTAAGTGTTAACTAAAAATCAATTTTATTTGAATTTTAACTGGACTTTTACGAGAATGCCTGCTATCTAAACCCTCTCAACCCCAAGAGGAAAGCCTGTTCCTATCAAAGAGATAAAATTTTTGTACTAAACAGCTTGTATAGTGAACAGAAGTCAACAAATTTGAAGCCATAATTCACTTCAAATTCGAAGCTTTGGTCTGTAACAGCATCAATCTATCAATTACCAATTCATTGGCCCGTATCCGGCCACAGGGACCAACCTGCCTCCTGGGCAGGTTAACGATTCCACGTAAATTATTCACGCACAAAACTGGAACGGGTTGTCAGAAATTAATTAAAGATATTACCTGCAACATTTACAGGTTATAGCCGTTAACCTGTAAAATAATGTGCATGGTTTTATTTAACGGTTGTTTTACATGGCTGTTATAGCCGTTAGTTATTTATTTTACCAATTATATAGAAGGACTTATCCATTATAAGTTCTAGGTGAAATCACAATGTTTAATCACTTAGCCTTTTCAACTCAATTCCTGCTGATTAACTGCCGCTGCCCGGTGAACCGGTCACCTGCCGGTGAACTGGCTAGCAGATGAAGTTGACTTGAACCCGGTAAATATAAGTGAGGTCTTCATACTGCTATACCCTTTTTTACCCCGTTGGTATCATCATCACCATATCAGCGTTCTGTCTCAATGCATCCGAGGTCTTCATCTCAGGGGTTTCCTTTTCCACTGCACGGTCTTAAAGACACTTATTTTATATAAAATAGTAATAACGGGAATTAACGCGATTATGGTATAGGTACATACCTTTGATTAGCCTGTCGTTTCGACCATGCTGCACTGGCCGTGGTCACAGGCTGACTCCTTCATTTCCGCCTCCTTCCTTTTATTTGAGATGTCAAGGACACGGGACTATCGTGGCTGCGGTAGTTCTTTATTTATTTTTACTCTGTATGTATTTCATAATATTTCATAATATCTCAGTCAGGTGTGAGCACGCATTCATACAATACCACGATACATCTGTTGCCCGATCTTCACTATAAAATAGATCGTCAACCTTTTGTTCTATTCTTTATCAATCAATCATTTAGAGATGAAGAAGTGTGCGTCGTGTGGTGTACAGTTCAGTGACGGAGCTCAGTGTGCCGGTTGTCGGAAGGACCTCGATTTCAGCTGTGCAGGTATCTCTGAAGCAGGTTGGAGGAAGCTGGGTGCAGAAAGGAGGGCGCTGTGGAAATGCCCTAAGTGCAGAGTTTCCTCACCGGGGGTTTCCAACCCTGAGTCCCCTGCCACATTGGATACAATTCTTGCTGAGATCCGAGCTATGAAACGCCAGCTACAAGCCTTACCTGCCTTAATTGAAGACATTCAGGTGATTAAATCCGAACTGGTTGATTTGAAGGATGCTTACGCCCACTCTAAGGAAAAGCTTGAGGATTACGACAATAGAATCATGGCGCTCGAAACGAAAGCTGCTGACTTCGATAAGCTTCTTGAAGCTTCCAATTCAATGCAAGAAGACCTCAATAGAACCAAATACGATTTGTTCGTGCATGATCAGCGGTCACGCTTAAATAATGTGGAGGTTAAGGGAGTACCATTGAAGAAAGATGAGAATCTATTTTCAATTGTGGAATCCATTGGTCGCAAAATAAACTACATCCCTCCCAAGACTCAAATCAACTACATATCCAGGGTACCTATGTATAATTCAAAGGAGAAATTGATAGTTGTAAGCTTCTTAAACCGCTATGTTAAGGAAGATTTTGTGGCGGCTGCCCGCTCAACTAAGGACTTATCCGACATTCAAGGTAGTCAACGTGTCTACGTCAATGACCATCTTAGTATGGATTATAAGAAACTTTTAACCAGTACAAAAACTATTGCTAAGGAGAAAAATTACGAATATGTGTGAGTGAAACATGGAAAAATTCATGTACGCAAAAACAACACTTCTAAATCTTTCGTTATAAGACAAGTAGCTGATTTAAACAAATTAATTTAGGATGTAATTTACATATTATTTTGGTAAATAAGTGTTTTACATTTATTACGCTTTGTAACCTATATATGAAGCTCTTTTTTTCTTTTAATTGTAAAAGGTTTGACACCCCTGCTGCACTATTGAGCCGAACACATACTTTTTTACCTACCCACTTTTATTGCACATTTTGTCGCGCTGCTTATAATCTAATACTGACGCCTCGAAATATATCGTACCTGCTTGCTCTTGCGGTACTAGCGTGCAAACTTAGTTATTGTGTGCTTGCTTACTTGATTCTTGACGGTTTTGAACATAAGCTTAATTACTGTATGCTTGCGCGCTCAGTTCTTAACTGTTTTTCGACAGACAGCTGTGTTATTCTTTGGAATGTGATAATAATTTACCCGCTTCATAAGTATTCAAATTTTTTGAGCTTTATTAAGCATCGTTGTTGTTATTTTATTATTATTATGAGTGTATTTACCGTTGTTAAAGCGTTTAGTGATGGCTAATGTGGATTATTTAAATATCTATTATCAGAATGTTCGTGGGTTGAGAACGAAAACGGATTCCTTTTACCGTCAAGTTTTATTGAATTCGTATGACATCATTGTAATAACTGAGTCATGGTTGAAAGACGGTATTCGGGAATCTGAAATCTTTGATGACCGGTATATTGTATGGCGTCGAGACCGCGATTATACATCCACTAAACAGAAGCTCGGAGGGGGTGTAGTAGTAGCAACGCGTAGGGATTTACCAGTTACGTTGCAGCCACAATTATTCTCTACAGCAGAGGATCTCTGCATTAAAGTACAGCTTAATAAATCTAACTCATGTGACTTTCTGAATCTATATATTGGCGTACTTTACTTATGCAAACAAAAAATGGTTTATCTTTTTCTTCTCAACTTAGTAACTTTCTAGTTAGGTGGAACAACTTAATATTAAACTACCCAACTGACAGTTTTCTCATTATCGGTGACTTTAATTTGCCTCGTATCTCTTGGACTCCGGCAGGAAATGATATGCCGCTTGTCCCGGGTAATCTTACATCAGCAGATGAGTACTTGTTCGCTGACGAAATATGCACATTGGGCCTAGGCCAGTACAACGGAGTTCCTAATGAGTTAGGTAGAATGTTGGACTTAGTTCTTTCGAATGATTTAGTTAGTGTACGAAAATATTCGGACCCCCTAGTTCGCGCGGATCCCCATCACCCAGCCTTATTAATTTATGTAAAATTATCGAATATCCCTGTTCTGAAATGCGCGCCCCGTGTCAGATACGTTTATAGTAAGGGTAATTTCCAGTCAATTTGTGATGAAATCGATGCTATCGACTGGAATTGTGAATTTTCCTCTCGTTCAATTGACGGCTCCGTTGAGTTTCTTAATAATACTATCATTAACCTTCAAAATAAATATGTACCTCAAAAACTCGAACGTAAAGGTAAGTATCCAATATGGTACAATGCTTCATTAATTAAATCGCTAAGAGAAAAAAATAAATTTTTGAAGAAGTTTAGAATTTATGGTAATTTAGCTGACAAAAATACTTATAAATTATTACGCGAGAGGACTAAATCAATGGAATCATTATGTTACATTAATTATATCAAGAATATTGAATCATCTATTAAAAAAAATCCTAAATGTTTCTGGTCCTACGTTAAAAATAGGTATAACTCATGTGCTATTCCTAGTACACTTTTTGATCCCGATAAAAAACAACTATCAACAGGAGATTCCATTTGTGAGGCGTTTTCCTCTTATTTTGGGTCTAATTTTCTCAATTGTGACAATATTAACTCTAGGAGTCCGATTTCCTCTCTTCCTGGGACCTCAGAGTCCACTACCGCTGACATCTGTCAAGTAGAAGTAAAAACCGACGCTGTATTCAACTTGCTTAAGAAGTTAGATGTTTCAAAAGGTACAGGACCTGACAATATATCACCCCAGTTGCTAGTAAGATGTGCACCGTCTATCGCCTTCCCAATCTCTTTAGTCTTTACCAGATCCTTATCAGCAGGCATAGTTCCGTTGCTTTGGAAATCGGCCTTCATTACGCCCGTGCATAAGAAGGGCTCGAAAACTGAAATCGTCAATTATAGGCCAATCTCAAAACTTTGCATTATAGCTAAGGTATTCGAGAGAATTGTTTATAATCAGCTCTATACTGCAATTTCGAGTTCCTTAGGCCCTTTTCAACATGGTTTTTTGAGGGGTCTGTCTACTGCCACTAATCTGGTCTTATTTAATGAAATTGTCACTAGAGCTATGAATGAAGGCAAGCAGGTGGATGTCATTTACACAGACTATAGTAAGGATTTCGATAGAATAGATCATTGTATCCTGATTGAGAAGCTGGCCAAGTTGGGAATTCGGGGAGATCTTCTGCGATGGTTCTCTTCCTACATTCAAAATAGATCTCAGGCTGTGGCTATTAACAATTACAGATCTAATTGGGTCTCAGTGTCCAGTGGCGTGCCTCAAGGCTCCCTGCTTGGACCTCTTCTGTTTGTGATCTATGTAAATGACATCGACCGGTGCCTTCAATCATCTAAATTGTTATGTTTCGCGGATGATATGAAAGTTATAAGATCAATATCTTCAACTGATGATATGCTGGCACTTCAAGACGATTTGAGCCGGCTGCAGGAGTACTGTCGCCTGAATAAACTTGATCTTAACCCTGCTAAATGTTCAATTATAACTTACACTAGGAAGCATAACATTCTGCACACCTCTTATACTTTGGGGAACCATACTCTTCAAAGAAATACTAGCATCCGTGATCTAGGAATACACCATGATTCCAAGTTACTTTTTGATTTACACATTGACACAATTGTGAAGAAGGCATCAAAATCACTTGGTTTCATAATGCGAATAGGCAAAACTTTTTCTGAAGTCAAAACCCTTAAAGTCCTATATTGCACCTATGTAAGGAGTCACTTGGAATATGCGTCTCAAATATGGAACCCGTGTTACTCTGATAAAATCAATCGAATAGAGAACATACAAAAACGTTTTATAAAATATTTATGCTACCGTCAAAAAATTCAATATAGCTCCAAGGACTATCTTCGATTGTGTAGGAAGTTTCATCTCTTGCCGCTTATAGATCGACGCGAAATAGCGGACTTTACCTTCCTTGTTAAAATCATCAGCAACAAAATTGACTGTCCCGACTTACTGGAGAAAATACCACTTAACGTACCAGCCAAGCCACTTCGCTTTAATCCCCCTCTTCACGTTCCTCTCGCTAAAACGAACTACCGTAAGAACAGTTACCTGGTGCGCGCAAGCAGAAGGTTCAATGAGTTATGTAAGCAGCATGACATTGATCCCTTCTTAGTCAGTGTGCCCTCAGCAAGAAGACTTCTAAGTCGTAACTTTTTCAAATGTTCATAGTGCAGCATGTGTTAATACATAATCTTAGTATTATATTTTTTTTTTCTCGGCTCTTCATTATTGTGTTGTGTGAGCTTGTATTCTGTTTTTATTTTTTAATTTTTTATTTGCTAGCCTTACGCTTACAAGTAGGTAACCATATTAGTAGCTAAAAGTGAAAACTTGTAATTGGCTTCCAGAAGTTTAATCTGCCTTTTATTTGACTGTATTAGCTGTAAGTTTTCCATATGTAAATAAATAAATAAATAAATAAATAAATAAATCTCTATTCCCACAGATATATTCCCATCGGTAGGGATACAAGGATATTTTTGTTTCATAAATCCGTACATCTGCACTGGTATCAACGGTTGGATGCCTATATTTAACTTGCTGTTGAACAAAGACAGTAACTAAAAATCAATAGAAGGTTATTGTTCTATAATTACTATCGTTGACGTTTGTCGTTGACAATAAAATACGGAAAGCGGTTCTGAGGTCGCTTGCCACTAATCAGCTTTATGTGCTTAAAAGCTTTTGTCAATCAGGTTCCCGTGTTAATTCATTTTCAATGTCAGTTTAATCAGGTCTGAAGTAACAAATGAACTGCTTTACAGTGAACAATATCTAATTACATTTCCTTGTTTTTATATAAATCAAATTAAATAAAGTTTCCAACTTCTTGAAATGGAAAGTCACGGTAACTTGTAAACGTCTCGTCCGCTCCGTCGTTAAACTGAGTTTAAACGTAGGTTAATTAAGTCTACTTACTTACCTTAAGTTAAAACGTTTGTTCACTTAAAGTATAAAAGTTAGATGTGAACGTCCTTTGAGTTAAACAATGAGGTAGGGTTAAATATTCATAGGGATACAATTGTACTGTTTTGTTTAGATTTAATAGATTTTACGTGAAATCCTTGAACCGTCGCTATTTTTTTTTGCGTAGCAGTCGCGTTCACTACTGCCACGCCACGGAGGCTGTGATTTTACCTACAGACTAGATATGAAACCTGATTACTAACATTTTTGGTTTACGGTCTATGATAGAACGCACTTGCATAGAAGTATGTATATCTATGTATTTTACTCTAGACTTGAAGACCATCATGTTATAGCTAAACACAGACTCAGGCAAGTCGTTCCACTCCGAGTGGTGTGACAGAATCTCTTTTAAAAATGCTATCTTATCCAACTCAACAATTTTTTTGAATACGTTTTCTACATCCGATATAAGCTGTGGAATGAACTCCCTGCCGTGGTTTTCCCAAGCGCCTACAATATGGGGTTCTTCAAGAAGTTTTCTTCACGGTAGGCAGCACGACCACTTTCCATCAGGTGGGCCGTGTGCTTGTCTGCCACCTAAGTGGTATAAAAAAACTCTTAACTTCCTTAAAATAATTCGTGATAATTCAAAGAAAAATTATAAAAAGTCATGATATCGAATGTGAAAGATTCCAGAATACTGCTTTAATTAGTCAAATCCTTTCAAGACACGTTTCAGGGCACGATTCTCTACCCGATATAATAAAAAGTTAGATACAATTTCTCGTAAAAATACCTCTAGAAGTATGATTTGAAGACAAGTTTTAACAAGGAATCCTTCTGCCTTTTATCTTTCATTTTCAGATAGCCTTGAACTACATCCTTGGCTCACTGCGTACCTATACGTTAAGCGCTAAATGCACAGAAACGATAGGTACGCCACGAGTAAGACGCGAGCGCGATTTGTAGAAGAAGCAATGACACGGTACGACACTCGGTAATTAAAACTACGATTATATTTCTAGTTTGGCTTCTGCTATTTTTATGAAGCTGGATTTAGCAAATTGGGCATTCTACTGACTAGTTTGCTAATTTAATAAGCTCGGTTAGATAATTTATTTTAACTATAAGATAATACTTACCCAATTGTATTTATGTTTTTTCAGTTTTGTTAAACAGATTTTTGCTGGTGAATATTAGCCTAAGTCTGGTTTATAATAAAACGTTAAGTATTATTTTCATATTGGCACACGAGCAGAATGCGGTGGCTACCACAAGCTCTTTATTTGGGTGTTCATTGATTTCGTGCAGTTTATGTATCCAATCTTAATAATTATGTATTTGGAAATATACTGTTTACTTGTAACCCAAACACAATACAAATACCCTTGTAAGTTTAAAAACAAGTCAAAAAATGTTTGTTTCGGGAGGAGCGTACATTGGTAGTTGTGCTGAATGGGGTTAGAATGTCCAGAACATCTCATGGCTCAGAACATCAGCATAAAAATATAATGCCCAACATTTCTTAGTTCTTCACAATAACATGAAGTTTATTGTAAAAGTAATATCACGTATTTTTCGTATAGTTTATGTTAGTTTTGATTTAAAAACAAATTTTGGTCAATGTTTTTTTGTTTATTATAAGCAATGAAAGTAATTCTATTCAAAATAAACTAGATTATTACGATGTAGATTCTGGAACAGTTCTCAACTTAGATATTAGTGACACAGTTAGATGAAAAGTCAAAATAAGTATATCAATGATTCATTCAATCATTGATATACTTATTTTGACTCGTTCTCTCATTCAAATCAATTGGCTTCTTTTATATAGGTTCATGAAAATAATTGTTTGATATTTTCTGAAGTTTACGCGAATGTCACTCATTGAAATAAAACCACTTTTTACGGATTCTATCGCGATATATTTGTTATGATTACTTTTTAACCCGACGTTTCGGCTGCTTTACAGCAGCCATTTTCGCGGTGTAACTCACGATGGTAGTTGTCACATAGTTTGAAGTATAAGTTATCTCAAAATACCCGAATCATGGTGAATTATTGGTGTTCGTATTTACGCAGAATGAGCTCACTGTGTTGTTAAGTCTTGCTGGATTTTGCTGTTTACTGGGTTTGATTAAGTGGAGGACTGGGAATATATCGCGATAGAATCCGTAAAAATTGTTTGATATAACTCCAATGCAGATCCACCTACCTGGTCCAAATTCAAATCTAAACTATTCAAAATCCTATTATACATAGGTTTAGTTGTTTACGATGCGTCCACATAGAGACACGGCATACAGGCAGAAGGTTTTCCTTTTTAAAAATAAGTACATAAACAGCTTTGGACATAATAGCCGTATATTATTATTAAGAGAACAAAACAAACCAAGATTAATGGTGCGACTATCGTAATAAATCTGCGGCTTAGACTTTACAAGCTTTTTTTGAACACCCCGTACACATTTTTACACGCAGATATTTGTCCCTTAGAAAGAACATTTTTTACTGAGAACATATTTTCTTTGTACAGTGCGTACGGACAGCTTCCATTGTACCGGCGAACCGCGACAGGAATCTTCTAAAGGGAAATGTGTAAAGCGGCTTTGTGCTTTACAATGAACAGCGCTTTTGTATGACATATTTCACGTACAAAATGAAAAATATATTTTAATGAATGAATAATTATAATGAGTCGCGTTTTTTTATATTTAGGTGGCAGGAATAGTTGCTCTTCAGGTATTTCTGAATGCCATTCTATTTATATATTTTAGGAACTATGGGTAAATCTAGGAATATCATAGGGGCGTTAATTGGAGCCACGCATACCTTCTGTGCACTATCGAGATTCTACACAAAAAGTCAACTAAATATAAGTGCACCTACCCTCAACTTTCTTTGTCAGCTTATCATCAGGCGGGGTGTAGTCAATTTGGTGACTTAAATATGGTAACAATAAATGGTAAAATTCAATTGATAAGGAATTTCATTGATCAATTTAAGCTCCTAATATTTATTTATTTTCCTAGGCCCTTACCAACTAACTTAATAATTTTATAAAATGTAGATATTTACTAGAATGAGTTTCCTATGAATGACATTTAAATACACTCAAATTGTAATCTAATAAAATTACGCCATTATTCTTTGCAACATACGTTTGCAGCATAAGTTTACTGCTGGATAAAAATAATTGACGATATGAAAAAGCTGAGATAAGTTGTCAGCGGAAAGTGTATGATCGGGTTCATTGGGAGAGGTCTGAGCACTGGATTTCATTATGTTATAACTTAAACTATACTTTCCATAGAAAATAGTTAAATAGAAATACAGATAAAACAATTCAAAACATCCAATTAGATACAGAAATAATTTTATTTACTGGATTGAATTTTGTTGAATTGTTAATTCTCTATAACCCGCACAAAGTAGAAACTGTTTCACGCTCACAGTTCTATCGCAACTTCAATAGTTTAACCGGTTCATATTCAATTGATTTGTTTTTCTATTCGCATCTAAGTGAGATTTATTTGTTCTATTTGTCGTCAAAGCCAAGAGGATCTAGCTATTCTCTCAGCTATCAATACTACTTCACCCAAATTGATTGCAGGACCTACTATCGAGATATTCGATTACTCTTTCGAATCGAAACATTTCTCTTCAGTAGAATTGCAACGATGTTCAAAGGTCTGCTACAGAGTATGCAGATTGAAATTTAACTTCATTCGAAGAGTCTGGATTCAATAGTGACTATTGAATCCTGGTTTTTACAGAAAACAGACAATATTAGTTTCACTCTAAAAGAAAGCAACGAAGTTAATATATTACAACCAGAGAATTCGGTTTATGCGGTGATGTTATTACCTACATAGTTTTTTGATATAAAATAAACAGTCCCATGTTTGAATTAATTATTATTATTATATAATAAATGATTGTTTTAATTCCATTTCTAGTTTTGGAAAAGTTTTAACAAACTTGTAAAAGGACATCGTTCAGTATAGTAATTGACGGAAAATGCCTAAATAATATTAGTTACGCTGATGACATGGTGTTGCTGAGTCCCTCGATTGGTGGTCTTAGAACATTAGTGAGGATCTGCGAGTCCTATGCATCTCATGGACATAGTCATGTGTCTCATGGACTCACATACAATGTTCGTAAGAGTGAGCTCATGACGTTTACAACTAGTTTCATGAACTACTCTAATGTACCTGGGGTCGTTCTCAGTGGTAAACCTCTAAGGTGGGTTACCAAATTTAAATACGAGTACTTGGGTCACTGGGTCACTAGTGATCTGAAAGACAATGAAGATATTGAGAGAGAGCGCTGTTCGTTGCAATATTTTGATCCGAAGGATTGTACGATGTACGAAGGCAGTAAAAATTCTGCTGTTCAAAGCATTTTGTACAACTTTTTACTCGTGCAGCCTTTGGTTAAATTTTAGGCAGCGAGCATAATATAGTAACTTGCGCGTTCAATGTAATGCGTTCAAGATGCTATTGGGGCTGCCTCGGTGTTGTAGCGCATCTGGCATGTTTGCGGAGGCGCACACAGCTGATTTTTACGCCATAGTAAGAAAGCGCACCGCCTTCATGCTGACATGTAGTATGACATGGAGTATGACATGGAGTATTTTTTAATAAAAGACATTTTCAAAACCATGCGAAGTGGAGAAGTAAAAGCGAAGATTATGATGATCATGAAAAAGAAATTTCAAGTTTTGTAATGTTATTTTAATCTACATCTATTCACTGTTTTATAAATGTAGATATTCTCAAGTCAAGTTTTATTATTTCCATCTCAGCCGAGTGGACAAAAATCAACATTTTCTGTTAACAGGTTCTGCTTTGCAAACTCAGACAAACCTAGTTTACAGACCCTATTACTCCAACTTTAGTCTAGATCGCAGTTCAAGCTGGCTCATGAAAAACTTTCTGGAGATATTTGCTTTAATCTTTCTCTGCTAACTTCATAAGTGATGAGATACGTAGTTTTCGATTACCAAGTTGGCGATAAGGCCATGGCTGGACTAGAAGCAGGAGTGATTATACTATTCCTAGGACTCCCTTCTAAGCCTTCCTGGAAGTTAAGAACGTATCTAATCTTTTCTTCTTTTTGGAGTTAAAAATCTGATATATAGATAGATTCTTTAATTTTGTCTGCTCAAAACTTGATGACAGCTACAGCGTTCTCTTATGTTCTACAAAGGTCCTCGGGGCAGATGGAGTAGTACCTACATCAAAAACCCACGTGTGATTTCTATACACTCCTGTCCATCCAAAGGTTGCCTGGAAGAGATTGATGTTTGCAATAAGGCCGCCCATTGTACATAAGATTGTATACTGTTTCACACCACTGTTTCTGTTTGTTTGTTTCTTTTCGTGTACAATAAAGAATATTGATTTATTTATTAGTTATAGAGCAAATGCGACATGAACTAGGATTGGTCCCCGAAGGCCACGTGTCGTTGGTCAATAGGTATAGCCTCATTTTACCATATTTTCTTTGCATCAGCGGCCAACTTTTGTCTGCAGGCGATTTAAATACTTCCAAATTGGTCACTGAAGACCACGTAATAAAAGGACTCGTCAATTTGACTTCACCTCGCCTGATAGTAAGCTAAAGGTAAAGTTTCGGAAAGAGGGTCACCATCATAAACATATCCTATGCTAACAATGTGTGACGAATCCTGTCGGTTGTTCGCTGTGAGGTATTAATATAAATTTATTTATCATATGCTATGCTAGTATCAAGCTTATATGATAATTAATTTAGTTCTGTAAAGGTATGATTCCGAAGCCAGCCGCTTACAACAACTGCCGACGCCTGCAGTACATACATTACTTGTTAAACTTCAATACGGATTAAGGAACCCATTGAGAAACCGCAATGTACTACGTGTATGTGATGTGTGCATCTGAATGTGCCGTATACGGTCACCTTCAGACTCATACCTATACTAACTTAATGAGAACGAAAATTCAATTCTCCATAATGACATCTGAGAGTTCTTCACAACATTTTCCAAGGTTTATTTTCACAAAGGCTAGACTTCTCTAACAACCTGTGTTAGATTAACGAAATGAACTAAAGCCTAATCCGCCTTAAGCTGAGAGAGCGCCCGTACCCATTAGTGAGACAGTTTATACAACAGGGGTTTGTATTTTTATATACTCAAGCTTACATCCCTGAAGGGGTAACAGATATACATACATGCACATTTTGCAAGTAAATATTGCCATGTAACTGGAGGTATTTTATACCACTTAGGTGGCAGACAAGCACACGGCCTACATGATGGAAAGTGGTTACCGTGGCCTATGGACGTATGCAACCCCAGGGGCGTTCGTTACACGTGCTGCCTACCCTGAAGAAACCTTCTAATGCCCTTCTTAAAGAACCCCATATTGTAGTCGCTTGGGAAAACCACGGCAGGGAGTTCATTCCACAGTTTGAGCGTGCGTGGGATGAAGTTTCTTTCATACCTTTCTTTATATTCGCTAAGAGATAATTTTCGTCAATAATTTTGTTGAGAATCATCTGTCCTCCTTTTATTGTGCAGCTTTTATGAGAGCAGCTGACGTAATCTTCGTAGGAAAGGCCTCATCCAGCAACCAGCACTGGTAACGGCGGGTATGCGAGGTTGGCTTGAACTCCAATTAATAATGTAATCTATGCCCAGGAGTCGTACCTAAGACTTCTTGCTCAACATCTGCACTCATTACCATTACGCCACTGAGGCAATCTGTGGTGCAAATTATCGCCCCTAAAATATAACCCATACACTATAAAATCAGAAACATGTTCATTTCCCATACAATATGGGGCGTAATGAGAAGGGAGCAATCTCGTACATTTCCCTCGACACATCTCATTCTCGTTACGAGCATCGGAGCTAACGTTATGTCGGCCATTTTGCATAAATGCTACTATTACATGAATCGTAGTTATGCCAATTTGAGACACCCGTTATAAAAAGTATGAATAATGTCAGTGGAACTTTTCTGACAGAAAATCGACGATAAATGGGCTATTTATTAACTTAAATGGTATTCATATGGAAAGTATCTGCATGTAACCCATGAGAACTTATTCCAGAGAATAAAGTAGCCTATTTATGCTTACTTTCATCTAAATCCCTTCAGCCGTTCTTGGAGAATTATATGTAACAAACAGCAACTTAGGTCCGTCCAATCATCAAAATTTTCGCATCTAGAAATAGTATTAAGAGGGGGTATAAAGGAAAATTGCCGATATTTGATTCGATTTTTATACCCGAAAGTATGCCACAAATGAGCCGGTATTTTTCAAATAAAAAATTATAGGTTCTGTATTATAATAAGTACTAGCTTTTACCTGCGGCTTCGCCCGCGTGGATGTCGGTTCCCAGCAATTATTCGATTTTTTCTCGCCATAAAAACCAGCCTTGAACTTCAACGAACATTTAAAAAAGAATTGGCCAAATTGGTCCAGGCGTCGTTGAGTTATGCGCTTACCAACACATTTAGAGATTCATTTTTATATTATAGATAAGGTAGATGCCATTATACTTATTGCATTTTATATGTTTAGTTATATATCTTGTCTACTGAGACAAGATATATAACTAAACATATAAAATGTTATTTATCACTGTACTTTAAATAAAATGTTTTAAGTAGCTACTATAAAAACTTAAGCTTAATGTGTGAGTACAAATAGCCATTCTAAAGTCGAGCTGAAAGCGATCTATGCCAGACAACCTTGGAATGAAAATTATTTCAAAAATTTAGACCCATCCCTTGAATGTGGGTCTAACTTCTTTAGCATAAGAAATAAGTTTTATCGTATCTCTTCTTTCTTGTGGAATATAACCACACGACACCTGATACGGGTAGGAATGTTAAAACCGCAGAGCAACATGCAGAACCGGACTTGAACCAGTGACAATTTAACGATATTATACATACTTAGTTTAAAAAAATGTCTACATACGTCTTAGAGCGTTTTCACATTATCCGATCCAATATCAGTGTCGAACGCCGATCCGATTTCGGAGGAAGTAAAATGAATGAAATATGTAGGTATATGTCTTTCATATTGTCCGGCCTGATATCGGATATCGGAGCCGACACCAATATAAAGTCGGATAGTGTGAAAACTCTCTTTTACGTGATTAACAGTCTCCATCATCTTATTAATACTATAAAATGTGATATTTTCAAGATGTTTGAATGTTTGTTATTTAATCCCGCTCAAATGGCTGAACCGATCTGATGAATTTTTGGTACAGGAATCCATACTAATATTATAAATGCGGAAGTAACTCTGTCTGTCTGCCTATCTGTCTGTATGATACGCTTTCACGCCTAAACCATTGAAAAAATTTTGATGAAATTGGTATAGGGATAGGTTAGACCTTGAGAAAGGACATAGGCTATGTTTGGTCGCGATAACCAACATCCACGCGGGCGGAGCCGCGGGCAAAGGCTAAAAAAATAGATTATAGTCTGGAATACCACATAGGCTCGTCACGTTTAATTCCCGGAATAGGTTCCCATAATACCTACTAACTGATAGCATGTGGCTGGTATTAGGCAAAGAAAAAGTTACCATCGCAAAAGATAGAAGATTACACTGTTAATATTTAAAACGTGTCCATCCAAAGGTTGCCTGTAAGAGATCGCTCTTAGCGATAAGGCCGCCATTTGTACATAATGTCATGTATTGTCCATACATTTACTGTATTACTGGTGTACAATAAAGATTTATCTATCTATCTATCTATCTATCTATTTCTTTTTTTTTAGCGGAACAAATGTGGTAATGCATAGCGATGAGATAACAAAATAGTTAAAGATCTTTAACTTTGAACGCGGACCTATTAAATTATCAGTGTCGGTCGTTATGATGTTATTTAATTTGTTTATATGTTGTTAGAAGCCTCAACACTCGTCTGGGATTAGAAAACTGGCTTATGCATAGCTATTTCTCGGTACTACTGCCACGTATTTTGTAAACGCATCGGGTTCACTAACGCTTTAGGATTTATAAATAAATAATCCATACTAATATTATAAATGCGAAAGTAACTCTGTCTGTCTGTCTGTCTGTCTGTATGTTACGCTTTCACGCCTCAACCACTGAACCGATTTTGATGAAATTTGGTATAGGGGTAGATTAGACCTTGAGAAAGGACATAGGCTATATTTGTAAATAAATATTCCACAACATTCTACACAAAGCTATCTAGATCCATGGTAAGCTTAACTAGCTTGTGTTATGGAATCTAAAATGCGGATAAAAATACTAGATACTGTTTTTGTTGGAAATACATACATGCTATGTATGTATTTATACATAGAAACACCCAGACCAATGCAAATAGCCATAAGTATTCACGCATACAAATATTTGCACTGAGCGGGGATGGAACCCACGTCATTACCGCCATGTCACAGAAGCTGGGGCTAGGAAGGTTTGCTTCAGTTACCGTAAAAAAGAATCGAGTAAATAAATCCAGTCAATAATAATTTATTATTGATTGATTATTTTCTTAGTAAAAGTTCCTTAAAAAACAACATGTTTTTTCCAATACATAAGGAAAATTGAATCTTCTCGGGCGGGACTCATTCCTTCATTGGTTAATTTTTTTTCATTGGAATACATAGGGAAATCATTCATTGGTTCCGATAAATCGTAAGAACATACACCGTCGCCATAAAGACGGATAAAAATAGTAGCGAAATTTGAATCTCATCGAGCGTGTCTCAGCAGCGTAGTTGGTCAAGGTACTCCCCTGTAAGGGAAAGATCGCGGGTTCGAGTCGCGCCCGAGAAGATTCATTTTCCCTATGTATTCGAGTTGTATATAGCATACTTAATGCCATAAAATTCATTCAAATCAAATATGTATTTTTTTTATTTATGAAATATTAGAGTCCTCGTCTTACCCCACCTTCCCTCACACACAATATAGCATGCGGTGGTGTGCGTTTAGCCTTAGAACATGGGTTGAAGCTATTCGAGCAAACAGCCCAGTAGTATATCAGTCGGTATACGTCTGTGCTCAATAGATCAAAACCAGCACTAAGTAATGAAGCCGTAGCTTGTCGTGTAGTTCAATACATCGTGTGTTATCAAGCGATCATTTAGTATTACATCAATGATGTCTAAGTGGTGTATGTCGTACCTACGTTATGTACGTTACGTATATAGCAATCATATGATGACAGCCTCTGTGACGTGGCGGTAGTGAACGCGACTACCACGTAGGAGGTTCGATTCCTGATTTTTGTATGCATGAATATGGCTATTTCCATTGGTCTGAGTGTTTCTATGTATAACATGTATGTATTTACGAAAAAAAAGGTATCTAAGTATATTTGTCCGCATTCTACATTTCATAACTCAAGTTAGTTAAGCTATTCTTACCATGGGTCTAGATAGCGTTGTGTGGAATGTTGTGAAATATTTATTTATATTTATTTATACACTAGTGCCATCATCTATCCATTTTTCAACACCCAGAGTCAATATTTCTGCAATCTTAACACATAACAAACCAAATTTATACTCTTTTGAAGTAGAATTAAAGTACAAGTTCATGTACCTATACAAGCTGTCACTGAGAAGTAAAATACTTTAGCGCTGAAAGGGGCAAGAAAATCAAATTGTGCAATCCTGTGGTGCACTCTCCAGACCGTAGGTTAGGTTTATTTGGTGCTAGAAATGTGTGGGGACAAACCCAATAAAGCACTTTATCCTACAGTTGCGACTTATATCACTGTATATCTTATAATAAATCGTAATCTTTCTCAAACTTACATCTTTGTATCAAAATTCATCAAAATCGGTGAACTGGTTTAGGCACAAAAGTACCTCAGACATCCGAGGAGATGTCCGCATTTGAAATAAAAAAGAAATTTTCACATAATTTCGTGCGGTGTAAGAGCGTTTTCACATCATACGATCCGATATCGGTGCCTGATGATGTTAACCGACAGCCGATAGCTGACAACACAGCTGTGTGGGCTCCGATATCTTAGCTCCTGAGAATACTTAAAGACGGATAGGCACATATATGTATGAATAGCTTTTGCCCGCAACTTCGTCCGTGTTAAGTTCGGAATATAAAAATTTAGGACACACTGCTCCCGCGACCCAGATAAGGTTCCTTAAATTTATTGTGAGCCTGGTAGGTACTTCATGCAAATGTGCCAGGATAACAGAAACACTGATTCCGTGACCGCGACCCACAGCAACCTATACGGTTTACAGTTCTACTCAATCGATTGCAATCAAACAAACCTAAGATTTGAGGTCTGATCAAGACCCTTCTAATAAAAAAACCCGCATCAAAATCCGTTCAGTAGTTTTTGCGTACACGCGAACAAACATTTCCAATTTACAATTATTTAATAGTATAGATATAGATAGATATGTTGTCTTTCACATTATCCGGATTTTACTTCCTCTAATATCGGATCGGCCTCCAATACCGATATGATCAGATAATGTGAAAACGTTCTAACAATGCTTCATGACATGAAACCAGCCCATGTTTAATGAACTGTGTACCCGCGGCCATTGGAATGGTAAACCTGCTATCCATCATGTTCTGATTCATTCTGTTTGTTTGTAATCCATCGTATTGAAACAGGACATTATTATATTAGGAGAATATTAGTTATACGGGCAACTAATCCGTCATGTTATTTGTACGTAATCGAGAATCACAACGAGGTGAATTGGGTATCGAGGTCAGAACAGTTTACCTTTTATTTAGTATGATAAGTTAATAAGGTTTCTGTATTTAGTTATTTGTATTGCAATTGGATACTACCAGTTATATTCGTACATCGACTCTTTATTAAGCAATACTACGTTGCCACCGTTGCCCTTAAAGAGGAATATAAAGAGAAGGGAAATTTGAAGTGGTGTGACTCAATAGCTCAGTTGGAAGAGCATTCCCCCTGTAAGGGAAAGGTCGTGGGTTCAAGTATCACTTGAGTTCTACTTTTTCCCGACGTATTTCGAATACTACGCTAGTACTACTAGCTATTCTGTGGAAATACTATTAACTATGTTGTTAAAAATCCTCATCGAAAACACATCAATATGTTGGTCGCGATTAAGTTATTAAAAAACAAAAAAAAAATGGTTGGAATCGCGCACGGGGGTAATCG
Organism: Eilema sororculum; assembly: GCA_914829495.1. Lineage (NCBI taxonomy): Eukaryota > Metazoa > Arthropoda > Insecta > Lepidoptera > Erebidae > Eilema > Eilema sororculum. The sequence goes on along the minus strand of OU618545.1, from coordinate 17,674,409 downwards.
CAATTTACAAAAAAAAAGGCTTATCAAGTTCAGGCTTGTATTATTTCTCAAGCGAAGATTAGGTTCAAGCTGCCTTGGATCCTGAAGATCTCAATGGGGCCTCATACTATCATCCTTTTGTGATACTGTGACAATCGCATCAATATCAGCTTATCATAATAACTTCCCAGAAGCTATATCTAATTACTTTACACAAAATTCTAATTAAAAACTCAATAATGTTGAAGCTCTTTCAACGCAATCTCTATGAAGAAACCTCAGCATCGAATGCGATCTATAAAATATTTAATTAAGAGCCACTTTCAACGAGAAATGAATATCGTACATCACCAAAGGAAGTGGAGTCACGGGGGAAACCTAACCGCAGCCTCGCTACTGTTTTAAATATCCACTTTATTACTGAAAGCAAAATAACTTTTAGAATATTATTTACTCTAAATTGTTGCTTGTTAAATATTACTAGATATAATATTTTAATGGATCCATGAAAAGTTTATCCAAGTACTTATTTATCTCCTTTTCCGAATAGGTGTTATTGCCTGTCGTCACCCTGATTTCGAATTTGTGGACAATATTTTCATAATGCTCATTTGTTTAAGACAGTTATGTTGCATAACAAAAATCATCTAAATAAGCCAAGAGCTTTTTGAGAAGCTATTTACAAATTAATTATAGATCAATCAAAATATCACACATAATACATACACAAATAAAATATTGTATGAATGGTACCCTTTTTTTTATCGTGCGACAAATCCCCACGGATACTACCCCCACGGAGCCGGTGGAGGCGGTTATGTCGGACTCGAACCGACCAAAACGCACGCCGTCCTTGGTTGCCGGAGGTGAGATTGCCGAAAGCATATCTCTCGTACCCCGGCAGACCCAGGACCATCTCTTGTATAAATCCCATCCCTTGTGACTCAAGTTTTATTTACATACATCAACGTTAAATACCTTGTAGTTATGTAGGTTGGTCATTTTTAAAGGTGTTACTTAATCTGTCATCCGTGCTAGGTAGGTATCGATTCATAGCAAAGGTAGATAGTAAGCATGATGAAAATAGACTGGTTTCTAACTAAATTAACTAGAGAAGTTGTTATAGTTCACAATAATAATTTGACATAACATTAAAATAAAAGTGAGCTGTTATAATAAACAACTCTTATTCTTTGAAATATAACAACCCTTTCCACATCAAGGAACAAAGTCTTTAACAAGATTGAGCTTTGGAGTTCACTGACGCAGAATGAACGCAATTTGTAACAAATTACAACTTTGCTACAGTTTGTCTTTATTTCGACAATTTCCGCTTTTGGTATAATAATATTAAAACGTTGACTAATAAGAGGTTAGGAAGACTTGTTACTTAATACATTTATAACATTTCTTTAACGAACCATAGGTTGACAAAAATAAAGATGTTTGGGTTCAGCCTACATCGTTCGCAGCAAAACGAAATGCGTTTCGGCATGAGTGCTGTTGACGGAGCCCCGTCTGGCGGGGCTCCTATTTCTTTATGCGTTATCACAAGAAACCTACCACGAAGAGTATGGTGGTTAGTAGTTTTAACCTCGTCAATTAAGCTAGTTTTTTTAGTTAGCCTCTCTGTCGTAGTACGTGTATTTGTGTGAATGAATATATAATTTTATCTATTGGTATTGTTCTGGATGTTAACAACGGCTCGCAGATAGCGAGAGAACATTGAACATCTCGTCATAGTTGTCGGCGGTCATTATATAATGGAAATGGGGGAAATGGCCCACACAGAAAAACTTGTCCGGTCAACGGTGTCCACTAATTGGCAGTAGTAGTTTTTTATATTTTTTTTATTTTAGATAGAAGACGTGGTTTTGGATGGATGGATATATCAGTATTTTTATTATTAGGCTCTTTGACGCTTTAACAAGGTCCTTTATCTTTCCGCTTCATAGGAGGGGGGGGGGGGGACACGTGCGTGAGTCCGTCACGTCATGCTTTTAGTCGGTAGGAGTCCGGCATAACATCCATGAAGGATTTCCCCCACGCTCAAAAAAAAAAAAAAAGGTCCTTTATCTGTTTTTGATCCATCGCCAGAATTAATAATATTTCTACAGCAACTCTAAGTTAGACTTTTAGATTAACTCGAGCTTATAAATCTGTTTGTTGAAGCCGAAAAGTTTGTCTGTCCTATTGATTAATTTTAATGTAAAAATATTTTGGAAGTCTGAGTGGAAATTTGAAATCCGTACAGAAGTTTATTTGATAAATATTGATGAGATTAAAATTGCCTACCTATTCAGTAGAATAGAAGTTGGACGTTGTAATAAATGTGAAGCAGAAAGTTTTTAAAGCCCACAGCTGTATAAGCAGCTTCAGTCCCTTGGGATGAAGAAAAAATAGAGAGGGGAATAGCAACAGTATTTTAAATTCAGTCAATAATCTATCAAAGTAAAGTTTGGATCGTGTTTTTTCAGTTGAGGTCTTGAATTTCTTTGAAGAGAAGCTCATATGTTCAATTTTTTTCAAGTTAAACTTATCTTTTTTACGCATAGAATAGGATTATAAGATAAATGGAAAAATAGATTTATAATAAAAGTAGGCACATTTTTAAAAGTGAACACACGCTTTCGTGTTGAAGGACATGAAACGTAAAGGACAGGGTTAAATTGTAAACTACATAAGGTTCTAATTTCTTCAACCTATATCATTATCCTCCAAGCAATTGCCCAGTTGCTTTCTATGTTTCTGCTTTTTTTTAAAATAAATATCCACAACATTCTACACAACGCTATCTAGACCCATGGTAAGCTTAACTAGCTAGTGTTGGAATTGAGAATGCGGATAAACATACTTAGATACTTTTTTTAGCCTCTTGGAGCCCGGGGTCCGCTTATTGTATTGGTACATCGGCTTTTCTTGAAGCGACTACGGTCTGACCTTCTAACTGCTAGAGGAAAACCTGTGCCAGAGCCTCGAGACTTGGGCTCTAAAAGTGTTTTAGGCAAGCGTGCTTTACCGTCGACCACGTCTTCACTTACCCATAGGTGAGATTAGTAATAGTGGTCAAACGCGAGCCTTTCAACCATAAAAAATGTACATACAATAATAATAACGGGAATTAACGCGATCATGCTATAGATACATACGTACCTTTGATTTGCCTGACGTTTCGACTAGGTTACACCGGCCGTGGTCACAAACTGAGTGTGACCACGGCCGGTGTAACCGTTATTTTAATTGTATTACATGAAACTCGAGAATTTAATTTTTTTTTTAAATGTGTTGATAGGGCCCTGTATACCTAAAAGGTAAAGTATCTTTAGTGTAATTTTTCTACAGTACCCATAACATCTAAGTGCCAGGATGTTATGATAATAAAACTGTAACGTTCCACACACGTTGCTGCAGAATATCACAACTTCACGTATGATATCGCGTTGCCTACAACCATTGCGAACGTTAACCGCAAGCGTATTCACTAGATGAGCTTCGTGAATTGCTTTAGTCGTTATCACGTCGGTTGCAGTGCACTGGGGGCTTAGGATTTGTGGTCGGTATAGAATAATAGGATATTTTTTAATACTTATCTGAATCCGAATAGACATTACATATTAAAGGCTTACGCAATATGCACACACATAGATGAGCGTTCATACACACACACACACAGGCACATAATCATCGCTTTGTGTCGTAGAATGGATTTCAGCCTTTGATTTAAACCGAGGTCGTCATATTAGGGAACACTAGTTTAAGATTAACAGCATCTATAATGGTGGTCCCTGCCATCTAGGAGAGGCAGTCAATTGACAGACAATTTTTTGTCAAAATATACCGACAACCATTCCAGATGACTCCAAAGAATTATTAGGATATTTTTTAAATATTTAGGTACCTTTTTATTGTTTTTTTTTACTTAAAAGGTCCTCCGAATGAATTATATTTATCCGAACTACTAGCGTACTAATGGTGATATGATATGAATCTAACAGTCAATAATCTTATGAATCTAACAGAAAGCTCAATCGGCAGTCAGAATTGCGAATGGTTCAATGAGACAGTCACAATATTCATTCACAACTATGAAAAAATGGTTCCAAATGACGGTGTTTGTCCTCGCTTGGTAGCGTTATAGCTGTTTTATGGATTCTGTTATTGCTGTCATAGCTACACTATTATTGTCGTTTTGCTATCGTGATGATATTTACTTGTCTGAACGTTGCTCCTGAGATGTTGAGGGCTTGAGGCAACCAGTCAATATACCGGCTGAGTAACTCCCATAAAAGCTAAGATAAGCAAAGATAAGCAAAAAAATACCCTTACTAGTTCCTGGAATCCAGAAAAGAAACGAAATGTCTATTTCTGTCTTACATGATATATCACATTTTGAAAAATTTAAAAGAAAATAATTCTTGACTTCGATTTCACTTACACAAAATTAGGTTAGGTACTTTCAATCGTCTCTGATAATGAGCACTTCTTAGTGAAATAATGGTTTTCATTTGAAGAAATATTGTGGTTATCGGTAGATTATGTAATGTACTGCAATTTATATGTAAACACGGTTATTGTATTTGAATGAATTTTTTATAGCATTTATTATGCTAACTTTTAAGTTCGAAAAACATTGGAAAAATGAAATGCTCAAGTATATATATATAGACGGGTATAAAGAGAAGGAAAATTTGGAATGATTCAAGTGTCGCTCAATAGCTCAGTTGGAAGAGCAGTCCCCCTGTAAGGGAAAGGTCGTGAGTTCGAGTCTCACTTGAGCATTTAATTTTTTATCTTTGTCACAGCAGCGCACACAGAGGTTAATAGTAATCAGTTTATTGCTTTTGAGGTGATGATGATGACATAATTATATTATGTAGATGAAAAATCATCGTACTTACAGATACTTACAATATTTTTTTTAAAGAATATAAGTACCGAAATTACTAATATTCCCTCTAACCCCTCCAGCTAAGTTAAATTGCTTGTGTTAGGAGTGGGTTCACGTCGGTAGTGTAATGGCCATGTAATAAGTTAACTGTTTGAGTAAACTAATTGTAACAAAACTTACATCTCAAAATAATGCAAATGTGCCACGTAGACAAAAAGGCGCACTTGGAAAAATGACATCTCTGCTCAACTTTTTGGGAATATAATAGGTATACGGCTGTAAATGAGACATCTACTATTAACTGTGATAAACAATAAATAAATTTGATTTGATTTCAAAGTATGTACTTAAATAGCCATAGTACATTTAGAATTTCTTTTGATTGGCCAACATAACTTGTAGCAAACATACCAACCGTTATACTTGTTACAATATTATGAAGTTTAAGCTGTGAAAGTTTCGGTAGAGAAAGATTTTCTGTTATACTTAGACTTACATGGTAGACTGCAAACTTAGCGCTTTATTGCAACTCTTATAAAGTTTAAGGTACACACAGGTGATATTATTTCAGTACGTGATATAGCTGTATAACTCACTTCATATATTAAATTGGCCGTTGGAGCAACGGTGTCTAAGAATGGTGATCACGAAGCAAAAGTATAGAACGGTGACGCCTTCCGTCCAGATGGTCTGAAGGCCTGAAGGAGGTAGCTGATATAGACTGGATACTGAATTATCATGATCGGGAACTATGGCATATATTTGAATGTATGCGGATCTCATGAGCACTTATAAGAAGGCAATCCAGGTAGTAGGTGGACAAGCAGAATTTAAGAGTAAATTTTCCGTCGACTTGAAGAAGAAGGACTTATTTGTGTGAGTGGGTGATAAAATTCCAATGCTTCTTGATTTGAATTATAAAAAGGCTTAATTTCAACTTTTGACCACCGATCAACTTAAGCCTCCAACAAGTTGGTGGCCTAAAGGCATGCTTAGTATAAATTTTATTCTAAATACAAAAGGCAAAATGTGCATATAAGTGTAGTTGCGCCGTTGCATTAGCAGGTAACTAATTGATAGGTTAATTAACGTTGTATTGAACTACAAAACGCTTCAGTTACTCACAATGGGTTAGTAAATTCAATATTTGTACGTCATTAACGTAGCACGTAATTAACTTGTCGAACATGAAACGCGATTTGCTATTGTTTTCATAATGAAACTATTTATTATGTAAACTTTTTAATATAAATTTGGGTATATTGTTGCCGTTGGTTCCCGGTGGAATAGAACTCTTACAGTGGGTATCGTAGAAGGTGACTTATAGATGGGGATGTTCTTCATCCGGTAGTGAATATACAGCCTATGATAAAGTGACCGCTTTACGGCGATAGGCTCGGCCCCCATGATCATATATGGGTGTTGATATACTTCTGTCTACCCCTTCGGGGACTCACAGACGAGATTTTTTTTTGAATGTAAGTGTAAATGAAATGAAATGAAAATGAAATAAATTTATTTAAGTACATTAAATCTGTAATTTACATTTACGTCTGCCAAACTGTAAAACAGTTTGCTGGCAGAATGAAGCTCCCTGTTTTTATCCTTACATTTAGGTTAGTATACAGTATTTCATTCTGTTGTAATTATTTATCAAATATATACATTATAAGCATTATAAATTTAAAAAATAAACATTATAAATTTAAAAAAAGAATAACGTGCACATTTCAATATAGGTACCCATGTATATAATTTACTTATATATACATAGGTCTCTGATATTCCCATATATTAGTAATTAACATTTCATTGATTTTATTATTTATTACTAGTGTAGGTAAGTATGTATGCATGTCATATCAACAGTGATAAAATAAATGCCGACAAGCCCTTCTTAAGAAGGGCTTGTCGGTTAGCCAGTAAACAGTGGCGTTTAGGGGTATGGAGCACAAAAGCCAAGTTAAGCCAATCAAGTCAAAGAGTAGGAGAGCAGACTCCGGTTTCCATGTAATAACTACGTTTTAGATACGTCTGTGACTACGGTGTTGATGATGATGATGATGAGTAATTACTAATAATTTACGTGCCCAAAGATACATACCACTTTTTAAAGTTAATAAAGTTTATATATTAATGTAGTCGCATGAGTAGGTTATTAAGTAAACAAGTCGCTACAAAATTGTGTATTAATTTGTAGCTTGTGTACTGTTTAAATATTACAGTGGAGCTGGAAGCGTTTCTTTGTAATATACGTGGGGAATGAGGCTGTGTTGTGCCTTGCGTCTGATGTATTAGTTTGCTCTGCGCTATCTGATAAGCGACCTACTTATATAACATAGATTCAAAATAAATACAGTTTGTAGATGACTCCACCGTCGCCTTAAAGACGGATATATAGAAGGGAAATTTGCATCACATCGGGCGTGTCTGGATAGCCGAGTTGGTCAAGGCATTCCCCCTGTAAGGGAAAGATCGCGGGTTCGAGTCCCGCCCGAGAAGTTTCATTTTCCCTAAGTATTCGATTTGTTTATTAGCATACTTAATGCTGTAAAATTCAATTCAATTCAATTTCAATTTATTTAATATTTACAATAACTTGCTCACATTATCTATCTTATAGTAAAATAACATTACACTGTGTTAGATTTACAATCGTTAGTAGGTAATTGTATTTAGGTATTATTGGAACAATTATATAAAAATTTCGATGAATACAAGATAGAGTAAACGACGGTGTCTGTGCTAGTGTGAACTGTGTGACTTGACTTATACTTGACTATAGTATACTTAGACTTGAATATTGTTTGACTGACTTGTAATATAAATTTAGTGTGACGAAATAGTACCCAAAAGAATTGTTCGATGCCTACAGTGACATTTTATTTTCGCTCTGTTCGCCATAGGCAGTAAATTCATCATAACACATTGTGAACGGAAACAGTACGCACAGTCAGGTATGAAATGAACTTCATCTCGTGCACACTCGAGCTGTGGTTTTTCCAATTGGTGTGGCGACTACAATGTGGGGTTCTTTAAGAAGGGCATTAGAAGATTCTTACAGGATCGGCAGTACGTGTATGTCACCCTTGTTGCACAAGACCATAGTCTATAGTAACCTTTTTCCATACACCGGGGGTTAGTCTACCACCAATCCTAGTAATATTATAAACGCAAAAGTTTGTATGATAAATAGATAGATAGATAGATAATTCTTTATTGTACACCAATAGATTTACATTGGAACAAGTAGGTAGCATGATACAGTTTAATGTACAATGGGCGGCCTTATCGCTGGAAGCGATTTCTTCCAGGCAACCTTGGGATGGACAGTAATGTGCTAAAACAGGGGCAATACGGTGTAGTTAGCAAATAAGTCTTATACAAGGTGTGTTACAAAGCGAAAAAAGATAGGGACAGAGAGAGAGAGAGAGAGAGAGAAATAAAATAAAATGAATATGATGTATGTATGGATGGATGTTTGTTACTCTTTCACTGATGAAAGATGATTTTCATGAAAGTTTATATTAATATAGCTCATCAGAATAACACATAGGCTATCATCACGCTACCACTCAAGGGAACGGAGCAGTGATCATCCGAGCGGAGCCGCGGGCAAATGCTAGTTGGTGATAAAACGATATCTTCTGTTTTGATATCGTTAAAAATACAACAATAAATTCTATACCACAATAATTAAGTTTACGAGTACCTTAACAAGAATTACAGCTTCCTATACAATTCCACGTAACCTGCATTCTTGTTAATTGCTGCAAAGGACTCGTTTAAAAGTATGTTAGATACGTGGGTTCCGTTATAAGAATGCTAGTTGTGTGGGATACGAGAAACGCAATGGATGGTAAATAAACTAGATGAGCTGTGAGGTTTTGTTCATAAAGGAATTTTGTGTTGTTGTTCTTGGTAATATTATGTGTAGTACGCGTTTTTTGGGTGTCTTTCCGGGACAGCATGGAATGCCACGATGGAGAAGAAGCTCAAATCCACCAATCATAGTTATTTGAATGACATTTTTATAGCATTTATTATGCTAACTTTTTAAGTTCGAAAAATCATTCATTGGTTCCACCAGTTCGTAAGAAAGTTGATAGATGGCTCCACTGTCGCCCTTAAAAGACGGATATAAAGAGAAGGGAAATTTGAAGAGATTCAGGTGTGCTCTTCCAACTGAGCTTTTGAGCCATCAAAAGCTCAGTTGGAAGAGCATTCCCTCTCTAAGAAAAAGGTCTTGGGTTCAAGTCCCACTTGAGCGCTTCTTTTTCCCGATGATATTATTCATAGTTATAGCAAACCAATCCACGCACAGCAGCACCTCGTTTCTCTCCAGTAACGTACTTATATAGGTACCTATATCAATAGTATTGTATTGTTACGTCAGGGGTCTCTGAAAGGACCATATCTTCTGCTAAACATTTTTATTGCTTCTGTGGTTAATGTGGGCTCGTACAAAGCCAACATAAACACTGTATACCAGGGAATGAGCTACATAGCGTGCTCCGACGAAACTAAGCCAAATACGCTGGGACGGCGCCAAATCGGACCATTACGCTAATATTTTGAAACCCATCAGCTTCCCCTTGTAAAGTACTAAGATGAAATTAGATAATGCTACCTATACATGTTGAAAATACACGCTTAGAATTTTTGCCTGCAGTGGTATGAAATTTTCTCAGACCAATTTTAGTATATCTTCATAGGTAACATATTAATAATATAGGTAGTTGGTCGTGTATGAAAGACTTAGGTTTTCAAAGAACCGACTCGACCTAAACAGTTTTTAATCCTATTACCTGTGCTAGGTGGCTTAAGTCTTTTAAAGGGATGCTACAGTAGCAATATTATATACATAGGTTCAAAGAAATATGATAAAAGTAACGATTGTAAAAAAAACATGCAGTGAAAATTGTGTATAAGTGAAAATGCGCCTAAAAGGTTTTCCCTTTCAAAGAGGTTTGTCAAATAGGTACTATGCCCGTATGGAATTCACTGGTGGTTTCATCGTGATATTAAAATGGGCTTCGCTCTCCTAGCCTCCTAGCTTGACGGTGACGATGGCGCGAGTTTCATGATTTTAACCGAATATTTCCTATGAAAACTTTTCAATGCGCCTAAAGTTGTCACCTCAAAAACGGATCGAATGTCGTTTCAACTATTTCGTAGATACTACTCTTTAAATAAACTGCCTACTATTATTACGTTTATACTACCAAATATTGGCGTCTATTGGCCCAACGTTGTTCCAAAGCATGAGGTTGTATGCAAGTGTCACGAACGCAAACGTTACTCGGGAGATTACAACGGCAGCAGCGCTGTAAAAGTTTTGTACAACTTTTTAATCTATAGGGTGTTGTTTTTGAGTTTGCATGCCAAATAATGTTGGATAACTTTGTGATAATGTACTGTATTTTGAGGCGATATTGTTGACGTGGGCGGTTTATAGCTGTTAAGTTTCGCCCAGGATTTATTTTATGCTCCATTGTTTATGTTTACGCATCAATCAATAGTTTATTACTTTTTATACTACCAACGCGGTAAAGACGTACTTTTATCATGATTTTATAGTGTTGTTTCTGATTGAGTCCGATGCCTGGGAACCTAGGGTCTGCCTACGTTTTCTTTGGTTTTGGCTTCTATGAGAGCGCATGTTATTGGATCTCTCAACGCCAAAAGCCCTGCATTATTACTTTTAATGTCTGGTTCACAACGAAGTAAGCAGACTCCTCTTTAATTACATTTTCTTTTATATATATATTTATGTAGCCGCAGCATTATAAATAACACGAAACTACAGCAATTTGATAAGATATTGTTACGTTTCTACGTTAGGCAATAACTATGAAAAGAAAATAACAACCGTTGCAAAACGTTTTTGACCAAATATCGTTGCGAAAATAACACAACTGTAAAGTTTATTAGTTGCCAGACGTTGCGCTGTGACCCGCGACCGTTGCCCCAGGATTTGTTGTTTGTCCGCCGCACTGAGTAATGGTGCTTGTTATCGCTATCTTTCTAACAGTGTCGATGTGGATACTGGCTGCAGTATATTGCTTGGACTTTAAAATGGTGTTATTTGGTATTTCCACATACATAAATAGGTGGATAGTATTGGAGATTGCGAGAAGACAAACGGAGGGTGGGACGCCTCATAGTCAGATGGACAGACGACCTGAAAAAGGTGGCTGGTAAAGACTGGATGCGGAAGGTAGAGGATCGGGAGCAATGGCGTATATTGGGAGAGGCCTATGTCCAGCAGTGGACTGCGGTGGGCTAATACGCACTAGACAACATATTTGTACTTGCTATGAGCTCTTTTATACCTTCACAATTATTATTATAAATGCAGGTTGGTTCAAAAATCAACTACCTACATCAAAAAGAGTTCTTCGGCGTTGCATACTACGGTATGAATTGCCTCAGTACAAAGAGCTTGTTAGGTGATTAATACCATGGTTCGAAAAGCCCAGTGCGAATTATGTGTTTGGGCGATCCGAATGGTACAAATAGCTCGTACCCGTAATTAAATCTATGGCATTCTCTGTATTTTTATGGGTTGATCACTTCTTTTGTTGTTACCCTTTGTTCTTTTGTATCCTTTTGTTTTAATAATGAGCAAAGTCGATTAAGGAAATTTAATTTAGCTCCTCGATATTTATTTCCGATTCAATTGATGCGCTCATAAGTACACTAGTCTAGCGCGGTAATTGCAAGGGATCGTATGAAGAAGGGAGGTCAAGGTAAATGACATATTTTTCTTTAAAAGTGGCAGAAAATCAATAAAGTACGTTAAATATTGTTGAACTAGCTTTTGCCCGCGGGTCCGCCCGCGTGGATGTCGGTTATCGCGACCAAACATAATCTACCCTTATACCAAATTTCATCCAAATCGATTCAGTGGTTTAGGCCTGAAAGCGTAACATACAGACAGACAGACAGACAGACAGACAGAGATATACAGACAGACAGAGTTACTTTCGCATTCATAAAATTAGTATGGATTAACCCATTATTGTATACCTCATATCTTTAAGAAAGTTTAAATAAAAAAAATGTAACACCGGAGATTAGTAATTTCCATGGAAATTGTATTGTTCTATCCTTGCTGCTATTTACAGTCAGAGCAAAAGTTTAAGAACTTCGATGAAAAAATAAAAATAGACGGATATTTCAAAACCTGTGCTCGACGAGACGAGAAGCTGATGCCGATGATGGCACTAAGGAACAACTTTCCCAACAAACTATGCTAGTTTTGGACGCGATCGCGCAAACTTTTCACATAAATCGAGCATCGTTAATAATTTACCAATTCGGAATTCGCACACTACTCGTTTTCCAACTATCAAACACGGAACAAATTTCCTCCACTACGGTAGTTACCACTCGTGGTTGTGAAGGTAAATTATTGGCTGTGTTCGACAGTGTTACGCAGTGTGCGCTATGCGACAACTTGTTAGTAGCGGAGAAAAGTATGGGAAAATTTTGTAATTTATTGTCTGTTAAGTAACAACAAAATAAAATGTGTATACTGGTACATACGCAAAAGTTTGTATGAATGGATGGATGTTAGTAATATAATCAACCACGGTTTAACGTATGCGAATGAAATTTAAAAACAAAGATTAGTCTGAGATAGAAATTAGGAATATAGCCAGGAAAAGAGGTGGTGATCATTTTAATAAGTTTTTTATAACATATCTACATATTTGTCATACATAATAACTATTCGAAGTTAGTACATGTTTTAATTGTGAAAGTACTTTTACTTGTACATATTTAAGTTGGAAATTTATTTCATAACGTTCGACTTTTACAACAATTCATATTATAAATATTTACATGCTTGTTAACTCCCAAATTCTGTAACGCTATCTAGCCAATTTTCAACAAGTTCACAAACAAAATTACTGATGCTATGAAAATAATTTTATTGGTGTTGTAGCCATTTTGAATGTTGTGCATGCTGTGTGCAAAATAATTATGATTTTGTTATTTTTTCTTGCAATTACACAATAAATAACAGGTTTATCGAGCAACAGCATTTTGTTGGTACATTATTTTATGGGGAGGAATTCTACGATGCCTAAAGTTACAGTCTCTTCCACCTCTGTTTTTTTTTTCTCATTTTTGTATATATTATACACTAGGTTTTGCCCGCGGCTCCGCCCGCGTGGATGTTGGGTATCGCGACCAAACATAGCCTATGTCCTTTCTCATGATTTCGTCTACCCCTATACCAAATTTCATCAAAATAGGTTCAGTGGTTTAGACGTGAAAGCGTAACATACAGACAGACAGACAGACAGACAGGGTTACTTTCGCATTTCTAAAATTATTATGGATTTAGTAAGGATATATTGTACTTATAATACTGTAATTAATTAGGTAGTGTTTTGGTGCTACTGTTCCCTGATTATGGTAGCTGAAGTATTTAATATTTACAAAGATTAAGAGATGGTACAGAAAGGAATTTCCCGCTTGAATTAGAAGCCATCTGTTAACAAACGTTTACCTCAAGAGGAAATTCTCTGACCAATCATACAGGATAGGTCCAGGTAGCTTAGTTCGTCAGAGTAAAGAGCGCGGCCCCTGGGCCCTGGGCTTCTACAAGCGGACCATTAGGTGGAGACGGCAGTCGCTCTAGAAAAAGTAAAAATCAACCACAATATATATAAAGGGTTACTGGCAACTCGCCGTATTCCTGTCAGGGGGTGTTAGAAGATCCCAATTGCTACCAAAAATTATTCTGGATGAATATGGAAAAAACTCAAAACATCAATTACTTCGACAACTATTTATGGGGGGTCAAAATTGTAGCATTTAGGGTCCTATAACACCCCCTGACAAGAATATGGCGAGTTTCCAGTAACCCTGTATAAATGCTTTTGCTTATCAGTATCAATGTCATTATTAGCATCTATAGTACAGCAGTAACATTGAAATTTTTCTATGCATTTTCGATTGCAAATGTGTAATGTTTGTGACCCAATTTGCATGTTTGTGCAGTATTGGAACAGATTTATTTGCAGAACTACAATGTCAGGGCAATATTTACGAATATGTACGATTCTATTGGAGGCAATGGGTAAATACCATTCTATTGGAAGCTCATGTTTTGTTAATTTGAGAGTTAATATTGCTATATCTTATGACAGTGTTTATTATTTAAATATAAACAACTAGGTGTAATTAGACTGTATTTGATAGTATATGGGAAATACTATATTTTTTTAAAGAATTTTACAGCATTAAGTATGCTAACTATACCAATCGAATACACAGGGAAAAAGAATCTTCTCGGACGGGACTCGAACCCGCGATCTTTCCCTTACAGGGGGAATGACCACCGAGACCCACCCGATGTGATTCAAATTTCCCTTCTTATCTGTCTTTCCGTTCTTATCCGTCATATTGGTAGATGACTCCACCATCGCCTTAAATACGGATAAGACGGTAGCCGAGTTGGTTAAGGCATCCCCCCTGTAAGGGAAAGATCGCGGGTTCGAGTCACGCCCGAGAAGATTATTTTTCCCTATTCATTCGAATAGTTTATTTTAAACAAATGAAGAATAATAGTAACCTAAATAAAGATTAAGCTAATTATTCAGGTTAATAGGAAGATTTGAATTTCAAACACTCGTCCTTTAATAAATTTTAGCCACCGAAATGACAAATATATACTCCCCTAGCCCCTCCACCTAAGCTCAATGGCTGGTGATTGTAGTATAATAATAAACAACATAAGCTATGTTCGATCGCGATTACCGACATCCATGCGAACAGAGCCGCGGGTATCAGCTAGTGTTGTACATATCATCTGTCAGTGTTGTTTACTGGAATGATCTAGAATTATTGCCAAAATTGAATATAAATTTTGAGTTATCGGGACATTCGTTTAACTTTGGATTAAATTTGATAACGTTTTTATTTGTGACCAGGTAGAAAAATTTATACTGAATTTATGGCGGTCGATTGCTATCAGTTTTTCAAATAAATTAGGTACGTAAAAAGGACACGGTTCTATTTGTTTAATTGCGTGACCCTAAACCGCGTAGGTATAATGAATTATTAGAGAAATACTACAAAGGCCTCCAGGCCTTTAGCCTTTAGACCCAATTTTAATTAAAAGGATTACTCAATTTTGTAACCTACTACAATAATTTTAGTATTAAAGGTATATTAAAGGTCTATTACGGGCGATATCGATATTAGGTGTACATAACACATTTTTTTTATTTTATTTATTTGGACAACCAGTAGTTGTTACATTAGTACTTACATCTAAAATATGCTACCATAACATTCAGTTTAATGCACAACATTTTAAGGTGTCACAGCATGCAAATGGTAACACCGGTTTTGAAAAAACAGTACTGAATACAAAAGTAAAACCTGGCAAAATAAACATTTTACCAGGTTTTACCTTTGCATTCAGATTTGTATACTAAACAGTATATAATATGGTGTATGGTATATAACATTTGGTGACCAGAAGTTCCATTAGAGATAGGACCATGAGTTCAACGAGAAAGTAAATAATATAATATAAATAAACAAGAGGTACTTGTTGAATATCCAAAAAATAATATTGTGTATAGT
Source organism: Eilema sororculum (assembly GCA_914829495.1). Lineage (NCBI taxonomy): Eukaryota > Metazoa > Arthropoda > Insecta > Lepidoptera > Erebidae > Eilema > Eilema sororculum. Next base: position 17,658,931 of record OU618545.1, on the reverse strand, counting down.
GATCGACAAACAATTCTTACAATGCATGTACTCTAGCTATACAGAAAGCGTTTTTAGGTCTCTTTGATGGTAAAACCGGCGACCGATGCACATCAGTTATGGCATACTATTATTCTGTGGTTATGGGCTCAAAGAGCTCGTGTCATCCGGTGATATACTCTATTATATCCACAGATTATATCATTGATATATATATTGTTGCTATAGTCCTATTATTGTTTTTTTTTTTTTGGGTGGTGCGTATAATACACACCACCCCAATTAGTGCACTACGTTTTTATGTAATAAAAGGATTTTTCCGAAAAATAAATCCTACTAATATTATATATGTGTAAGGTTTGTAAGGATGAATGGATGTTTGTTACTCTTTCACGTATAAACAATGGAGCGATTTTAATAAAATTTGATATGAAGTTAGCTGACACCCTGGATTAACACATAGGCTATGTTTGGTTGCGATAACTGACATCTATGCGGGCGGAGCCGCAGGCACAAGCTAGTGAGATATAAGAGGACCTAATTGGGTTTACCTCAATGATATTTTATGTAATATCATTGGTTTACCTTCAATTTCTAAACCTTTTGACTAGTTTATGAATACGATTGCTATCCAATTACCTCAAGTACTGATTAAATAATAGTTACTTCGTACCTTCAATTACCAACCGCGATCCTTAATTTTAATGTAACATTAAGAATTTAAAACATTAAACATTAAATATATTTGAATTAGACCAGAAATACATTTAGAAACTGAATTAAGAATAAAAATAATGTATTACTAAAAATATATTTAACTTAGTTCAAGATGGCTTTCTAATAAATTAATGCAGATGTATCTAAACTCCTTACTCAGAGCTAGGTGAATATGTTTAACAAGGTAGCGTCACTAAGGTTTCAGAGGGTGACATTTCGCAATTCTCCTTTAAAATAAGTTGCCAAGTCTACCGCTAAGTCGGCTTACATAATCTAATTTGAATTTTCTTTTTATTCTGCTGAGTCGTGAGTCGTAACATAAGCACACGGCCCATGCGATAGTAAGACCTTATTTCTACGTTTGATTATGCAAGGTTCAATGCCCAGATTGGTGAAAGAACTTTGGATAATGTTTTCAGAAAATTCTTCATGGAAGCACGAAAACACCAAAATATCAATAGTAAAACACTCGCCGGGATATTTAACTTGTTTCTTAAAGTTTTTTGAGGATCCGATATTTCGGCGTTGTTACAAGCGCATCCGTGATCATGGTGCTTGTAACAGCGCCGAAATATCGGATCCTCAAAAACTTTAAGAAACATGGTAAATATCCTGGCGAGTGTTTTACTATCGATGTGAATGACCATGTCAATCTCAAACCAAAATATCCAGTTCAAGGGATATCCTTTGACGTAGTCGTGAAATGGTGGTGCTAAAGTAGTTAAAACTAGGTGTCATGGAGATAAATATAATTTATATGAAGCTGTTTGACAGCCTCTGTGGCGTGGCGGTAGTGCACGCGACTGCCACGCAGGAGGTGCGGGTTCGATTCCCGCTCAGTACAAATATTTGTTTGCATGAATATGGCTATTTGCATTGGTCCCAGACTTATGCAAATAGCCATATTCATGCAAGCCATGTTTCTATGTATAATATGTATGTATTTACAAAAAAAAAGTATGTTTATCCGCATTCTAGATTCCATAACACAAGCTATAAAAGCTTACCATGGGTCTAGATAGCGTGTAGGATGTTGTGGCATATTTATTCATTTATTTATTTATGTAACAACTGAATCCACGCGTAAAAAGATCACGTGAAGAAGTCCCGGCAGTTTTTGTTACATTAAGTAAATAGTAGCAGAATAAACGGAGAATATTATAATGTAAGTGTTAATATGTGATCAAATTATGGACATTCCACAACCACAATATTCCAAAACATTCAACACAACGCTATCTAGACCCATGTTAAGCTTAACTAGCATGTGTTATCGAATCTAGAATGTGGATAAACATACTTAGATACATACATACAAGCACCCAAACCAATGCAAATAGCCATATAAATATTTGCACTGAGCTGAGCAGGGATCGAGCCCGCGCCTCCTGAGTGGCAGTCGCGTTCACTACTGCCACGCCACAGAGGCTGATTCTCTCATTAGTCTAATATTTATATAGGTACACATTTTATCTAATATTTCTCTTTCACAGACCAAAATGCGGCTGCTCCTACTCCTGTTCACGATACCGTACATCGTGGGCCAGCAGCAGTGGGTGCCCTGCTCGGAACTGAACGATGACCTTCGATACCCATGCAGATGCAAGGTGCAAGTAGACCGGACTCTTCAGCTGAGGATATTAATGGATTGCGACCGCGTGGTTTTCAACGGCGACTACCCATCGCTGCCTTATGGAGCTCCCATTATATCATTCAGTCAGCGTTACGCTGGCCAGCAAGCTTTACCTACTCAGGTTAGTAGATACATATGTATTTTTCATAAGTTCACTATTATGTCTCCAGCAGACCATACGCTCTAACTGCCTATTTGGCCCGAGTAGAGCCAGACCGTAAGGGATGGCCCTGGGTCAGCTGCGGCGCAAGGGATATGTCGAAGATAACCTCATTTTCGGTCTAGCACAACGACCTACAGACGGCGTGCGGTTTTAGCCGGTTCGAGTCCGACATAACCTCGATTGCCGCACGAAAAAAGAAATAAAAAAGACTGCCCATTCGAATTCTGAAATGACTGAGGTTGACTTCTGGGTCCGCCAAATTGCTGATAAGAAATTTTCATTAAAATGTCGCGGTTAACTAAAAGCTTAGGTAATATCGTTATCCATCAACTAAATGAGACGGGAGCTGACTAGTCAGGAGTGTGTGATATAGTTAGAAACTGCTGTACGTACATAGAGAACAAATGATATGCTTTAATATAAACTTAAGCAATCGTGATCCATTACAAATTGATCTAACAGCTGATATACTGTAGATAAATATTGAAATCCCAGTAAACGTTCCGTAAAGCGAAGAAGATAAACACACAAATTGATGCACATTACCCATCGGCATGCGTCCGCGCAATATTAGCTCTCTACGAGGATCACGCGATCTTTCATGATCTGATAACTGAACTAGCGGTCGGAACGAGTGTACTGATTGCCTGATTCATTGTTACACTTCCCTAAATATTGCCGATAGCCGATACTGGATCGTAGTAGTACGCTTCATTGTCTACCGACATCCATTTTACTAGCACATGAATATGCTACTAGGGTAGGTGTTGACATTAATAAAATTCGAAAAACATTGGAAAAAAAAAAATTAAGAACACTTGTACTATTGCAACCGTTAAGATTAAACGTTTCTATAACTTTTAAATAAATTTCACCTAACCGGGACTCAGTTCCTTCCCGCTCTAAGCCTAGGACAAGGTTTGAGTCCACGCTATAGGGAGAATACTCTGACTAATTGGGTATTTAACCTGTATTTAAAATAAATTATTTAACTGAGCTTATTAAATTAAGAATGGTAAAAGAGCGGTAGAGGTTGCATCGGTTCTTATTTTATCGTTTTTATTTATTTTTAATCATCCGCCTAACCTATAATAGTAAATGATTTGACTATAAAATATAATGACGTCACATTACATTATTTTAAACAAGTTTCCTTATAATTTACCGTTTTGACGTTTAGTAAAAAGTATCAAATTTGACTAGTCAGTATAATTTCTAATTTGATCTACATAGACACACCCTAGATATTCTTCTATACATACGATAACTCTCTACTGGACTAAATCTACAGGAATAGTTAGCATACTAATTACTTCAAGAATTTCATTAAATGCAAAACTACAAAATAATTTGTGATTTTAGTGGAATCAATTCATACATATTCACCATAAAATCATACCTTATCATATCATTTCTTCTCGAATGGAGGGAATCCTCTACGAAATTGCGGCATAACCAGAAAATATTGAAACGTAATGTTGCTATAATACAATTCATGTCAACATTATCATACATAAAGTAGAATTTTCAATCAATTTGGTAAATCATTGTGGCGTGTCTCGTTTCGGCGCGAGCTCGAAATTTAACGCCTCATTTGTTTTATCTGTGACGTAACAGCCCTTATTGTGACGTCATTTTGGCATACGTGCGCGAATTTATAACGATAACAATTCATATCGGTAGGGTGGATAGTAAATATTTTGGACAAAATGAGTTAGAGAATAATGCAGGTAGGTACTCTTAACTTTATATTACGTTCGTGGAAAAGAATTTGATTTTTCGTGAAGACATTAGGTTTACGGTCAACTCAGGGTTAGGTTTGAGAATTACGGAATATTAATCTGTCAGAAGTTTTAAACTTATGACTGATAAAAGTAAATGTTTGTAAATATACCAAAAAAATGCCCGCTGAGTTTCTTGCCGGAGTTTTCTCAGGTCTGGGCCGCGTTTCGAACCGGTGGACCATTTGCTAAAATAGTATTTAATATTTATTTTATATTGACGTTTTGTAAGTGCCGATTTAATTGTCTATGCAGAATAAACGATTTTTGATTTTGATTTTGAACAAACGAATAGAGATTCTATATTTCCCATTGGTTCAATGTAGATGGCAAAGATTTTAATATGAATAAGTTAACTTCGTTCACTAACCAAAGTAGTTTGATTTACGGACTCTTGGTGTGTTTTTATAAAACTTCACGACTTCGAGGACAACTTGAGCATACTTTTTGCATTTGTAATGACTGATTCCATTATATTGCGTAAAGTTTCTGAAAGCATTATTATTAAAGTTTTTTATGAATATAATGCGTTTTAAGTGGTGATTTTAGGTTTTGAATATGTGAGTATATTTAATTGGCATTTGGTTGAATATTTCGGCTAAAGTATACTCATCACTTGTAGGTAAGATGGCTGGAATAGACTGAAAGCGCAAAGAGGAGGATCGGGTGCCATAGAGCATAAATAGGCTAATAAATCGATACAATTATATCACTTTTACTCTTAGGCGTTGGTTGTCAGGTTCGTAGTTGGTACATCCTATGATGAGAGTTAGTCTGAGTGAATGCATAAGATCTGACAAACTGAAAATCTGTACGAAAAGGGTTGTCAGACGAAAATAGTGTCTAATTTCATTGAAAGAAAGTTCTATTTGAAAATAATAGAACAGCAGCAATTTTGGTTTGTTCACGACTGAATATAAAATATGCTGTAGAGTTATATCTCTTCAACAGCATTCTACTGCATACTAGCATAACTTTCCACTTAGATTTTAGCTTGATACCAGAATAACCCGTTCCATATTTCTAGTTAAACAGAAGCAAAGTTTGAAGAACTCGTATAAAATATTATCTATCGAGTTTTATATGATGATGGAAAGCAGATCTCAGCTAAGTTTTTAAGTTCAAATATTTACGAACGTGACTGATATGTAAAGAAATATTTATATGTAGGTATATAATACGAATATTAAATTAGAAGCCGCGTGGTTTCCGATAGAGTAGAATTTGGCCACCCCATCTCCTCTCATGCGGCGTCGTACAAGGTGACCAAGAGATACTACTGTTTAACATCAGACAGATATATACAGCCCAGTCTCAGCCTCAGATGCATGGCTCGAGTCAATAGTGGTGCCCGGAATACGGCAATAGGCTCATCCCCTATTACGTGGGACGAAAACAATGATTGGTGAAATGTGGGTGCTAATTCACCTCTACCTAACCATCCAGGGATAATGACGTGCTTATATGGATGTATGTATGAAATTAGAAGTATCCGTGCCGCAGAGAGCACATTAAACTGTCGGTCCTGGTTGCCATACGAACATCTATGGCAGTCGTTACGGGTCGAAGTCGAACTAGTCAACTACATAAAATAGGTGTGGAGGTCAGATGGTCACGGAAAATATCGAGGTTCAGCCTCATCGCAGTTAGACTGTTAACCCAACAACTGAGTTGGGAAGAGGCTCATAGTGTTGACTTCTTCAAAAATATTGCCACGTGAAAATACTGTGTACTCTATATTTCTATACGTACACCTTCATTATTTGAAGCCATAGTTAGTAAATCAAAATGTACGGGTGAATTTACCTGAACCGATAATGGATGCAAGGGCATAACTATTAATCTTGCATGCAGACAGGGTTACGGGTTTGGTTAATGTTTTTCAGATAGGGTGTGATGCAAATCAGCAAAACTGGAAATAAACTTTACCGGACATTCAGTAAACAATTTCTGAATAGAAAAAAAAATTAGGCAACGGAAAGTATGTGGAAACTTACGCGTGTGTTCAGTAAAACGTTCCACATAATCGAAAGTAACTATGTTATATACACTCGACAAAGGAGATACGGTTGCAATTTACATACAACTTTATATGAAAAGTGTATTTCTTTTGTCGACTGTACATACCAGGTGCACAAGTTGGAATAAACCATACTTCCTTCCAATCTGAAGCTCTGTCTGTTCCCGATAAAGTGCTCACTCAGTGTCATACAAAATGGCGTCCTAATGTTAGCTATAGATCTACCGATTCATAAGGACTTACTAAATTCGCGGATAAGGTACAGTCAATGACGAAGGCTGCTTATAATATCAAAATATATATATTATTCTTTTTTTTACAACACTATCTCTGCACTAAAGAGAATCCTGTATGATAAGTACATTAACATTCAATCACAACAGTTAATCACAGTTACTGTGATCCACTTAAACAGTAGTCCCATGCAGACATATATATTATTGGATCTGCATTTGAATTGGGTACCTATTTTGCTTACTAGTAAAATTAGTTATTTTTTACTAAACGTCAAAACGATAAGTTATAAGGTAACATGTATGAAAAAAATTTAGTGACGTCATAAAGTTTAACAGTCAAATCACTTACTATTATAGGTTGGGTGGATGATTAAAATAAACAAAAACTATAAAATAAGAGCCGACCCAATTTTTACCGCTCTTTTACCATTCTTAATTGAATAATCTGTTATATGATTTATTTTTACTATTATAGTAAAAATAAATTAGTAAAAATAAAATAAATGCTGTCCCAATTGGGTACTTATTATCCTATAATAGGATAATAAGTACCCAATTGGGACAGCATTTGAAATGATGACCACTATTTTACACTTTGGACACTAGGGACTAGATTACCATCAGACAGTGTGCAGTCAATTTGACGAAAATAGAAAGAGTATGTGAGTCTTTCTCAAAGAATATTAGTAACAGATATTACTAATATTCCCTCTAAACCCTTCAGCTAAGCTAAATTGCTTGTGTTAGGAGTGGATTCAAGTCAGAAGTGTAGGTAATAGCCAGTATCCGAACCAGAGATATTTTCCTTATCCACTAAACTACCGATGCTTCTCCGGCATCTATTAATTGTCTAGCCACTTATATTGAAATTATTCCAGTACCATACATTCAAGTAACCAAGTTCTCCCTAAGTAATCATCCAAATCGTACAATAGTCGCAGTATGACCTAACATTACTGTGAATTCTAAACTAGACTAACTAGTATTCCGCAAGTCCACAAAATGTGCCCTCTAGTCCACAAACTTAGCACTAACCAACGGTATTGTCTGCGTGTACTCTTGCACTATATAGCTAGATAATGTATTCCTGATCATAACTTTGCAAACTGTTGGACCTTTTGAAGTGTTCCGTCTTCGAAATCCGCCGGTATTGAAGTATGAATCTAGTCTCTAAGTTCCAAGTACGGGCTTTCGGTACGTAAATGCTGTTTCGGGATCTTTCGTAGGTAAATACATTTTAGCCAAACTTTTTTTTCTGTACAATGATTAGGGTTGGGAAAAGGGTTTTTTAAATTTACGGTAGAAGGGTACAAAGGTTAATATAACATTACAATTTCAGTATTTTTTGCATCTGAATTCTATTGTATTTAGAAAGGAGATAGAGGTAGCTTTTGTGCTTAAAATAATATAAGTTTTTTTCTTTTTTTTAGACTGGACACGTCAATTTGACTTCACCTCGCCCACGTACTGTGGTTAGATCTAAATGACTTTTTGGTTAACTTCACGAAGAATTGCAAGTGATTTACAGTCGTGAATCCATATTAATATTATAAATATAGAAAGTAACACTGCTAGATTTTGCCCGTGGCTCTGGCCGCGTGGATGTCGGTTATCGCGACCAAACATAGCCTATGTCCATTCTCATGGTCTAATCTACCCCTATACCAAATTTCATCAAAATCTGTTCCGTGGTTTAGTCGTGAAAGCGTAACATACAGACAGACAGAGTTACTTTCGCATTTATAATATTAGTATGAATTTATGTACATATTTATAGGGTCACTAGGTCAGATTAAACATGAATGCTAGTTTCTTCGACTATATTAAGGTTTATTTTAAATATCTTGGTCACAAGTAATGCTTTATCATTGTCAAGAGTAATTGCTCCTTCGTGACAACCAGATTCGCAATGTTAGTTGAAGCATATATGCGAAATTCAAGCAAATGTCGTGATAATGGGCTCTCTTGACCTCGTACAGTACATTTAAGCTTTTGTGTCCTAACGTAGTGACGGAATTTTCTTGTAGTAAGTAAACCGTCTGGCCTACAATTTCTTTGAAATGCTAAGTAGTGGGTTACAAAAGAATGGTATTATAAATTATGTCTATAATTTCTTTCTTAACATCGAGAATTAAAACTATAACATTGAAAGTCAACTTTTGAACGAAAATAAATAGTATTTTTGAGATGCAAATAAAATTTGAGGTGAAAGTTACACCTCAAATTTTATTATGTAACAACCGCCATCTGCAGTCTCTCCGCGTGGCATCTGAAAAACAACGAGGAGAGACGTAACGAGAGTAAGAATAATAGTGTAAATAAAAAAAAGCACCAAGCAAATTGAGATTTTATCCGTGAAAAGTAGTTTTATTTCAAATTTCTAATATTTGTGATTATATTTTTTTCATTTACTTTTTAAGAATGTAAACCATCATTACTTTATATTAACCGTGTTTAATCTTCATTTTCAGATATTCTCTTCATATGGACTTCCATTGAAAGAACTGGACTTCTCCCATAATAGTCTTCGCAGACTTCCAGACAGACTCTTAGCCGGTGTTAGAGGGAATATCACTAAACTGGGTTTCTCTGATAATTTGCTTGGCGACAATTTGAACCCGATCTTTTCTACCGCTGAACTTCATAACTTACCCGCTTTGGAAGAGTTGGACTTAAGTGGAAACAGCATTCGAGGATTAGAAGAAGGTCTTTTGATTGGTTGTGAGGTGCTAAAGGTAAGAATCTTGCAGTGCAAGCCATTTCTTAAGGAAATTGAAAATATCTATAAATTTTCCAATTGAAATCTTATTTTACTTTAAGCGTCAATCCTTGTTACATCCAAAGCTTATATACTTTGGATCTCGGGGTCTGTTCTTCTATTCTTTCATGTAGTCTGGTCTTAAGGCAATTATTGTCTGATCCGTGACCTCGAAAAGAAAGCCTGTACCAGATTCTCGTTAGTCTCTGTGTAACTTATGGCAAGTGACCTTGATCTTGATTAAAGATCTTGGTGCAGCCCCAGATACAATGTAGGTAAATTTGTATTGAATTTATACTAGCCGGTAAACCCTGGCTTCAACCAAACAAAGAAACTCTTCAACTATATAGATAAGATGTATTTTCTGTTCAGATCTTGCGACTGGACCGCAATAATATGAACAACGTGCCTTCATCTTCGCTAAATGGACCGCAGGCGCTGAAAGTTCTCTCTTTGAAGGAAAACAGAATAGGTAAGTTTTATTCTACTGCGAATGAGGTCTGTGTGCACAAAATGTTATGAAGAGTACTAACGAAGTAGACATTTTAAAATATTCTCCTACATTTTACTGCTTTATTCGTTCTTTTCTACATATATACCTATATGAACTTAATGGATGGTATGTTCGTACAAATAAATTCTCTACGGTATCTTAAAATATACGACCAATTAATAAGGTTATTCAGGAACTCACTCATCAGGAAATTACTGTTTACCCCGGACTTTCTGAAACAACGAAATCTTATTTTATTTCAGCATTAATACGACAAGGTTCTTTCACTTCTCAAAAGACCTTAGAAGAAATACATCTACACGGCAATATGATATCTTCCATAGAAGGTGGCGCTTTCGTAGACCTTGAAAACCTACAGTCTCTAGACCTGGGCCGCAACAGACTTTCGAAATTCAACAGTGACGTGTTTCACGGAGCACAGAATTTGGAGAAATTGGACCTTTCTGAAAACTTTATCACCGATTTTCCCACAGTCGCGATGAAATCATTTAAGGCTTTGAAACACTTGAACATTTCCAGCAATATGATCACGGTGAGTTCAAAGTTTCTTTATGACTTTTCGAAGTTAATTCTTACAATGAACAAGTCAAGATGTTAATCTTTTAGGGAAGGTATTTCAATTTTTTTGTACTACTTGCTCGATAATTTTCATTTGAGTTTAAAATATTTTGGCAAATGTTTGCATAAATTTGAATTTTTTTCATTCATTTGGTGTACTGTACAGCGTTTTTTGTATAGGAGCCTCCTTAAATCCCCTAGTATAGACAGACAGACAGATAGACAGACGGACAGACAGACATACGGACAAATAAAGTCTTAGTAATAAGATTCCGCGTTTACCCTTTGGGGATGGAACCCTAAAAAGCCTAATTATAAAATAATTTGCTGAGAATTTGTTAATACAAAGGGTTCTGAAACGTTGGCATTAATATACTCCATTTCCTATCCTTTGGGGATATATTGAGTTTATAACACATTATCATGTAGTAGATTATTCAATTACAATGTAAAACTCTCGCACGATATCAGATAAGTTTTATTAAGTTACCAAATTATCCCTCGATAGCAGGGAATTACGATACTCAATCTTCGACAAATTTAGCTACACTTTAATTTCCCTTTAGCAAGTTAATCAAAGCCTTTGACACGGGGACTAATATCGGTGTTAATAACTGATCGAGCTTAACGATGGACGTGAAATCTCACAGCTTGTAAACTAAATAGGCAATTTGCCAATGTAAATCAATCTGATTCTTAATTAATGTGGAAGCAATCAAAGTCACAGACCCTTCACGAAGTTATCCACACCTAATATAACATTTATCATATATATTTCAAATTAATCCTTTTATTCACACATAACATAATGATATACATTCTATAGGTATAATGCAATTACGTCTTAAGTAGCGCTTCTGTAGGTAATAGTTACCTTATAGTTCACATGCAAACTTATTCACCAAGGTAGGGTTTGAACGATAAGAAATTTAAGTCATTTATTATGGATCGAATAATTTTGTTTAACAAGTTGATGTGAATGACGCGTTTTAGGTCATAATATTTCCCTTCGTGTTAATCTCCGATACAAGCAATAATACTAGCAATACTTTTAATGGTTATACCTAATAATGACACAAATGTTCCCAAAACCATACAGCTATACATATGGTGCTGATACACCCCATTTTTTTGACTTCGCTTCGTTGAGATTCACCCAATTATTGTCATTTAAATCAATATTTGTTGAACACATTCGTGACGGGGATGGTTTTATTTTGACTTGTGGTTTTGTTTTGGAGATTTTAAGTCAAAAGTATTACTTCATTAATATTTACATGTTTTTATTTCAGAACATAGATAACAGTCACCTCAGCTCTTTGGTGTCTCTTCAAGTCCTGGATCTGAGCAGAAATAACTTAGTGAAGCTGTCGCCGGGCACGTTTGTGGGACTGACCGAATTACGATATCTGGATGTGGGTGTAAACGCCCTTCGCACTGTGAGTAAATTTTTTTGCTTTTTAGCAGTTTATGAAAAAGACTTTCACTGTACGGATTCGAGAACCTATTTTTAGGAACCCTAATTACGTTGCTTATATTTTTCATCTTAATATGTTCGTAGCATGACTGAGCAGATGTTACCTTCAGGCAATACAAAAATGGTTGCCGAGCATTAAGGACGGCCTTAGAATTTGCTGTTTTTAGTAAATGCTGTAGATATTGACTGTAATATTAGCTTTGTAAAAGTGTTTCTAGACTCTCGTAACTAATTATCTACTTTTATTTTATAAGTAAAGCTTTTTGATAACTTTGACATTATTAAAACTAGTAAGGTACAGCCTGAAATAATAAAGTAAGCTATCGTTTAAATTTAAGTAGATACTTTCACGTAGTTAGGTACTTGTTCTTTATAATTAATTTACTTAAATCATACTCTCTTTTGTTTTATAAAAAGTTACCTAGGTAATATTACTTTATTACCTGAGATTTTAATATCAAAGATTTGGGTCTACTAAAATAATATTCTCATCTTTCACGTAGTCTTTAATAGTAATTGGAGTCTTGAGTAGAAATTTTAATTTGTAATTCCTTTTTCAGGTTGAAGACGATGCTTTCGACGGGCTAACAAGTCTTGAAACACTACTTCTGCGTGATAATAATATATTACTTATTCCAGCTACTGCTCTTTCACGTTTGCCAAATCTTATTTCGGTTCACCTGGGCTACAATAGAGTAACTGCCTTATCCAGTGACATACTTAAAGCCGTTTCTGAAAGAGTCACCTCATTAGTCCTCTCGCGTAACGTCATCAGAGAATTGCCATCAGCCGCATTTGATCATTTCACAAATCTCAACCATCTGGACCTCTCAGGCAATCTTTTGAACTTCATAAACGCTGAAGTATTTAGTGGTTTGGAACAACCACTACAATTTTTATCGCTGAGTCAGAACAGAATCCTTGAATTTGTAGGAGAACCCTTGAAATTCATCAACCTTTGGTTCCTAGACATGTCAGATAATCAAATTTCGGAAATACCAGTTGATGCATTTCAATTTATTCCAAGTCTCGTTCACCTTAATCTCAGTCGCAATTCACATATCAGTACACTACCTCAAAATCTATTCCAAAATAACCAAGCACTAATGACTGTAGACTTAAGCCACGTTGGTCTAAAAGCGCTCCCCGTTAATTTGTTTTCCAAAACCCCGAACTTAAAAGAGATCTATTTATCCAATAATCTCCTACAAGAAATTTCTGAAAACACTTTCAAGAACCTTAGAAATTTAACTCATTTAGACCTATCGTACAATAACATAGCAAGTATTAGAACTCCGGCATTCGTGAATGTAATGTCAATACAATACTTATCACTGAAAGGCAACCAACTTAACGCATTTAAAGGAGAGTTCTTCAATACTGGAACAAGTCTCGAAGTTATAGATCTGTCTGACAACCAACTGAGTTACTTGTTCCCGTCCTCGTTTAAAATTCACCCACGCTTGAGAGAAATCATACTTACCAACAATAAGTTCAACTTCTTCCCTTCAGAACTTATAAGTACTTTACAATATCTTGAATTAGTGGATTTATCTGGCAATGCTCTTAAGAACGTAGACGAGCTCGACTTTGCTCGGCTTCCTAAATTAAGGACCATATTATTGGCTAGAAACGAACTCGAGTCAATAAGTGAAATGGCTTTTCATAATTCTACACAAATCCAACATTTAGACTTATCAAGTAATAAGATCGACCGATTGGGTGATAGACTCTATGAAGGGTTAATACGACTGGAAGTTTTGAACTTACATGATAATTTGCTGACTGAACTACCAGATAATATTTTTGAGCGATCAAGAATACATATGCTGGAGAATATCATTTTGAGTAAGAATTTATTCGAACATGCTCCCTTAAAAGCGTTACAAAAACAGTACTTTTTCGTGTCATCAGTAGATTTAGCTCATAACCAAATTATTGATATTCCAGCCGAGGACAGTGTGTTGGTTAATATAAAGAAGTTGGATTTATCTTTCAATCCACTGTCTGAGAAAACGATCAGTAATATTTTGACTGAACCGAAAACTGTGCGAGACTTAAATCTTGCGGGAACGGGCATTAAATCAATTGGGCAATTAGAAACTCCGTTCTTGCATAACTTGAACCTATCATTTAACAATATTACAAAGTTATCGGATAAAACTTTCACCAGAACAACATTACTAGAATCACTAGACCTTTCAGATAATCAAATTACTGATGTTTCTGGATCACTCGCCATATCATGGCCTAAACTTAAAAATCTTTTACGGCTTAATATTGCAGGGAACCCAATGATAATGATCATGGAAAACAATTTCGAAACTCTTGCATCTCTTCAAGTGTTGGATATGAGAAATTTGGATAAATGTACAAGAATTGAGAAAAACGCGTTCAGAGCATTACCAAATTTAGTTGAACTCAGAGCTTACGGATATCCAAGATTAGGATACTTCGATGTGCAAGGTGCATTACAATATTTGTTAGCATTAGAAAAATTGGACGTTGAAGTAAAAGATACTACGATTGGTGCCGATCAATTGCATACGATTCTTCATCCACGTCTAGAAGAATTAGGCATTAGAGGTTCACGTCTAAAAACTGTATCATCAGGTGTACTCGCTGGTTTAAAGGCTCCTACAATAACTGTGAAGTTTAGGAATACGTCTGTTACAAGTTTGCCCCCGGCTTTGCTTTTCCCGTTGCCGCGTTCCTCCCAAATAACTATAGATGTCGCTGGAAGTCAACTAACAACTTTGCAGCCGCAATTGTTGGTAGCTTTAGATGACCGTCGGGCGGATCTATCAATGTTTGGTTTAGATACTAATCCAATTCGTTGCGATTGTAATACTCGAGCACTAAGACGGTGGCTTCCAACTGTAGGCGTAATGGATGTAAAATGTGACTCACCAGAACATTTGTCCGGCTTTTTATTAGTGGAAATAGGAGACGACGAATTGACATGTGAAACCAAGCGAAGAACCACAGCAACGTCTACAAGCATTTCTACTACGTCAACCCCAAGATTAATTCGTACGTCATCAGAACCTGACATAATTTGGTCAGTAGCACCAGCGCATGAACGACCAAAAGCAACTGGAGAGCCAAAGGGAGCCCCTGTTGTTGGAGTATCAACCTCAAATAATGACGATAATCTTATAATTGGGATTGTCGGTGGTGTGGTAGCGTTTATAGCTATTTTGATAGTAGTAATATGTGTTGTCAGATTGCGAATGACGTCTACTTCGTATAGAGGAGGTCCGTTAGCCAGTAGTCCGACAGCTGGAGGTCCACCCATCTGGGGACCCCCTTGGCCGGGTTACGCGGGCACGCTGCCACCACCTTCGTTATCTAATGCCACTTTGCCTCACAAGGTACAGTCTGGCCCGGGTTCAGTTAGATATTTGGCACCGCCACCGCCAGCGCCTTACTTTATAAGCATGCCTCCACACGATGAAAAAATCTATCGATAAAGTTTAATGTATTTTCTTAGGTAAGCCAGAGGTGACTTGTAAATATTAGATTTTTTCTGCATAAAGAAATGATCATATCACACTTTGAATGAATTAATATGGCTTAATTTTGTGCAAAGCTCATATCGTTATAGATATCATTTACACAGTAAATTAACAAGCTAATGTGACGTAGGTACATCTAATTTGTTGTAGCATTTTCATTGTAAAGGCTCGGACTAGGCTTGGATGCATCTAGTCATCACCAACAGACTTTAACATAATCATAATGTAAGTATAAATTAATTCTGTGAGTGTTTGATGTGAAATGGGGCAAAACATATTTTTGTACAATAGGTATTTATAAAATAATTAAGTAAGGGATGCGCAAAATCGACCATTCACAGTAATTCTTTTGTGTCTGATAGAAAATGTTGAGTCGTATTTCCGCATCTCTAAGATAATAAGCTTAAGTTAGCTTTAATTAGGAATACTTCTACAATAAAATGATATTAAGAAAATGTTAGTTTTAATTACTTCTCGTTTTTCAAGAATTTAGATATTAAGATTTTTTACAGTCATCGTGTCCACATCAAAGAATAGAGGCGCTCATGAGTCGTGCCATCAAAGTAAACGGAATTGGGCAAACCAGCCCTTTCGAGCATGACTCTCATTAAGTTTCAAAAGGAATCCTTCGAGCCCCAGGGTCTCTTTGAGTACACAAACGCTCACCGAAAACACAATCTTTTAATGTTATTCTTACATTATTAATTAGCCGGTAGGCCGCCACTCAATTTTAAATTAAATTACTCCGCTAACAGTTATACTCGATTGCCCATCCTCTCTTTTTTGTTACATTAAATCTTATATTTAATGTCCATTTAATTATTTCTGTTTCAATATATGATTTGATATCCCGGTGAGTGTTACACTAACAATAAAAAAAAAATACATAAAAATTTGTGTCCATTGAAATGAATCTGTAATCATAGTTTTAAAATCAATCCCCTTAAAACTTCACAAGACTGAAAACTGTTCTTCACAAGACATTCAAAACCTGCACTTTGGAAGCCGAGGTCTAATATTCTTTTTCCTTATTTTGTCTTTTATGACAACTGCTGCCGCCTGACCCTAGGAAGAAAGGCTGCTCTAGAACATTGGTCGATCGGCAGGTTTATCAAGTTGAAGGAGAATTCATCTTGGCCCCAGTAGATATTGATGGAGCGTACCCAAAAAACAGATCTGATATATGATAATATAAGGCTATACCACTGAAAATATCACTCAGGTTGCATTTAATCCAAGCCTAGGTTAGTTTTTCGTTGATGTGATGGAAATAGGTCTTGTAAACAACGTGCCGGGCAGGCTTTGTGAGCGTATTTCGAAATTGAATTGGCCAGTTGCGCCGTTGCAGGCTGATTTGATGAATGCCGTTTATATCGGCATATGTATTGTATTCACAGAGTTGGAATAGTATAATGCTTTGGCGTATGATTTACGATCACAGTTTTATTATCTGTTATGAAGGGAAAATCTGTTTAGTAATTTATTTGTTTGCTACCTCTTTTACTGCGAATTGTTCAGTTCCTTCAGCAGCGTCGAAGGAGATTCTTCACCAGAGCGTTAATCCAGGTTGCATCCAAAGTATCTACTTTGGTGTCCAGTGTTTGTTCTCCTACATTTTCTCTTGATTTGACTTATTCCGACGGTTGTGGAAGCTTAGACCGCCTGACCTCCTGGGCACCAAAGTTTCGCTCTTAATTTTATCTGGATTTGACATAATATTTTGACTTCGGTGGAAGCTAATGCCGCCTGGTCTCTTATTCACCAGCCGGGGTGCGAGGGATATGTCTTTGACAACCTCACCTCCGGCCTAGCACCAAGACCCACAGTCGGCGTGCGGTTTTAGTCGGTTCGAGTCCGACATAACCTCCCCTTCCGGCTCCGGCAGGGGGGGTATCCGAGGGGATTTCCGCACGAAAAAAAAAAAAAAAAAAAGAGTAAAACCTTAGCTTGACTTTCGTTCGTTAGTTAGCTGGTGAACTAACTAGCAGGTAAATTTAAGATGGCCCCGAATATTTTCGCGGGTTCTACATATACCTAGACTTCAGACCAGCTTCTCAGTCATCTTCAGTTCATCAGTTTTGTTATACGTATACTTGTGGTAGGGGTACCGGTTCATTGATTTATCCATAATGTTACAGTATGGCGCTGCCATCAAAAGTTTATTGGCAATAAAGTAATATAATTTGAAGTTAGATATTTCTTGAAATTTTAACTTTATTAACTAGAGAATAATTCTAATATTTTAGTGAGCATTTCCTTTTAGGTGATGGTATACCTTGAGTATCTATAAAATATTTAATGGCACTAATAAGTATAGGTATAATATAATAATAATAAAAGATATTATATGTATAGGTAGATGATCGAACTTTTTACTTTAACTGCCTTTATTTTCATCGTTGTTATAACAAACCATTTATTCGTTCTTTTGAATATTCTTTCATGTGCTGTTTTGGTATTAGAATAAAATTAACATCTAGTTTACGTCTACCATGATAATTGCTTTAAATTTATTAGCAATTTTTCTTGTAAGTGTGTGTAAATACAGGCGATGTCCTTTTCCAAACTCTAGTTTATCACTTTACGAATCATCCGTTCAGTGATAGGTGTGAAAGTGTAGCAGAGAGACAGGCAGAGTTATTTTCTCATTTATAATATTTTTATAGGTGAATAAAATTATAAATTTACCGAACAAACTTGACGCAGACCTCTTAAAAAGTTATATTGAAATCATACGCTATTGGTATGTCAGGCTGTGATGTAGGAATAAAGGCCGCGTATAATCACAAAACATCTCAAAGTCCAACAGTAGTCTTTCCTTCTGTGCACAGATTACGATATAATACCACTATTATACGCTCTCCTGAGTTAACAAAGGCTAAACAAAAGATTTTTTTTAATCCTTTGCGCGAGAGGGATTTATTGACTGAGCTCACTGTCAACACTGACTTGAAGCCATTTGGCTGCCTCCCTCGCTCCAATTGTCGACAGATCGATGTTTGCGAATCGCTCATACTTTTATTCAAAAAGTCCTGTTGAAAAATTCTACCCGCATTTTTTAACTGAAAATGGAACGTTGTTCACTTTACGGATTGCATCAAAACATAGAATTTCAATTTAACATCACCTGCATACAGGATTAAGGTTAGCTAAATTTGTATTAGCTTGCGGGTGTTTGCATTTGACTTTGCATATAGAGCACGGTGTTCCAATCTAAACAAGGTGTTCCAATAAAGGGCTTTGTTTGTTATTTTTGATAATGGGTTTTTAAAATTATGAGTCCCTTGAAACTCAGTCTCATT
Organism: Eilema sororculum; assembly: GCA_914829495.1. NCBI lineage: Eukaryota > Metazoa > Arthropoda > Insecta > Lepidoptera > Erebidae > Eilema > Eilema sororculum. The sequence continues at coordinate 17,640,275 of OU618545.1, read as the reverse complement.
GTCTGCCTATACGTGCACTTATACGACTTTGGTTGCTTTTGATTTTTTCTTCTTCTTCTTTGCGTTAATCCCAGTCGCATCCGAAGCTTTCAGCTTGGAGTTTGGGGTCTGTTTTGCCAGTTTAACTGCGGATTTGGCTGAATTTCGATATTTTCTGTGAAGCGACTGCAACTGACCTCCACAACCCAAAGGCGATATCGAAGCATTGCAGTTAAACCAGTTGTTGAACTTTTGAGGGCTCCAACTACCCGTAACGACTGCCATAGACGTTCATATGGCAACCGACCAACGGCTTAACGTGCTCTCCGAGGCACAACCAGACCAATGCAAATACCCGTACTCATGCATACAAAATAATTGTACTGAGCGGGGATTGAACCCACGCCTCCTGCGTAGACTACACTTTGGTTACTTTTAAGTATTCAAGATTTTTCTTCTTTTTTCTCAAGAAGTTTGATAAGGCCATATTGATGATTAGATGGAATCTCACGTCGTCTGTGATGTAAAAAAGGTTCTAAAATAATTTTGTGGCGAACGTAAATTAGGTAATAGTTCTAGATTAGAAGATCCAGCAATATCTAAACACATGTGAAGAATGAATAATGTGATTATTCATTTCACCTATTTCCATTTCTTCGCAGTAAACATCAACATTCCCTTATACCATCAAAATTTATTTCGTCACAATTGAACACCATTCACGTTTATTTGTCTACAAATAACACGTTACTCGTAAATACCTTTGGGTTCAGTAAGTACGTGTAGCAACTGTGTTCAAATATTTGTTCAACTATCACTCTAAGTTATGCGCCTCTGGTGTAATAACTATGAATGTGATCGATCAGATACGTGGCTGCCAAATGTGTAATTACGAATTTGGGGCAAACGTGGATATCAGGTAACCAGTTGGTTGATGATTAATAAGGTTTACTTTAGTAAACTGTGATATAATAACCGGGAAATTTACAGGTACAAATTCTAGGTGTAATAATAATATAATAATAATAATAAAGCCTTTTATTTACACCAAATCTAAGTTACATTCCAAATGCATTAGTATGGTTAGTAAGTTTGATTATAATCTAGTTGTTTTAGTACACTGTTAGTCTATTTTCCTTCAGAAATTAAATTTGGGACCCTTTTTTGGGTAAAGGCCTCCTCCATCCCTGTCCATATATCCCTATCTTGGCTTTTTTCCATCCATTCTGTTCCTGCTATTTCTGTTATGTCGTCTTTCCATCGTTTGATTGGTTTTCCAACTCTTCTTTTCCCTGTTGGCCCTTTCCATTGAGTAGCCACTTTTGTCCATCTGTTGTCCTGAGTGCGGGCGATATGACCTGCCCATCGCCACTTTAGTTTAAGAGCCTGTGTTAATGCATCTGTAATTTTTGTTTATTTTTCTTATGATTTAACTCCTTATTTTTTGAATTTTATTATTCCTTATTATACCTTATTTATGAATAGAAAGAAGCCTCCTAAATATTCGCAAAATTCAAATTCTAGGTGTACGCAACCTAGCGTTAAATAGTAGGTATAATGATTATACAAATCAGGTGAATCTTGATGTGCAGCATTTTAAGCCAGAGGAAATTAGTGTGAAGATTATAGATGGCTATATTCATACTAATATTATAAATGAGAAATTAACTCTGTCTGTCTGTCTGTATGTTACGCTTACACGCCTAAACCACTGAACCGATTTTGATAAAATTTGGTATAGGGGTAGATTAGACCATGAGAAAGGATATAAGCTATGTTTGGTCGCGATAATCGACATCCAAGCGGGCGAAGTCGCCGGCGAAAGCTAGTTGGCTATATTGTTGTGGAGGCTCAGCATGAAGGGAATGAAACCAGCATGGTTTCATTTCTCGACAGTTCACGCGTTCGGTACGTGTTGTACTCCTGAGTCTGAGTCTGAATCTGATGATGTGTTGGTCGTTACTGCTCCGAGAAAGTTTTCACCAGTGGTTGAGGGTGAACGCCAGATTCCCATCACTCAAACTGGGTCGGTGCGCACGGAAACGAAAGACCAGGTCATTAGTGATAAGTTGTGGTCTTCTTATAAAATGATTTTAGTTTCCTCCACTGATTGATAAAATAAAAAAGTCTTTTAAGTCTTCTTCTGAGTACTCTGAAAATGTCTCACTTTGAAACGACTATAAAAGCGAGGCTCTGGCACGTGTACATTGTTTTGAAATAATCTATGCTTGGTGAATTTGAGCTCGTCCACCCTGTGCTATACTCAAAGAACACCCAAAAAACGAGCACAGAGTATTTATTTTGAAGACATTTTATATCCAAGATATATATCCGGAGAGATCCCGAGGTAAGTATATGAAGGTTTGGTACATGCAGGGAAATAAAGCATGTCCATTTGCTTCTTAGAAATCTGAGATTAAGCATGATGGTTGGCTATTTCAGCTCTAGCTTATTTATTTTGATGAATTTAGGTAGGTACCTCGTAGACGTTTGCACAGAAAAGGAGTAATGCGACGAACATAATATGTGGCATGGATAAGGCGTAGACGCAATTTTGCATTGATTCTGCCGTACGCCATAATGCTATTACTTGTATAGTTGCCTATTTGATATATAGTTGCCATGCTATTTGATATGTCCCAAGAGTAATGATTCTTTTTGTCCAATTTTGTACATAATCGCGGTGTTAGATATAGACAAAGCATGTGATATATTAATTTGACAAAGTATACCATTACTAAGATCGTAAGAATAAACAAAAAGCACACGGTTTCTCTAGAGCTATCTTAGAATCACGCAAGAATGCAATTAAATAGAACGAAGCAGTGAAAGAAAATATTAAGTTTAAAGGCGGCCATAAAAATTTAAAAAGGAAAATGGTTAAGCAGCTTTTGATGGGGCTTAGGATTTGTATAATGTGCTTGAAGTTATTGTTTTAAACTGTTTAATTTGATTTGAATTGTCGATTAGAGCACCGAGACCATTCTATTACATCGTGAATGGCGCCATTGCGGCAGTGCTTACATGTAAGTGTTTCGATAAGGCGTTCTGTATAGCTAATGTGGGCTGTTCTCTTATCACTTAGTTCTATGTTATGAAAGGTTCTATGCTACATACACGCTTCCGAAGGCAGAAGGCAGAAGTGTATTAGCAACCACATTTCGCCAACATTGATTTTCGGTCACACGGAATAGGGGGCCTATTGCCGTCAAGCGAATTGAGGTTCTATGTTATGACAGTAGAGGTAGTGTGTAGGGACAGAATCAGATGTTGGCGCCCCCGAGTAGCCTTCCTCTTTATCTTAGCTTAGCTCTTAGAAGAGCCACTGTCGTCTGATTCTTAACCCCGACATTGTTAAGACCTGAAGGTCTTGAAGTGGCCCCATAATCTTCAATGTCCGAGTCCGACTACATAGTATTACATTTTGACACTCCAAGGCAAATATCCTTATCGCTGTATCGCTTTTCAAATATTATATTAAAAAGGCCAAGTTATCTCTAACTCTAAGGTCATACTTATAACATTTTCAACTATAAACGAATTTCACTTTCACAGTAAATAAATCGTTCTACCTGTAAACGTTTCCTACCACTGATTTATTTTCAACATAACTCATAAAAATAGCATATATTTCTTTTTCACCCTTCTTAAACACAACAGCCTTTCACAAATAAAACCTTTTAAACCACAATTTTTTACGGCTCATATACAATCGTCCCACGCACCTTCGCACTGAACGTAAACACTTCTATCTATCTATGCTAGTAATATAATTATTGTAAAGTGGTTGTCTATTTGTCTGTTTGTCCGCGATGGACGCAAAAGTTACTGAACGGACTTCAATGCAGTGTTTTTGTTTGAAAGCTCTAAGTCAGACTTAAATACTTTTGTTTCATCGCAATCGGTTGAATAGAACAATAAAAAAATAGGAGATATAAGCAAAAGTTTTTTTTTATACAGGGCACGTCAATTTTACTTCACCTCGCCTGATGGTAAGCTGGTAAGGCAAAGTCTCGGAAAGAGGGTCACCATCGTAAACATTACCATGTTAACAGTGGTGGCACTCAGCTTGACGGCCTCATAAGATGCCTTTTCACGCCCCGCTTAAAGGACCCGGAACTGTAGGAAGAAGGAAACACGTGAGCTGGCAGGGAGTTCCAGGTCTTAGTGGTGCGACATAGGAACGAGTCGCGTTAACTGACATCCGCGTAGGCAGAGCCGCGGGTATAGGCTAGTATTATTGACTTTTTCTTAGCTATACACTTTTGCTATAAATTTTAACACTGGCATGTGCTATAAGGCGGACTACAAACGAATCTCAAAGAACCTATCGTACGCAATGGCGTGCAGTGAAGCGTATGATTGGTGAAAAAACGTTCCATATAAACTGTGCTTCTTTAACAAATTGTCATGGCAACAGTTTTATGGCCTGAGATTGTCTAAATTGTTATTTGAGATTGTAATTTTACATTGGATGTGGAATTTATATATGAAGTAGAATGACTCCTTTTATCCACGTTCGTAACTGATCTTTGATAATATACAGCTACGAACATGGAATATTATCTTTCGATGATTACGAGCTACGAAAGAAGAATTAAACTGTCGTTTACGTTACATAAAGCATAATCAACTACGACGTCAAATCATCCGTTGAATAGCACACCTATGAGTCTACGGCCAAGGCTAAGGCTTTCTAGATGGTGTACCCACAGTGGGTGCACCCGTTAGCAAGCCTGTGCAAGCAACTGAGTTTGGTTTGGGTTTTGGCTCCTCTATTGGCTAACACATTTGTTAGACAACAGACGAGACCAAGGTTTGCTAGATGGTGCACCCACAGTGGGTGCACCCCTCTAGCAAGCCTGTCCAAGCAAGTGAGTGGCTTTCACACTCAAAATACTATGCAGGTGGTCCAAGTCATAATAAAAACATGATAAGCATCCCAAATGTCAATAGACTTACCAGTATTTGATAAGCACGCTATGACACACGAGTATATCTACGTTCAAGTGATTGATAAATATTAAGTTACATACACCGCCTTGATTGAGCAGGTCTAAATCAAATATTAAACAGTTAATTTGGCGTTGAAACTTTGGATTCGGAGACGTGGTTGTGTAAACGTAATACGATATCGTTTTGCATATGGAGAAGTCAAGTTGCTTGTTAACGGTCCTCTAATATTCAGTAAGGGTGTAACACTCACCGGGAAATTTACCATGTTCATTATTTTTATTTGGTAACCTACACTATTAATGTTAATGACCATGTCAATCTCTAATCATATATTCAGTAAGGGGTTAATAGTGAAGTACTTCTATGTAATTAGGCTTCACTATTTTATGATCAACGGTATCTGAAATGGCGGCTCGTATCATTGGGATTTTAGATTAGATTTTTTTTATTTTACACTACTTATATTCTTCCTACCTAATAATTTTCACCTTAACGTCTTACCATCAAGGGTACAGTGAATTTACGGACTGAAAAATAGAGTAAAAAATTCATGATAGGCTCGCAGACTGGTAGGGTAGGTTTGGGTAATACTAGGAGGCAGTCAGACAAAGACATAACAAAATCTTTTCTTCAAGTAGATGAAAATAATACCTACAAAGTGCACGCAATAAACCTAGAAATTCAAAACGAATGGTTAACACTAGGTGAATTTTGTATTCCCATAGCCTTAAAATGGCGTACCTTAATATACGACTGGTCACCGGCTCTCCTTAAATTCTATCTCAATGCATTCCAGTTGACCCTCCCCGACCAAAGCAATCTTGTCAGATGGGGAAAAGCCACAGATAAAACATGTAACTCATGTGGTGAAGCAATCGGTACTGCTAGGCACCTACTGGTGGGTTGTAGGACGCTATTAGACCGGGGTCATTACTCGCGCTGACATGATAAGGTATTAGAAATCGTACGTGAGGCGGTAAGTTTGGCGGTAGCTAGAGCGAAAAAGGGTTTAACCACAAACCAAAGAAATGACGTCGCGTTTGTAAAGGAAGGCTGCTCAAAAAAGACAAATCAAAAGCCGTACTCAATTTTGATAGGAGCCGCTGACTGGACATTACTCGCAGATTCGTTTGAGAAACACTATGAAATACCGGAGGATGTTTGTGCCTTGTCATCCAGACCCGATATATTCCTATTTTCAAAACAGCAAAAGCGTGCAGTACTAGTAGAACTCACAGTACCGTGGGAAACTAACATACCTAAAGACCACGCTATAAAAATAAACAAATACTTTGACCTGACCAACGAGTTAACCAAAAATGGCTATGTGGTTAAACTCTACGCCGTGGAAGTAGGAGCAAGGGGAATCCCAGCTAAATCCCTGTATAACTTATTTAAAGACCTCGGATTACCAAGAGCTTCAGAAAGCTCTTTACTCAAACGAATATCTAAAACGGCGTTGATAGGATCTTACCAAATTTGGATAGGTAGAGGGGGTAACACGACTGACGGTGGAGGTGAGCGCTGATGCATCACAAGGTGGCCACCCTAAACCTACACCTGGGTCGCAAGTCCCAGGCGCCGTCACAGTGTTCCTCTCTGTACCACGCCATGGACCCGGCGACCGCACGGTGAATCCATGGAATGCTAAGAACCGGATCTCTCTCTGATATTAATTTCAGAACATTATGAACAGAGATTTAAAAGTCATCCTAATGTAACAAAGCTACTAACACAAAACTACAAAAAGATGTTGTCTCTTGTTCCAAATAGGGAGATTTTTTGTGTCACTTGGGTGGCAGACAAGCACACGGTCCACCTCAAGAAAAGCCGTATCGTGGTCTAAGGTCGTATACAACACCAGGGGAGTCACTGTAAGAACCTTTTAATGCCTTTCTTGAAGAACCCCATACTACATTATATAGTCGCTTCGAAAAACCACGGTGGGAGTTCATTCTACAGCTTAAGCGTGATGTGCTAAAGAACACGCTCTGAAAAGTGAACCCTTCACCACATCCACTAAAAGCCAAAGGCTGATCGCAGATATAAATTGAAACACAAAAATCAGGGCATGCTTTTTTACGTTATTTTCATAGTTATGGTCATGTCAATGTCATTTGTTGCGGCTGTGGTTAACTGTGATATGCATACGTGACACACGCGCCTTCTGCTACGACCGATTGCATCACAGATAAATCGCTTAGCAACAAACAGAGCTAGTAAAGAAGTAAATGTGCATAGTTTTATGGTAAACTAGCTGTTGCCCGCGGCTCCGCCCACGTGGATGTCAGTTATCGCGACCAAACCTATGTCCTTTCTCAAAGTATAATCTACCCCTATCCCAAATTTCATCAAAATCGGTTCAGTGGTTTAGGCATGAAAGCGTAACATACAGACAGACAGACAGACAGAGTTACTTTCACATTTATAATATTAGTATGGATTAATTCTCACAATTCATTTGTAAAAATGTATCCGGACACAATTTTATATTGGTTGCTTTAAAACTCATAAGCTATGTACATATTTTGAGACAATAAAAAACCTTTCTCAATAAACATTGATTTCTTAAATTATGTGTACTGTCAATGTGTAATGTGGATGACTTAAATTACGTATTCTCAATTTTTTATCACAAACAATCCCTATCTTATATCATCATTCAATATCACCTCGCCTGAAGGGAAGTTCAAGTTCAAGTCTCGAAAAGAGGGTCACCGTTATAAACATGTAGCATGTTAACAATGGTGGCAGTCCGCTTGAAGGCCTCATCAGACGCGTTTTCACGCCCCGCTTAAAGAACCTGGGACTGTAGGAAGAAGGAAACACGTGAGCTGGCAGGGAGTTCCAGGTCTTAATTGTACGGCATACTCGTAGTAATGATTCACCGAACTGTTTGTTTCTTGATGGAAAAATATTCTTTCTAGCAGTTGTTCTCCCTAGCAGTGTGTAGCATACTGCATGCACGTTAATGAAGCTCCATTTACAGCAAATTACGACATGCATGTACACTGCGTACTTAAATGAAATTGCACAACAAATGAAAACTCCGGAAATATAATAAACGATCACTTACAGTTGATATTAACATTAAAACAATTTTAAATTCACAGTAATGCTTCAGAATTAATTCATATTATGTGAACTAGTTAAACTCTTTAATAGGCATGCTAGCATATGTATGCTGCTCCACATTGCTAGTTATTTTATTCCTTTGTCGCTGTTAATACTAACCAGCCCCAATTATACTTATCGAACTCTAACAAATACAATAAACTGTTTTTAAATATAAGTAAAATAACAACACCGCGCTTTGCACGAAATACAGATCCCGCGACCCACGGGAATCCAGACTGTAATTCGGCCAAATTTCATCCCGATTCGTCCATCCATTTTGCTGTTAAAGAGTACCCACCTACTTGTTAACCATCTATCTATCTTCAGTAATTTTCACATTTATTAGATTTGTTGTGGAATATTTATTTATTTATTTCTTATGTCTGAAAAGGGAAGTACTACAGAAGTAGGTAGGTACAGCAGTACAGAACCGAAGAACAGAATCAAGGAAGAACTACTCAACAACTGTTTTGCACCTAAATACATTTCTTTTCAAATGAAACAAGTTCAAATTGGTTCGCTCGAAATGAAAAGTTAGGAGCAAGAACAAAAGCGCAAGAGGATCGTGTTTAACAAGAACTATTAAAGCGGAATCAGCGAAAAAGTTAAAATTAAAACTCGTTCCTTGGGTAATAACAGCCAGCTACAGTAAATGAATACTGATCCTGGAACCAACTAGTATAATAACTGAGTTTTAAAAGACAACAAAATTTGTATAAACTTATCTCGGGTATACCTCAGGACACGTAACAGCATCATCATCATTGGACACGTATCTTGGACGGCTGGAGGCCTTGGCGAAATTGTTAATAATAATTTATGCTTGATGAATTTGAGCTAATCAACCGCCGCAATCCTCGTACTATCCTCAAAAGACTCAATAAACGAGTACCGCGCGTATACAGCACATTTTGAGCTCATTTTAGGTCCAACATATATTGTCCCGAGAAATATTTGGCCGAGCAGGGATGGCTGATCAGTGCTCTGGTCCTCACGAATACTCGTAATAACTGATACACGTAGATTCACTGTGCGGGTGCCAGGTCCATCGTGTGGCAGAGAGAGAAACCTGAGCAGATGCCGATTTCTACCAAACTACGGCTACTGTCAACCACTGTTAATGCCCAGAGAATTATTCAGTAACCTTCACGTACCGATAGCGTATCCTTGTCGGATCTTGGACTATTTTTCACTCAGTCTAACATTACCAGAGCTAACTGCAATGCTCACAGGCTACTGGGACTAGATGGGAGTATTATCCTATTCTACTTCCTACTAAAAAAAAAAAAATATACATATGATACCTTGTGAAGATGTTAGGATGTTTGATAATAAATCATACTCTAACGGCTGATCGGGCCCTGTTGAAACAATAGACCATAGACTTATCGTGTCTTTACAAAGTCTAGTCTTTTATCCCGGGAATAGGTTCCCATCGGTTCGAAATTCCATACGGGTTGAGCATCGGACTACTAGTTCCAAATATTTTAAAGACGTATAATAAAACGAAATGATAAATACTAGTAATAAACCATTATCTTTTATCTAACTAAAGGTACGCACAGACTGGCTCGCCGTTCAATTTGCACTAAAACGCGTTGCCCTCTTATATAAAGTAAGTATATGAAGAGAAAAAAATTACGACTCTCAATGTCTATTACATATAAACGAAGATCAATCTTTCCGTATTTTTTAATATTAAATTTCCGAGTGTCGACAATCTGTTCAATCAAGTTCGTTACCTTTCGATTGACTTTGTCATCGTTATGTGTTTTTAAAAATGGCCGTTCAAATAAAAAGCTCGCTACCGATTTTATGATGATCCTAAAAATTTCACGTCATTATCGTATAAATTGATGATTTGGAAGAATATTGTAAAATTCGTTAGTCATCAATCATCATCCTTGCGTTAGTCCCGGTCGCATTTGAGACCTACTCATCGGAATCCAGGATTCGCCTCTTCAAATCTAACTGCGAAGCGGCTAAACTTCGATATTTTCCGTGAAACGAATTGACCTTCAAAACCCATAGGTAATATCCAGCAATATCAAAGATATCGAAGAATGAGTTATTGGACTTCGTTATCCAGATATTCGTGTGATAGGTATATAATGAAAGAGTACACAGTAATTTTAATTTTAAAAAGTAAATTGTGATGGTGTGGGAACGTCAACTCTTCAATATGTAAGTATCCTGATGTAGCTTATAATTATTTATTTTGGTAGCAGTCCAAAATCGTTTACCATGCTCATTATTTATGAAACAGTGCATCATATTTGTATTCAAGAGACTATTCAAGTATTAATGCTAAAGAAACTCCAGATAATGAAATAAAACAATCCTGAAAGTTTTCAGTTAACGTTTGTTCAGTGTTATTACCTGAAATCTTAGTCTTGTCACGTGAAGGAGCTCAACTATGCTTTTAAACATTAAATGTTTCATGTGACTTGGGACTTTGTCAACTTGTTCGAAAGGCTGAAGTGAATTCCTCTACCTCCTCATTTTCACAAAGGAAATAAACCTCCTGCTGTTTTAGCCGGTAATGTGGTGTATATTGTGTCTAAGTTCTCGTATTTAATACTGTGTGACCTAAATAAGAAAGTGGTAGAAGTAAAAACTTAAATTAATAATTTAAATATGAATAATGTGGGTGTTAATTCACCTCTGCGTAACCTTCCGGTGATAAAGTTGCGAGTACATTTTTTTATAAAGGACACGTCAATTTGACTTCCCCTCGCCAAGATTGTAAGCTAAAGGCAAAGTCTCGGAAAGTGGTCACCATCGTAAACATGTACCATGTTAATTCTTACCACTCTTACCACTCAGCTTAACGGCATCATCAGACGCGTTTTCACGCCCCGCTTAAAGGATCCGGGACTGTAGGAAGAAGGAAACACGTGAGAAGGAGGCACGGAGTTCCAGGTCTTAATGATGCGGCATAAGAATGGGTCACTGAAACGCTTGGTTCTAGAAGTTATATTCTGCACCGTATACGGATGGCATCTTTGCCCTGCACCTGTTGTCTTGTGAAGGAAAGGAGAGGCTGGGACTAATTGGAAGAGGTCAAATCCGAAACAAGCATGACACGTCCACTCATGGCAGCGAACGCAACGGCTTCTATAATAATTTATATTTTCTATAATATATTTGAAAATGATAATCCAATAATATGCAACTAGTTTTTAAATTTGCACATGCAAGATTTGTACATGTCGAGAAATTAATTAATATTTTGTAATTTAACAGAATATGTTATTTGCATCCGAATATCGAATATCCAAATTCCACACCACAGGTTAACCAAACCGCAATTGGGTGTCTAATAACCAGAACAACCGCCACAAAAAATAAACACGTCGTAAATCCATAAAACGGTTTTACAATAATTCGATTGCACTGTTGAATTACTGGTAACAATATTTTATAAGTATATCACAAAATAACAAAAAAAAAAAGGTTCAAACTATCCAGCTAGAAAGCCCCAAGTCAATTGACGCGATAAAGGTTTAAGTGAACACTGAATATTCTGATTCTTTTATAAAAGTTATTTCTTCCATAAAATACACTTATTGCAGCGTAGATAAGTTCGAATATGCTTTCGAGAAACCAATATTGGCTTAGAATTGGCTGACTCGTTCAGTAATCTCACTACCGGTACCGGAGTAGCGGACTAAGCTTTGAATTTACTCAAAATTGAGTTTTAATCGTTTGAAAATTTTATTGCGTTGAATATTGAATACACTGTGAAAATTCTTGGAAAAAGTACTAGGTAAAATAGTTTTTACTTATTCTCACAACTGCAGATACCTACATGGAATGTTATTGTCATTTTTTATTTAAGTTTTCGGTAAGTAAAACGTGAGTGGATGAAGGGATGTAACAGTTTCAAAGTTTTGAGATAAGTAATAAACTTCAAAGTGTTAATATTATATTTGCAGGTAACTAATACGTTTTCTAACTGCTTATACATACAATATTTGACACGATAATGTAAATCATCACAAAATTATTGTATAAACCCTTATAAACCATTATAGTAATTTGCATATTATGTCTTATTCACACACAATCATTATCCTATTCCACACAACAACAACATTTTACACAACGCTATCTAGACCCATGGTAAGCTTAATTAGCTTGTGTTATGGAATCTAGAATGCGGATAAGCATACTTAGATACTTCTTTTTTAAACATATAAATATGTATATACATACAAACACCCAGACCAATGAAAATAGCCATATTCATGCATACAAATATTTGCATTGAGCGGGGATCGAACCCGCGCTTCCTGCGTGGCAGTCGCGTGCACTACCGCTACGCCACAGAGGTTATGTATTAACACTTAAGTCTAATAAATTATAATTTTGAAATTGTCACATAGGAAGTTCATCCACTGAGGTCTCTTTTATACCAGTTAGGTGCTGCTAAGCACACAGCCCATCAGATAAAAAGTGGAATATCAGATGAAAGGAATGAGAAAATAACACGCTTCAATATAATTTATATCCAGATTTAAATATGATATTATTTCATAGCTACATACGTTATCACATTCAATCAAGTGTAGTATCGAAGCTTTGTAGTACGAGATGCTCGCTGCAACGAGTATTATATCGCATCAGCGTCGGTGTCTCGAGACGGTGACTGAACACTTCAATACGGCTCACAGCGGTAGTGAGTCACGGCGATTTAGCGGGATCAACGTGTCGAGAGTATTGATGCACCCATACTGACACCTATCTCGATACTGTTAGTGAACTTTAAGCTGCTTGGCTTTTTATAGTGGCAATTTGGCGGTACTTAGTGAGTTTATAAGACTTGGGGCTTCGCATAAAATTTATACTTCTATTCGGTGCAAAGAGTTTTATATCGTGTCGGCGTCTGTGTCTCGATACAGTGAGTGAACGTTTCAAAAATGGCTCACAGCGGTAGTGAGTCACGGCGATTTAGCGAGATCAATGTGTCAAGAGTATCGATGCATCCATGATGACACCTACCTCGACACTATTAGTGAACATTAAACTGCTTGGCTTTTCTAAAGTGCCAATTTAGTGGTATTATGTGAGTTTATAAGACTTAGAAGTTCGCATAACATTCTTACTTCTTATAATCTTTTTATATGTACAATGGCGTCATTTTATTCTGTTTTTTAAGTATTATATGTTATAAATAAAAATGGACGTTGCTATAAGCAAAATGAAGTGATCTGCGATGTGATTCTTTAATCACATCGCAGATCACTTCATTTACGGACATTTTGTGGTAACTACATTCACATGTTGATATATAGGTATTCATGCAATTTACGATACTTCCTATAAACTATAACTCGCACTTTCTACCACCATGATACGCAGTCTAAATTAATAAACAATGTTTCAAATACAAGATTGATCACATTTTGTTCATTAATATGTTAACAAAGCGAAATGTGTTTCACCACATAAACGAAACGTGATTCACCACATGAACCAAATTGTGGTTTCGTGGCTAATCTTTCGGGTTTGCTCCAAAATAATGCCAATTAAATCGAGTAATTAGATGGTGTTATCTAACATTAAAATAGGAGGAATAAAGGTGCAGTAACTTTAATACTATTTGAAGGCGAGGTAATTAGGTTAAAAAATAGTAGTGAGGTTATCGAAAATAGAACTATGAGAGAAGAAATACGAAAGTAGAACACAACACACTAATCATAAGCGTACATATCTTCTTTCAATACAATTACTATGTACCTATATTGATGTACAATGATGAGGTAGGTATATCGGCATCTACTGCTGAGTGGCTTTAGAATCTGATCCTCCCTAAAAAGAATAGGCCTTGGTTATTAATACGTTGTGGTACCTAAATTTTATTAGTAGGTCTATATATGAAATTGTTAGTAATGGACTGGAGGTTGATTTACTTAAAACATTATTCCGTTCAATGTCGCATTAGGATTTAACTGAAGCTACATTCATGAATAGGATCATTAGAGCTTCGTGGAGACTGGGTACAGTCAGCCTCAGAAAAATGTTGACGTACAGAGTACGGAAAATTGACATAATTTAGTTTTTTTATTCCCTTCTGGTTGACTAATTGTTCTGATATTTGTTACACACCTTTAGTTTGGACAACAATACCACAAAAAATAATAAAAAATAAAGTTTAAACTAAAACCCGACTACCGAAAAATCACGCTATAAAAAGTGACAAACAAGAAAATACCAAGGATAGCCGTGGTCGTATGCCAGTTTTCCCTAGAGTATATTGTATTCTTAGAGTAAGTGGCATACGACCACGGCTATCCTTGATATTTTCTTGTTTGCCACTTTTTATAGCGTGATTTTTCGGTAGTCTGGTTTTAGTTTAAACTTTATTTTTTATTTAAATTATATTGGGGCCAAGTAAAGCTAATAATTTATACATATTTGAAATGTGCTCATTAAGCACTTTCATTTGATACCACACACGGTAGGTATATTTATCTGAAATTTATTTTTTAACAAAGTACCTACCTTATGAGCGCTAGAGGGCGCCACACTAGATTAAGTGCCACGTTATATAGCCTATAACCATCGGACGATCAAGCCGCTTGTAGCGATACCTCATTTGTCCAGTTCTAATAATTAGTTGAGGAGCTATGAGGGAACAAATGAACATACACACATACATACATACATAGCCTGTCAATATCATAACCCTCCTTTTGGCTTCGCTGTAGTCGGGTAATAAAGCAGTTTGATTTGCTCTAATACGAGAGTTTTAAGATCATTTTGAGACTTCATCGTCAAGATATTTATGACGCTGATTGTAGAGTTGGCAACACGTGACTGACCTCTTGTATTATGAGTTGCAAGTTGCAACATTTATTTGTATACTTAGGTGACGCTTTTGCAAATATTTTAACCGATCACATAAAATAAGAGGAATAAAAGTGGAGTAACTTTAATACTAAATGGTATTAAAGTGGATCCAAATGAAGGCAAGGGTAAGTAAAAAAAAATATAGCCCATAACTAAGTTCCCACTTGACAGCGATAGGCTCACCCCCTATTACGTGGGGCCGAAACTCATGGATGGCGAAACGTGGATGTTAATACACCTCTGTTTACCCCTTCGGGGATTTACAGGAGTGAGCATATGTATGTATAAGGTCGGTTCTGAAACTCTTTAGTGTATCAACCTGTTTGTTATGTACTCAACGTGTGAAAAACTTTTTACACAGATGCGTTAGCGAAGTGTCCCGTGATCTTATGTTAGCGATTTATGGCAAAAGTTCCCCGGCTATGGGGGCGCAATAAACAAAGTTTGTTACCTTCATACGATTAATTGTCTGGAACAAAACATTATATTATTATTATTTATTGTACAAACAAAGAGATAATGTGTGTACACTCAGTTTACTAGGATTTATTTATAAAATAATATACATACATACATGCATTATACTCAGGCCCCAAGGGTATAGGATAGGTACTAACAACATCAACAGTTGGCGTGATTAATATATGTATGTATGACAAGGTTTTGGGGTCTAAAACTGCACACATGTACTGATTGACTGTTTCTAGTTTAGGCTTCTCTGGGTCGGTGGGTTTCTCTAAGTACGTTTATCCGCATTCTAGCTTCCATGTCACAAGCTAGTTAAGCTATGCTTACCATGGCTCAAGATAGCGTTGTGTGGAATGTTGTGGCATATTTTATTATTATTTAATAATTCGAGGATTTATAGAAATGAATATATGTATTTACATTATTAAAAAAAAATGTGGCTCGTTTGCGACATGGAACGGGCCTCAATGTAAAACAACAACAGAATTTTGTTATCGAATACCACTCTGTACCAGCGCGGCGCGTGAAATGTGAATTTGATTCCCATTAATGGTACGTGTAAATTGTAAATTGACAATTTGCACATTTTATCGTTATGAAACTGTGAAATGTATTTTGTCTCATCGGAATTGTAAATATTATGTGATACAAAAATAAATTTATTACGAACTAGCTTTTGCTCGCGGCTCCACCCCCGTGGATGTCGGTTATCGCGACCAAACATAGCCTATGTCCTTTCTCAAGGTCTAATTTACCCCTATACCAAATTTCATTAAAATCGGTTTAATGGTTTAGGCGTGAAAGCGTAACATACAGACAGACAGACAGACAAGTTACTTTCGCATTTATAATATTAGTATGGATATATGGGACCTACAGGTGCACTACTGACTTGCAGACGAGATTGGGTTAGGTTTCAAGGATGTTGGTAGGACCTCGTATACTCAAATAAAAAATCATTTTTTATCTGAGTGTACGAGAATTTATATGTAGCTTTTTTTTTTTTTTTTATATAGGACACGTCAATTTGACTTCACCTCGCCTGATGTTAAGCTAAAGGCAAAGTCTCGGAAAGAGGGTCACCATCGTAAACATTTACCATGTTAACAGTGGTGGCACTCAGCTTGACGGCCTCATTAGATGCCTTTTCACGCCCCGCTTAAAGGACCCGGGACTGTAGGAAGAAGGAAACACGTGAGCTGGCAGGGAATTCCAGGTCTTAGTGGTGCGGCATAGGAATGAATCACTGAAACGCTTGGTTCTAGTAGGTATACTCTGCACCGTAAATGGATTTCATCTTAGCCCTGCACTTGTCGTCCTGTGAAGGAAAGGGGAGGGTGGGACTAATTGGAAGAGCTCGTCAGAACATTCACCATGGTAGAGACGGTAGAAAACTGCCAAAGACGCTACATCTCTACGCATCTGCAAAGGCTCGAGGGTGTTCGTGACCTCAGGATCCCCAATAATGCGGACCGCACGTCGCTGCAACCTGTCGAGAGCATCTAATAAGTACTTTGCGGAGCCGTCCCAGAGATGTGAGCAGTATTCCACGCAGGAACGCTATATTTTTAATCTTAAACTATAAAGAAAATAATAGGTACCTAGCAGACTTCTAAGATCCAATACTTAGTCAGAGAGTCAGGGTTTATAAATAGGACCTTTATACTTATATCGAATATTATATTGTAAAAATAGTCATCCAGAATATCAAAGGTTGTGTTGAAATAAAGATTTTCTTATAATATTGTTGTGCGTAGGACTTGAACTAGTCAAAACAAGGTAAGTATAGTTTTTCCATTCCTACGCAAATTGAGCAGTTTATTGTCGTTGCCTACGCAAAACAGTTTCTTGTTACTTATACATCCTAAAATAACTAGTTTGTTTTATTTTACACTAGCTTTTGCCCGCGGCTCCGCTCGCGTGGATGTCGGTTATCGCGACAAAACATAGCCTATGTCCTTTCTCAAGGTCTAATCTACCCCTATACCAAATTTCATCAAAATCGGTTCAGTGGTTTAGGCGTGAAAGCGTAACATACAGACAGACAGACAGACAGACAGACAGACAGAGTTACTTTCGCATTTTTAATATTATAGTATGGATTTCTACGCAATAGAATAACATTAACTCTGTTTGACCTCGGAAACATATCACCTAAGAGAAATGGCTTGATATTAATTCGATTGTTGACCTTGCACTTGAATCACACGCGTGAAGATTTGACATTTTTATAGTATGCAAGTAATTTTTTATCACGATGCGCAAGTGTAAAAAATTACAAATAAACTATTGCGTTCCATGATATACAATAATGATAACGGGAATTAACGCGATCATGGTATAGGTCATGAGCCGGTCAGGGAGTGATCACGGCCGGTGTAACCCCTTGTCGAAACGTCAGGCAAATCAAAGGTATGTATGTACTTATACCATGATCGCGTTAATTTCCGTTAACATTATTGTATAAAATGGTAACTTAATTCTTAAAAAATAATAATCACATGTATTTAATAAGGGCTAGTTTATTTCACGGGGGTAGAACGCACACGGTAGAATAAACTATTGATTGCAGATAGCAAGGGGGAAAGGAGACAAGGGAAAACACAAAAAAAGGAAAGAATGTGAGGCCTCAGGCAGTTTGACGAACCGTAAGATATGCCACTGCATTAGTATACTCGATATTCATTGAGATATCAGTACTTACAGGTTAAAAGTAAATAAGATCAAATAAATCGCGATAAAATTACGGTTTCGGTTCAAAATCAATAAAAATCGGTTTTATTTCATATTGACTTTAACTTTAGAAAATAACATGTTTATACTTACTTGAAGAAGCCCACCAGGAACCGATCCCCGAATTCCTTAGATAATGATCAGTATTATCTACATTCACGAGTTTTTATAAGTTTCTATTATTAAGTTAACTAACTTAATACTCGTAGAGCATTGAGAGGGTTGAGAAAGATTTGTATAAAGGTACGAAATCGTATAAATGCAACATCCTTTGACTCTTGATTCGCAGCAACGTCATTTTACAGTAATTTTATTTTTAAAGTCTTTCAGATAGCTGTAATTAAAAACGTACTTATGCGTTGAAAACCTCATTAAAATGGGTTTGTATAAAAACACGGTTACAAGATAGAATTAAAATTCGCATACCGAATGAAAGAGGTCTCGTTACTGGAATGCTCTAGACATTCAAATGAGTATTTTGTCCCATTTTTGAATACGTAGGAGGTATTTCAATTCATTTTCACTATTTTCAATTTGAGTCTTTAATGAAATATGGGTTACATGCAAACATCGGTTTTTATGGTTCGTTTGTCCTCACTACGAATGGCTCTTATGTTTGTATTGTCTATCGTATATCCAGTTTTGTGGGTACAGAAAGGAAGCTCCCCAATACTCAATGTTTATCTCGCATACTCAACCTCAACAAGAAAGGTAACATAATCCTGTAAATACGTAAGAACATTGTCCAAATCAAAAGAACAAAGCAAACGACTTTTGAATTTACATTAGCGGTGTTACCTACTCCCCAAATCTCCAAATAATGACGTCAAATGTACATACCGTAAGCATTTAGATAATAAGAAGTTCAAGAGGAAACGAACATCAGCTAAGTGCCTTTTGGCTACGATTACGAAATACGCGAAGAGATAATAAAAATCCGTTATATTTTTTCTACAGCGGTAAAGAATATTTCGCGAAATGCTCGCGGAGGCATTTTGCGATTTCAAATTGTAGGTATTATGTTCGTGAAAACGTCGCTATCTCTATATTACATTCCATCGTAAGCCTTCGCTTAGAATATACTGGAGGAGCACGCCATGCGCACATATTGTAATATTTGAGAATCAGCAAAAATATCGTATTATCGTCGTAAAGAAATTGGAGACGCCCAAATTGTAATCGAACAAACAAGGGCAGGCACCGGGCCGCTTAAAATTTATTCTCCAATAAACATTGCGACGTTGTTTTGGTAAGTTAATGAGAATCAGTTCGATCAAAGTGATCGGGTGAAGTCTTGCGTCAACGAAATCAAATTACAATCAAAATATGGAACAACTTTAATAAGATTCCATTGTTTTAAGGGTGTTAATGAATATTGAAAATTATCGATTATCTTATACCTAGGCGCACATACCTGGACCAAATCGGGGAAGTTTTAGAAAAGGGGCAGGTCAGGAGTACCCTAAACCGACGAGCATGCATAAAGAATGTAATGAGAGTAAATGAGGCGAGAGTTGTATGTCAGGATCGTAGCAAATGGAGATCCGTGACCTCTGCCTACCCCTATGGGAAACAGGCGTGATTTTATGTATGTATGTATGTATGTATTGATATCTCGAATATATAATGTAAATATCTGTTGTTATAATGTTTGTAACGTGTTTTTTAACATTTGTATTGTAAGAACGTATACTAAAATACCTATGCTATTTTCACCAGTGGCTGAATTATTATTTTTCGCTGTAAGGGATAATATGCATCGTTGTTTTGGTGCCATATACTAGAGAGATCATATTTTATGGCTAAGTCTAAGTGTAAGTTTTGGAATTCTTTACTGTTTGCCTGTCTGTCTGTTTGCGTAGAACCCGAAATATGTATAAGTCTCGTTAATATTGAGATTATAAGCAAACATATCTCATCACATATAAGGCTAGTATACAAGTATTTGCCAGATTTTTTTAGATTACCTTTCCCATAAGTTTATTTTATTGCAAATACATGTATGGGCCCCATAAGTAACGTATGGATTGGGGCACTGCATCGACCCCTGTCACGAATTATTGCTTTACTCCCCACATGATAAGGAACTATTGGGTCCAAAACTAATTCAGTGCGCTCAAAATATATGTTAAGGTAAGGTTGATGTCATATTTATGTTCATATACCTATTTGCTTTTTTTCTATCGAAAATAGCTAAAAAATACAGATCAATTCCCAGATGGGTTGATATTGCAGATGACAGTACAATTGTTTTTACGGGGAATAATAAAGTGAAATTAGAGCAAGATGTAAATATGACATTAAACGATACAATTAATTGGTTGACATTAAATAATTTAAAATATTAATATTGACAAAACAAATTTTATGACATTTTGAAATAGAGTGAACAATTAATTATCAAATATTGACATGAAGTATCGCCCTTAAAGAGGGATATAAAGGGAATGAAAATTTGAAATGATTCAGGTGTGGCTCAATAGCTCAGTTGGAAGAGCATTCCCCCTGTAAGGGAAAGGTCGTGAGTTCAAGTCTCACTTGAGCATTTCATTTTTTCCGATGTTTTTCGAACTTAAAAGTTAGCATAATGAATGCTATAAAAAATTCATTCAAATTAAGTATTTTAATAATAAAATTACTGAGTTAGAAACATCGAAGTTTTTGGGTCTCAATATTGATAACAAACTACGCTGGAACAACCATATAGAAGTAGGTACTATGTAAGAAAGTTTCTTCATTTTCATATGCACTTAACATGCTCAGAAAATTAGCTAGTCAAGATTCTGACGGCATATCATGGTTATGTTGCTCCTCTCTTGAGATATGGTATCATAAGATAAGATATGTATAAGATAAGATAAGATGAACATGTTCTGGGGCAATTCTATTGTGGCACAAAAGAGGTCTATTAGGTCTATATGCCATTTAAAACCGACAGACAGTTGTATATTCTGCATCTATTTAGAACATTAAATAGTAAAAGAAAAAAATATTAACTTTATGCATACCATCAAACAACTAATCATTATACATCATCATCATCATCATTATACATCAAACATTATCATCAACATCAACACAAAAAATTTTGTGTATGGCTCCACGTATTTATAATAAATTGCCAAGAAGAATAATGGAGATTACAAAATTAAACGTATTTAAAAGAGAAATTCAGAATATTTTACGGAGCGAATGTTATTACACGATAAATGATTATTTAAATGACAAAATATTAGATTATAAGTCAATTAGAAGTAAATTAAAATTCTATACCTTCATTGATTACTTTGACTTTGACATTTCACTTCTACATTATTGTATAGCTCTAACTTTGACATTATAAATTATGGTTATTTGTAAATTTGTAACTGACTAATTTTAATGTTAGATATATATTGCAAGAAGGCGATTAATAAGTTGTTTATGTTGAGCACGAAAATACTGAAATGTACAGTCAACTACAAAAGTAGCTTAACAAATTATAATTTATTGAACACTGTGGCCCCTTTCCCCCCCCCCCCCCCCCCCGCCGGAGCCGGAAGGGGAGGTTATGTCGGACTCGAACCGAATAAAACCGCACGCCGACTGTGGGTCTCGGTGCTAGGCCGGAGGTGAGGTTGTCATAGACATATCCCTCGCACCCCGGCCGACCCAGGGCCATCCCTTACGGTCTGGCCCTCCTCAGGAGGGGGGACAACGGTGTCCCCAACTCGCCCCCGGAATGGGGAGGCGCGCTTTTCAGCGCGCCGCCGCCGTGGCCTGCTTCTGTTGGGGTGACAGGCGGCTCCACCCGTCACCCCCAGGCCCGCGCTCATGGGGGACGGAGGTCAGTCAGTGCCCTCCGACGACGCCCGAGTTGCCTGCGCGCGCGGGCGTCGCGATCCGCGAGTCTTTCTCGCTCGCGCCGCCTCTCCCGCTCCGCCATCTCCTTCACGACCATTACCTGCTCGCTGAAGGAGACGCCGGCCGCCCACGCGTCCGCGCAGCGGACCATTGCTGTGAGCAGGGTGGCGAGGGTGAGAACTCTCACTCCCAGGGCCGCCACTAGCTCCCGCCTCGGTCCGGCCCATGCCGGACACTCGGTGAGCGTGTGCAGCCCCGTGTCCTCGCTCGCGTCGCAGTGATGGCTCTCGGACGTTGGCTCCTTTTCGATCCGACACAGATATCGCCCGAAGCACCCGTGCCCGGTGATAATCTGCGTCAGTCGATACGAGAGGCTGCCATGTGGCCTCTCGAGCCATTCCCCCATGATGGGCCTTACCGCCTCTATGACGGCATGCCCTGCGCGTCGTTGCTCAAGTCGTCGCTCCCACTCCGCCACCATGATCCCGTGGAGCCGGGACCTCTCGGCCCGAATGTCTTCGGGCTCGGGATCGTAGCCCCGCTCCCGCGCCTCCTTACGGAACCGATACAGTGCCGCAAGGGATCTCGCTTCCAGGATCCACGGTGGCGATCCGGCTAGGAGACTCGCCGCTTCAAAGGATATCGTGCGGTACCCCCTAATGGCCCTGCAGGCCATCGTCTGCTGCGGCGCATGCAGCAGTTGCACGAACCTGGCCTGCAGGGCGTCCGCCCACACGGGGCACCCGTACAGGGCCATGGACCGCACGACACCCGCGTAGAGTCTCCTGCAGGAGTCCTCTGGGCCCCTCAAGTTGGGCAGCAGCCGCATCAGCGCGTTAGCTGACACCAACAGTTTGGGGCGCAGACTTCGGAAGTGCTCTCCGAGGTCCCACCGACCGTCGAGTACGAGCCCCAGGTATTTCAACCGGGGCTTGATGTCGATGGGAGTACCTCCTACTGTCAAGCTGGATCCCGGGGGGTGGCCTGCGCCGAGGACCATGAAAGAACAAGGCCTCGGATTTGTGCAGAGCCACCTCGAGACCCAGCCGCCGGATCCGATCCACGACTTGAGCAACAGCGGTCGTGGCCCTCTGGGTCGCCTCGCGGTGTGTAGCGCCACTCACCGTCACTAGCGTGTCGTCCGCGTAGCACGTGACGGTGGCCCCGAACGCAAGCTCACCGCGAAGCACCCAGTCGTATCCGATGTTCCACAGGAGCGGCCCCAGGACCGATCCCTGTGGGACACCGCACGACATCTCACGCCTACCGACGCCGGTCGCACTTGGGTAGATGACGGCCCTCTCCGTCAGGTACGCCCCGACTATGCGGCGGAGGTAGAGAGGCACATCGTGGTACACGAGCGCCTCCCTGATGCAACTCCAGGGCAAGGTGTTGAACGCGTTGGAGATGTCCAAGGACACCGCCAACATCACCTCGCCCCGAACACTGTGGCCCCTAAACCTTACATAAAATTGTGAAAAAAAAAAAAAAAAACATTGAATATGTAAATTAAGTTTGTCTTCTGGGAATCATGACAGACAGATGCATTCCATTATAAGAAAGATTTGTAAAATATTTTAGTGTTAATCAACTTATGGCGTTGACTGTACATTTTTACACTTAATTTTAATTTCTAAATTACTAATTCATAATTATAAATAATTATAATATGTTGAATTTCTGTCATTATTGTCATAGTATGTGTCATTATTGCATGGCAATCTGGCTAAAATATGGTGGAATCCAATTGTATTTCCTGTAACATCTTAGTTTACCCATATATCGCAATAAAATAAATTTGAATTTGAATAAGTGCGATAATTATTGAATTGAAACTTGGCATTTCAATTCAATATGTATATTGAAGAATTGAATAGATTTTTACGATTGTAAATAAATGTTGACTTGCTGCTTGCGCATCCGAATAAAATGCTTATAAATGCATCTGCACTTCTAGATTGAGTTTTTGGTTCATTGCAAATGACTGAAGCATAATGAGCTTTTTATACATGATGCCTACAGCTACTTTCTATCATCGCACCGCTCGCCATAGACAGGGAATTCATCCCCATACATTGCATCCGAATACGGTGCGCACAAAGGAACTTCATCCCACGTACGCTCAAGCTGTGGAATGAACTCCCTGCTATGGTTTTCCCAAGCGACTACAATATGGGGTTCTTCAAGAGGGGCATTAGAAGGTTTCTTCAGGGTAGGCAGCGCGAGTGTAACAAAAAAAAAAAAAGTTTCTTAAAACAGAATGAACACTAACCTATTTGCTTTAGGCCTATGTAATCGAATAGGTACTGTCTTAATTTCTTAATATAGTATTCCAGAACACTTTATTAATCATTATATTCCTTAAGCAGGTGCTTACAACAGTTAGATCAAAATTCAAATAACCTATATTAAAACATAGCCTATCCATAATACGGCCTTTCTTCCATTTTCATAAAACTTGGTGGTATTAAAGTGTCGGTATTCAAGGGCCTCGCAATTTGGCCCGCGTCCAGCTGCCATCCTGCCATATTACTCTGTTAGGAACCCCTTCATTTTAACTTATTACATTTTAATAAACGCCTTCTCGAATCTAGGTCACATTTTTGGAGAATGTGCGAAGGATTAGGTAGGTAAGATTGTTATTTGGATGTAAATATTGAGTCTGTCAAGATGTACAGGCTTAACCAATTTTTTTTATCCCTTAGTGGCAAACCAGCACATGGCCCACCTGTTGGAGAGTGGTTATGGACGTGTTCTACAACAGGGGTGTCGTGCTAGTGCTGCTAATCCTGTTTTCAAAAATTCAAAAATTCAAAAATATTTTATTTTGCATAGACCATTAATGTTTCTTATAGAGTTACTTTAAGATTACCTTAATTGTAGCTGCTAGGAAACAACATCCTTCCATTTTTTTTTAAATTTTATTGTGATATTCAAATTGATTTTCAGATAAGTTTGGACTTAGGTTGGATTTAAAATGAAACCCCTTAACCTAAAGTTCGGTACGGACTAATCTGCAGCTTAAATAAGTTGGTGTCTTATTAATCTTTGATCATTTTCTTTGTTCATGGACGTCGTAATCCATTAATAATCCATATCCATATCCATACTAATATTATAAATGTGAAAGTAACTCTGTCTGTCTGTCTGTCTGTATGTTACGCTTTCACGCCTAAACCACTGAACCGATTGAGATGAAATTTGGTATAGGCATAGGTTAGACCTTGAGAAAGGACATAGGCTATGTTTGGTCGCGATAACCGACATCCACGCGGGCGGAGCCGCGGGCAAAAGCTAGTAAAATATAAAATCTGGTATCAAATACCTTTCTTTTAATACTCTTAGGTGGCAGATAAGCACATGACCCACCTGATGGAAAGTGGTTACCCTGGCCTATGGCATTTGCAACTCTAGAGTAGTTACACTCGTGCAGCCGACCCTGTAAGGACAATTTCTGTGCCATTTTTTTTATAAAAGGACACGTCAATTTGGCTTCACCTCGCCTGATGGAAAGCTAAAGGTAAAGTTGCGGAAAGAGGGTCACCATCGTAAACATGTAACATGTTGGGTATAAGATGGAGCAGGACAAACCTTTGGTCGTCTTACTGCCACTGACAACAACTCTCCAGTAAGCTCTGGGTACCCTATTTACAGCCGGGAACACAAGACGAGGTTATTATTGTATATAATTTTATATATGACACGCTTTTTTGATGAAGCAAAAGTTCCTTTCTCTTGAAAAGCACACGTCATGATACAAAGTAGGTAGGTACTGTAGCGAATAATAATCTTCAATATTATTCCCTCTACAAAGTTCTAGCCCAACACCTAAATTTTCATTCCCAGTCCGTTTGTTTCAAAGCGTATAATCAAGCTCCATAGGAATACAGACAGGCTCGAATCGATCACAAGACGTAACGTTGTTTCGAAACAATTTGCACTTAATTTATAGCGACTAAGACTTGACAATTGGTAGCTGAATCAACCGACTCAGCTCAATCCTTACTCCCGATAGTGTAAATCTCTTTAATCTTATTTGGGATTACAGCTGTGGTCGATTATTCCGTGGGAAATCTTTGAGACAAGTAAGTAGAAACTAAACTTTCTGCTTCTTTTTAGCGTTCCGCAGCCAAATGGAAAAAAAAATAGATTCGTCATGTCTATCTGTTTCTCTGGCTGTCCGTATGTCACAGTTACTTTTCTCCGAAACTATATATTCTATATATTCTGTTGAAACTTGGTAAGTAGATGTATTATGAAAACTGCATTAAGAATTTCACACAAAAATAGGAAAAAGCAATGAATTTTTGCCTTTCATCCAATTAACTCAATAATAATAAAAAACATTTAATTTATTAATTATGTTACTTGCTGCTTCAAAACCCTTTATGGGCGAGTCCGACGCGCACTTGGCCGGTTTTTTTTATTTTCATTTCATTTGGCCTACGATAGCGTAGTTTTAATCATTGTATATAAAGTATCTCGGTAATAATAATATTTTAATAATATTCCACAACATTCTACACAACGCTATCTAGACCCATGGTAAGCTTTTATAGCTTGTGTTATGGAATCTAGAATGCGGATAAACATACTTATATACTTTTTTTTTGTAAATACATACATATTATACATAGGAACACCCAGACCAATGCAAATAGCCATATTCATGCATACAAATATTTGCACCGATCAATGTTATTATAATACTGTATTAAAATAAGTTATAACATTTTTATGTTGTGTCAATATATGTGTCATGCCGAAAAAGCGCTATGTTACAGAAAAAGACGCCGCGCTGATCAAAATACTGTCTGCCCAGTACTTTATTAATATCATAACTCATAAGTAGTACTAATAAGTAGTAATAATAAGTTTCACGTTCAATTTAAATAGGTAGTAGTATAGATACAAAAATATTTCCATAATATGCGACATTAACCTCATACCCTAATCAAAACGTGCCATAAATTACAACTCTTTTCTCCTATCACGAAAAAGAAAATGCCAATCCAACAAAATACTCTGTAGCATAACAAACTCGGTGCATACGAGAGCAATTTCATTATGCAAATATGTATGAAATGTACGCGGAACACGAAGCGTATAGCAAGTTAATTGATGAACAAATTTACATGCTAATAAAACCTTGCATGTTGTAACGTACGCACTGTGCTGTGAGATACAAAGATTACAAACATCACTGGAGTTTGCTGTTGTTTAAAATTATTTATCTCTAAAATTGCGACCTCTGAAAAAGCGTTCGGGCTGGCCGTAACGACATCTTTAAGGCCCAAGCCGTAAGCCTAAGGCTAAGCCTGAGCCCTGAGCCCTAACTATACCTTCAAACTTGTACACCTGATTGCCAGACGAGGCCCAGGATTGCAGGCTATATTTTATTCTTGTGTGAGCATAAATAAATAAAAATGAATACATTGAGGCTTTCTTTCCTGAGTAGGGTTAGATGACAGTCGCTCACAACACAACAACCTAACCAAATTATGGAAAAGTGGACGTAGGAGATCGGAATCTAGGTTTCAAACTGGACTGGAATCTGGGTTCGAAGAATGTCACTCGGAAGAAGAGCAATAAGATAAGTACGAGATTATATTTCATGATTATACATTATACAGCATTTTTCCGCCTCGTCTGAATGTTCAATTCAACTCAAATATTAATTAAATGTCATTCTTATTCCAGTAAAGCTTAAAACAGACTTATCATACTGTTACCTTTATCGTTTCATTGAAAATGATTCTATTAGTCACGGTGGCCAACATTCGAAATTATGTGTACTTATCGATTTATAATACTTTCGCACTGACATGCATTTCGGTGTCAAACATTCGAATAACGTGTATCGAGATGGCACTCTTTCGCACTAACGTGAGCAGTGTTTCCGTACTTTAGGGCTACTGACAGTTCATTGCGTTTTCCATCTTCAAAATTTAGTATAGCAGTCGTTTAAAACAGCTTAATTTTAATTGATCTCAATTTCTATCATCGATGAAATCAACCCTTAGAAGAAGAGAAGTAACACTGTAAGAACGATTAACAAATAACCCAATTCGGCTCAGATTAAAGTTAAATGGCGGGTGTAAAATAAAAGTGTCGTTATAAAGTAAGCGTTTAACCCCTTCAATGGGCAAGGGACCGCGTATAGCCGCTCGAATAGATGGGTAGGTCCCTATCATTATCCTTAAGGATAAATATTGGCGAAAGCAAATTAAAAAAGGTAATTTGATAGAGTTAATTAAAAAGAGTTTAGGCGAAAAATTATTCAGATTTTTACGATTTGATCAGTGATGAGGGTTTAAAGGAGAAAGTGAAAATAATACGAAGAATCAGAGATTGCAGAAAGTTCAAAATGTTCGCTTAGGACAGATTGTCTATTTTTATCACATTCGATATTTTCGACTTAAAAGTGGTAGAGTATATTATTTGGTATCTGGCCAAATATTTGTAGAACGTTTAATGTCGTATGAAACAGATTAGGTACAGTCGCCTTCAATATAATCATTGAGTTACCACATTATTTATTAGCGATGATGCCAATTGCATTCGTGTATTTAGGGTTCTCTTAAAGGTTTACATTTAGATATTTAATTGAATATTCTTCTTAAACACTAAGATATTTAACATTTTTTCATAGGTGGGTAGTTTTAAAATCGTTTTCAGTCATATTTATTTATTTATTTAAATACAATTGCAAATATGGGTTGTAGACAGTTGTTATATATAATGATTATGTTTCGCCATATTTTACCATGATAGGCATGCAATTTAACATTAATTTATTCGAAAAAGAAATAAAAGAAAATTAATTTTTATATTCTACCATCAATAATATCATAATCAATCTACACAGTATGTCATAAATATTGTTGAATTTACTTGTATAATGTCAATTTAATCTATGATGTCAATATTACATAATAAGCATGTCAATAATACATAATATAGAAGCATAAATTGTCAGTGAATCAAAATGTCTTCTTAATACCTACCTATTAATTAAAATTGGATATACAGTGTCAATAGTTCCATGGTTGTTATTCATAATAAAGTTATAATTTTATACTGCTCAGTTCACAATGTCAATTATATTTATACATATAGGAGCTACCGTTCACAATCCATGCACACCGAACACATCATAACTAAGGCACCTTATATTGCCGCAATGAACTATCTGTCAAGAAGTCTTCTTACGTGTAGTAGCATTTGTTTACTAACAGGTCATGCAATTGTTTTTTAAATATTTTCAATTCTGGAGTAGTCCTGATACATTCTGGGATATTATTAAAAATACGTGGGGCCAAGCAGAAAACACTCTTATGCATCTGTTCGGTCTTGCTAGCAACTATATGTAATTTAGTCTGATGTCGGGCACGTGTGCGGTAGTCAAATAATTCCGAGTTATTTTTTACAAATACTGCAACCTCAAATATATATATACACGGAAATGTTAATAATTTCATTTTTATGAAGTATGGCTGGCATGAGTCAGGTGGATAAAATTTAAACATTGCCCTGATGCATCGTTTTTGTGCAATGAACACCCTTTCGTGGCAAGTACTGTTGCCCCAGAATATTACACCGTATCTGAGAGCAGAACTCACGTAACCATGGTATGCTGTTACTAAAGTAGTCGTGTTTGCTACTTTTCTTAATTTTTGCAGCGCATATGAGAATTGGGCTAGTTGTTTACAAACATTCTCGACTTGTACTTCCCAATTGATATGTTCATCAATATGTAACCCTAGAAATTTAGTAGTTTCTACCTCTTCTACGTCACTACCTTGATAGCATATTTTTAAGGGATCTGTGCGGCAAACTCTTATTCTAAAATTCATTATTTTGGTTTTTTCTATATTGATCGTCAAATTATTTTTATTAAGCCAGTCTATAATTCGCTCTAGAGATTGGTTAATGTCTAGTTCTAAATTTATTGTATTGTCATTTGTAAAAAGTACAGTACTGTCGTCAGCTAATAATGTAATGTCATGTTGTATTACCGACGGCATGTCATTAATATATATAAGGAAGAGAAGAGGGCCTAAGATACTGCCTTGTGGAACGCCTAATTGAACAGTCCCAGTTTCAGAAGCGCAGACTTCTTCAGTTTTCGTAATAGGGTTGACCCATTTTATTTCGGTTATTTGTTGTCTGTTAGAAAGGTATGATTTAATCAGGTCATATACATTACCTCTAACACCATATGAATACAATATTTATTCATATTTCAATTTATTTTAATTTGGTCCCGTCTGGTTTCCTGTAATAGAACATTGTAATAATTATTATTATTTGAATGATTTTTTCAAGTATATTCATACAGAAGCAAGTTTTCATTCTTCATTTTTACAAATTTCAGTTTGCATCTGTTACCGGAAGTAATTGGATAACTTTGGAAGCGCACAAATCACCTAAAATAGTTAGCACTAAGTAGGTAAATCGTAAAGATCATCATTATTTTTATCTCAATTTTAGACCTATAGACTCGTATATTAATGGTGAACACGTAAGTGAATAGTTGCCACACGTACTTAATTAACCATTAGTACAAATAATGTAGATAGGACAGAAACGAAGGTTGCAAGGTAATTTGTCGGGCACGCACTGGATAAATCCTAGAGGAATAGTGGTCTAGACGAAAAATAAAAGTAGATAGGTATATTATTATTTTCATAAATACTGTCTTTATTCTCAAGGGGTAGACAGAACCGTAATAAAAGTATTAGCAAAGATAAGCAATCTTTTTTATACCTATTATAGTAATAAAGATATTTTTTATCCAATCAAGAATTCGGCTAATATAGTCCAAATCTTGTTTATCATAGGTGAATATAATGTCAACCTCTACATAAAGCAATTTTTTACCAGGCCTATGTCCAGCAGTGGACTATTGGGGGCTAATTGATTGATTAATTTTATTGACATGTTTTATTTTGTTTTATTTTATTTTAATTCTTAGGGACAAAAAACAGTTATGCGTTACAGTAAATGCTTAAGAGCTTGGTTTACAAAATAAAAATGCACAACCCACACTATTGTCCACGAAGTAATTATTTATGTATTAGAATGCGGACGCGTAGTTCCACCCACGTTCAAAACAAATTTCGTATCAAGAAATCTACTCCTACAGAATTACTGTCGGCAAGGAGTCATTTGCGAGAGTTTCAGACACCATTTTCTTGAAATTTTGCTTCGATAGCGCAAAAATATCGAGGTCAACAAAAATGTTGTTATAATAACTAAGGAAAACTCAACTAACGACACGTGTAACGATGCGCAACAGCTTAGGTACTGACTCATAAGAGATCAATTACTGTCTGATCGTGATCACCCAGCAAAACCTATGTTAGAGCTTCGTCCGTTAATCAGCAGGTGTAATTCATATCTCCTTTTTTTCGTGCGGGAATCCCCTCGGATACCTCCCCCGCCGGAGCCGGAAGGTGTGATTATGTCGCACTCGAACCGTCTAAAACCGCACGCCGACTGTGGGTCGTAGTGCCAGGCCGGAGGTGAGGTTGTCTTCGACATATCCCTCGCACCCCGGCTGACCCAGGGCCATATCTATCCAACAATTTTACTAGATTCATAATTTAATAAGGAAGGAAGACGGGACTCATTCCAATACTCCTCTTCATTAATATTATGAATATCAAATCGCCCACTCATTGCAATCACAACTTCACAAGTATTACGAACTGTATGCATGAAACTGTAGAAATAAAATGGGCTCCATTGGCTGACAATGGATATTAAACATACGCCTCTGTAAGAAACTGATAACGGTTTTGTAATATAATGAATACTAGCTTTTGCCCGCGGCTCCGTGCGCCTGAAAGTGGGTTATCGTGACCAAACATAGGCTATGTCCTTTCTCATGGTCTAATCTACCCCTATACCAAATTTCATCAAAATCGGTTTCAGTAGTTTAGGCGTGAAAGCGTAACAGCACAACAGACAGCCAGAGTTACTTTCGCATTTATAATATTAGTATGGATATGGATTATTATTGGGTATGTACTAAGATCCTAGTATCCGTGTGTCTGTCTGTTACCAGGTTGTGTCTGAAGGATAGCTCGACATTGAATTAATTCTGTTGTCGCTATGGTAACATATATCTACTAATGAAAAAAAACCCGACTGCTGCAGAAAATATCGAAACAAATTGAATAGCAAGCGGACCCATTTGAAAATTATAAACCGAAAGAAAATTAATGAATCAATTTTGGTTCATCGCTGTACTTAAATTAAATTCGTGTACTTAGAGTCACATCAAGCTACTTCGAATTAAAAGTTGGAATACAATTCTTATGACAAAACATTATATTTAGATGGCAACATTAGATATCCTTGAATATGCCTGGTGAAGTCTGCAACCGATTAAAACTTTATCTCCGGTGAACGCGCGTATAACTCCATAGAACTTGTTAAAAGATGCCTCTGAGCTATGCAGGCTACATAAGTATTTGAGATAATTATTTCCTGGTTGGGTAAACTTGCTTAAATCGCTGCTAATAAATTGTACTTGGCGTGTTTCTTCCAGTTCTGTAGCATCCTTGAACGTAAAACTTAGTACACCGCCATCTTGAAAAAAATGTAGATGAATTTTAATTACAGTACTTATGTAAGCACAGATTTATAAATAGAATGATGAATGTATACATTGACTACTGTCATTAATGTCATAAACGTGAAAATACGTGTGAATACCATAACTTCATCATTAGAGATCCGGTTCTCAGCATTACATGTATTCACCGTTGGACCGAGCAGTCGCCGAGTCCATGGCGTGGTACAGTCAACTACAAAGATATGTATCCAATTTAATCTTCCAAAATTATGTACCCCTGCGAGCGCCACTATGAACTAACCAAAGATTGTGACAAACATGGTATCCACCGAACTTGGCAATAACATGTATGCGTGTAAATCTATCCAAATACTGTGAAGGAAATTGTATACATTTAATGTTCCAAAGAAATGTAACCATAATAAAAAGGATGTGCAAAAAGTTTCTTTAAGAATGCCATTTAAAAATAAATTCATTATATTGCACATTTATAGAGTTTGACTTATCTGTTTGATACTTCATATTATCTAAAACTAGCTTTTGCCTGCGACTTTGTCTCCTGGTTCTGAGCTACTTCTCCGCCAATTTTCAGCTAAAAGCCAAAAGTTCTTGATTTATAAATAGTGTAACTAACACGACTTATGTATTCGACGATATATATATATATTCGCAATACTTATTATTAAAATAAGGGCAGTATAATTATTATTAAACAGTTATTGCAGGTTTTTGTCATCTTAAGTGTAAGTTCTTTACTAATAAAAATAAATGATAACAGTCTTTTTTTTCTTTTATCAGCCATCCAATACATAATATGTTATGTATGAATAATGTTTTGCCATCGCGTCGGTTTCATTCGGAAAAGTTCGTATTTATCATACTTGCTTTCTATTCTAAATGTGTAATATTATGAATTTATTTTTAAATGGCATTCTCAAAAAAACTTTTTTGTTTTCGCTAGCACTTCGAAATTCATACATCCTTTTTATTATGGTTACATTTCTTTGGAACATTAAACGTATACAATTTTCTTTCACAGTATGTGGATAGATTTTTAATTAAGAATGTAAGTGTACATATCACAGGAAATGTAGTGGGATAGATAATTATTGCGCTTTACACGTATACATGTTATTGTCAAGTTCAGTGGATACCATGTTTGTCACAATCTTTGGTTAGTTCATAGTGGCACTCGCAGGGGTACATAATTCTGGAAGATTAAATTGGATACATCTCTTTGTAGTTGACTGTACAAAGAGGAACACTGTGATGGCGCCTGGGACTTGCGACCCAGGTGTAGGTTAGGGTGGCCACCTTGTGATGCATCAGCGCTCACCTCCACCGTCAGTCGTTTTCACCCCCTCTACCTACTATGGTAAGATTCTATCAACGCCGTTTTAGATATTCGTTGGAGTAAAGAGCTTACTGAAGCTCTTGGCAATCCGAGGTCTTTAAACAAGTTATACAGCGATTTAGCTGGCATTCCCCTTGCTCCTGCTTCTACGGCGTAGAGTTTAAGCACATAGCCATTTTTGGTTAACTCCTGGGGGTATTTTTCTTTATCGGACTTTTAGCAAGATTTAAAACTGGGGCGCGGCTTGCTAGACCCTGCCCCCCTTTTACAATATGCTGGCTAACGAATTGACACTTATCCAAGGGGGCAGATATCGGCAGATGTCGCGAGAGAGCGGTGGTTCGTGGATCATAACTGATTAAAACTGGGGCGCGGCTTGCTAGACCCTGCCCCCCTTTTACAATATGCTGGCTAACGAATTGACACTTATCCAAGGGGGCAGATATCGGCAGATGTCGCGAGAGAGCGGTGGTTCATGGACCATAACTGTTGTCTCTAGTACTATTGTATTGTAGTATATTTGTTTTATTCGGTTGTTATTATAGGAGCAACTACTGTTTGACCTTACAACTCTCAGAAGAAAGAGCCATCTTTACCAACAATCTATGAATTCAGTACAAATTTGGGGAACATAGCGCCATAAATAGCGCATGGGTATCAGTGATGAAGTGTTATTATTTCATTACACTACCAGTCCTAAACAAACCAAGCCTTACAAGTTAACTATAGATTTTGTAAAGGCTTTGTTAGGGCAACCACTATATTAAATTTTTAACAGAACGCCACCGTAAGTAAGTTAGTATACTAGATTTTTTTCAATATAGTTCCACAGTGAATAGGACAACACGTGCAGGGCGGGTTTTTCCCATTGGTTAGATTGATGGTCAGATTAGTCTGACCAACGGGAATTTTTTTTCCCGTTGGTCAGATCAGCTTAGGATTTAGTAAAGTACTGCTAAACACAAAATTCGATTCTTCCACTTCTTGTAAATACATAGTCATTTAGATCGCCCCCGCGTACGGTGCAGAATATAACTTCTAGAACCAAGGGGTTCGGTAAATCATTTCTATGCCGCACCATTAAGGTCCTTACTAAAGACGATGCCTTAGAGCGAATGGGTGGAGTCTACGAACGTAATAATCGCAGTCCCGCACCACCCCGCACACATGTCACTAAAGTGATTATAATATAAAAATATGGGAAAAGATGTCGATAAAAAGGGTACAGAGTGGTCACATCATATTCTGCCTAACTTCACGTACCTAACTGATTTGGTATTTTTTTGACATCGATGTTGATTGATTCTTGATTCTTCATTATAGCTAAGGTCGGCGGCTCCGCTCGTATGGATGTCTGTTATCGCGACTTTGGTTTTATCTCTGGTACCATTCTACCAAAACCTTTTAAATAAAAATACCATATCAAAATCCGTGTACTAAGTAGCGTTTGTGTCCATTGTGAACAAACAGACAAACAATTGGCTGTATTAAGTTGTCCTAATTATTTTGAGAACAGAAAGCATTACGACAGGGACTCCATACGCCCACGGAGATCCTGACACCAGTAGTACATAACAACGTCTTTCGGGTCAGATATTTCATATAATGGTTTAGTACTCTTAAATGTTTCTATTTTCCGCGCATATTTTTTACTTTTTCTTTCATAAAAACCTTCACAAGACAATAACAAACACAAGAAAAAAGAAAAAAGCGAAATTGGTCCAGCCTCAGCCAGTCCAGCCAAAAATGAATCCCTATTGGGAAATAGGGATTCATTTTTATATTATCTATACTATCTAGTAAAGAAAAGCGCTTCAAAATCCGTCGCGTAATTTAAAAAATCTAAGCATACATATATACAGACAGACAGCGGGAAGTGAATTATTTTATACTAGAGATTATATGTAGTGATCATGGTTTTATAATATTATATATTTATATATGTAGCTATAGGTATGTATAGTATTCTAATATACATATATTATTATACAGACGTAGTTTGTGACGTTATATAGGTTAATCTCTGGATCTACAGAACCAATTCTAAGAATTATTTCACCAATAGAAACCCACACTATTTATCAGTGTCATAGGTTTTATATCATTCATTACACTACGAGTGAGGATCACCATCCGGAACGGCATCCAAAATCTACGTGGCTGGAGCCGTGAGCAACAGCTGATAACAAATAAAGTGTGTGAATAAAATAATCAACACAACATTTTCATGTATTTCTTGAGAGTTCTTTAAAGCTTTAGCTTTTTTACCGAATTTACTTTCGGCGTCTCATAGAAGTGTCTTATCTGTCCACTTATGCATTAGTCTTGAATTGTGTTGCTGTCAAAGCTGCGAAAACGTGAAGCACAACCTCCCCGTCCAACAGCCATCACGGCACTGCCGCCCGGCCCCCGCTAAGCCAAACTCTCGAGAACGTAACAAAAACGTTGCCTGTGACTTCAAAAGTCAATGTATTGAACGGAAAAATGTACCACTTATACTCCAGATCTTTGTCTTTCTTTTAGTTAAAAATTACGTAAAAATTCTTTTCCGTTTAGAAGTAGTTGCCAGTTTTCTTTTGAGGGACCTTTTTGCTTTGGAAATGATTTTCATATAGTAATTATAAAGTGAGAATAACTAAAAATGTACCAAATATAGACAAGAAACCAACAAATAAAACAGTGTAAACAGTTTTCAAATACGGCCACAAATAAAAAAGGAGTTGGTCTCTAAACATACGCCTGAAAACCAGATTTATCATTTTTATTCCTCTTAAGACCTGGAACTCCCTGGCAGCTCACGTGTTTCCTTCTTTCTACAGTCCTGGGTCCTTTAAGCGGGGCGTGAAAAGGCATCTGATGAGGTCGTCAAGCTGAGTGCCACCATTGTTAACATGGTACATTTTTACGATGGTGACCCTCTTTCCGAGACTTTGCCTTTAGCTTACCATAAGGGGAGGTGAAGTCAAATAGACGTGTCCTTTTACCTCTTTCCGACACCGAGGGTTGACCTCAGAAATATGTAAAATGGAATTTTCTAGATAGAAATCTATCCATAAGTTGATTATATTCCCGAAGGAGTACTTAGATTCTGACCATGTGCTTACAGTTCAATAATCACACGCAGTTCCACTTAACAGTCTCTAAGCTTCAACTGTATTGTAACTAAGGTAAATAGATAATAGCGGAAAGACACACCGGACCACACAGATGGTGATCTCAGTAAACTAAAATATCCGTCAGTCGACATTTACGACTGCAGAAAAATGCAGCTAACCAATTATTTAAAAAAAAGTGTTCAAAATTGCATTTATGCAATAAAAAAGACGTACAACCTTATTTCCATCCAAATTAGAGCCAGCTAAGTATCTTACAAGTAGCCAAGGTAATTATGTTGTTGTGTTCCGGTAATTAGGGTCTGCAAACCTCCATAAATAAACGCTCAATGCTATTATAATCATTCTTTCTGTACTCACGCCACAAACTTCTGTAGACTTATTTTATATTCTCTTTTTACTTTTCAAATCAAGTGACAAAGAAGACACCTATGTAAGGGACTGACTGAGCTCCAACTCTATATTTTTCGAATGATGATTACGTAGGTAGGGTATTAATTTGAATTCAAAATGATGGCCCATAAAAGGGTCTTTTACAGGATCTTTTGCATTATTGAGTACTAGCTTTTGCCCGCGGCTCCGCCCGCGTGGGTGTCGGTTAACGCGACTAAACATAGCCTTTGTGTTAATCCAGGGTGACAGCTACCCATCCATCCATACTTATAAACTTTCGGGTTTATAATATTTATAGAATTTGATGACTTCTAAGTCCCCCTGTAAGGGAAAGGTCGTGAGTTCGAGTCTCACTTGAGCATTTCATTTTTTCCAATGTTTTTCGGACTTCTAAATAATTAAATATTTTCGTTGCACGTAACCAACATTTTTATCGCATCTGACCGACATTATTTAATACAACCAACATTTTTTTTAATAATTCGGATGAGTTCATAATCTGAGCTTTTTCATTTTTATTCTACAGTCGGAAATATATTTTTTGACCAATACAGTGATGCGAATCCGATTAAAAAGGATTATCTTCAAAAATTAACGACTTTACGCAACTGAAAATTAAACATTTCAGGCAGGTAAGAATTATTCAAAACAGGTGGGCTTGCATAAAAGCCTGATTGCAGTAGAGGAAGCACGTGAAGTATGTAAGGATAGTGCCAAGTGGCGGGCTGTTGTCACTCCTACCCGAGGGCAATGGGTGTGAGCATATGTATGTGTGTATTTGGGCTTGATGTTTTAATAACAATTCCCTATCGGACAAAATCAAAACCCTTCTTTCTGTTTCACTGTAGTTGGGTAGTAGTGTTCCTTATTTGCTCAAAAATGTAAATAGTAGGTATCTACATTAAAATTCGCATCATAAGAGAAAATGTTGAAGTTTTGTTGTTTTTTTTTCTTTGATTAAAGTGCTGAAAACGTACTGCTTCAGGGCACTCAAATTTTTACATGCATTTTATTCGGTCCATATTTCTACAAAGTTTGTTTTCCTTCTAGATAGATTTTGAAAAAGTAAGGAGGAGAACAATTCGGATGGCTACAGAGTTCTGGGTGCTCCTAGGTGGCTCGGGATGATATCGGAACAAAACGCTAAGATGGTCAATTTAAATTTAATTAGTACCGGGCATATTACCTTGATCCGTAGTCGATAGAGCAACAAGGCTCTGACACGTAAGGATTGAGTTGATATAATCTCAATCAATCCATTAGCCCAATAAAGTCCTGCTGGACATAGGCCTCTCAAAATGTACGCCATTGCTGCCGATTCTCTACTTTTTAATGTAATCCAAAAAAAGGCCAAAATTTACTAAATACAATTTTATCGTCCAAAACGTATTCCTCCATGTGCTATAACATAACATAAACTCACGCCTATATTCCCCGACGGGGTAGGCAGAGGTGCAATGTAATAGGTGGCGAGCCTATTGCCATTAACCGGGCACTTATAAACCTGCGATAAATACATGATAACTTCGAAAAGCATGGAAAAGTCATTGGTGTGTGCCATGGTAAACCCAGGATCGAACCCGAGACCTCGTCTCAGCAGTCCATTACCCATACCACTAGGCGATACCGTTTGACATTAGGTAAGTGAAATCTCTTGACATTTGCATAAAACTAATATCAATCATGTACAGGCTAACGGAAAAGTGCTCTTCAAATATCGCCTTAATAAATTATTTTATCTCGCAGGAATGACTAATGAAGACGTACCCATTTAGGTACGTGGTAAAATAATAAAAGAATAGCGTATCGCCTCCCTGCTCACCCCGGAAATATATAAGGTTCTATGACCTTATTCTATACTGTACGCTATATACTAATGCCGAAAAAATTAACAAAGAACCATCTCTGAAGAGAGTTTTTCCTATATCGTGTTAAAAATGGATAAAACATGATTATTTCCATCCGTAATTTGTTTAAACTACAGACAATTGATAGACCTCGGTTGTTTTTTTTAGTAAATATGCTTTAATTATGGATCTAGTGGTCCGAAATAAATATTTTGAAATTGAATTTGAATTATATTTAATTCTTGTTTGATATTTATAGTAATAGCTGTGTCTTGTATTTCAATGTTAGAAAAGCACTATTACTTTTTTAAGTGAAATAACATTTTAAGTGGATAGATATTATGAGGTCTTAGAAATAACATTCTGTGTAATATATAATTGTTTATCGGCGTGACTTAATAAATTTCGAAATGGTCGTTTCAGTGGTATGAACATTGAATAAGTCGCGAGACGAGAGTGTAACCAGATAAGCCATGTTATTTTACATTATGCAAATAATGAAAATATCATTCATAATTATTTATAGCTGATACATTTAATAAATTTTCATTATTATACTTGACCATTGCATACATTGACCAAGGCACAAACATGAAACTTACATGACCTTCTAAAAAGTTCAATACCACCAAGGTTCACAAGTACCCTTCTAAGTAGTCTAGACTTATACATTTGTGGAAATTAGTGAAGACGACAGAGTCACGTTCGTTTGAAAGATTATACATAAATTATTCCGATAGTTTAGAAAGAGCAATGGCTGAAGTTCCATTATATTATACTGTTCGAATGAGTAACAGATGTGGGCGGAACAGGCGGTCTTCACTAAAAACTTTAGAGATTGAATCAGTAGATGGTTGGCTGGTGTGCTGAAACTTTATTCATAATTTTGTACGCGTCAAGCAAATGTAAAATGCAACGATTGTGAAGGTGCTGTTTTTTTAACGAAAGACAGCAACCCGATCACTAATTTTTCTTAGTTTTCGAACAGATTACATTGCACAGGCACAGAAGAGTTCCAAATTAAAAAATTAATATCCACACACACCACTTATACTCTGTCCATTCGTTTATTTTCTTTTTGACAGTTTGAGACAGTTTGAAATTAGTGACGCCCTCGCATGTTACCGATTCCATTCAAAATAATTATCGATTTTATTTAAGAACAACTTTCAATCGATTTAATACATCGACATTCCTCGTGGTGGGTCTGGGCGTGGGCACCCTCTCGCTTGAGACCATGGTGCGAGCCATGGTCTCCAGCGGGAGTAAGTGGGACTGCGCCGCCTCTTTCTGTGAGCAGGTCATGCTCGTGAAAGAGGCGGCGGGGCGAGAGCGGGAGAAAACTCTCCCACCCGAGTTCCGCAGTCGGCGGCTTGGGCACCGCCGACGTGTCTTCGCCGAAGACCATCGGCCTCCATGACCGGGGGCCTGAGGACGGTGAGTTGGCTGCTCACCGTCTTTACAGAAGCAGGCCCATGACGGCAGCGTGACGTGAGGGATTCACGCACGCCCCCCCCCCCCCCCCCAAGAAGCGGAGTAACACCCGAATACCCCCCCCATAGACGCGGGATAGCACCCGAACCACCCCCGAGACGAGGCCGCAATTGTAGCCGTGGGTCTGATGGGAGTCCTGGGACATCCTTCCGAGGGCTTACCCGGGGCTCCCATCCATAGGCTTCTGGGCGTTACCGTGGGGGTTTTTAGTCGGTAGGAGTCCGGCATAACATCCATGAAGGATTTTCCCCCACGGTTAAAAAAAAAAAAAAAAAAAAAAAAAAAAAAAAAAAAAAAAAAAAATACATCGACATAATTTAATATAAATAATATAATTTGACATTACTAGAAGAACCTTCAATTATATTTATGGATAACGCGCCCTATCATTCAAGGCAAATAAATAAAAAGCCAACGCAATCTAATACCAAAGACTAATTCATTATTGAAAGCAGAACTAATAAGAATTTTAAATTCGAAACGTCAACCTAAAAGATACGTCGTCGATGAAATGGCAGCTGAATATGGACATACTGTTATTAGAATCCCACCGTATCACTGTCAGTACAATGCCATCGAATTAATATGGGCACACATCAAAGGGAAGGCAGCAAGAAAAAACACAACGCCGCCGTTTACTGCGAATAAAATGATGCAATTATTAAATAGTGCGTGTGGCCCCCAACTGGGCCAGTTTTCAGGTGTCACATCAGACACCTGAAAACTGGGCCAGTGTCGTGGAGAGAACAAGAAAAATAATAATATCTGATTGGGATCGAGACGTTGCAATTGACAATATAATAGAACAAGAATTGATTATTCGTGTAACAGAGGACTCAACTGACGAGTCTAGTGTAACTTATGAAGAAGAGTCTGATGAATCAGTGTAATAAATAATATTAATAAATTTACTTGTTTAATTTGTATACCCAATAACCTAGCTAGTTTGTTAAATAAATAAGTAGGTATGGCTGCGCCATTGTGAATATTTAATTTATTTGTTTTATATTATCAACTAAACACACAACTCACTCCATATCACACATTATTATAACGTATAACAAAACGCATCTTTCGTAGGGCAACACTACTCATTCCATCCAACTTCCGTTTCCCTACAAAAGTCAGTGCAAAAAGAACAACCGTACTCAACTCGCCGCCGCGACGTATACTCGCTAATTTTGTGACGTGCTAAATCTCTAAAATTTAATATAACCGCCTCATGAACATTTAAAACTTCACGACCAAGTGATCAGTGTTCATCAAGAAAGCCGTCACCGCAAAGACTTCAGAGGTGATCCAAGCTGCCGATTAAACCACCAGCAGGTAGGCACTGATTCCCTCCAAGTTTTGGTCCTCCGTCCCGGATAACTAATTAATCTCCTCAATCCGCATAAATTATTCTCTCCTCTCAATACAAATCACTCACGCATATTATTTACTCACGCATTATCGCATTATTTACGCTTTTATTTATGCAAAAACTCACCACCCGCCATTTATATTTTATTTCATCCTCATCGCTTATATACCTTTTTATTTTAAAGTGAATCACGCATAAAATACTGTTACTACACCTATATTCATTCGATTAGGTACACAAAGCAATATAATATTAATATTTCACAATTTAACGTAAAATACTTAACGAAAAATTTCTACCCACATTTTTTTATTATCACTACGCTCAGCCAACATTCTTGTTAGAATAATAAAATTTAACTCCGTTCGTCGCTTGAGACATTTAATTCAAACGTATTATATTTTTACAATAGTAATTATTTCTTTTCACTATGGGTGGAACTGAACCTTTATCCAAGGAAAGTGACAGCAAGTCCAATGACGTCATGATCTCTTTTCTTGAATTTAAACAACAAAACCTCTTTCAAATTGTTCAAGAAATATATAACCTCAGTTTAAAGGTTTCCGACGAGGTTAGTAGTAAACAATTTCTTGCAAGGGTTCAATCCATTGAAAATACTCGTATGGAATACGTAGAAACTGTAGACAAACTCATTCTCGAAAAATTAAAGCAAAACCCACGGGTAAAGCCGAGTTTTAGCCTTCTCAACACTTTTGATGAATTATACTGTTACATCAAGCAGACGGAGACATCTCTGAGACAACAGCTCAGAGATTCACACAAAAATGAAAACTTTAACAACATGTTGCCCTCATTAAAACTCACAAATTTCGATGGTACTCCTAGCAAATGGCCAGTGTTTTATGATAATTATTGTAGTGTTATACACTCAAATACTCGCCTCACCAAGGCAGAAAAAATACAGTATTTAATTAGCTGCCTCTCTGGCAAAGCCCTCAATGTTTGTTCTGGAATATCCGCTACAGCTCAAAATTATGATATCCTATGGCAAGCTTTGCTAGATAGATACCATGATACGAGAGTACAGGCATCTGCTTATATAGAACAGATTTTACAACTCAAACCAGGGGGCCTACCACAACCGTTTACAAAACAGTCTTATTGCAGGAGAGTTTTGTGTCAAGCTTGAAGTAATCTTGCCTATATTCGTACCACAACCGTACATTGTGCATGACATGTATTCCTGCTTAGTGCTTTTGTGACGTCAAATTAATTTTAGTTCATTCAATTCGTACCATGACGAGATTTTAGAGCAGTATTGTATTTAACATTATTGTTTTTATGTCAAATTTAGCCGTTTTGAAAAAGTTGCTAGGTAGCAACTTTTTTATTATTGTTTTGCAGAATACTGCTCAAAAAATCATTTTCGTAACCTAAAAAGCAAGTAAACCGCATTTATATACATTAACCTAAACAAGAAATGGTCAAGCTGACTATTATAACGGTTTAAAAGTACTTTTTATTGTGTTCCACGGATACCTCCCTGTTTGGCCAACGCGTCCGTTATATCTAACGCAAACCGACTTAAACCGCATGCGGTTTCAATTACGTGGATCAATAAGTCATTTTCGTTACCCTCGCTCAGTCTTCTCCGGTTTTTAGCTAGCATGGTGCCCAGTGAGAAGACTCGCATCCCGAGAAACGCCTATAATTGCAAGTATAAATTGTATAGAAGAATGCATAGAAATTGCTTGGATATTAAGCAAACAAATACAATTCTAAAAATTACAAGTATTTTACTTCAAAGTAAAAACTTCTTGTTAAAAATCCTTTTTGAATAAAAAAAACTCTATGGTCTTCTAAAAAAGAAATCACTGACATTAGGCGTAGGGCTTGACTCCAGGGAAGATTTCAGTATCCGGTGATTTTTCTCTAGGTTAATAAATCTTCGGAAAGCCTCCGGACATTCTTCGAGTACGCGGAAGTTATATTTAGACATATTCGTATTTTTTTTAAGTACCTACCCAATTGAGACATTGTATTACTATTATTATCATAATCCTCTTATTAAAACATTATGAAAACGTCCAATTTGTACACTAATGAAATCAACTTATTACCGACTTTGTGCCCGGAATACGGCAATAGGTGGACCGACCGAATGCAATGATTGATGAAATGTGGGTGTTGATGTTAATTCGCCTCTGCCTAACACTCCGGGGATATAGGCGTGATTAAATGTATATATTACCTACTTTTTAATAAATGCACGAACATCTATACGTCATATATTTCGATAAAATCGTATCGCTATGGAATCTAATTATATAATCAAAAATATAGTAAAATAGTGTTCATGAAAAAGGCGAATATTTAACGTTATATAAAATCGCCGGAGTTTTTGAGAAAGATAACCGGTTGTACGCAAAAATCTCCAGAGGTGCTCCGGTTTTTTTGTCTCCGGAGCGCAGCCCTAATGCGAATGAATTATTGCAAGGAATACATAACTCTTTCTAAATAGTTCATTCATTTCCGTCAATTGGCAGGAATAAAATAAAACATTATT
This sequence comes from Eilema sororculum, assembly GCA_914829495.1. Classification (NCBI taxonomy): domain Eukaryota; kingdom Metazoa; phylum Arthropoda; class Insecta; order Lepidoptera; family Erebidae; genus Eilema; species Eilema sororculum. The sequence goes on along the minus strand of OU618545.1, from coordinate 17,595,648 downwards.
GTACGCTCATGGTACGAATTTGAGTAAGGTTATTTTTGTGCCTGCAACGAAGGAAAAGAGAGATCGCTAAACGTTCTGTCATACTGTATAGCGCCATCTCTTTCTCACACACAATGGAGCAACATTCACGTAATTTGTAAAACGTTTTTGATATAAATACTCTTTTAAGTAACTGGCAGAATATTGAAAGAAAAAAAAAAGAAAACTATCTGTCATCTGACATTAAAATAATTTTATTATGACATTTTATTTTACACCTACACCGCAAATAATATGTAAAGCCAATAATAATTTAGTTTAAATTGTCTGGGCATTTATTACCTATTTATATTTTATATGTACTATTTAAAGTGTTACAGAGCGGGGTTGTAACTTGTAAGCTGGGAGTCCGAAGCAAAGAGCATCTACTATGTCAACTGCTTATGCTGAATGAAGAATATAATTATTATTATGTCGCTATCCGAAGCTGTGAAAGAGCTCTCCATCTAAGGCTACTGCTGAAAGACATGACAGCAGTATTTGATGAATGTGAATGATTTTCAGTGATAACCAAGTGGCATTGAAGCGATGTGAAAATGCTATCCTAAGTAGCAAATTAAAACACATCGACCTGAGAAAGCACTTCTTTATTATACAACGTGGAATAATTAGTGTGCGATACAAAGAAACTTCAAATACCTACCAGGGCCTCAACATCTAAACCTAAGTAAACGCTTAATCATTGTAAGGAGTGTTGTTTTGAACCCCCTTTGTGACAAGCATGCAAACATAAGAAGAAAATACAATTCATTCATATTTAATGTCTTCTCTGATATAACAATCGTGAATTTGGTATTGTAGGTACCTAATTATGTAAAATTTTATTTTCTACCGCAAATATAAAGCCGTAATAATTTTATGTTTTTAATTATCTGGGCATTCATGATCATCATACAATTATAACAGGTGCAAGGGTTGCGAGGCACCGGGTCCTAGGGGCAAGTTTTATATTTAGAATTAGGACATCGATAGCACCGACTCGAGTGCAATACGTATGATGTTGCAAGGAGTGACTCCCGAATTAGGAATACCTACTGCTTTTGAATTTGACGACATTCAAGGCTCCCGAGTCCCAAGGTTAGATAGAGCTTTTTAGGGCAGTCCACAATGGGACAGATTTTCATTACCTACCTACCTATTTATTTTGGTTATACCTATTCAGTAGGTAGGTGTTCTTAGGACAAGGTTTGTGTGAAATATTTGTATTTAAAAGTGCGCAAAGGCGCAAAGTGCCCTCCCCGTACCCGGGGCTAGATGGGGACACTAGGATCCCCACAACCCGAAGGGGGCCATCTCGAAAGAGATAATCCTGGGTCTGCCGGGGTGCGAGAGATTATAACATAACATAACAAACTCACGCCTGTATTCCCCGAAGGGGTAGGCAGAGGTGCTAGCACCCACATTTCGCCAGTTTTATGTTTAGGTCCCAATGTAATAGGTGGCGAGCCTATTGCCATTAACCGGGCACTTATAAACCTGCGATAAATACACACATAACTTCGAAAAGCATTGAAAAGTCGGTTGGTGTGTGCGATGGTAAACCTGGGATCGAACCCGAGACCTCGTCTCAGCAGTCCATTATCCATACCACTAGGCAACCGCAGATTATTTGAGCGAGAGATTATGCTTTTGACTCTAGGCGAGAGATTATGCTTTTGGCAATCTCACCTCCGGCAACCAAGGACCCAAGACAGCCGGTTCGAGTCCGACATAACCGCCTCCACCGGCTCTGTGGGGGTGGTATGCTTGATACTCGTAGCTTGATAGATATTTACAATGAGCGGTAATCACCTCATCGACATCATTACAATAAAACCATAAAATCGTGAGTTGGTTTTTTGCGTATGTGGTTTTATGCGTCAAAAGGCAATTGACTCTCGCTCCGGATCGTTCTTGGTGCTGAGGCTGGCCATCGCAATCCAGCTTGGAAACGCGGCAAGTGTGATGGTGGAAGCAAGCGTACAAACTACTACTTATTTGATTAATATAGACACCATATTATTTATTTAGTAGGTATTACATGGAATAATTTATAAAAGCAATTATATTTGTAAAATAGTTATCATTATAACTGGATCTTAATGCGGCCTTTCAAGCAACCGTTGAACTCTTGAATAGCCATCATGCATGTTATTATTTGTGCGTGGTTGTTCACTCAGCTTATCCTATGGCTCTTGCATCAGTTGCCTATAAAATGGTAATGCAATGAACACCTATAAAAAAACCCCTCCCGACCCGTCCACCCACTGCACTTTCCCACCAGTGGGTGGACGGGTAATTCACGAGTACCCTTCCACCCACCACGCTCAATCCCGACCCGTCCACCCACTGCACTTTCCCACCAGTGGGTGGACGGGTAATTCACGAGTACCCTTCCACCCACCACGCTAGTGTGAACAGAAATAAGACTCTAGTTATCGATTAAGTTAAAATTAAAAACAAAATTACTAACATTTAAACTAGTGTGAACCAAAATAATATAAGAACCAGTTGCTATCGATTTATTTAAAATTATTTATTCAAATAACTAAGATAATATGTTGTTGGTTATGAACAAAGCTAATAATTAACGAATCTTTTCTAAAAACAGGCCAATGCTTATGTCTCCATTAATTAGTTCCATTTGCGCATTCAGTATTTGGTCATCGCGAATTTTATAATAAGACTTTCTTGTATTTGTTAATGTGGTATTAGTTTTAAAAAAAATTGTATGCAGTAATTTTGCTATAGTTACATAGTTTTTGTTTATAACTTTATTAAGTTTAGCATTGTAGCTCTCACAAATATTATTAGTTCTGTGTTTTCTATTATAAATGCACCACTGTTCAATAAATTTATCTTTCAAATAAAAAGTTTTAAAGTATCTAATGAACCTTTTGACATTATCGCTTTCCACGTCATTGTATTCTTTATTAATGTATTCCCATCCTTTGCTTATCATGTTTTGTGGCAATAGAGGAAGAGCGCAACATAAACTCACTAATCGACGGAAAACTTTGTTTTTTAAATTTAAGTTTTTAGATTTTCGCCAAAGATTCTGGGTGAAGTGATAATAACACCGAAATATTTTTAAGTCTGGGAAATAATACAAGAGGGCATTCGTGATGGCCAACTCAAAATCGGCATGAACAGTTTTTGGCTTGAATTCCGGAACGGTGGTTGTTATCAGGTCAAATAATATTTTATACACGCTCTCGGTTTTGCTGGGTAGTAGCGCATACATCAATGGTATTACTCTTGTTTCTGTGGTGCTACTCCCAACATCACCATGCATATGTACCAATTGATAAAACGAGGTTGGGCATGATTGGAAAGTCCCATCAACAAAAAATTCTTCTATATTACCAATTTGCATTAAATTGTCTGGTTTACCAAAAACCAAAATCCTAATTCCATCGTCTGGGTTATAATAGTCTGCAATCAAGTAGCGTTTGTATTGAGTAGGGATTTCAACTTCATTTACTTTTTTATACGTAGTTTTTTGAACTTGAAAAGAATTGTTCCGATGAGTATATAAAGCATGCTTAGTGCTGTCAAAAGAAGGTATTTTTGTCAAAATGTTAAAACCTTTATCTTGCAACGGTTCTATGTGCTTCTTATATATTGTGGTAACAGGTTCGACTGAAGTGGTAACTTCCCTTTTCGCATTTTCAATAGCCAATGCTACTTCATTTCGGGCTACATTGGGAACACAATTTCCCACATGTGGTTGTTGTTTTATGAAATGTTCGTCCTTTAACAAATACAAAGTAGGAAATTGTTAAGCGTATGGATAATAAAAACAATAATTATAAGTACAATAATACAGTAAAGAAATACATCGTGAGGAAACCGGCACGCTCCAGAGAAGAAATTAAAGACATTACACATACCTACACCATGTGAAAACCACCAAACCTTGTATAATGATAGTAAGGCCACGGGACCTTTGCAGTGGTGACGTAAAAAGACAGCAAACGAACGCGCATACAAAGAGAAAAAAAAGTATACTTACTACATCAATTGTTACAGATCCATTACATTTCAGTTTTTGTTTCTGAGAACAAGTCCATATTGTCGATTTACTTTTATAAATTTTGTGCTTGTAAAACTGATGCCCATTCCAAAATAAGACTCGGCCATGTTTACGATTCACAATTTTTATTTCGGCTTTATTTTTGGGAATATTATTTTCCATTGCTCTTTAAATCCCTCCGTATCGGAAGGTCTATCAGGGAAATTGACGGTGATGGCAAAACAGCGACATGGTGTTTAGTTGAGGTAGGGAAGTTGACTTTAACGGCAGAACGACGTACTAGTAAAACGCCGACAATTTGAAATTGTCAAGAAGGTAAAGTACAGTCAAGTTCATCATTTTTTAGTTTTAGATTTTATTATATTGGTGAGTTGAGTGAGTATGAATACGCTAGGCTAAGTAGGGATATAACCTTCTTTACCCAATAGGTACCAAAAATATTGGAAATAAATTTTCGTGACTAGGTACAATCAGGATATCATTCCAAGTGTAGAGTCGAAAAAAGACACTTTGTATAGAACTAGAAGGAAATTCTTGAAAATGGAAAAGACCAGTTTGTATGCGTCGGTGACGTTAAAATTCCGGAATTGCTTGCCACCGATTTTCTAGTTTGTGAGGAAGGCACAAATGACGATAAAATTTTTGTGTTTGCACAAAAAGCTGCCAAAGATTTGCAAAGAAAAATGCTGATATGAACACCTCCGTCATTTTTGGTGATGGAACTTTTAAAGTTCCTGTGCCGATCAAATGTATACGATAGGTACATGTTGATATTCAAAGTTGTTCCGAAACTACCAGCGTAATACCATTAGTGTATGCGTTGATGCCTAATAAGCAACAATCGACGTATGAAAGACTATTTGAAGTGGTTAAAAACATTGGCCTTGATATAAAAAACTTTAAGTGTGACTATGAGGCTGCACAGATGAATGCCTTTCGCACGGTTTTTCCAGAAGCAAGTTTAAGCGGCTGTTACTATCACTTTAGTAACGCCGTATGGAGAAAGTCCCGTAAACTTAAAGTTTCTGATTCAAAAAGCGGGAGAACAATAACCAGGTTACTAGCCAATTTGCCTCTACTACCAGCTGCAAAAATTCATGAAGTATTTAAACAGATTCGTGAAGATGCTGTTCGCTTAGACAAAAGCAACTTGATGGAATTGATGAAATATTTTTATAGACAGTGGATCAAAAATAGAGAGCCAGAAGAAATTAGTTGTTTTCAGCAAAGACATCGTACAAACAATGCCTTAGAAGGATGGAACAGGAGGTATAATGCGAGAGTAGGCAGAAAACGAGCTTTGCCTTTGTTCATTAATGCGTTACGTAAAGAAGCTAAATGGCAAGAATCAAAAATCCCACGCGCATTATTTAATGCACAGAAACGAAAAAAAAATGACATAACTTATGACCAAAAATATAAAAGAGAAAGTGAAAAGTTATTACAGGGAGAGATTACACCGTTTGTGTTCTTACAACGGCTGACCCATTTGAAAAGAATTATCTTTGGATAAGTACTATCTATAGATACCAACCTATTTTAGTTTGCTTGTGCTGAGTGAATTTATTTTTATTTCTATCAATTCGTTAATTAAAATGTACTTATAAGTTTAAGAAAAATTGATAAAAATATATTTAAATAAGTATTTGTGTTTTTCAATGAATGTACCTGACTATTTCTATGGTGGGCTATTTCAAATTGTCGGCGTTTTACTAGTACGTCGTTCTGCCGTTAAAGTCAACTTCCCTACCTCAACTAAACACCATGTCGCTGTTTTGCCATCACCGTCAATTTCCCTGATAGACCTTCCGATACGGAGGGCTTTAAATTACGCAATAAATGCACAATATTGCACAATTGTAGGAAATAATTAGAACGACATTAGACGTCATTGAAGTGGTAGATAACTTATCATTGATTGCTTTGCCAGTGTTTATGTTTTTTCTCATATAGGTTTTATGCAAAATATATTCTAATAAATCCAGACTCAAACACTTCTTGAATAAAGTGGAGGAATTTCTTTTCATTAATGTAATAACAAAATAATTAATTTGATTTATTGAACTACAATGCTAAACTTAATAAAGTTATAAACAAAAACTATGTAACTATAGCAAAATTACTGCATACAATTTTTTTTTAAACTAATACCACATTAACAAATACAAGAAAGTCTTATTATAAAATTCGCGATGACCAAATACTGAATGCGCAAATGGAACTAATTAATGGAGACATAAGCATTGGCCTGTTTTTAGAAAAGATTCGTTAATTATTAGCTTTGTTCATAACCAACAACATATTATCTTAGTTATTTGAATAAATAATTTTAAATAAATCGATAGCAACTGGTTCTTATATAATTTTGGTTCACACTAGTTTAAATGTTAGTAATTTTGTTTTTAATTTTAACTTAATCGATAACTAGAGTCTTATTTCTGTTCACACTAGCGTGGTGGGTGGAAGGGTACTCGTGAATTACCCGTCCACCCACTGGTGGGAAAGTGCAGTGGGTGGACGGGTCGGGATTGAGCGTGGTGGGTGGAAGGGTACTCGTGAATTACCCGTCCACCCACTGGTGGGAAAGTGCAGTGGGTGGACGGGTCGAAACTGAAAAAAACAACTATGTTAAGAACATGAAATATTTACGAAACTAATAGTGGTCAATCACACATTACAATACATTAGCGTGTACTTAATTTAATATAAATATGGGCTTACCTTAGTCTTTACAGAGAATTCTGTAGATTTTCTAGGGATTTTCAACAGTGTGGACTCTGTTCATCACTCTGTGGGAGTCTCTTGCGCTTAATGAACCAATTTCATATAATGGAAAGGGTCTAATTTTTATCGCGACTGCATTCCACGACGATTTCGTGAATAAGCAATATTAGCATAGCTTTTAGAAGCTGATAAACTCCTCGAATATTGTTTCTTTAATAGTTTTTTGTAACTATTGACTTTATAAAGGATGTCATATTTGACGCTGAACGAACAAAAAGAACGAAAACTATGGGTGACGTCCCAAAACTGCTAATTTAAACAACATTATTGTAATATTGCTTTAAGAGGTCATGGTACCAAAACACGAAGTAAGATTGAAATAATACTGCTTTAAGAGGTTGTGGTTGGCCCCCAGGACAATCACCTGAAAACATTATTGATAACTTTTGCTCTGCCGAGGCCGCTTTGCAACGCTTACAGATTGAGGATTTGTCAGACTTTTTAATAACTTATTTAGCATTAAGTAAGCTTGATAAGTCTATGGTAGACCTGTTTGAACAGGCTCATAGACATATAGATATGCCTAAATTTAAAGATTTAAAACAGTTCCTACGCGAGCAATGTAAACTCCAAGTAGTCCATGCTCCTTCTCGCTCTCAAGTTAGTAATAATCGCAGTCAATATGTTAAACCCACATCGCAAGTAAACAAACAGAAAACGTTTTTTACTCAAACTACTCATACCAATAATTCTGACAATAGTTCTCAATCTCAACCTTGCAAAGTTTGTAACTCTAATCAATCTCATCCTCTGTTCAAATGTGACTTGTTTTTACAACAAAATGTCAAAACGCGTAACGAGATAGCTCGTCAACACTCATACTGTACTAATTGCTTAGGATTCCATCATATAAATGCATGTAAATCATCCAGACGGTGTTCTACGTGTAACCGCAAACATCACTCGTTATTGCATTACGACAATAACGATAATTCAAATTTAACTCATTTCCCGCGCAGAATTAAAAATGACAATTTGACCACTGCGCCATCGCCGCATTCGTGGAGCGAGCGCCCCGCGCCCGCGCCGCCGACATCCAGCGCTGTGGGTCCGCCCCACGCGGGTTGTCCGTCTGACTCGCACCCGCAGTCTCGCCCGCATGCAGACTCGACGTTATCACAGCCACACTGCGCTCCGCGCGTAACTTCAAATAATGATAACAGCAGCTTCGCGTTGTCCGTTACCGTTCCCGCGCGTATATCGAGCAATAATACTACCGTATTGTTGCCGACTGCGTCTGTTATTGTGTATAATGCAAATAATAAACAAAATCGAATGCGATTATTCCTAGACACGGGTTCAATGAGTAACTTCGTTACGAAATCTTGTTGTGAGCGCTTGAACTTAAAGATAACTCCCGCACCTTCTGTTATTACAGGTATAGGTCAAATTAAAAATCATTCACTCGGTATTACGCAATTTAAAATGTACTCTCGCTTTGATTCTCGCTGTGTCTATTCTGTCAGCGCTCGCGTTATAGATACAATAACGGACTTTTTACCCAATATCGAAATTGATACTACTCACTTAACTCACTTGCAAACTTTACCTATGGCTGATGATCATTATAACGTGCCTGGTGAAATAGATTGTCTTATAGGCAACGAATTAGTCCCGCTTTTACTCGGTTCACATAAAGTGACCTCACAAAACTCTTCGGTAGTTGGTATCCAAACCACTCTCGGATATGTCGCGATGGGCAAGGCCCAGTGCATATTACCCCCGCTCTCCGCTAAGTTTCTCCCAGAAGAGACCAATACACGCACTCGTACTCATTCCCGCTCGCTCAACTCTAATAAAAATTTCTTTTGTCAAACGCACACGCTCTCACTTGATCAATTAACGCAACGCTTTTGGGAAATAGAAAAGGTCCCAGATAAAATCCATGCTAGTCCCGATGATGAAGCATGTGAGAAAATATTTCAATCTACTTACTCACGGGATGACACCGGTAGATATACCGTTGTTCTTCCTTTCAAACACTCGCCCTCTGAGTTGGGACACTCCTACTCAGTGGCTAAACGCCGCTTTTTAAGTCTAGAAAATAAACTCAATTCAGCTGACTTACGGGCTGATTATAACGCAATTATACAAACATATATTGATCAAGGTTTTTTGTCTAAAGTTCCAAATAACTTTCAAGACACTCAAGTTTATTACATGCCGCATCGCGCCGTCTATCGACCTGAAAAGGAAACTACGAAGACCCGCGTTGTTTTAGATGCTGGAAGTAAAACCACATCTGGTAAATCACTTAACGACTTATTGTATGTGGGCCCAGTCCTACAAAATAATATTTTTCATTTGCTTCTCAATCTTCGTATGTTTTCAATCGCTCTAAGCGCAGACATTGAAAAAATGTATTTACAAGTGAATCTCACTCGAGATCACCACTCATATCAATTTGATCATATCATATCAATTGAAATACAGGAGAACGCTACCGCTGATTCTGTTAGGCTGCTCACCGCGAAATCTAAAGTGTCGAATCCCAATAAAACTCTCGCTCGCTTAGAACTCTGCGCAGCTATGCTACTCGCAAATTTAATTGACTCAGTCAGCTCTGTTTTTAGTAAACGCTGTAGTATAAATCAAATATACGCATTCTCTGACTCCACGGTAACTCTTACCTGGATTCATTCTCCCGCACATAAATTCCAAACATTTGTAGCCAATCGTATCTCTCAAATTAATGAACATTTATCCGCACCTCATTGGTATCACGTCCGTGGTGTAGAAAATCCTGCGGATATCGTATCGCGCCCTGTAACTCCAACGGGATTACTCAATAACGCTCTGTGGTTCCATGGTCCGGAGTGGCTGACCACTCCTATTAACACCTGGCCTATAAAAAACTTTAAAATCAATCACAATGACAACACGGAGTCACAGGAAATGAAAACCGCTTCTCTCCACGTACGTACTATAACTACGATTGACTCATCTCATCCTATTCAGGATCTCGCAGAACGCTGCTCTTCATGGATCAAATTTATTAACTCTCTTGCATACGTACTTCGTTTCTTGAAGATTCTCAAATCTCAAGGTTCCTTAACTATACAGGATATAGAATCCGCAGAATATTACGCACTACGCTACGTACAGTCTAAGTACTTTTCTCAAGAAATAAACGCACTTAAAAATAATAAATTATGTCCCACTCAATCAATTTTAAAACTCAATCCTTTTCTCGATCAACAAGGTCTACTTCGCGTAGGCGGGAGGCTTACTCATTCTCAATTAGATTTCACTAAAAAACATCCGATATTACTATCATCTAACGGTCGCATTGTTTCACTTTTAGTTGATCATTATCATACTTCCAACCTGCACACCGGACCAGGTTTGGTTCTGTCACTAACTCGTCAGAAATATTGGATTCTCTCCGCTAGAAATCTAATTCGTCAAAGAGTACATAAGTGTAACTCATGTTTTAAACTGAAGCCTCTCGCCACGACTCCGCCTATGGGCGATCTCCCCGCTATTAGAGTTTCTCAAGTAAAGTCTTTCGTGCACACCGCTGTGGATTACGCAGGACCCTTTTATATAACACACATACGTCGGCGCGGAGTGAAAAGCCACAAGGCTTATATTTGCTTATTTGTTTGTCTCACAACTAAAGCGCTCCACTTAGAATTAGTCTCTGATCTAAGTACGGACTTATTTCTCGCTGCGTTCAAACGTTTCATTTCTCGCCGTGGGCCTGTCTCCGTTCTCTACAGCGATGGAGGTACTAATTTTATAGGCGCTAAGCGCAAATTAAATGAAATTTATTCCCTAATACAGTCCACTGATTATAAAGATCACATAAATGATTATCTCACTCAACATAAAATTAAATTTCTTCATAGTCCACCTTATGGACCTAATTTCAACGGTTTGAGTGAAAACTCATTTATTTAAAGCTATCGGAACTCAGATACTCACTTATGAAGAATTTAATACTATTCTAGTACAAATTGAAGGCCTGTTGAACAGCCGTCCAATTTGTGTTCTCTCTTCGGATCCTTCCGATCCATCCGCATTGACGCCCAGTCATTTTTTAAATGTAACTCCGCTTAAATTTTTGCCCGCTGAACCTATTGATCTGACTCTGTCCGACAATAGACTGACGCGTTATCAACTCTTGAATAGAACATTACAAAGTTATTGGAAGCGCTGGAGTGCAGAATATCTCACTTCCCTCCAGCAGCGAGAAAAATGGAACTCGCCTTCGAAACCTGTGAGGGTGGGTACCTTAGTCATCATTAAGGATGACAATTCGCATCCCTTGTTTTGGACACTAGCTGTTGTCACAGAGGTGTTTCCGGGCAAGGATGGTATAATTCGAGTGGCGAAGGTTAAAACTCCGTCGGGGGATTATGTACGACCCGTAACGCGGCTCTGCCCGTTACCTACGCAATAACCTCATTAATAATAACCCAAAATCCTTTTTTTTTAGCTCATAATTTAATTTAATTTAAACTATTGTCTCAATTTAGAGGAAACCTCTAAACCCCCCGAAGTTGGCTGCGCCATTGTGAATATTTAATTTATTTGTTTTATATTATCAACTAAACACACAACTCACTCCATATCACACATTATTATAACGCATAACAAAACGCATCTTTCGTAGGGCAACACTACTCATTCCATCCAACTTCCGTTTCCCTACAAAAGTCAGTGCAAAAAGAACAACCGTACTCAACTCGCCGCCGCGACGTATACTCGCTAATTTTGTGACGTGCTAAATCTCTAAAATTTAATATAACCGCCTCATGAACATTTAAAACTTCACGACCAAGTGATCAGTGTTCATCAAGAAAGCCGTCACCGCAAAGACTTCAGAGGTGATCCAAGCTGCCGATTAAACCACCAGCAGGTAGGCACTGATTCCCTCCAAGGTATATACCTATGTGATTTTCCAAGTATATTTGTTCATAACTCTTGATTTAAACTTGACGTAGACGTTATTAACTATGCGTTTTAAAATTAAATTTCACTAACACGTGCATACTTACAATCTAAGGCAGCTGTCGAAAAGAAAATAAATCAATTTACAAATAATCGATTTGAAGACAATTGATCGATTTATCTTATTTCAAGACGCTGTTTTATAGTCTGTGTCTGTTTGTTATGCACAGGGCACTTCACTAAGTGGGCGTTAAACGTCAATAAAGTACGACATTACACTAGTACATTATTCCGAAAATAAAAACAGTAATTCATATGTGTAAGCTGTCAAAAAGAAAATAAACGAATGGACAGAGTGTAATTTTATTTCTATACAGTTTATATACTAGGACGCATAGACAATATTTATTTTTATTTTAAAGAAGAAGAATGCCAAAAGTCTTTGTACTTTCCTTTGTACTTACGAATATTAAGTTACGGCACTATCGTATTAGGGCTTACCTGTGAAGATAGTTGTCAGTGTGTGTAAAATAAATAAATAAAATAAATAAAAATGCTTATAAAAATGGCTCTTACCTATTTCCCTCGTAATATAATAATTTTTTCGTAGAACAAAATCTGTAAGTACAGGTGAAGTATCAATTTATTAATTAATAGCCCCAAAAACCTAAACTTGAATTTAACCAAGCAAAACCGGCAGAATATTTTAGGTACCTAGACAGCTGGCCAGCTGCGTTTGATGTTCAAAAAGCCATATCTGGCCGGCACGTACTGGCTATTAATCTGGCGACAGTTGCAGCCGGCTCTATTACACTCACGAGGTGTATACGTTGGGGGGCATCATTATATTATGAATCTGTTCGTAGGATTAGAAATTATTTATAGGGGACAGAATTTTATATTATTTTCTGTGGTGTTAACCAGATTCCACGTAGACCGATGTGACGAAGACACGAGACTTTGCCTTTAACTTAACATCAGGCGCGGTGAAGTCAAATTGACGTGTCCTATATAAACAAAAAAAAAAAACGTATAAAGTCGCGGGTACAGCTAGGTACTCTACTACCTATGCAAAACTTCACAACAGCCAGTCACAGTTTGAAAATCTCGCTTAATTAAGCACGCGACAGTACTTCTGCACCTGTCGTCCCGTGGTAGAGTGGAGCGTAATTGTGAGGACACTCGCGTACACAATAGATTAGACAAACCCGAGATAGCTAATCTAACTTTAGTTTTAACTCACTGCACTCCGTAACAGGTTTTGTTTGGGACTCTACATAAAATGGAACAGGTGTGTATGTTTGTGATTCAAGTTTTTGAGATGTAAAACAAAGCGATAGTGTAGAATGCTTCTTGGTTAACTACGTGTTTTAGATGCTAACTTGCTTCATTACTTTTATATTAGGTATGAAGAAAGAACCAAGGTTGGTTGGGATCCTCGGGGCTATCTTCTGTAGATCACACCAAATATCCCAGACCCAGAAACTAAGGGGTTTGAAGCCAGGTTACACAGGTTGTAGTCTCATGCTGACGGGCTCAGTGGTGCAGGTCCATCGTCTTTGAATACGTGAGGTAGTAGGTTCTTCATCTATCCGCACATTTTAGATATTTTTTCCCAATCGCGACATTTAAAAGAAATATGTATCAGTGTTTAAAAATTTGAAAAATGATCGCATTATTATTCCCGTGAAAATTAATGTATATCATGGAACACGGGTTTAAAAGTTAACTAAAATTAGCTACACACAGCAATTACACGCGTCTTATGACCTTTTAAGTAAATAATATCAAAATAAACTGGATGCATTTTGAAAGTGGACAACCGCGTTCAAAAGTCTTAGCAAGATATATCACCGGTATGCAACTCGCAGTGTCACTAATAAATCATTTTGGATCATAAAAAACGAATATTAAATCGAAGGAGGGTGGCCGGCGAAAATGAAAGGAATAGCGTGATGTGAAAAATTGGCCCATAAAAAGGCAATCCCTGTACGCCAAAGCGATGAATAGCGAGCTATTTTCAATTATCTATTAGCTAGTACGAGAACTAGTCGAGTGCTTAATAGTATCAAGTTATCATGACGTCATAAATATAATATTTCATTTCACAACATTGTACGCAATACAACGCTATCTAGACCCATGGTAAGCATACTTTAACTAGCTTGTGTTATGGATTCTAGAATGCGGATAAACATACTTAGATACTTTTTTGTAACATACATAACATAAACTCACGCCTGTATTCCCCGAAGGGTTAGGCAGAGGTGCTAGCACCCACATTTCGCCAGTTTATGTTTAGGTCCCAATGTAATAGATGGCGAGCCTATTGCCATTAACCGGGCACTTATAAACCTGCGATAAATACACACATAACTTCGAAAAGCATCGAAAAGTCATTGGTGTGTGCCATGGTAAACCTGAGATCGAACCCGAGACCCCGTCACAGCAGTCCATTACCCATGCCACTAGGCTACCGCAGATTCAGTAAATATATAAATATTATACATAGAAACACCCAGAACAATGCAAATAGCCACAAATATTTGCACTAAGCGTGGATCGAACCCGCGCCTCCTGCGTAGCAGTCGCATTCACTACCGCCACGCCACACACTATCTAAATATATTAACGTGAACATTGAGGCCGGCAAACGAACGAAGCTCTTCCGTACTTAGGCCTTCTTCTCTGGGTCACCAGGTCAGCAGCAGTCACTTCTGGAAAAGTCTATATATTAAGGGGCATCCAGGACTGACGAGTTAGGTGCTCTCTGAAGTACCAGATGATCTCACTATGTAAAGAATGATTACTCACTCTAAGTCTTACCTGTCTAGTGTTGCTTAAACTTGCGTTATGACAATCTGCATGACTACCACTTAAGAACGACTCATTAGAGATCTAAAGACGCAGTAAGCAGCATTCTATATTTTAGAATATGACGTGTGTTCCATTTATATTAAAGATTATAATAGAATGATGGCCTGAATTCCTGATGGTCTCAGTCGCCCTAGATACAAAAGTAGCACCTCGTTTTCGTTTCGGTGAGAGCAATCAACATTTGGCTATTGGTGGCTCTTATATTGGAGTTCGGCACAAAGAGACTGGCACACGTCACAATTTTTTAAATAATTATGGCTGTTGCATATAATTATTGTTGAATGAATTTGTATAGCATTTATTATGCTAACTGTAAAATTCGAATATATCGGAAAAAATTAAATGATCAAGTGGAACTTGGAACCCACGACCTTTCCATTATAGGGGGGATTGCTCTTCCAACTGAGCTATTGAGCCACACCTGAATCACTTCAAATTTCCCTTCTCTTCCTCTACCAACTTTCTTACGAACTGTTGGAACCACTAAAGGACTTTTCAATCATTTTTAAACATAACAGTGGATTTGATGCCTCCGCCCAAATATTTGAATCAATTGTTATAGTATTTATTATTGAAAATTCGAATATATAGGGAATAGAATTATTTTCGAGGATAGACTCCAGCCGGACCCTACTTTCTAGACCCAAAGTAAGTAGGTATAGTTTAATCAGCTTTAATATGGATTATAGAATGCGGATAAACACCGGATTTAGATAAAATTAGTAATGATGAGGTATTTGGCGCTACATCACACCTTTATACCCCGTGCACTTCGCGGGGTTGGGAGGGCTGGTGGCAGTCGCACCCATAAAAGCCATGTAAGCAAAAGACCCCTCAATGGACCCTGGACTCCAAGGTGAAGGCCTCGAATAAGACTGGCACCGCAGATGTCGATTAAACTAGGTTTAGCTTGACGTACTTTTACAATTACTTAATCAGCTTAAGAGGAGTACATTAAAGTTTAAGTCCTGAACAACCCTTTCACAAACGGAGTAAACCGTTTTGTAAAACTACGACAGAACTAGTTTTTGCGGTTGGCTTAAGGATTACAGAGACCTCGTTCTTTGACTTATGAATAAGTTTACAAAGGGATTATTGTAAACTGTCTTAAGAGAGACAGAAATTATCTGTTTTGACGTGTTGTGTCTGTTTGAGTTATTTTGTTATAAAGATCTCCGGCTCCTGTACTATAGTTGAAGATTGAGTTATTTTGAAATTACTTGTGCTAATTTTGAAAGATTTTCCTTTATGTGGAACATTTTAGCGATGATTCTGGTTGTTTTCCGGGTCTCGAGGAGAGCCAGACCGTAAGGGATGGCCCTGGGTCAGCCGGGGTGCAAGGGATATGTCGAAGACAACCTCACCTCCGGCATAGCACTACGACCCTCAGTCGGCTTGCGGTTTTAGTCGGTTCGAGTCCGACATAACCTCTCCTCCCGGCTCCGGCGGGGGATAGGCTAGGGGACTCTTTTTTCCGCACTTATCCTTTCTTTTTGGGCCATTGTACGTGACTCCGGCGGGGGAGGTATCCGTGGGGAGTTCCGCATGGAAAAAGAAGGTTGCTTGCTTTGCTTTGCTTGCCTTGGTCTCTTAAAAGTACCAACTAGCAGGTAAACCTTCAAAAAATAAATAAATAAATTTGTATTTTTATGTGTAAATGCCACTTCCCCTGGCAGTAATTTGGTGCCTGATCATTAGAGGCAAAGTTAAGGGATAGTATGAAAGTGACTGCCACGCAGGAGGCACGGGTTCCATCCCCGCACAGAATGAATATGGCTATTTGCATTGTCCTGGGTGTTTCTAAGTATACTATGTATGTATACAAAAAAACTATCTATGTATGTTTATTCGTATTGTAAAGTCCAAAACACAAGCTAGTTAAGCTTACCATGGAGTCTAGATAGCGTTGCGTAGAATGTTGAGGAATATTTATCTATTTAACAACTATCCAGGCGTGAAAAAGTAAGAAATAAAATATTAAATTAAATAAAAAAGAAAATGTAGTAGGTACCATTGGTATTTTGTATACTTACGTAGTACATCGATGACAGTATAAAGACCCCTTGTGATAAGGGTTGAAAAGATTAAGATGTATAGAGCGCGACGCTAAGAGCAGGATTATACTAAAAGGCTTTTGGACAAAGCTTTGTTTAATATATAGAAAACATTACTATCGTTATAATGTTTAGAATGAGGGAAAGGAAATGAAGAAAAATAATTTATTACATCACAGTAAAAAATATATTTGTCCGTAAGTAATTACTACGTTATCCATAAAATAAAATAAAGAAAGATTTTTTAATTCTTCCTTTTAATTTTTTTGTCATTTATCATACTTTAAAAGAAGAAAGTCTTATGCGCAGTTTTGTATTTTAATTAACGGTGTATTTTAGTTATTTTACCTAGCTGTGAAGTAGGTTTAACTTGTTTTTTTTGTAAAAATCCCTATATTATGCATAATACTACAATCCCGGAAAATTAATTAAAAAGTATTTGCCTGTCTAAATTCTTCCATTTTCAATTAACTAAACAGCTGACTAGCATAAAACTTAATTAAAATTGAAGATGACATAACTTAAAGTATATTTTTAAACTTCCCAAGAAAGGACTTCAAATTGCGGCTCTAAAATGATTTTCGTCTCGACCTTTACGGGCCAAAAATCTATATCAAGGGCAAACCTTTATAGATAAATGTCCCTAGCACCACTCCTTACCCGATTTAGCAATAAATAAGGATACACAGAGACCCAACAATAGCTTGTCTCATGATAACCTGTGTTCAACAATATTTTCGGAATACACATATTTTTGTACCAAAATACAGACTGTTTCTCTTATATCATCTTATTGCCATATTCCTATTTATTGATAAGTTCAAAGGTAACTTTAACTTTTTAACGGTAACAAGGAATGCTTCCAAAAAATTATTACTTATATTTTCTGGCTCTTATTTAGAAACCCTAATTGAGAAATCCTTTAATGATATTCAAGTTCTTGGGCTTAAGTAGAATCAATTGCTTTCAATTGCTTCAATCAATCAGTCAATCAATCAATCAATCTATTACAGTCCAATGCTGGACATAGTTTTCTCCCAATTTGCACCGATTCTATAACCGCCACCTTCCGCATCTAATTGCTTAAGAAACTATCATTGTATTGATTTCTTTTTTTTTAACCGTGGGGGAAAATCCTTCATGAATGTTATGGCGGACTCCTACCGACTAAAAACCCCCACGGTAACGCCCAGAAGCCTATGGATGGGAGCCCCGGGTAAGCCTTCGGAAGGATGTCCCAGGACTCCCATCAGACCTACGGCTGCAATTGCGGCCTCGCCTTGGGGGTGGTTCGGGTGCTATCCCGCGTCTATGGGGGGGTTTTCGGGTGTTATCCCGCTTCTTAGGGGGGGGGGGGGGGGCGTGCGTGAATCCCTCACGTCACGCTGCAGTCATGGGCCTGCTTCTGTAAAGACGGTGAGCAGCCAACTCACCGTCCTCAGGCCCCCGGTCATAGCTCACACCATGGTCTCGAGCGAGAGAGTGCCCACGCCCAGACCCACCACGAGGACCTGGCGCTGTTGCGCCCACGCCGTGCACTCCACCAGCATGTGGAGCGCTCGGCCGTGGTTTCCCGGTGTCTTCGCCACAGATACCTACCGAAGCTACCATGCCCGGTAAGTATCTGTGACAACCGGTAGGAGGGAGCACCGTGTCTCCTCTCCAGCCACTCGTCCATGACCGGTCTGACGGCCGCAATTGTGGCGAATTCCCCCTTTGGTTGCTCGAGTCGCACCTTCCATGTCTCCACGGTTTCCTGGTAGAGCTGGGACCGCTGGGCCTCGATTTCTTGAGACGCAGGCCATTGGCCCCGCTCCAGCGCCTCCTTGCGCCATATAAATAGAGACGCAAGGGCTCTCGCTTCCAGGTCCCATGGAGGGGTCCCTGCTAGGAGGCATGCCGCCTCAACTGAGATCGTGCGGTATCCCCTTATCACCCTGACGGCCATCGCCCTCTGTGGGCTCAGCAATCTAGCCACATTACTGGCCGTCAGGTTCTCTGCCCATACGGGGGCCACGTATAGGGCCATACTTCGCACGATCCCCAGGTACAGTCTCCTGCAGGGGGCGTTGGGTCCCCTGATATTGGGTATCAGCCGCGCGAGTGCGGCTGACGCCCCCCTCAGTTTTGGGACCAAACTTCAGAAGTGATGTCCGAAGTGCCACCGGCCATCGAGTACGAGCCCCAGATTCATCGAGGGCTCGATGCCGATGCTGACGCCCCCTACCTGTAGGCTGGATCCCGCAGGTGGCCCCATCCGAGGTCCGTGGAAGCACAGAGCCTCGGACTTGTGAAGGGCGACCTCGAGACCCTTCCTGTTGACTGATTGTTCTGATATTTGGTGCACACCTTCAATTCGGACAAGAATACAATTTAAATCAATAAAACATAACATAATACTACATACAACATTGAACGTTTAAAAAAATACAAAAAAAGACACAATAAAATACATTGATTTTTTTTTATAAAGGACACGTAAATTTGACTTCGCCTCGCCTGATGGTAAGCTAGAGGCAAAGTCTCGGAAAGAGGGTCCCATAGTAAACATGTATTATTTGTTCTCTATACCTTAGTTTTAAGATCATTTTGAGACTTTGTAGTCAATATCCTTGTGACGCTGACTGTACTAGGAATAACTTTCCACCTTTCATACAGAAGTTTCATAAGTACCTACCTAATATTCATAAGTAATGAAATCAACAAGTCGTACGCTTTATTTCCTTGCAGTGCTTATCTAGTTTACTATCTACTTGAATACGAAAATGCAAATGCATTTAGAAATGAAGCTCCCGAGTCTGTAGTGAACCGAATTTGGCTTTATACGTTAACCTTTGACCTGGCCGGTATATTATACGAACGGCGAGTATACAATTCACTTAGATATAATATCATATTAAATCAATTTAGAGCTTCCGGAAATGATTAAGTTCATCACATTTTCAGCTGTTGAAATTGTATGATCTAAAATTTTTTTACCAAATAGGTGATTCGGGCTGGCGTGTAAATCATATCCATATTCCATACTAATATTATAAATGCGAAAGTAACTCTGTCTGTCTGTCTGTGTGTCTGTATGTTACGCTTTCACGCCTAAATCACTGAACCGATTTTGATGAAATTTGGTATACTTAGGGATAGGTTAGACCTTGAGAAGGGACATAGGCTATGTTTGGTCGCGATAACCGACATCCACGCGGGTGGAGCCGCGGGCAAAGGCTAGTTTTTTATATAAATGATGTCGTGTTTATTAAAATACTAAGTTTTGCCCGCGGCTCCGAACGCGTGGATGTCGGTTATCGCGAACAAACATATCGTATGTCCATTCTTATGGTCTAATCTACCCCTTATACCAAATGTCATCCAAATGCGTTTAGTGGTTTAGGCGTGAAAGCGTAACATACAGACAGACAGACAGAGTTACTTTCGCATTTATAATATTAGTATGGATGTCACTTTATATGGTGCAGTTAGCGATCTGAATAGGGGCCACGTCGATCGGACTCCAGATTCTTTGTGCAATAACACAAGTAACCTAACACTAACCTTAATCCATTCCGGTTGGGCCACATGAGTTCTTAAATTCCACTTTTTTATAAATATTCCACCTTTTACCTTTAAATACCTGAAAGCAAGAAAAACAGCGTGACAACATTAAATGTAGATCCATAGTAGAATCCTAATATTTAAAAAATACAATAGGTACTAGGCGAGTAGAGCAAAGGAAAATAAAATTGTGAAAGTGGGAACAGAGAAATCAGTCAAATGAATATTGGTTATAATGTATTTTTATTTTCCTTTGCCGACTGAGGTAAAAAAGAAAAATACATTATAACCAAATCATTCAGCCTCTAAGGACGTATATCAGCGTTCTCTTTTACTTCTAAATTATTGAGATTTAAGTAGGCATAACTTTTTACTTTACGTATAAGAACAAATACAAACATGCTCTCGCGTTTGTAAATCTCCAAAGGGGTAGGCAGAGGTTTATTAGCATCCACGTTTAGCCAATTTTGATTTTTGGTCCCACGACGTAACAGGGGGCGAGCCTGTTGCCGTCTAGCGGGCCCTTTGTCTAGGGCTGTATGTTTACTGTCGGATGGAGAACAGCCCTATCCCTTAGTCACCTTCTACGACACCCACAGGTAGAGCTGGGGCTGTCCTACTCCTCCAGGAACCAACACGACAATAAGGAAAACAAAAATCAAAGTTATCCTACTATTCCTACTAGGTATAATTTTATAAATGTGAAAGTTTGTGAAGATGATTGAATGTTTGTATTTGGGAGGTTATTTCAAACTCGAACCGACTAAAATAGTCGGCGTGCAGTTTTAGTCGGTTCGAGTCCGATATAACCTCCCCTTCCGGCTCCAGCGGAGGAGGTATTCGTGGGGATATCCGAACGAAAAAAAAGTAATTACATAGCACTCTAACAGCTTAACGTATCGGCTGAAATTTAGACTACGGTCTGGCATATGGGTATATAATAGGTAGGCTACTTTTATAGGTTTCCATGTGTTCGGTATCTAGACCCTTGTGTATTCTACCTGCTACATGCTTACTACTCTCTTCGAAGTATACTTCGAAAGTAAGGCTTAACTATTATTATAGGTATCGGGATATTTACCATCTTGTATTGTTTCGCGGTTCCGATATTTCGGGTGTTGCAAGCACCATGATCACGGAGGAACTAATATCGGAACCTCAGAACAATACAGTAAATATCACGATACCTCTAATAATTATGAGAAAGTAGTAGTAGTAGTTGAATGATAGTTTAAATACCTATAATGATTTAACTAGCTTGTGTTATGTATGAGTAAGCCAATAAAACGTGATAACGCAGTTTAGTTTTGATTGTTTTTTATGGTAGGGAGGCAAACGAGCAGACGGATCGCATGATGGTAAGCGATCACCACCGCCCATGGACACCCGTAACACCAGAGGAGTTACAAGTGTGTTACCTTCCTTTTAAAAGAGAGTACGCTCTTTTCTTGAAGGTTTGAAGGTCGTATTGATTCGGGAATACCGCTGGTGACAGTTCATTCCACAGTGTAGTTGTGTGAGGCAGAAAGTTTCTCGAGAAACGCACAATTGTGGACTGCCAGCTGTCCAGATGGTGAGTGTGGAACTGCTGTCGCGTGGAACGATGGCGGAAAGAGGCGGCGGGAATCAATCCAACCTCGGAGCACTCCCCATATCTCTACGCAGTGCCAAAAAGTCTAGCCGATTTGAAACATCCTGGCAGTTGACGATTCGATACGTTTTATGTTTTATTTAAGAGAGAAGTTGGCATTGAGGTGTTCCTGCCCAGAGATGAGAACAGTATTCCATATGTGGCCGTACTTGCACCTTATAAAGTGGTTGGCGGTGAGCTGGAGTGAAATCCTGTTTCGATCTATTGAGCACGCCAAATTTCTTCGAGCCTTAATTAACCTTTACCCTCTAAATGACCGCGAAACTGGACTTCGCTCGATATGTCAACACCAAGTATTCCAATATCAGCTGAGATAGTTAAGTGCTCTCAAAACGAGAGAATACGACCAATGCTGTTTTCATATTGCAATCAGTCACGACCGCAATCTGATAGTTTCCGAAAATAGGGTAGTTTTAAGCAATAAAATATTGTTTTATAGAGATAAGTCAGATGAATAAATAATAAAAAAGAAATAAAATAAAGAAATGTGAAGAGTTTCTAGCGCATTCGTGTTTTATAGCAGCGCTTAGTGCTCATACTGAATAAATGCATGTCTGAATATTCAGACACGTTTACTGTCGCGGCGAGCTCTTTGAAATTGAACTATTGTTGAGGAAATTATATGTTATATGATTTCTAATACTGTTTCTTTTAACTTTCCACGTTGGTGGAGCTGCAGGTAATAGTACTGATGTCATAAACCTACTGATGTCCGTATAATTTCACAAAGTAGGGACTCAACTGCAGCTGGTTAGCAAACCATGCGCAACCCACCCATGACTATTTATGTAGTCCAAAACCTGGTTGCCACTGTAAGCGGTGAGGGCTCCTTGAGGACTCAGCTTAACTCAATGAACTCTTAAAGAATGAAGCTATTTTACAAAATTGTTTTAAAAGATCGGAATATGTAAACGGAGTTCGTCCTCCTTTCGTAGAAAATAGGCTTAAGGCCTAACAAAGTACGCCTCTAGTTCATTCACAATGTGCCTATATTAACCGTTTTCGGCCACAAAAAGGTTTGTTCTAATTGAGAAAGGTGACCCTTTTTTGTCTGGATAGAACATTGCAATTCGTATACTAAGTAAATCTACCCTAGCCTTTCATGAACAAATGGAATGTAGCATTTGTCTCATAAATATGGAGCATAAATACTGTCAAATTTCGCACACTATAAATCAACTTATTCATACCTATAATCGTCAAAATCTTTTAAACCATGAGATTGAAAGAATGATATAGGAAGTATAATGTAAGGACAAAAGGAACTTATCACTAAAATGGTGTTACAAAAAAGAAATAGGGCCTTGGTTAGCAGGTATAGGTTGTGTCATATTGTAGGACTTGGTCTGCATTTGAAGCTGAAATTTAAATGTAGTGATCTAAAAATAAAAGCTTTTATGTATATCCGTGTGGTGGAATAAGTCTGGGTTATCAAATCTATCATACTAGAAACTAGATTTCTATTTTTAAAGTTATTTATAAAGTACTAAAATGGTTAATCGACCAAAACTCGTTGGTTTCTTCCTAAAGCTAACTGCAAAACTATTTCACAGTAAGACTAGGATTAATGAATGCTGCCAAGAAATGCTTTCTCGACTAAACAGGAATTTTACTCTCTGGTCAAAGAGATGTAATAAGCGAATCAGTAAATAGACTTATTGGAGCATAAGACGCTCCTATTTCCGACGGGAAGTTTTTGATGGGAGTTAGGTAGGAATTTTAGAGAGGGTCATAAAATAGAAAAAGAAGTCATTCTTTTGGTTGGATTTTTGGCTTTCCGATGGATTAAGCTAGTTTAAGCACAAATTTCCTAATAGTTTACGGATTAATGGAATGATAAACGAATAAGGATCCCATGTCCTCTTATTTAAGTAATACTTTTTCTTCGAAATTAATTTCTTAAAGGGAAAGTTGATGTTATGATGAATCAAACTCATATTGAGTGTTGATTTTTCCAACTGTAATATTTCTAATAAGTATTTTTGCAAAGCAGTGCATAAAATCACTACCTATCTCTTCCAAAATCAAAAGTGTATACAATTAAACCTGAGTACTAAAGTTACAAGAGTTTATTATTGCAAACAAAAGATTCATTTAACAAACTGAATAGATTTTTGTGTTACTTTAAAACAAACTCAATTTTTCAAAGATAACAGTGGATTCGCCTTTTGAACACTGTTTTGTTTGAGAAAACAGGGTCAGAGCTTTTTTTAAAAAATCTCTATACTACTGTAATGAAAAAGTTCAACGGCCAGCTCGCTAGGATTGTTTTTTTTTTAAGTGCTCCTTGTCTGAGGTTTGTTTTTAATTAGTTTAACTTGTGATCGGAAGCCGCTTGATAGCTTGAAGCAGTGGAAGTTAATGATAAGTGAAGATTTGTTTACTAATTTATTTTCGTACTGAGTTTTACTTTTATTTTTATTCTCACAGATTTAAAATGTTTTTTGTTTTGACTGAAATTACTAATATTCCCTTTAACCCCTTCAACTAAGCTAAATTGCTTGTGCTAGGTAGGTTTACGTCGGTAGTATAATGGCCAGGATTTGAACCCGAGACCTCTCGATTCTAAGGCCATTCTCAACCACTAAGCTACCGATGCTTGCGGTATCAAGATCTTTGCGGATCAAGTAGACTGGTGAACCGAATCCCGAGTCATTTGCTTCTTGGAAGTCGGCAGGTATACCACGGCCTCGATTCTACTAAAGCCGAACCACGGTTTTGTCGCAGCCACTGCAAAATACGGCACTAAATATTATACTTTAAAGCGATGCGATTAAAGTTCAAAATGAAATGACTTTTTGCAGAGTGAAGGACAAGGTGTAATGAAACGTTTTTCATTTCTTTTTGGACTTTAGGCGTATAGGAATAAAGTGATCACAGTGGTTTAGCTATAGTAGAATCGAGAGCCTACTGTTTAACGGACGAGATTCCGGTTTAAGCTCTTGGAGTTGGGAGCATTGTGACGACCGAATGGTTATTTTCGAGATGGGAAAAAATTTAACTCGCAACTCCATGACCGACACCTCTTGTGACAATTGTTTAAGTTTTCTATTATGTCAGCTTCCTTGAAGTGCCACGGTTTTTTTTAAATATAACGGTGATATTAATACCATAATCTTATATTTAGTTGTCCTCTTCATCTTCATCTTAGCGTTAATCCCAGTCGCATCCGAAGCTTTCAGCTCGGAGTCTGGGATCCACTTTATCAGTCTAACTGCGGATTTGGCTAAACTTCGATATTTTCTGTGAAGCGATTGCCATCTGACCTTCACAACCCAAAGGCGATATCGAAGCATTGTAGTTAGAACAGTTGTTAGACTTCTTAGGGCTCCAACTACCCGTAAAGACTGCCATAAATGTTCGTATGGCAACCGGGAACGACGGCTTAACGTGCTCTCCGAGGCACGACCAGACCAATGCAAATAAGCACATTCATGCATATGAATTTGCATAGAGCGGGGATCTAACCCGCGCCTCCTATGTAACGGCCGCGTTCACTACCGCTACGTCACGGAGGCTGTCCTACGCCACAGAGACTTTCAATCATCTTATATTATTTATTTATCTTAATATTATTTTACTATATCTTCATTTAGATTTCATTATCCGTCGTACCTCGTACCGCCTGTCAAGATGTCAATATTGATTTATTAAAGGTTTAAAAAAATAGATTCATTCGATTCGATTTCAATGACGTCATAAAATCGGAGAGTCTTTTCGAATTAATCCTGGATTACTTACGAAAGTATTATATCGATGATAGAATCAAGCAGTCATAAGTTAAAAGTCTGTATAATTTTGTAGGGATATTCATAATCCATTTTCATTGTGTTGTTGGGAAAAATATAGCTTACAAAGGCTTTCATTGCAAAATTAAAAACGGAATATTAAGATGCTAAAATATACTAGTAGCAGATTCATCACTGAAAAACTGTTCAATTATGCAAGTTTTTCGCGATTAACTTTATGAAATTCAACATAAAACTCAGTTCAGTCGATGGTATATCGATAGTACCTTTATAGCTAACGTTCATTTAATTGCCTTAATTTTGTGTTAGAATACTACCAAAGCATTTTTTGTGCATTTAAAAGCAATAGAATACGCGAAACGAAATTTAAACAATAGCTGCTGTTATACAGTTTAAAACATTATTCATTTTGCTAAATAACTGGTCCTAATCTGTAAGTCTGTGGTCTATTTAAATAATGCCTTTTCTTTTATTATACCGTGTTAAGCCACAGTTGAACCGTTTCTATGAGACTACTTCTACTGACTTAGGTCTCGACCTGTAGCAAAATATGGCAAGTTTTAAGCAATCCTCTGCATATATTTATAGTCCCGAGGAGGGCCAGACCGTAAGGGATGGCCCTTGGTCAGCCGAAGTTCGAGGGATATGTCGAAGACAACCTCACTTCCGGCCTAGCACCACGACCCTCAGTCGGCGTGCGGTTTTAGTCGGTTCGAGTATATATAAACTCCCCTTCCACACACGAAAAAAAAGCATATATTAATAGTAATTTCGATAAATACCAGTGGCAACGGGTTCCTATAACCCGGTTCGCCTGCCGGCTTATACACAAATTAGACAAATTAGATCGAGCCAAGTTGATTTTTTGAATAATTCTCACTCTTTGTCACTGTTTTAAAACCATACCCTCTTAAAAATTGAATTAACCAGTCATCGCTATGCAAGGGATATCATTAAGCAATTCATATTTATCTGATAATACGGGCAACAGAATCATCCAAAATATTAACATATTTGACAGAAAGAAAGTAATGTTAAAGTTATGTAAGAGAACCGCAAAAAAAAAATAGAATTTTATTATAATGAAGCACTCCAAATTCAAATATCTTTATTGATTTAGGTCACAGAAAAATATTAAGCTACTTCTACATTTAAATATATAATCTGATTCCTCAATACAATCTTACTCGAAATAAATGGGACTAAAAGAAAAACAATAGTCATAGTCACAAGTAAATAATAGAAATAAAATGCTGCAACTAATTAGTACATTGTTCGTACGAAAGAATGTTGATGATTGATTGACAACCGAACCAATGCAACTGAAGAGTTGCAGTAGTCCGATTAACCAAACTACCCACCGTACTACTGCTACACCAAAGTAGCAATAGTTCGATGCCGTTTGACAACCGGACTACTGAGACTAAAGGGTATATAGGTACCTACCTATTAATTATTCAAAGGGTAAATATTTTTTTTTACACGTATCAATCAATCAATCAATTAGCTTATCGCAATCTTAGTACATAGCTAGACATGCCTTTCCGCTCTTTCCTAATGTGCGACATAGTTCCCGGTTTTCAATCTTTCGCATTCAGTAGATTCAGCTATCCCTGCTACCTCTTTGATGTTACACTATGGATAATCTAAAACCTCAACTTATAAATTTATTACACTTACTTTTAAATCTTTTTAAATAGCAGGGTACCTAAGAGATCCGGTTCTTAGCATTCCATGGATTCACCTTGCGGTCACCGGGTCCATGGCGTGGTACAGAGAGGAACACTGTAAAGGCGCCTGGGACTTGCGACCCAGATGTAAGTTTAGGGTGGCCACCTTGTGATGCATCAGCGCTCACCTCCACCGTCAGTCGTGTTCCCCCCTCTACCTATCCATATTTGGTAAGATCCTATCAACGCCGTTTTAGATATTCGTTTGAGTAAAGAGCTTACAGAAGCTCTTGGCAATCCGAGGTCTTTAAATAAGTTATACAGGGATTTAGCTGGAATTCCCCTTGCTCCTACTTCTACGGCCGGCGGCGTTGAGTTTAACCACATAGCCATTTTTGGTTAACTCGTTTGTCAAGTCAAAGTATTCAATTGTTTATTTTTATAGCGTGGTTTTAGGTACATTAGTTTCCCACGTAACTGTGAGTTCTACTAGTACTGCATGCTTTTACTGTTTTGAAAATAGAAATATATAATATATAGGTATATTGTGATTTCCAATCCTGGAGTAGCATTTTATTCATGCCACGAATACAAACCTACAACTTACAGTACGTGCGAAATAATCTGTTAAAACATAACCCATATTATGATTATGCCTTTCTAAAACCTAACTTCATCAACGTCAAACCTATTTGAAACACAAAGGAGGCACTCCTTTGAACAAAACTTATTGTAGAGCTACTAAAACTCAACACAAGTGTCACTCAGCCATTAGACATTCGGTAATTGGAATATGTCGACAAAGTTCCTAATGCAAGTATACATCGGGACATATATCTTGGACCTATAGTGTTGGAAATGTACCCCATCTTTGGCCTCATTTGTAAACCAGCGCTGTGCATATTCAACGCAAGGGTGTGCGCAGCATTCAATGCTGGGATGGGGCCCTATTTGGGTTCGCACAGTGTGGAATGTTGCATCCGTAGATTAATTTAATACCTATACTTGCCTACTTATACTAATTATAAGATTGTAATAATATGTACTTTAGTGAGATACACATTGTGAGAAGCTTAAATAAAATATTTTTCTTTCATTCTTCTTTCTTTCTTTCTCTATGCGCCCAGTAAACGTTTCATGTGTGTCTTTTAAGGATATCACATAGTGCTATGGTGGTGGACGAACTCGAATTCATCAAGCATAGATCATTACAAAACAATCCACGCGCTGTAAAGCTTGTGTCTTAGGTACAAAATATGTGTCTCGGGGTATACCAGGGCAAGGAGCTAATAATTTCAAATCGAGAACGGTTAAACTTCGACATATCTACTAGGTAATGGCAGTCCCTGGGGCAATTCTTGGAATCATTAAAGCAGGTTTGTTCTCGGTATGTAAAGGTAACCATGGACTTATTGCGATCATTATTGATTACTGGAAATAGTTTTTAGGGTTCCCTATATAAAGGTGAACAGGAATTCTATTACAAAGACTCCACTGTCTGTGTATCTGTCGTTCGTTTTTTTGTCACCAGGGATGTATTTTATAAACCGTGATAGCTAAACAGCTGAAATTTTCACAGGTGATAAACATATTTCTATTGCCACTTCAATGGTACGGAACCCTTCGTGCGTAAGTCCGACACGCATTTGGCCTGATTTTTTAAATATATATACTCAGGTGTATATTATGAAAAATTCTGTTAAAGAATACAGAGTACACAATTTTGTATTAAATACGTAATACGAAAATATACTAAGCTACGTGAGTATAACGATAGATGCGTTGCTCTTCTCACAAATGATAATAAAATTAAAAATTTTGAAAAAACCCACGACGTATAAAAGACTGTTTACTGAATGTTTACTGCAGCGCCCCCTAGTGGGTTGTCACCGTAACACCTATCTACGAGTAAGAACATACACCAATCAAATCCAAACCAATAATTGAAAACTGCATCAAAATCGGACTAGTATTTTTGGAGAAAATTGGCAACATTGATTTGCATTAAAAATGCTTGCTGTGCGTGCCCCCTGTTGAGTTGTCATTGCCGAACCCAAAACTCGGACAAAATGGCAGCATGGATTTGCACTAACAAACAAACATAAAACAACCTCTCACCCCAAACGCATATACCGTCTCCGTTCCGTCGTGGGTAAAAATACAGACGCACAGATCAGTAATAGCCGCGGCTCAATTCTCTTTGAACAATTTTCTATCTGCTTATAAACTGTTGTTCGCTGCAACTGCGTCAGTCAGTGCCGACCCTAAGACGGCTAGTCAATGGAACAGTTTTTAGTTGTGACTGCGCGCCAACTAGTTTGTACCTCCACAGTATTTCGTGCATGACTGGCGACCGGCCCTAATCCGGGCTTGGCACTGCCGCTAACTACTGCTATAAAACGGTATCTTCAACAAGGATCCTATTTTTTTTGTTTTGTTGGAGTTAAAATAGTCTCATGGTTTCTTAATAATTTTAGGAGTTTGAGTTAATAACGGTGTGATAAAACGTACTCTGAGTGAAACTTTTATATCATTTATTATGCTAACTTTTTGAGTTCAGAATACATCGGGAAAAAAAAGCGCTGAAGTGGGACTTGAACCCACGACCTTACACGGGGAATGCTCTTCCAACTGAGCTATTGAGCCACACCTGAATCACTTCAAATATCCCTTCTCTTTATAACCGTCTTTAAGGGTGACGGTTCTTTTTCCTGATATATTTAGAACGTACTCTATCTATTGTTAATGGTTAATTAACTTACTGTTTACTAACAAAATCTACAAATTATAGGTTTATATTGAAGTATCGTAGAAGTGATTGCTACTTATAACATAATGGTTATTTAAGGCAGACCCTTACAGGTTCGGCAGCGCGAGTGTGATGCCCCTAGAATTGCATAATTATGTCCATAGGCGATGGTAGCCACCTTCTTCCCCGTGTGCTTTTCTGCCACCTAAATTAATTTCAATTTTTAAATAGAATAAAACAATATTTCTTTAAACGTAGAGTAAACTCAATAATGAACTAGTCTCATTTTACTACGACACTTATATATACTAAGAATACTACTAAGACTTATCCAATTTATTTGGAGCCTTAGTTCCTCTAAAAACGACAGAAAGAATTCTTATCTTCAATATTCAAATTGACAGGTCCTTGAACTGCCCCAATCATTATTTTTGAAATATTTCAAGAATAATGATTACTGCGGACAACGATATAAACGAACGGAAGAAAGGAAGATTGACTTTATTAAGACATTTTACGCGCGTTCGTTATTACCGATACATTGTTGGTCCAGTTTTCCGCCAGTTCAATCTTTTATATTAACCAATTGAAATCTACCGTCTTATTTCGTTAGGAAACTCAATGGTATTCAAATTATTATCCCTGACCGTAATTCAATGACCTTTGGAGGTTATGATGACTTAAATACTTTGTGTGACATAAAAATTAAAAGTAGGATTCGATTTTCGAAATCTATCGGCATATTTATTGACGTCTCAATTTTTATGTAAATATTGTTTTTTTTAATGTAGAGTAGATGAATCACTGCATTTAATTAGATATGGATGAGATGAATACGGAATAACCCATTATTAAGTAATAAATTAATAGTTTTCTTGTTTTACATTAATAATTGTTAATGATGATATTTGGATTGCATTCTTTATAATTCACCAGCAAAACCTTATCGTAGAA
This sequence comes from Eilema sororculum, assembly GCA_914829495.1. NCBI lineage: Eukaryota > Metazoa > Arthropoda > Insecta > Lepidoptera > Erebidae > Eilema > Eilema sororculum. Next base: position 17,564,664 of record OU618545.1, on the reverse strand, counting down.
AGAGAGGTTGAAATACAAGGCATTTCTTATTACTTATAGCATTTTGTCGTTGACTTAGTATGAAAGGATGTAAAATAAAGCTCATTTTGCAATCAAATTTTAACGATGGGTAAAAAGAGTTAGAAATATTCGCTTTACCAAACATTAGGACAGTGACATGACCGTTTACAAGATTTTAGTATTAAACGAACTTGATTTGTATCGCTCTTTAATAAAAAATATCTTTCTACATTCTTACTATTTGTAAGCAAATATCACATTACTACTACATTACTTTTCCAAAGTCGAACTATTCATCAATGTCAAACCCATTCGGAACACAAAGGAGCCTTAAGGGACAAAACTTACTGTAGAGCTACTACACAGTGTCTCTCATTTATTAGACATTTAGTGATCGGAACATGTCAGCAAAGTTCCCAACGCAGGCATCAAAGCTAATAATTTCCAATAGTGAACAGTTAAACTTCGGGTACACTAGGTAATGGTACTCCCCAAGGCAAACGATCGAATCGCTGAAGCACGTTTGTTCCTGGTTGATAAGGGTAATGATAGACTATAGTGTAATGTGTGTGTATCTTGATAGCTCAATAATAATACGAGCTGTAATATTCCGGTCAATTTACACATTATGAGGCTACGATAATTCGCACCCGGCTGAAAGTTTGAAAGGATTGCTCAAAACACAATCATAAATGAAATATAAAATGTACTCATCGATCCGACACCTGTTTTTTTTAACTGGATTTTCACGATGTTCAGCAAAACGATAAGTTTTATCATTAAAAAATGTCCCAGGCAAGGTTAAAGACCATTATATTATAGCATTATAGATTTAAATAGGTCAAATGCGAGTCGGGAACCCCGCACTAAGTGTTCCGTATGGAATTGGGCGCGTACTTGTGCTATATAATTTATTTTTAATGTATCTTTATATTATTTTAATATTATTTGCATTAACTTATTGAAGAAGTTGATATAAAAAGATACCTTTGTGAAGTAATTAAAAAAAATAACCTTAAAAATTTGACGAAAGGCAGTGTTGGATCGGATAGCTGAAATTAAGACTGATACGATATCTTTCACAGTGTCGTTTACTTTGATGGTGTTGTTAGGTTCATGGCCGGTGTTCATCTTTTGTGAGAGTAGTGGCAGGGGCCTGGGACTTTCTCAATTGATGTTTGATAATAATGAAGCATTATTCTTTGACAATAGAAAGCTTCCTTTTAACTTCCAGAAAGTAGTGGACGGCCTTGGTATTTTCAGTGTGTATGGTTGAGAATATTGTATGTTTTTTTATTAGTTTGAGTTGGTTCGAATTTGCCAAAATATATTACAAATTTCTTAACAATTTTGAAGAAGTTTAAGTGAAGCTGTGTATATTTGTAATCTTTATCTTCTTTAAAATCTCTGGTGCACAGGGTAAGGGCCAGCGCTAACAGCATCCTAAGTATGATAGCAGATAGGCTAGATTGCATGTACGTGAATCACTGTAGTGCTATCTCCCACGGGACGAGGCGGGGCGGTGATACATAATTATCATTACATACATATTTATCTTATTATTGAAGGAATATTTAATTTCGAAAAACATTGGAAAAAATGAAATGCTCAAGTGAGACTCGAACTCACGACCTTCGCTTACAGGGCGACTGCTCTGCCAACTGAGCTATTGAGCACCACTTGAATCATTCCAAATTTTCCTTCTCTTTATATCCGTCTATAAGGGCGATCGAGAAGGACGGACTATAAAAAAAAAATCATTGGAATATTTAATTTCAATTTCGCAATAAATTTCAAATCTCTCAATATATTTAATTTGTTTCGACATATCTGATCAATTTAATCAACCAATTTAATTTAATAATTTTATATTTATTATGAATGACTATCACTTAGTGAAAATGAACTTAAATTTGACTTCATGACATTTTATTTTCTTTAATAATTGATGTGTGCCTATTTGAATTTAAAAACTTATGTAATGAGTCTCTGTTACTTGAAATAAATTTATTTTGATTTTGATTTGATTTAAAATACTAAACAATTAACTTTAATTTTTGCGGAAGATTTTGGGTGCTATGATAAATCTGCAACTTGGAATCTAAGGATGGAATGTTAATAAGTAATGATGTTTCACTAAACTACAATTCAATTTTGTATATTAAGTTCAAGATGCGTCTGATGTATACAGACCTTTACTTGTAATAAATATAGTCCCTCTAATGTTATGAAAAAGAAGTGCTCAGCAAATAAGGGGGGCCTGACCCAAAGTGACCCAGATCGCAGTACATTGGCTGTTTGATCGTAGGCGACCGCTCTTCAGTAGAAGAGCTCTCGTCTCTGGCATCAATTGACGGCGGAATTTCTAAAGTAAAAATGCTTTGATGCCGAATGTTTTTATCATTGGTTCCAATTTTAAAATATCCTATCATAAATTCAGTGATATGATAATGGAGTGCTGGTTTACGGATTAAACTGTATTAGGAATGCCTAGTAGTCGGTGTAACAAGATGAACGGTTTTCAAAAAAAAAAATACTAATTATTTTTTTCACGTTCAATCAATTTATTAACCGTATTTAAACTAAACTATAAACACATATTCAAAATAATATTCTAAGGGGTTCAAATTGTATTTGCTGAGACAACTAATTTTTATAATCTAAAATTATCATCTCATTTTTGATTTGCATTCGATTGCACAGTAATACATGGCGTTACACAGACACCCGGAAATTGAACCTGAGACCTCATTATGTCAATATTACTACTTTTCTACCATTGACGCAATCAATATACAACACATTATATTTATTTCATTCACTTACTTAGAGAAGCCCCGTTTAAAATATTGCTCTCTTTTCGAACAGCCACTATTTAAAAACCACCAATTCTTCCGACCCCGGGGACTTAAGTAGTGGAATCGAAACAGGCACCACTTTATTTTATTTTAAACACTTTTAATTTAATAGTGATAGTGTGAAATGTGATTCCTTTTTAAGATGGTAAGAATACGTAATAATAACGGAAATTATCCAAGTAATCTGCCTCTGTGGCGTGGCGGTAGTGAATGCAACTTTGGCAGGAGGCGCGGGTTCGATCCCCGCTCAGTGCAAATATTTGTAAGCATGAATATGGCTATTTGCATTGGTCTGGGTGTTTCTATGGATATATTTACAATAAAAGTATTATAAGTATGTTTAGTCGCATTCTAGATTCCATAACACAAGCTAGTTAAGCTTATCATGGGTCTAGCTAGATAGCGTTGTGTAGAATATTGTGGAATATTAATTTCTTGAGCAGAAAGTATAAATAATGTATTACAAAATATAGAGCTGGCGGGGGTACTTTATGCCAGACACAAAATGACAATAACTGCTCGCCGTCTTGGGTCTTCAGCTGCCGGTGGTGACATAGCGATTGACATATCTCTCACACCCTGGTCGACCCAGAGCCACCTCATTTTTCGAGATGGCTCCCTTAGGCCGTCGGCAGTTCACGTGAATATCATTCATTGAAATATAACCAGATATTATAACGATAGGTTCTATCACGTCAACCCGCAATCATAGCCTACTGAAAAGTAGCCGAAACGTCGGGCTAAGTAGAAATAATACCCAATAAACCGCTAACAATTTACAATAAACCACTTTGTAACTGATTGTACCGCTAGTCGGTACAATCAGTTACGAAGTGGTTTTATTTAAATGTGTTACAAGCTAGTTAAGCTATACTTAAATTGGGATATAGATAATAGAATAGGTACATACATACATACCGCCGTCCCCGGGGAATAAAATGATAACTACCATTATCTTGATTTACATGTTATGTCATTTTTGAGATCTTTGAGTGTTAATACATCTACTTAATTTTTTCGTAATTTTTTTACCGTTATTTACAGAGTTGCATAAAATTACAATAGTATTCGAAGATTTCTGACAGGCCTAAAAGAACGGGAATAAAATGATAATATAATATTACCATAAACGTATCCTCACTTGCTATATTGACAAATTGTAATATAATTATATTCTCGTGAAAAAACATAAAACTTAATATGATAAATGCATGTTATCATTTTATTCTCGTTCAAAACCGTCCACTCGTTTCGTATAAAGACGTTAGTCTTATGACTTAAGAAGTTCGGATCGACGACTTAGGACGTTCGATGCAGCATTTATGAGAATAAAATGATATTAGAGTATTATTATCATCAATCCCATCCCAAAAACTCGTAGAAGAAAATGATAAGTAACGAGTATCATATTTCTTAATTTAATTTTGTCAGGTGTTAAATTTGACTAGAACGATTCAAATGTAGAAAAAAATACGTTTTAGAAAACCAGATTAACTATCACGCATCTATTCCCAGTAATTCCGGAGTAATAGTTGAAAACATGTTTTTTATTTTTCCTGAAAAGTTGTGTTTTTGCAGTTATCATTTTATTCTCCGGGGACGGCGATTATTACAATCACACCATTATCCCCAGAGGGTTAGGCAGAGGTGACTTAACACCCACAGTTCACTAGTAATTTTACCCGGTCCCACGTAACAGGTGGTGAGTCTATTGCCGTATACCGGACACTATTGTTAAACAGCCCTATCCCTTAGTGGCCTTCTACGACACCGCTTGGGAAGAGATGGGGTTGCCTAAATTAATAGAATAGGTATACAATATTTATCATTTAGGTATGTTTATATGTGTTAGTACCCACTGGTCCCCTGGAATTCGTCCCCTGTGCCCATTCATCCCTTGATAATTTTGAGGTGCCCACTTTATAATTAAGTAAATTATTATTTAATTTGGTCATTTAGTCTGGTCCCTGTATAGATAATAGAATAGGTATACAATATTTATCATTCAGGTATGTTTCTGATAGTCGTAATATCTAATCTACGTCTATACAACCACAAAGCGTAATCACACAGCTTGTGCTTGATGACTGACAATATCCGTCACTCTCTTTGACGGATGGCTTAAGCCATTAACCAATAATAACGTATGCAAATATTGATAATATATTCACCGCCAGCACTTGGACTATGGCTATTAAATAGTAACATTTTCATCATTTAAAGTGTAAATAGATGAATAAAATAAGATTTTAAACACACGTAAAGTATAAAATATGTAATAAAAAACATTTTACACCAACCTTGAAAACTTATGTTTTTTTAGGATTGTTAAGGAGCAAATTGAACATTGCTTTAGGTAAAATTAGATACTGTTATACAAAGTATATAAGTCGCAACAAACTTATAAGACAAAGAATTGGTCACAGATGTGACCCGACCTTTGTCTTATCTTCTTCTTATAAAGGTAGTTCCTTTCTTCGTCTTTGGCGCCAAATGAGAGTGCCTATAACAGTAGATGCTAGAACATTCCCGAAGCAAGCCCGGTTAACTACAACTGTTCATAGCGCAGTAGTGGCGATTCATCCCTATAACCCATTACCCCCGTTCCCAATGGGTTACATTTTTATTTCCACCGGTTTATCTTTTGACAAATTTAACCCTTTGCCACTGCAGCGCAAATATATATATATATACATTACAGACTACTCATTTGCGTCACGCAATAGAGTAAAAAAGAAAAAACTACAACACAGAAAGCAATAGAATTCCATATTCTGTTGCTTTTATACTCGTAGTTGTGCAACTTGGAATATAATAAATTCCGAATGTGGGAAATCTTCATCAACTGTAAGAGATTTCCATTTAAAAATAGAAGATCGCCATGTCACGGAGGATTTGGAGGTTGCGACAGAGTTTGAACATTTCTTCGCAAATATAGCTTCCACTACAACCAAAACTCTTCAGTCGTCTTCCATTTCCGCTGAGGCATTGCTTGTAGAATCAACAAACAGGTGTCAGAACACGTTCGTATTCACGGTTGTTAATAGCAAGGACATCGTTAAAGCGTTTAAAACAATTGATGTTAAAAAGACCGCGGATCTATGGGGATTATCAGTCAAAACTGTGGCAAGTATAATTGATGTCATTGCTCCCCATCTAGCAACTGTGTTTAATGACTGTGTCAACAGTGGTACATTTCCTGATTTAATGAAATATAGCAAAGTCATACCTTTGTTCAAGGCCGGCAGCGCCACAGATCCTTCGAATTTCCGACCCGTTTCTGTGTTGCCAACCTTGAGTAAAGTATTTGAGAAACTAATTCTAGGACAGTTGCTGACCCATTTTGGTGAAAACAAATTGTTTCATGATAAACAGTTTGGGTTTACTAAGGGACGTTCGACTACGGATGCTGGTGTAGAACTGTTAAATTGTATTTACGAAGCCTGGGAGGATAAGCATGATGCTCTAGGTGTCTTCTGTGATCTATCCAAGGCCTTCGATTGCGTTCACCATGACACATTAATCAGGAAATTAGAACATTACGGAATAAGGAACAAGGCTCTCGAGCTTCTGACTTCATATTTGAACAATAGAATTCAGAGGGTCGATGTTAACGGTACATGTTCAGCAGGGTCTGTGGTTTCGTTGGGCGTTCCGCAGGGTTCGATACTTGGACCATTTTTATTTCTAATTTACATAAATGACCTTCCCTACTATGTAAGGGACAATAATAGTATTATTTTATTTGCTGACGATACTTCGTTAATTTTCAAAATTAAAAGGCAACACGATAATTATGACGAAGTGAATGGTGCAATCAAAAGAGTGGTCCATTGGTTTAATATAAATAATCTTTGCCTTAATGAGAATAAAACTAAATGTATTAAATTTACTCTGCCTAATGTTGCACAGGTAGAAACCAATGTACAACTCAATGGACGATTGTTGAGCCTTGCGGAATCGACAGTGTTCTTAGGTTTGAGTATTGACGCTAAACTTCAGTGGGGTTCACATATAGAAAAAATAGCTAGTAGATTAAGCTCAGCTTCCTATGCTGTAAAAAAGATTAGGACTTTAACAGATGTGGATACGGCTAGAATAGTTTATTTCAGCTATTTTCATAGTATTATGAGCTACGGAATTCTCCTTTGGGGTAATTCCGCAGATTTAAACACGATATTTGTCTTGCAAAAGCGGGCTGTGCGAGCTATTTATAATTTGGGCCCAAGAGTCTCCCTCCGAGATAAGTTTAAAGAGATGAATATTCTAACCGTAGTGTCACAATACATTTTCGAAAACTTAATGTATGTCAGGAAAAATAATGCAAAATTTCCAAGACTTTGTGACAGGCACAATATAAATACTAGAAATAAAAGCAATCTTGTAGTTTGTCATAGCAGACTCCATAAAATAAGTAATTCTTTCCAGGGCAACTGTATTCGCTTTTTTAACAAGCTTCCTAATGAAATCAGAGATTTACCTGTTAATAAATTTAAAAATACAGTAAAGAGCAAACTGTGCCAGAAAGGCTATTATAAAATCCAAGAATATTTAAATGATAAACAAGCTTGGAAATGAGCTGTTCGCTCTGCTGTGCTACTCAAGCAAAACATTGTATCTAGACCATAAGTTTTAGGCTAAGTAAATGTTTTGTAAATAGACCAAAAAAAAAAAAAAAAAGCCCGCTGAGTTTCTTGCCGGAGTCTTCTCAGGTCTGGGCCGCGTTGCGAACCGGTGGTCCATTTACTAGTATTAGTTAGTATTTAATATTTACTTTATGTTGACGTTTTGTAAGTGCCGATTTAATGGTCTATGCAAAATAAATTATTTTTGATTTTGATTTTGATTTTGCATTACAGAATGACCCGTAGAGGGCCAGACAATGGCCCTGGGTCAGCCGGGGTGCGAGGGATATGTCGAAGACAACCTCACTCACCTCCGGCCTAGCACCACGACCCTCAGTCGGCGTGCGGTTTTAGTCGGTTCGAGTCCGACATAACCTCCCCTTTCGGCTCCGGCGGAGGAGGTATCCGAGGGGATTACCGCATGAAAACCAGCATTGCTGAATAAGTGGCTGGCTTTAAAGCATCGGGATACTATACGTGCTTTCTTAAAAATCGAATTTTCCCATGTAGGTACATAAGTTATATTTTTACGTTCCTGAATTTTCTCTACTCAGCTTCTTCACGCGATGTGAGGCCCTTAGGGAGGGTATAAGTTTGAGTGTTTGTGATACACAGGTAAACAGAGAGATGATTGGAGGGATATCCGATATCAAGTTGTTTACGAAACCCTCAAAGACTCGATCTCTGTTTCATTTACTGACCTCTTCTGCTTATTTTTTTATGTAATAGTGTTTCATATGTTATGTGAACCCGTTGGTTAATTTAAACATGCGTTTAGGAATACTATGACATAGTTTTTAATGTCGAATAATAATAACTGCAACTGATACTGGCTCTTTATATTTTAAGTTTTTCTATACATAGATAATAATACGTTATAAATAGACCTCTATATATCCTCTACGTCACTTTTTGGTTAGTAATAATATGGCCTACAGAACGTACCTAACAGATTCAGGCCGGACATTCTACTCTATAGCAATGAACATATTACTAAATTAAATGATTTTTTACAGCATTAAGTATGCTAACTATACAAATCGAATACATAGGGAAAAAGAATCTTCTCGGGCGGGACTCGAACCGGGAAAGACTGCGCTTTCCCTTACATCATCAATTTAGCAATATTCGATATTGCTAATTTGTTTCGTGCGTTTGAGCGGAGTGTCCATCAACGTTGATACGTTTTGCAGGTCTAAATATCCTTATTGAAGAACACAATCCATATTATAAAGGCGAAAGTAGCTCTGTCTCTATCTGTCTGTTTCGCTTTCACGCCTAAACCACTGAACCGATTTTGATGTAATTTCGTAAAGGGGTAGATTAAACCTTGAGAAAGAACATAGACTATATTTGGTCGCGATAACCGATATCCACGCGGGCGGAGCCGCGGGCAAAAGCTAGTACAACAATTAATTATACCTACAGGTAGATATATTATATATTTTCAAAACTTCTTCATATAACAACTTCATATTTAGAAGTTAGGTATAGCTCCAAGAAGTAATATTGTCACTAACATATTAAAAATAAATAATATTCACAATTCCCGCCTCTGTAGTTTTCGCTTTGAATTTTTATAAATGCGTATTTATTTTGACAAATATGTATCACAACCCTTGTCACATGAAGTGATCCCACGGGAATATGCGTAAACTACTGTATATCACTGCGCATGGCCATAAAGATAGACAAAGATAGTGTAAGATCGGATACATAGTTGATAAACAACCCAACTGTACATACCTACTTAAATTTGATGCATGGATGCTTGTAACTGTTTTACGCTTGATATAAATTCAGACGTCTTATTTTAGACCTTATTAAGCTTACTTTAAGGATTGTTAGGACTTTTTTTAAGACGAAATTTCAGTAAGGGTATTTTCTAATATAAAATACAACACGAAGTCTAGCCTAGGGCAAGGTCTTAACTCATTTTTTGCGCTCCTTGGAATACCGTTTACTGTTGTTATGAAGATACAAAATGGTTTGTTTTATTGAAAAAAATGTGTATTAGAATATTTCTTAGTTGTTTTTTTTTTCTTTAAAAACCGCTGAAGCCGCAATACGTTTCGAGGATTTCAAGGACACACTTGGTTATAAACAATAATTATACGTGTATACACGTGGGAGTTATCATAATAGTGTGAGTATATTTACACAATGAGTGAGATTCCCATGATCGATCGCCGAGAAAACTTTTTACCATAGAAGTTGTCCTTTCTTCGAACTGTCATATCCTCTTTTGCTAATTTATTTTAATTTAGTAATGAAATGAAGAACATTTGTAATTGTAGGCGTGGTTTGCATTATTGATGAAAAACTATGCTAGTGTGTTTTTGTTTTCATTTAGAGTTCTTTATTCTGGGTTAGAAAGGTTCACACACTTCTTGGTGGCATAGTGGTAGCAAAACTGATGCATGAGGTTTTAGCTTGATTTCCGTATCTGTTGTGTGGTTCATATACTTAACGATATACGATTTAAATTGTCTTTGTAAACTGGTTAGGTAGGTTGTACCTAGCTAACCAATAAAAAGCCAAAAGTAATACAGGAAAACCTGTATTGCATGAATATAAATTGTTCCCAAAAAGTAAGGCAAAAAAAAACGAGTTAACCCTCGTGAATTCTGAAATCTTTCATTAATACGCCGACATTGCAACCAGATGTGGGTCACTCCCAGGAGAGAGTTTACGAAAATCCCTACACTTAAGAAACGGATTGATGATCGCAGTAAATTGAAAAAGTACAGATGTGGACATTGAGTATATCCCTGAGGTATTATATAGTCACCTGGCAGTGCACCCGTGGGAAGAACAGAACACTTGTATTTAACCTTATAGGAACGAAGCAGTGCTGTAAGTCAGTAGGGCTTTATACTATGGGCAATTTATGTACTATTGCTCATAACAAATACATCTTAATTCTGGGATTTAGGGGCTTACCCATTTGCTTTTTTGATTACACAGCTCACGAGTTTATTTAACTTTCTACTCACGGTCATTAAATCTTTAATAATCTAAAATAATAATTTTATCAGTTTTCAGACTAGTAATTTAAAAACCTAATGACCATAGAAATATGGGTGTTGGATCTGAATATTTTGTGTTAAAGAACGATAGTCCGATGGGTCTCCTAAATAAATCATTTGATGATGTACCTAGTTAACTAAAGATATAGAATCTTTTACTGACTTTTTATTACCCGACTACGGCGAAGCCAAAAGGAGGGTTATGATTTTGACAGGCTATGTATGTATGTATGTATGTATGTATGTATGTATGTATGTATGTATGTATGTATGTATGTATGTATGTATGTATGTATGTATGTATGTATGTATGTATGTATGTATGTATGTATGTATGTATGTATGTATGTATGTATGTATGTATGTATGTAGGTAAACTTGCCTAATTCGTACCCCTTAAAGGAAAACAGTCATATTTTCAAAATTAGTAAAGAAAAACTGTATTTTCTTTGTAAAAATGTTTATTTAGATTATAATGTTGTTATAATCATAATCAACTTTAACATAAATCTAATAAACTTTTTGGAAATTATCAATTTTTAAAAACTTAAAAAAAGTACGATTTACGACAATTCATCTTAAATCGTACTTATATATTCTTAAATCGTACTATGAGGTCTAATCATTGGTTTACAGTTGTGATTTTAATATTTCTATAAGGATAAAGTGGTTAATAATGTTAAAACATAATATCTAGTGTTAGACTTTAACACTTAACAAATACTACAAATGGTCTTCGCCTATTCTTTACATTTTTGTAATCTGTGGATTTTTACAGATACCCGCGCAGAGTTCATGTAGGTACCCATTCCTCACATTGAGTACATTTAATCATACTTTCTTTTATATCCTCTTCGCATATTTTACAATATTAGCTATAATTTTCATCTTTTTTTTTATTTATTTTTTTTATTTTCTTTTTGTGTCGTTTTTGTAGTTTTATTCATCTTTGCTAGTGCAAAGGTTCTTCGTTACGGTCTTTTTCTTTGATTCTTCTTCAGTGATGATGAGAGCACCCGTAGTTTTACTTTTTATGCCTTTTGCATTTAAATTATATGCATCAATTTATAGTCAACGGATTCTTTGGAAACTTTTATTCCTAATTCGTACCAGTACGATTTAAGACTTTGTGCCGAGTACGAAATAGGCGCATGAGTCGAAGAAACTTTAAAATTACCGCCAAAAATAATGTCAACAAATACGTGCTTAGGTTTCCGTTTATCGAAATCTTGAATATATGCATAAATACAAAATAAATACTTAGATAAACTAAACAAGATAGAATTTGAAGTATGCTCTTACGAATTATTTAAAAATAATAGAAAAATAGTAGATAAAAACTTATTTTTTCAATATTTCTGTTGTTAACAGCGCGCCGGCGTATATCTTTCAGATGGTAATATGGCCGAGTAATGCTTACATTTTTTGTCACTAGAGACGCTGCTGGCTATTACCGTTGTTGAGATATAAGCAGGGTACAATTTAAGCGCAAGTACGATTTAGGCAAGTTTACCCTATGTATGTATGTATGTATGTATGTATGTATGTATGTATGTATGTATGTATGTATGTATGTATGTATGTATGTATGTATGTATGTATGTATGTATGTATGTATGTATGTATGTATGTATGTATGTATGTATGTATGTATGTATGTATGTATGTATGTATGTATGTATGTATGTATGTATGTATGTATGTATGTATGTTCATTTGTTCCCTTATAGCTCCTCAAATACTTATTAGAACTGGACAAATGAGGTATCGTTACAAGCGGCTTGATCGTCCGATGGTTATAGGCTATATGACGTGTTACCCAATCTTGTGTGGTGCCCTCTAGCACTCATAAGGTACTGTATTAAAAAATAAATTTGAGATAAATATGCCGTGTTTGGTATCAAATGAAAGTGCTTAATGAGCACATTTCAAATATGTATAAATTATTAGCTTTACCTTGCCTCAAAATAATTTAAATAAAAAATAAAGTTTAAACTAAAACCCGACTACCGAAAAAATCACGCTATAAAAAGTGACAAACAAGAAAATATCAAGGATAGCCGTGGTCGTATGCCACTTACTCTAACAAAACAATATATTCTAAGGAAAAGTGGCATACGACCACGGCTATCCTTGATATTTTCTTGTTTGTCACTTTTTATAGCGTGATTTTTTCGGTAGTCGGGTTTTAGTTTAAACTTTATTTTTTATTAAAACACATATTAAACAAATAAATTACACTAACTAACTAACTAGTGGGTCGATTTCGGTTTTTGTATTCAAAATGAATTTGTAAACAAACTATTAATAAACTAAGTTATTAAATAACACAATTTTAAAAACACACCCAGCTTGTTTACGTTTAGTTGAGTAGGTACCTAACCAAATGGATTTTCATTTAATCACACAAATTGGTTCAGTCAGCGTCATAAATGTCTTGACGACGTACTTTCAAAATGATCTTACAAGTAAAACTCTCGTATTAAGAGCAAATCAATTCAATCAAATTCTGTATCTCGTAAGTTCATGTTTGAATAAATAAATATAAATAAAAAAAACATTTCTTTTCTTTTTTCAAATCATAACAATCAGTTAACTGGAAGGGGGTAAAAAAATGAAATTAAGATCATAGAGTACTTTGTACGTCAATTTTTTTTTGTATACCATAGTAAAGTAGTACACTATAGGGCTCATTTGATGATAAAGAAGAAGAAAGAGAGAGAGAGAAAAAGAAGTCAAAGAGACGTACAAACTGTTCGTAATGCAGCAAAATGTTACGTGAGAGGTTGAACTTCCCTAGTCGAACCGGCCCGTTCGTGCTTCGAATAACACTGTGTCCATCTACATATTTCATTTAAAATTTACATAGCAGGTGTCTGGAACTTTAGCCCCAAATTCTAGTACAAACAACGAACTTAAAAGCCTGCTTACGAAGCACAGTGCTTATGAATATCGCTAGATCACGCGTGGCTAGTAAATATACGAGAAGACGGCACCGTATTTTACAATGTTACCTTTGTAACGTCCCGCAACTCGAGCCTATACGTGACTGGTCCCTTGGTATAAAAATAAATAAATGTATTCTTTCTGGCCAGCTCCCCAATTTTACGGTGCTCGTAAAAAAGCGTCTATTGACAGCGGCCGATCTATAACATCGATACTAATATTTGTTTTATGAAAGGTTTTTTGGTAGCGTGAATTTTGTGTAGGTATAAACAAACGCTGCAGAACGTTTCACACAAATAGTAAACGGAGAATTTGATGTTTTTCGTATACGTATTTTTTGCAGTAGTTTTTCATTTTGTTGGTAATTGAACTGTGTTATAAATTAGATGCTTTTTTTTCGGATTGGTTCTTTCTGAATGGGATATCTTTTCACTTTAGATGATCCTGGATTCAATTCTTCTACTTGAATAATGATATACATACATATAATTACGACATCATCTCCGGAGGGTTAGGCAGAGGTGAATTAACACCCACATTGCACCAATCATTGTATTTGGTCCCGCGAAGTGAAACAGATACCATTTTGGTTGCCTATATAGTTAGGCCCGTATTCTTAGAAAATACGATTTTTACGTCTGTTTTGATGAAAGAAAAGAACGTATTTGTAACAAGATTTTCTATAGCAATTAGGTACGCGAAAAGAAATATATTTTTGTTTTCTAGGTAACAAGGCTCTCAAAACAATAATAGCATCTATAGATCATTATAGGATATTGGTACAAAATATCTTTTGAAATTTAGGTAATCTCTCCATCGACATCATAGGTGTATTAATCAAAAGCTATTTTAATCCGTTTGAGCCATGGTTCAGATAACAAAGTTGAGGAACATAATTGGAGAGTATTAATAACAAGTTTGCGAGTTAAAGTTCGCGACTCACGACCAACTTTGTATAACTAATCGTCTTGTTCGTAGTCTAACGTACCTAATACTGTTGCTTCTATACCTACTACCTTTTGTTAACTCTTACTCTTGTTCTCTACGAAATTTAATCTTTCGAAATTTGACTTTTGCTGTACATCCATTACAATTGTTATAAAATGCAATGATGTGACTTAAAAATATCCAAACCGCCTTTGCCTAACTAGAAAATATCATCTTCATTCTCATAGCAACTTCCCAGATGCGCCTGAAGTTTGTATTGGTACTGGGGTCAGTAGGTATTGGTATGTTGCAATTTCCACAGGCGATTGCCGTCAACTTTGCAACCTCGAGAGGAAAAACCTACGAGAGGGTGAAGTCAGCTTTAGCTACAAAAGTATAAGAAGGCACTGCATCGGGCCCTGTGTAATAATTCTTCTTTAGAATACGCCTGTTAATCTAGCAGAAGCAAGTCGAGGCGGTGGCGTAATGTCCCTGCCTATCCGAGGAAAAGAGGAGACATCGTAGTCCCTTACCCAAGGGGCCTCCAATGGTTCTAGGTCAGTCGGGTCATCGACTTAGTGTGTCCATGGGAATTGCCTCACTTAAAAAAATAGGTTCAAAGAAATACAGAGATATTTTCTCTGTTTTACATAGCTCAACTTTCCTTTGTGATTTAGAAGCAAGTCCAATTATATGTAAATGCATAACATGAAAATCTTTGACCTTTTACTGAGTTAAGTCAGTGAGAATGTACTAATGAGTTCCTTGGAACGCGGGTAGTCCGCGTTTATCATGTTCCGCAGTGGCCGAAGGTATTCCAGGAATGGAGTACTTAAACGAGCTGTGCTTAATATTCACGACCTGTGGCCTTTTAATATGAGGAATTCACTAGATCTGTTGTGTACTTACAATAAATTGAAATATGATAATTGCAATGAAAAAATTTCGTAGAATATTTGAATCTACACAAAATGTACAATTTAAACAAACAAATTCAACTACCATGCTAACATACTAACTGTACAATATATATACGAAAATCAAAAAAGAAATAAAAAATAAAAAAGAAGAGGGACAGACTGTAACTTTAGGCATCGTAGAATTCCTCCCCATCGACCTCTACCGGTACCGTGCCCAAAAGACTGGCGGCATTACCCCGCTGAATAGCGATACCAATTCTTTGAGCCCAGCCCTATGGTCACAGGAAGAGTCGATTAGTCGATTAACTGACTTATTTTAAACGGTTTTGGTTTTTATTTGATAGTTCCGTACTAATAAAGGGTTATTAAATGTATTCTTCCTGGAGGTTGACGATTAAAACATATATATATATTATGTACAGAAGACAAGCAGTGGACAACGAGTGAAAAATCTAGCTCATTCCCAACCAATCTTGATTGCTTTTTTTAATAATCTTATACGTAATGCTATTCGCTGCACTACCTCGTACTATTATATTATTTATTCTGTTGTTAACTTTGCTGTTTGTTGTTGTTGCTGTAACTTGGATTTTAAACCTACATACTTTTTTAAAATTCTTTAACAAAATGATAACTCAATATCTCGCTTATATATGTGACGAAAAGTATACTTTCTTTTAGCTACTGATACGTCATATCTAGTCACATAATTTTTACTTCTTTTGGATAGTTCTGTTCTACGCAGTAAGCCAGTGTTTGGGGAGCTGGGCACAAGTCCACACATCTATGTATCTATCAAACACTCTCATCTTCCTGTATGTGTTCGAAACCAGATAGTTTCCTAGAAGTAATATCCCTATAATTTCACATGACTAACCTACCGAATATCTTGAATATTACACACGGGTCTTGTTCAATAAGTTTCAGCTGATGCGAAACGACTGCCATTTCAGCTTTGCAACCTATGGAGATAGCTCTCTTCCGTATATCAACTGTAATAGGCAATGGAACGGACGGTTTTATTCACATTCTACATCACGAAGGCAAATGCTGTTAAGTATCATGGCAATCTGCAGATTGGATACACTGAATGTAGATTTGTGCTGCTAAAAGACTGCAATCATACGGTTCAAATATAAAGAAAAAAGGGAATGAAAAAGAAAATAGGTTGCCCATCATTGCCCATAATACTGTTTACTGAGCTTATTACTTGATGGTTTTAACAACTTCGCGTTATCGAATACATAGTTAAAAATAAATTTTCTCGGGCGGGACTCGAACCTGCAGTCTTTCCCTTGCAGAGGGAATGCCTTGATCTATTCCACCGTCGCCGTAAGAACGGATAAATAGAAGGGAAATTTGAATCACTTCGGGCGTGTCTCGGTAGCTGAATTGGTCAAGGCATTCCCCCTGTAAGGGAAAGACTGCGGGTTCGAGTTCCACCCGAGAAGATTTATTTTTCTCTATGTATTCGATTTGTATAGTTAGCATACTTAATGCTGTAAAATTCATTCAAACTTCGCGTTAGTTTCGGTGGCTCTCACCTCCGTGTTTGGGGTCGGTCTGTGAGCTTTTATCTCGGCATTCGCACGCTCTTGGGTATAGTGTAGTAGTGAAATAATTATTGATTATTTTCATGCAAAAAAATGGCATGCCTCAAATGTGCTATATATTAAAGAACCAGAACTTTATTTCACCGTCGGTGTTTTAGATATTAAAATTATTGTTTTGGTGTATTTGATAGTGTATTTAAAAAATAGTTAAGTTCAAGTTAAAACGGTAAAATCAGTCTAAAGTAGTTACTTCAAAAAGTAACCCGAAAAAGTAAGTAACACCTTGAGCAATAAATATAAAAGAAAGCTATAACTTTGACGTAACAAAAATAATTCATTGAAATCAATAAATTTTATCCCTTACCATCTGGTTTTACTGCAGATAAATATAATACACTCGGTTGAAAGATCAATAACGTGTGAAACATATATTCCTTCAAGAAACGCCACCTGATACATACATATTGTAAAATTGAAACTACATCGTCGGATCCCTCTCACAAAGGAAGTCAATTTACATTGAAAGCGGAAAAAGAATATTGTGAAGGCGTTCAACGATATATCTTAGTGCAGCGATTTTTTGCAATTTACATGGTACAGGTGCACTGTGCAGGTTACGATAGATGATCACTCACAGTAAAACTTTTTAAAGAACTAAAGTCGAAAAAGCCATTAGGTAAGGGTGTGTTCAAACTTATTTGTGGGCAATTAAATTTTTCGATACTACGCAATACAAAGTGACCAAATTGCTATCAACCAGATATTTTTTTAATCTTCATGCTGTTACCCTGCTACTGGTTTTACTTGAACTTAGCACAGCGGCCCAGTGCTGGAGAATTTCCTCTCTGCCTTTTCCTATTCTCTTTCTCTTGCCAACAAGATGACTATTGGTATGCACATATAAGTAATACTAGCTTTTGCCCGCGGCTCCGCCCGCGTGGATGTAGTTTAACGCGACCAAACATAGCCTATGTCTTTTCTCAAGTTCTAGTCTACCCCAATACCAATTTCATCAAAATCGGTTGAATAGTTTAGACGTGAAAGCATAACTTACAGACAGACAGACAGAGATACTTTCGCATTTATAATATTAGTATGGATTTTAATGTATTGGTTACAGTTTGTAACAGTTAGCTAATAAATTTCCAATTTCTTTTTTATATGCAATGAAGAAGCATGAAATATCGAAAATATATTACACAACAGTTACGGCCAAAAATACATCATCAAAAAATGTACGATAAAGTAATTACTGTGGCCAATGTCGAAACTCATATTCATATTTAGGTCGCTTCATTTTTCCCAACCGAGCCTTTGAGGGAAATCTCACTTTAGTTAAGATACTTATAAAGTTACTGTTATGGGTGTATGACCTTCAAAACATCAAATCAAAAATAGTCTATTCCGATTGAATAATACAATGAGTTCCTTTAGGTAAATTCTGAAGAGACTCACAGGCTTTGCAGGCAATATATGAAAATAGAAAGTTATGAGTGTGTGTGACCTTTGATCCAATATTGGGACCACGTTTGCCCGATTGTGGATTGTAATTGGACCAGTTATGTATCATCACCGTGTTGATTTCTAGTTTAAGGCTCTACGGAAAGAAGATTTCGTATACAATCCCGGGTCTTTTGGACAGGGCGTGAAAAAACTTCACATGATTGCACTAAGTGAACAATTTTAATGGTGACCTCAGAGGTCACATTTAGTTAACAGGTGGGTTGAACTGAAGGTGAGTATAAAAATGGAAAGAAATTTATATTTTTTATTTCCCAGATTCAAGCAAAGACCAGTTATTCATACTTCTTAACTATTCAAACCACGAATCAAAAACCTTAATTATCTTTACATAGGTTGACTATGCTCAACCACAGTAGAACGAGGAAGTTTATTAGTCTGTGGCTCAACTGAATCAAATAACCGACAGCATTAGGCTATGTTCACTCGCGCTATATACATGTATATAAGTAGAACGTTGGACGTTTGTAGTGACGGGTGCAAACGGTTGGATGCATATCGTGTCTATTGGTTTGACATCTCTCTCAAGCTCATGTTAAGCCTTATCTACATTAGATATATTATATAACTGTAGTTGTTAGCTATTGTTGTCGGATTTGTATAGAATCTGGTGTGTCTGTTGATTTACACAGTTTATTGATAGCATTGAAGATAAACAATGTCTCACTATTTTTTTTATTGTAGGCTATGGTTTGATCTTTTTTTTTTTTTTTTTATACAGGACACGTCAATTTGACTTCACCTCGCCTGATGTTAAGCTAAAGGCAAAGTCTCGGAAAGGGGGTCACCATCGTAAACATTTACCATGTTAACAGTGGTGGCACTCAGCTTGACGGCCTCATTAGATGCCTTTTCACGCCCCGCTTAAAGGACCCAGGACTGTAGGAAGAAGGAAACACGTGAACTGGCAGGGAATTCCAGGCCTTAGTGGTGCGGCATAGGAATGAATCACTGAAACGCTTGGTTCTAGCAGGTATACTCTGCACCGTAAATGGATGACATCTTAGCCCTGCACGTGTCGTCCTGTGAAGGAAAGGGGAGGGTGGGACTAATTGGAAGAGCTCGTCAGAACATTCACCATGGTAGAGACGGTAGAAAACTGCCAAAGACGCAACATCTCTACGCATCTGCAAAGGCTCGAGGGTGTTCGTGACCTCAGGATCCCCAATAATGCGGACCGCACGTCGCTGCAACCTGTCGAGAGCATCTAATAAGTACTTTGCGGAGCCGTCCCAGAGATGTGAGCAGTATTCCACGCAGGAACGAATTTGGGTCTTATATAGAAGACACCGCTGCTCCGGCGTGAAAAAACGTCTCACTCTGTTCAGGACTCCGAGTTTACGCGAGGCTGATTTGATGATACTCTCGATATAGTTTTTGTTATTCAGTTTGCAGCGAACATCCATACCGAGGATAGTGAGGTGATCCTGCAGTGGCAGTGGTGTGCTCTGAAGAGTGGGAAGGGGAAGGAAAGGAGATACCTTTGCTGTAAACGCACATGCCTGGGTCTTCTTGGCATTGAACTCGACCAGGTTCCTAGCGCCCCATTGAGAAATGTGGTCCAGGATCCGGTCCAGGTCAGTGACAAGAAGCTGCCTTTTTTCCGCGATATCAGACTGCTTGGCCGCAGGATGTGCGTAATAACTCCCGTGTAAGGTGCTGTCGTCTGCATAGCAGTGAATGTTTCCGTTACAGAGCATGTCATTGATATGCAGAAGAAAGAGAGTGGGAGATAAGACGGAACCCTGCGGCACGCCAGCATTTACCTGCAAGAACTCCGAAGCTCGTCCATCACAAAGGACGCGAATACGGCGCCCCTGCAGGAAGCTTGCAACCCAGTTACACAGTCTAGGAGGCAGGCCGAAGGCTGGTAGCTTGGAAAGAAGCGATTTGTGCCATACCCTATCGAAAGCTTTGGCGATGTCAAGACTAATTGCCAGTGACTCACCGTGCTTCTCCATAGCCTCACCCCAAAGGTGGGTCATATACGCCAGAAGATCACCCGTTGACCGTTTCGGTCTGAAACCGTATTGCCGGTCACTAAGCAAGGAGTGATCCTCTAGGTGGCGCATGAGCTGTGTGTTAATTATGTGCTCGAACACCTTGCACAGCACTGAGGTGACGGCTATGGGTCGATAGTTGGCTGGGTCCGAGCGATCCCCCTTCTTGGGGATCGGCTGGACATTCGCCTCCTTCCAAGCCGAAGGCACTGTACCCGAACTGTAGGACAGTCGGTACAGTCGCGTTAGCATAGGAGATAACTCCGCTGCACATTTTTTAAGTACGACCGCTGGAATACCATCAGGACCACTGGCTTTCCGGACATCGAGTGATTGCAGTACTGCACGGACAACGCGTTGCCTGATACGTATATCAGGCATTGCGTGGTCACCAGTGGGCATTGTCCGTGGTTGCATACCACAATCATCGACTCGGGAGTTGGCCGCGAAGAGATTGACCAGCAAATTTGCTTTCTCTTGCGGCTCATGGGCCAGAGATCCATCGGGATTGCTCAGCGGGGGCAGCGAGGGCTGGCAGAAGTTGGCTTGCACGGCTTTGGCTAGTTGCCAGTAGCCACGGCTACCCGATGGATGCGCCACTAGCTCTTGGCCCAGCCGCGCTATGCGCTGGGCATCCGCCCTGACGTAAGCCCTCTTGCAGACCTTTGTGGCTCTGTTGTACGCCGCCTTGAAGTGACCCACGTTGGGATCGCGCGTGGCGCGCGCCCGCACCCAGGCGCGGTACGCAAACTGTTTATGCTCAACAGCCTCCGCGCACTCGCGCCCGAACCACGGACGCGCTCCGCGGACTCCGGTGACATCGGTGTATGGGATATAGTATTCCATACCTAGACCGATCTCACCGGCGACGGCAGTAGCGCTCTCAGATGGGTTCTTACCCTCAAAGCAGCGTTCAACCCACGGGATGGACGCATAATAGTCGCGCAATCCATCCCAGTCCGCTGACGAGTAGTGCCATAGACGCCTCTTCCCCTGCACGGGTCGTGGGGGCGCTACAATGGGCACGGTGGAGCGGACCAGACAGTGGTCGGAGTTACCTAAAGCAGCACTCACCGAGACACTGTACTGGTCCGGGCGATTCGTCAACAGAAGGTCTAGCAGAGAGGGCTCTAGGCCGGACTCTCTTGGTATCCTCGTGACCTTGTGCACCAATTGAGTCAAGTCATGCGCCAGGGCAAATGCGTGAGTGGCTCTTCCCGCATGGTTTGTTATGGCGGAGCCCAACCAGATCTTGTGGTGGGCGTTAAAGTCCCCCAAAAACACCAATTCGGCGTTCGGAAACCGCTCCTGCGCATCATCTGCCGCCTGACTCAGGTATTCAAAGAGTCGAGTTACCTCTGCATCTCCCGTATGGGAGCGGTAAAGGCACACATAGATCTGACTCGCGGAGCCATGGTCTACGTGTACCCACAGGATGGAGAAGGATGGGTCCTCTAGACAGCGCAAACGGCGACAGCAAATATCCGCCCTAACAAACACGCACACCCCGGCTTTTGCTCGGAAATTTTCCTCGATAACATAGCCGGGGTAAAGCAGGTAGGTCGTGTCGTCAGGGCGGCGTATTTGTGTCTCCGTCAGAAACAGCATTGCTGGTTTCGCCGTCTCCAGGTGATGGTGGACGGCGTTGAGGTTTGTATGGAGCCCACAGATGTTCGTGGACTCCACCTCAAATAGTCGTGTTGTGGGAGACTCCTTAGCCGCTGTTCTGACTCTATCTTTTTGGTGCGCTGTCATGGTAAATGGAAAGGAATGGATGGGAAGGCGTGAAAAAGAGGTGATTGTCGCCGCAGCACCGTGTGACAATACATGGGACATTAGTTTTGTCTATGATTGTGACGGCATGACGAGAGCCGACGCGCCGAACGGAAGGGCCCCCGTACCCCCCCGAATATGGTCGCCGGGCTCCCATCCGGTCGCCAACCGGCACGACGAGCCATATCGGGATTATGCGCGACCTGGTGGGGCAGCCTTCCAGGGTGGTTAGTCCCAGTTGGGCCCCTGTACTATGCCGCGGGCGGCCAGCGGCACCACCGTTTCTACAGGTCTCCCTATTCGGCGCGGCGCCCCGCGTCACACCCCACTAGACTACGCCAAAACCCACCGGTCCCACTAGTGCTGCGACTAACATCACCTCGGCCCGGCTATGCACTTGCTGATCCCTGAACGCAATCCAACCGAAATTGGATTACTATGGAGGGTTTTTCGCACTTGTGCACGGTGGTACCAACCCGGTCGAAATTAGTGACAAATTTGTGCCATCAAATTTCTACCACCAGTTTTTTTTTTGTTTGTGTGCGTTTAGTAAGAAAAAGGTTTCGTGTTGTTTGAACATCTATCCTGGCGAATAATCACACACAATTTTATTCTAAAAAGCAATAATAGCCATAGGTTCTGGAAAAATATATAATACACAGTTTTTTACTTACTTGCTGTACTTTTTGGCAAAAAAAGTCTTCACGAAGTGTCGGACAAAAAAGGTGCTGAACTATTTTAGTTTGAGAAAGAACGGTTTACATACATAATTATGCTCTAACCTACTTCTATTTGGGGCAGTAAGACAACATTATAATAATTTGTATAAGGGCAACCCGTATTTCACGTGTAGTTATAAAAATGAAAGATCAAAATGAGGTAGTTGAAAGCGGCTAAAAACAATTCCGATACAAACTGCTTTAGTATAATGTGAAGATACCTACTCCAAAAGTGTACAAGTGTAGTTTAACTACATTGATTAGCGAGGAATGGTTGAGCAGAAGAAAAAACGGCACCTAAAAAATTAGATCGACTAGTCGACGGGCGGTAATTGGCAATTAGTTCAAATGCTAGCGCTGGTGCAAAGTCATACTTAGTATGTTCGGCAATTTCCTGAGTAAGTTTTGATAGGAAAATTTCAAAGAATCAAAGAATCAAAGAATCAATTTCATTTATTCAGTTTAGGCACATAAAGAGCACATATGAACGTCAGAATTTTACAAGTAGGTAATGTCAATCACAGAAAAAATAAATATAATAAATCATTAGAAAATGATTCTTTCGCTGGTTCGGTAGGTGGTTCTACTGAGAAGAGACCAGCAAGAAACTCAGTGAACTCGATTATCCTTCTTTTTTTTTTTATTTTAAATATGGTTTTATTTATAGCAATTTTTTACAGTGCGAGCAAGAGATGAGATTAGGATGACCATGCATCTTTATCATTTAAATATTCGTCTAATTTATAGTAACCTTTTTTTATTAGGCAATTTTTCACTTGAATTTTAAATTTATTAAGTGGCATGTCTATCAGATCCTGAGGCATTTTATTAAACAATTTTATACAATTGCCTACAAACGAATTACCAACCTTATGAAGCCTGAGTTTTGGCACTGCAAGTTTATTTTTGTTTCTGGTATTATAATTGTGTTGGTCAGAGTTTTTTTTGAAGAGATCTAGATTCTTGCGTACATATAAGATATTATCATAAATGTATTGGGAAGCAACTGTTAAAATATTAATTTCCTTAAAAACTTCTCTCAGCGAGTCACGGGGTCCGAGGCCATAGATTGCTCGTATCGCGCGTTTCTGTAATATGAAAATAGTCTCAATATCGGCAGCTGAGCCCCACAGCATCAGACCATACGACATAACGCTATGAAAGTAGCTAAAATAAACTAATCATGCCGTTTCCTCATCAGTTAATGACCTCATTTTTCTAACCGCATAGGCAGCTGAGCTAAGTCTTCCTGCTAAGGCTGTGATATGAGAACCCCATTGCAGTTTATTATCTATAGTTATTCCAAGAAAAACTGTGGTATCAACTATTTGAACAGATTCATCGTTCATTGTAATACTAGTATCAACCTGTTTTACATTAGGCATAGTAAACTTTACACATTTTGTTTTCTTAGCATTGAGCAGCAAGTTGTTACTTGTAAACCAATGCAAAATTTTAGAAAGGGTATTATTTACATCGTCAAGTACTTCTGTTTGTCTATCACGCTTAAAAATTAATGATGTGTCATCAGCAAATAATACTATTTCACAAAGATCTTTACTGAAGTAAGGAAGATCATTAACATATATCAAGAACAAAAGGGGTCCTAATATCGAGCCCTGGGGTACTCCCATGACTAAAGGGGCTTCAGATGAATTGGTGCCATTGATGTTAACTTTTTGTACTCTGCCAGTGAGGTAAGACTTAAGCAAGCCAAGTGAGCCGTTCGAAACACCATAATGACCTAATTTTATTAACAAAGTCTCATGATCAACACAATCAAAAGCTTTTGATAGATCACAGAAGATACCGATGGCATCCTGCTTTTTTTCCCATGCATCAAATATATGTTTAACGAGTTCAATTCCTGCATCTGTCGTATTTCTACCTTTAGTGAAACCAAACTGTTTATCATGAAGTAGCTTGTTATGCGTAAAATGTGAAAGCAGTTGATTAAATATAATTTTTTCAAAGATTTTACTAAGGGCTGGGAGTATGGAGATGGGCCGAAAATTTGATGGATCACTTTTGTCCCCTGTTTTGAATAACGGTATGATTTTACTATACTTCATGAGAGTAGGAAACTGTTTATCATCTATACATTGATTAAATATGAATGCGAGATATGGTGCAATAACGGGCATTACTGATTTTATTATATTGGTAGAAATTTGCTTTGGCTGTAAGCTTCCACGATTATTTTTGTATAATACTAAGTTTCTAAGAACACTAAGAATTCTATGATGCCAGTAAGAATTGAGTAACAGAGATTTTTTTATTCTTTTCCATTTTTTTTACTTTCAATCATAGGCAATCGAAGCCCATGCTTAGTGGGATTGTGGTTTTGTCTCAGTTGTTTGAGGTATGTTGAAAACGTATCGGTGAGTCGAATCCAAACTAGTATTATTAATGCGAAAGTAACTCTGTCTGTCTGTATGTTAAGTTTTCACGTCTTAATCACTAAACCGATTCTGATGAAATTTGGTATAGGGGTAGATTAGACCATGAGAAAGGACATAGACTATGTTTGGTTGCGATAATCGACTTCCTCGCGGGCAGAGCTGCCGGTAAAAGCTAGTTAGATATATTTAAACTCGATTGATGTATGTAAATGCACAATAATTCTCGAATGAATTATGAGACGGATATAACGCGACCCCAGATACTCCTGAAACTATTTGATATCACAGAAAAATATAATATGTTAATATGTTGTTATTTATGGGCCAAAAGTTACGAAAAAAATAATAAAAAAAATCGGAAATACTTGGGAAAGCTGGAAAATGGGCGGTGTTATAACACCTGGTAGGGTTGTGCACTACTATACCATGTACTACGTAATATAATAATAGGTGTCCGCTGGAATACTTAATTTGTATTCAAAAATACCTCGCTCAGACCTTTTGAAGGTGTTATTACATGGCAGTAGGCATTTAGAGGTCCTGTTTTCCCGAATGGTTCCTGTTGCTTTCTGGTTTCTGTTACCTACTCAATTCATGAAACAGAAGTACTGAAGAAAAAAAATGTCACATCGGCGAACTGATTGTCCCTGATATGGATCAAACCAAGTTATGTAAACCTGTCTGGTGGCGCCTGCCCAAAACTTGTACCCCCATCGAATCGGCTTTTCTCGTATGAATGGCTTGCAGCCGCGACCATCGTAGTAAGGCACCATAGCTTAGTCGACACTGTGGACTTCCTCCAAAGGAACCATATTTGAGAAGTTTTTGTTCAATAAATCAAACAAAGGTCTGAATTTGGCAAACCTGTCGTTTTGTGCTTGCAGTAAAGTATTATCACAGCAATGGATATGTATCATTATAAAACTAAATCGGTCTCGCGACATAGCACTATAGATCAAAGGAAACTCGGTGTCTGAAGACTTCTCGCAATACATTGTCCTACGAGGCACCACAACATATACACTAAATAATATTATTTGGCCATGAATACTTTTTCATCGTCTGAAGACAACTCACTGTATATCATCTCAGCTTCAGCTCTTAGTTGTGAACCTGGAAGATTTTGCAAGGTTACGATGTTTTCGTTACCCGAATCCTCACTGTTAGGTTTGCATTGGCATTTTAAGGTGGTAAAATGGCAATAGCACTTGGCATAGTTGTATCTTCATCCACTTTTTCCAGTTCCTCCATTATTTTCGTGAGCTTCAAGACCTTATTTGACAAGTACGAACAACAATATGATAGACGTATATATACCTACCAGGTGTTATAACACCGGTGCTTATTTCAAGGTCAAAAACATACAACAATATTGCAATGAGACTATAATTTAATTGTTATGTAGATACCTAACAGTCGTACCAACAATAAAAATATGTCAGTAATATAACAAATACATCATTTATTAGGAATAATTCACCTTTTTCCAGACATATTGAATATAAAAAAACTGCCGCTGTAAAACAAAATTTTCACTGCAAAATATTGGTATTTTGTAAATTATAACTGTACTTGATTCAACTTTGATAGGTATTAAAAAAGATAACCGCAGAAAATCGATTGAAATATCACTTTTTAATTAATAACATTTGGGGTAAGTTTAAATCTATAGGAGCGGTGTTATAACACCTGGTCGGGTTATCTGGGGTAAGCTAGCACGATGATGCAATGGTATAATTCGTGTGATCCTCGAGAACACGCTGTAATTTTAGTAATCTGGTTTCAGAAACCGTAGAATAGTGCATAATAAAACGTAAATCTCGTAATGGTGGTGTAGATAAGGGAGCGAAAAAGAGATATTCCATCTGTTTCGCGTGAGTAATGTTCGGTACTCGACCCCGTGCACTCACCGGCCCCTACACCCCACCAGTAGATGCACTGAGAATTTCTAAAAGGTCATGTCCAGTAGATTTCCACATATAGTCTAGAAACTAGATATTTAGTTGTTCATAGTGTGTACCTGATCATCTAATAGTAAATATCAAACTTATTCATATTTCACACACTTCTTTCTGATGGGTACATTCAATTAGTTCCATAATTAGTTCTCTATAATAAAGACCGATGGAGGCCTTGGTAGACAAAATTTGACATAGTCAAAGTACTAAATGATTAATAGCTCGAAACTCCTACAAACATCCCAAGGTTTATGTTAACACACTTTTCCCTCTCAGTTTAACACTTCAATAGCTTCCTCAGCTCATGCTGTCATTAAAGCTTTGAAGCAAACCCTCTAGTTTCGAAGACTTTTGACCTGCTTTTTTTTCAATCAATCATTATTAGATCAATGTATATTCTGTACCGTGTTCTATACCCATCCATCTGGAAGTAGGTATTTAATTTGAATCATGCTTATAATCGGTGGTTCTCTTCCTGTCGACCCCCAGTCGACCCTCAGTCGGCGTGCGGTTTTAGTCAGTTCGAGTCCGATATAACCTTCCGTTCCGGCCCGGTGGGGGAGGTATCCGTGGGGATTTCAGCAGGAAAAAAAAGGATCTTTTCCTTGTGGGTGTTGTAGAAGACAACTAACGGATACGGCTGTTCTCCGTCCGACAGTAAACATACAGCTAATGACTAAATGACCCTACCTGCCTACCTATTTACAGGCACCTTATACACTTGATGTAAACCTTTATATTTAATATCCAAAACCTACAACGCTTATCGCTTAAGCTAAGCTAAACTTGTAGCTACAATATTTCACACGTCGGAGCCACAGTCAGACATTGAGCGATAGCACACTGAACTGTGATTATTACGATTTACTTGGAGTGTAGAGATCAGGCTAAGTCTTTAATAGCGCTATAATTAAGGATTATGTAAGTACTAAATGGTAGATATATTTAAGGACATCTATTTAGGACAAAGCTTGGGTTTGCGGTAAAGATTTAAAGGGGTAGTACAGTACAGGGAATCCTACTAATATTATAAACGCGAACGTTTTTAAGTATGGATGCATGTTTGTTTTTCTTTTACGTCTAAATGCTTGGAGCGATCTTAATAAAATTAATGTATGGAGTTAGCCGACACCCTGGATGAACACAAAGGCTATGTTTGGTCGCGATAACCGACATCCACGCGGGCGGAATCACGGGCAAAAGCTAGTATATACTATAGACATAGTTACGTACTAGATGAGGTTTACAGGACTACCAACATATCCAACAACTTTGAAGGCAACTAATAATGATCCGTAGGACCTTAATTATCTGTAGACTCGTAGACTCGCAGCTCCGTAGACTCGCAGCTCCGCAGACTCGTGATTTCGTAGATCCGTAGATCCACCGATTCGTAGATAGGTACGTAAATCCGTAAAATTGGCTTATTGTTACAACAGACGAGGCCCTGATGCTTCTTTCTTCTTGTCAGATAGCAGTTACTTCCGGGGAAGTAGACAAACTAATCAAAATAATAAGCGTGCTACGACCTCCAAAGTATAAAATTTGGACGCAACTGGGCAATTTAGAATGAGTTGAATGGTAATTGGAATTCTCAGAGAATTTGTGGTGAATATTACAGAAATATTATGGAATTCGGTGGCCACTGTGACGTAGCGAGAGAGCAGTGTTCGAATACACACACCTTCAACATATATATGCATGAATGTGTATATTTGCAAAAACATACAAAAAAGTTACCTAAATATGTGTATCCGCATTCTAGGTTCCATAACACATGCTAGTTCAGCTATACTTATTGTGCAGAATATTAATTTGCCTATTACCAGGAATTTTTAACACTTTGTTAAGGAATAATAAATATTCAATATTCCGCGTATAATGACGTCTTTATTTCGACAAATTATAAAGACACTGTGTCCCATTATTGTACACAAATGAAGTGCTCTTTTCGCCTCACTTGACATTAAAGAGCATTTTCGAGCAAAAAGTCGGAAGAAACTATTTCTATTCATATTACGTCATCACCATTTGACTTCTGACATCTGTCGCGCGAGTCCTTGTACTTTGAATATACTTTGTTCATTCATATTTTTTGCTTCATGAATTGATTTGGTATGTTGTAGTATATTTTATTGTTGAAAATTTTCTATGTAGGTATAAAAAAATACGTTTATGTGGCTATATCTTTAGCCTAGTGGTATGGGTAATGGACTGCTGAGACGAAGGTCTCGGGTTCGATCCCAGGTTTACCATGGCACACACCAATGACTTTTCGATGCTTTTCGAAGTTATGTGTGTATTTATAGCAGGTTTATAAGTGCCCGGTTAAGGGCAATAGGCTCGCCACCTATTACATTGGGACCTAAATATAAACTGGCGAAATGTGGGTGCTAGCACCTCTGCCTACCCCTTCGGGGAATACAGGCGTGAGTTTATGTTAACTTATGTTATGTATTTTACAGTGCGGAAATTCACTCGACACCCCAACGGAGTCAGCAAAGATGGTTCTGTCGAACTCGAACCGACTAAAACCGTACTTCCTCTTGGTTCTTCAGTTGTCATAGGTGAGATATTGACATATCTCTCGCACGTCGAAGTGCCTAGGGCCATCTCCGGTTTCGTCATGGCGCCCTCAGCTGTGGGAAACATGGTGTCTCTATATTGGTTTACAAAATAAGGATAAATAAATATTTCACAACATTCTACACAATGCGGTCTAGCTAGACGGTCTAGCTTTACTAGCTTGTGTTATGGAATCTTGTAAATGACTGATGATGAATCCTATAAGGCAGTATTATTTCACTAATACTGCCTAACTACCTAACACTAAT
The DNA here is from genome assembly GCA_914829495.1 of Eilema sororculum. Taxonomy (NCBI): domain Eukaryota; kingdom Metazoa; phylum Arthropoda; class Insecta; order Lepidoptera; family Erebidae; genus Eilema; species Eilema sororculum. The sequence continues at coordinate 17,534,599 of OU618545.1, read as the reverse complement.
TTTATTTTTTTATATTTTTTATAAAGGACACGTTAATTTGACTTCACCTCGCCTGATGACACCTTCTACCCGGGGCTGTAGGAAGAAGGAAACTTGTGAGCTGGCAGGGAGTTCCAGGTCTTCGTGGCGCGGCATAGGAATGAGTCACTGAAACGCTTGGTTCTAGCAGGTATCACGTGGTTCACGAAGCGCGACATATATGCAAACAGATATAAATACCTTTACTCGAGAGGTTTTGATTGAATGCACCGACGCGCGACGGGTTGAATCTCGATTAAACATTATAATAAAGTTGTATAATTCATGTCTCTATCTCTATTAAGACCGCTGCTGCAAGAATTTCAATGTAGTTCATAATAGCTAAACTGGGTACTTTAATGCTTAGTACTACTATGCTAATTAGCTATTATCTATTCTGTGGTACTACAGTCGCCATTTTTTAATAATTCAATTATAATAAAAGAAACGAATTTAAAAGAATGTCTGCAACGATTTCCGCCCTCTCTGAGAATTAATACCTCGCAAAGTTTTCCATAAAGATATGAAGGTGACGTGGATTGATGCGACGAGGTCCTTGTTTGTTTTAAGCAAAAAATGGATTCTCTACAAAAAGTCTGAATACCATCGAATCACATTGGAGTATTTCAGTCTTAATGGAATGTCATACTTATACCTATATAAAATTGAGCTCGATACATTAAAATTAGTGATTACTTATTATTTTTCTGTACCTACATGGTATGAAAAACTTTCACACTGTGAATGACGTAGAAAAAATAACAAAAATGCAATCACATTTTGTTCTGGAAAGAAAATAAGAGGCTTGGATTCATTATAATTTCATATCTTCGAAAATAAACTAGGTACATTTATGTTTTATCAAATCATTAGTTGAGTATAGTTTGTTACTGTAATAATAATTATATAAAACAAACAATAAATTAATTTAGTGAGTTGATTCTTCATGGCAGTAGTAAAGTTTAATTGAAGTTTTAGTTTCCCCGAGGTCTTCTCTAAAACTTAAATTTGATTTGAAATTGATTAAATATTTTTCAGCTTTATTCAGTTTTCTTAATTAGATTGATTGATACTCTATTTTTACTCGACTACCGAAGGAAGGAGTGTAATGTTTTTATTCATTGTCTTCTTTCTAAATTCTTAGTTTTTGTGTCTGATGAATACAAGAGATTGGCAATCATGTAAGTATACGTTGATACACATGAATGTATTATTGTATATAGTATAAACCACACCACAGAATAGATAATCAATAGTCCTTCCATACCAAGAATTTTTATGTTCTTCATAACATAACATAACATAAACTCACGCCTGTATTCCCCGAAGGGGTAGGCAGAGGTGCTAGCACCCACATTTCGCCAGTTTATGTTTAGGTCCCAATGTAATAGGTGGCGAGCCTATTGCCATTGACCGGGCACTTATAAACCTGCGATAAATACACACATAACTTCGAAAAGCATCGAAAAGTCATTGGTGTGTGCCATGGTAAACCTGGGATCGAACCCGAGACCTCGTCTCAGCAGTCCATTACCCATACCACTAGGCTACCGCAGATATACCGCAAACAGAAATATCTTCATTCGAGTGATATTTCTGTTTGCATCCAAGGCCTGAACTTCTAAGCCACCACAAGTTCTAGTTTCCTGCTTTTCTTTTCCATGATTTAGGTTATTTTTACGAGAGCATCTAACTCCCCAACCGCGAATGGGTGTCCGTCACTCAATAGGTGGCCCCCAGGCATAGCAAGTTACATCCAAATTGAGGATACCAATTAAAGTCCAAAACTCAAATTGTATAGAAAATCAGGCCGTCAAGATAGGGACCAGCATTCTACAGTCCAATAGCAATGAAAATGGTGGTCCGTATTGTCTGGACTGTACCTTAGCTGTTTTAACATTTGGCAGGGTGCAGTCAATTGACGGACCAAATATAAATAAAAAGAAAAAAAAAAGGTTATTACAGGTAACGCAGTTGTTTAACAGTTTATTATTCCTCGTAGCTTTTTATTGGGCGTAAAGTTAAATCGTATGAGTCGGTAACAAAAGTCCACATTTATATCAACTGTTGGCAAATTGTCAATCGTATTTTCAATTCCCAGTGCGGTTTTGCATGAGGATTGAAACACCACAACCAACAAACTCTGGAGCGATTACTTTTTTGAATGGACCGTCGCCACTGTTACAATTCAGAGGTAATCAATTTGCGGGTACCCAGTTTTAACTTGTGTTGAAGTTTTGGAAGCGTTGTCTGTGTTTTGTTTCAAAATGAGAGCTCAAAATTATACAGGGTTTTTTAGTGGGAAAAATTAATGGATAGTTTATATTTTTACTACGATATAATAAATAATAAATATTCCACAACGTTCTACACAATGCTATCTAGGCCCATGGTAAGCTTAACTAGCTTGTGTTATGGAATCTACAATGCGGATCAACATACTTAGATACTTTTTTTTGTAAATACATATTATACATAGAAACACCCAGACTAATGCAAATAGCCATATTCATGCATACAAATATTTGCATTGAGCGGGGATCGAATCGTTTATTACCGCCACGCCACAGAGGCTTGCTATACTTTCGTTTTAAGCATCAATTTACGTTTGGAACGCAATTATACAGATTTTGTGTTATTTGATTAGTTATTGATTACACTTAAGAAGAACAAAGAAATACCTAGGTATAAAAAACTTAAGTACATGCTCTTCGTGGATACGGCTAGGTGCTATTCGTTCAGGTACTATTTAACTTTTTATTTTTTATTTTTTATACAGGACACGTTTATTTGACTTCACCTCGCCTGATGTTAAGCTAAAGGCAAAGTCTCGGAAAGAGGGTCACCATCGTAAACATTTACCATGTTAACAGTGGTGGCACTCAGCTTGACGGCCTCATTAGATGCCTTTTCACACCACGCTTAAAGGACCCGGGACTGTAGGAAGAAGTAAACACGTGAGCTGGCAGGGAATTCCAGGTCTTAGTGGTGCGGCATAGGAATGAATCACTGAAACGCTTGGTTCTAGCAGGTATACTCTGCACCGTAAATGGATGACATCTTAGCCCTGCACGTGTCGTCCTGTGAAGGAAAGGGGAGGGTGGGACTAATTGGAAGAGCTCGTCAGAACATTCACCATGGTAGAGACGGTAGAAAACTGCCAAAGACGCAACATCTCTACGCATCTGCAAAGGCTCGAGGGTGTTCGTGACCTCAGGATCCCCAATAATGCGGACCGCACGTCGCTGCAACCTGTCGAGAGCATCTAATAAGTACTTTGCGGAGCCGTCCCAGAGATGTGAGCAGTATTCCACGGAGGAACGAATTTGGGTCTTGTATAGAAGACACCGCTGCTCCGGCGTGAAAAAACGTCTCACTCTGTTCAGGACTCCGAGTTTACGCGAGGCTGATTTGATGATACTCTCGATATAGTTTTTGTTATTCAGTTTGCAGCGAACATCCATACCGAGGATAGTGAGGTGATCCTGCAGTGGCAGTGGTGTGCTCTGAAGAGTGGGAAGGGGGTGCTCTAAGTGGGCTCAGTCAGTACATACCAAAGTCAGTACATATCTCAAACTTACTCGTAGTTAGCAAGAGTATCACCTATTTCTTAGCAAAGGCTGACTTTCCCGACGGTCGTTACTCTTGCAATAGCCGAGGATAACCATTTATGAAACGTAGAAACTGATCCTCACAATTACTTATTTATCAATAAATTATACATAATATAATAAATTGTGCTAATACATACATATAATCACGCCTTTTTCCCTGGAGAATAAGGCAGAGGTAAATTAACACCCATATTTCACCAATCATTGTGTTTGGTCCACGTAATAGAGTGTGAGCCTATTGCCGCATTTCATGCATCTGAAGCTGAGTCTGGGCTGTATATATCAATCTGATGTTAGACCGCTCTATCCCTTAGTCGCTTTGTACGACACCACTTATGAAGATATGGGGTGGCCCGAATTCTACTTTGCCGTGAACCACGCGGCCGATAGACAGCAAAATATTTTTAGCAGTTCTGTAAACAAATATCTCTTAAACAATCATCGATGACTGTTGAACATAATATATCTATCGTCATTGAATTAAGACAAGATACACATTACATTAATTACTCTCTGTACGCTAAAGCATGCTTCAATTATACAAAGGCAAACATGAATAATCAGCAAATTCATATAGCACTTACAATATTGTACGTATTTCAATGTTGATTTTCAGCAACAGAACTGCCAAAGTGGACTCAAGAAATTATGCGTTTAGGAATAGATAAGGATATTCTTTCTAGGGCGTATCACATTCCCCGACCACACAGACCGATGTAACAGAACATCCTGCGGTTTTAGTCGATTTGCGTTCGACACACCCATCACTTCATTAGCTCCAATGAAGTGAAGCGGGGTTTCTGCGTGCAATGAGCATAATTATTAAAAATTATAATATCCCCGACATTCAGTATTACCACTTTAACCCCCATAACTTTAAAACGGCTCACCCGATTTTCATCAAACATATCTAAGAACACTCACACATAGGTCACCTTCAATACAAAACTAAATTGAAATCGCCATTAATTTTTAATTTTTTCACCACAGACAGACAGATAGACACGTCAAACTTATAACAACATCCCATTTTTTAACCCCCGATGCAAAGAGAGGTGCTCTTTGCGTTGGGGGTTAAAAAATGGGAGCTAAGGGTGATAAGGGAGCTACTTATTGTTATGATCGTTATCATAACATATATTATGAGATGTGATTGGCTTACATTAGGAAAAATGAAATACTCATGTAGGACTTGTACCCACGACCTTTTCCATTCCATGACCTTTTCCTTCAAGCGAACGGTCGCGGGTACAAGCTCTGCCTGAGTAATTAATTTTACCTGATATAATCTAATTGTATAGTTAGCATAATAAATGCTATAAAATATCATTCAAATATAAGATGTGGTAAAGATCTCACGAAGACTACTTTTAAGTTGGTATACTTTTGATGTCGGCCAATGCTATGTCGCAAGATTTCCTTTTAGGGTTGGGGTATCAGAAAGGATACCATAATTTTGGATATTGGTTTTACGCGGATGCGAAGAGGGGTTATTTTTTTTTTACTCAATGGATCGTAGGAAACGAATTGGATAATTCTCTGCGTTCTACGTTACAATGCTTACCTACGCTTTTGACAGTAGTGAGATATGAACCCTTCATCTGCTTATATCCTCACACATTTTCACTTCTCACACCCATACAGATGAATACATTACCACCTAACAAAATTTCACCCGAATTAATTTCGACACAGACTATCCGAAATTCAGGATTATGAGATCAATGTTCTTGTTAATTAATATAGCAAATTATTAAGCTCTTTGACAGTTGATTGGGAACGATTATAGATAAATGATGCGTGCATAATTTGGAGCCACACGTTAACGGTTTCGGGCTTGACTTGTGATCAAAGATCTGTCGGTCCGATATTAATTTAGATTCAGACTTGTAGATTAGATGCAAATTGAGCATTCGCATACCTTGTGGTAATTGAAAGATTGCTTTGATATTTATATTAGGTACAGTCAGCTTCCGAATAATTTTGGCTACAAAGTTTCAAAATGATCTTAAAACCAAGTTATAAATCGCAAATCAACCTGTTTTATTGATTTAAATTGTATTATTGCCCGTACTAAAGATGTGTACCAAATATTAGAACAATCAGTCAACATGCCTTGGTAGGAAACAAGAAATTAAGATCTTTTGAGTACTTTGTCAGTTGATGTCCCGTACTCATGACTCTTCTGATATATATAATACTAGCTGTTACCCGCGACTTCGTCCGCGTTTAGTTCGGAATAGCTCAAACTTATTATTAAACATGGTGGAAGATTTTCATCCCAACTGGAACGGAAGTACTCGAAATATTGAAAATATTGAATTTTGCGCAAATGCAATATTTCTTTATTTTAAAAAAGAAACAAACCTGCATTCAAATCATTTTGAAAACTCGCTTGACATCTTCCATCTTGTATTTTTAAATTAAATATTATGAAGTCAACAGTCTTTTGAGTGACTGACTAAATAAATAAATACAGGGCTAAACTACTGAAAACTACGAATCTTCTATGGACTTGGCAAATATTGCGGAAGGATTTTTAAAAATTCAACAAAAAATTCAATTATCAAGTATGTGATGAACATTGTTATATGTGGACTTGGTAATGTTCACCACTTTTTAATGGTTTAAATATTCTTCATTCCTCCTAAATTCTTAAAATATGCTGGCACCACTTACGAACTGAACAAATTAAAATAAGTTACATCAAGTATCACACAAAATAGTTTCAAGAAAACCCGGTGCCTTGCACGCCCTGAGCAGTGAGCAGTGGTTCTCTTCTTTGCCGAGCCAGTGGTGGGTAGTTCCAGTTTTATGATAAATTCCATCGACCACAGTCACATCGTTGTTCATTGCTTTACACACAGGTAGAGAAGAGGGGCGCAGTGGGCAAGAGAGCAAATACAGCATTGACTGGGATGGGGTCATATAACCTCATTTTGCTATATATTTCTTGTATTGGTAAGCTTGTTTCCAGCAGGTGATGTAGATACTTCCAAATTGATACTGGAGTTGATGTCCACGTGGCGGATTTTTTGGTCTGATGAAATTTACCGGAACTAAGTATTTCTCTGCCCACATTCAGTCTCCTTTATATAATAGGAGCAGCGGTATCTTTTATATACCTAATACATAGGTTGGCTTCTCCTGGTGTACGGTTATCATTTCTGGGATAGATTTATCTATACAAATAAATAAAATTGGAGTGTCTGTTTGTAATATTAAAATAACTGCTTTCTACTATATGCATATGAATGTATATACGGTACACATACCAAAATATATATTTTTAAATTTTTTGTCTGTCTGTCTGTCTGTCTGTCTGTTTGTTTTGGCTAATCTCTGGAACGGCTGGACCGATTTGGACGGGACTTTCACTGGCAGATAGCTTATGTAATAAGGAGTAACTTAGGCTAAAAAAATAATAATAAAAAAAAAACTGATTTTTTTTATTAAGTACATTCCACGCGGACGAAGTCGCGGGCACAGCTAGTAATATAATATAATATAAATATTCCACAACATTCTACACAACCCTATCTAGACCCATGGTAAGCTTTTATAGCTTGTGTACCTTTTTTATATATACCTTTTTTTTTGTAAATACATACATATTATACATAGAAACACCCAGACCAATGCAAATAGCCATATTCATGCATACAAATATTTGCACTGAGCGGGAATCGAACCCGCACCTCCTGCGTGGCAGTCGCGTGCACTACCGCCACGCCACGGATTTACTTATTAGACGGAATCGATAATATCGCAGCGGCGTGCGTTGGTAGTCATCAGGTCACTAACATTGTATAATGTCTGCAGTTGCATAAAGACGTTGTCTCTCTGGCTGTATTTTACCATTTCTACCGCACCACGGCGAGTGAAAGAGCCTATTAGGAGGCTTTCAACTAATCTTTCCTTCCTTCCGTCAGTCAAATACGGTAGAAATAATGCCACCTCGAACCGAGCTGTTCGGAACTTCATTTCTTTATCAGGTGGTTAAGAACTGTATTGGTCTGCCCACACATGTGTTTTTTTCTTTTTAAGATCCAGAGTTTTTTTATATAGGACACGTCAATTTAACTTCACCTCGACTGATGTTAAGCTAAAGGCAAAGACTCGGAAATAGGGTCACCATTATAAACGTGTACCATCTTAACAATAGTGGCACTCATCTTTATGGGATCATCAGAAGCCTTTTCACGCCCCCCTTTAAGGACCCGGGACTGTAGGAAGAAGTAGACCGTGAGCTGGCAGGGATTTCAGGTCTTAATGGTGCGACATAGGAATGGGTCACCAAACCGCTTGGTTCTTGATGGAATATTACGATCCGTATGTGGATGATATCTGAGCCTTGCATGCGTTGTCCTGTGTAGGAAAGGAGAGGGTGAAACTAATTGGAATAGCTCATCAGAACATTCACCATGGTAGAGACGGTAATACGATAGGGACAACTATTTCCCAGAATACGTAATGTGCTTCAGAGAAGGTGCAACGATTTACTTCCTTCATGGCTTTGATGGTAATAGCATAGCCTAACCATCACCCTAGCCGAAGCAATCCCTGCTCTTCACGTTGAGACCGCCTATTTATGATAGGTAACCAAGGCAGGTATACTGGGGTACCTAACCCCAGAATACCCTCAATGCCCCATTCCTCTGTTAAATTTTAATCAGTTTGATTCCAATATTGCGCTTGCCCCGATGTGGTGCAAACGGTATCAATGGGGGATACCAGTTTCAGTTTTATGACTTCTCAGGCGGGTGGGACCACTTTTTCATTCTCCGAAATGAAGAATTTTGTATAGATCTAAGAATATTATATAATTAGTTCTACTATTACTGTCACACAGCCTAGTTTTATGTACTACCTATATAATACTAAGCATAGAATTTATATTTTACTTCAAATAAAACTATAAATACAATAAAATACAACAAATATACAATAAAATAAAAAAGTTAAACAAAAGTAAATAAAAACCATAAAAAAGGAAAGTTACATTTTAGATGGATTCGAACGCGACTCAGCTAAGTTATAAGTCCACCGCAGACGTATTGAGCCACAGTTACCATGAAATCATAATGCGAAATAGACGTTTACATATTATGTCATAAAAACCATTCCTTATTTTGTCCCATTCCTTATTATAATAGCGTGATGATATTAATTATGAAAGCCAGCCGAACCAGCTGCTTAATAATTTGTTGGATTCGAGAGAAAATCGTTCGAGAACAATGTGAATTCTATCGAGACACTTGCTGTGCCGAAGATTCTGCAGTAACCTGACCTGACTTGGCTGAGATGTAGAACTCTGGCCTCTCGAAGTTCTTCAGATTCCTATGACCGAAATAATATCTTCTTGTAAGCATTGTTGCTTCTTTATTGGTTCGATCTATTCACACAATCACAAATTGTTAGCCGTGATATGCTATTACTGACATAACTTTTTTATTTATGAACCGATTTCAATAAAACAAACACTAAATGTTAAGTGAAGCCTACTACAATATATAAGTGAAAACCGCAACCAAATCCGTTCAACTGATTCTGAGATTAGCGTGCACAAACTCACAGACAAACAGAGAAACAGAGAAACAGAGAAACAGATAAACAGATAAACAGATAAACAGATAAACAGATAAACAGACAAACAGACAAAAATTCCAAAAAACGTTGATTTGGCTTCTATTACGTTTATAAAGTCCCCCTATAACAATTTTTCTCATTTCCTTTCCATGTACAGACATCGATCGTTTACAGATTTATTATATGTATAGATCATTAATAACTTAAAACATAAAACATAATATAAGAAGAAATACATTAACACATTTTTCTATAACCATGAATTCCGTCCTGGGGATGCGTGGATTTAAAAAAATATGTAAATGGTTATAAAGGTTAGCTGATTACTAACGAAGGGTAAATATTTGTTTGTACGGAAGACCTCGTTACTCTTAATTTATTTTGTTTATTTACGTAAAAATGGAGCCCATAAGATGGTATAAACATCCATATTCCCCGTAAGATATTGGTAAACAAGCAAATTACAAAATACGAACATAAACATGTTTTATTAGCAAGAGACCTTTGATTATTTAACTTAGGAAATACATGTGACTTATGATAAATAAACACAATTATATATAGGTAGGTATTACATAAAAGTATGTATAAGGAGTCCCATAATCTTCGTATAAAGAAATTAATATTGCTAACACGAACCTACTTTCCGTAGATCGATTGTTGCTAAACCCAAATTCGTATGTTCCTTAAGACCAACGGAGGTTTTTTTAAAGTTCCTATGGGTCAGGGGACTGAGAATAGAATCCACGTTGATGAATAAGAACGGGAACAAACTTCCACGCGGACAAAACTAGCTATCAGCTAGTTATAAATAACAAAAAAAAAGTTAAAAACTAAAACCCGACTACCGAAAAATCACGCTCTAAAAAGTGACAAACAAGAAAATATCAAGGATAGCCGTGGTCGTATGCCACTTTTCCCTAGAATATATTGTTTTGTTAGAGTTAAGAGTTAGTGGCGTGATTTTTCGGTAGTCGGGTTTTTAGTTTTTAACTTTATTTTTTATTTAAATTATTTTGGAGCAAGGTAAAGCTGATTATTTATACATATTTGAAATGTGCTCATTAAGCACTTTAATTTGATACCACAAACGTTATATTGACACGTCGTATAGCCTATAACCATTGGACAATCAAGCCGCTTGTAACGATATCTCATTTATCCAGTTCTGATAAGTAGTTGAGGAGCTATGTGGGAACAAATGAACATACATACATACATACCTATATATATACATACATACCTACATACATACATACCTACATACATACATAGCCTGTCAAAATCATAACCCTCCTTTTGGCTCCGCCGTAGTCTGGTAAAAACAAAGTAATCATATTGCTTTGAACTCAAACAATCGACAAAATAAAGCATTCAATATTGTAGTTTATAATAAAAACTAATTAAACAACACAGTCGACCATTACAGTAATCAAAGTAAATTCAAAATACAAGCTTTGTCAACAACGTGACGTACTCGTAGCAATTTGTTGTTAATTACAACATGGCGAAACAAGCGACTACAACTGAAGTATTAACTAACTAGTGCTTTTATATTTCACGATACGATTTTATTATTTTGTCGGCATCAATTCAGTATTTTACAAACTATTATAGGGACAAAATGGGACAGGATTTCTTTCAGTACGCCAGGGGGCATCTCGATGGCTCTGGGTCAACTGGGGCGTGAGATAACGTAGGTTTGAGGTTGACAGGTATAAAGTCACAATCACAATCTGCACGAAATGAAGGGGTAAAGTTGGCTACACGACGAGGCCACATGCAGTGCAATATGTTGCCAAATTTGCCGTTGTTCTTGGTTTTTAGAAGATTTGTTAGTAGACTTTTTAGTAGATTTGTTAGCAGACTAGTACACAGAACGCCGGTAACCGATTCGTATGACGGAACATCGTCTGGTTTTAGTTGGTTCGACGCCCACATAGTTACTTCTCGGTTTACACCAGTGGGAGTTATCGCACGTCAAAAATGTAGCCTTCATTACACAATCGACACTAAAACTTGATATGATATTTGAATTATTCAAAATGTTCAAAAATAAATTGTTTGTTGATTTTTTTTTGTTTTAACCATTGGGGAAAATCCTTCATGGATATTATACCGGACTCCTACCGACTAAAAACCCCCACGGTAACGCCCAGAAGCCTATGGTTTTGGGGGCGTGCGTGAATCCCTCACGTCACGCTGCCGTCATGGGCCTCCTTCTGTAAAGACGGTGAGCAGCCAACTCATGGAGGCCGATAGTTTTCGGCGAAGACACGTCGGCGGCGCTCAAGCCGCCGACTGCGGAACTCGGGTGGGAGAGTTTTCTCCCGCTCTCGCCCCGCCGCCTCTTTCACGATGACTGATGGGGAATTTGCCGGCCGCCTCACCTTTCGTAAAATTGTTTGTTGATTGATCTCAAGTTCAAGTAAATGTAAGCTATCTGTTATGCAATTCTATAGGTAAGCATAAAGTGACGTCTTCCTGTCCAACCAATTACAATCCTCTATCAAGGCTGTTGCATGCTTAGATAATATAATAACACAGTTGCTGATTGACGTATGAGACTCTGGCGCAGACTTCCTCTCGGGTTTTGGGGGTCAAGCCCATATTGCAAAAGTTCAAACCGTGAGTAAAGAAAGATTAGGAGAGCAAACCTCGGTCTCCAAGTGTAAGCTTGTACTGGGATCGGCATTCGGATATTGATGATTTAAAAAAATATATCCAACGTTATCTGGACCCAAAGTATAGCTTAGTTTACGGGTTCTAGAATGTGATTAAAACAGTTGACATCAGTTTAACATAAGAGAAACCAGGGCTGTAAATATTGTATCATATAGTTAACATACACTACTGTTAACTGCCAGTTGCTGTTAACACGAGTATGAACTACAGCAGCTGCCAGGATGCATGTGATTTATACATTTAGCCAAATTTAAATGGACATGGTGTGTGCATGATTTATATCGCATGCATAGTCACCCGTCATGTCCATTTAAATTTAATCTATAACAATCGTGTAGCAGTTAGTAATCGAGGCTATGTCAAAACCGCAGTTTGTAATATTAAATTTATGATTTAGTTGTTTGTAAGTTAATATTTATGTAAAGATTTTTTTAATAATTGTTTGATTTTTGAAAACTGCAACGCAAGAACAATAGTGACCATAAAAGCCGTTCATACTCAAGCGGTTACAACGTGAACATTTATTAATTTTTCTCTTTATATACATAATATACCGCTTCGCATTAGAAGGTTTCTTCAGGGTAGGCAGCACGAGTGTAACGCCCCTGGTGTTGCATACGTCCATAGGCCACGGTAACCACTTTCCATCAGGTGGGCCGTGTGCTTGTCTGCCACCTAAGTGGTATAAAAAAATCAATGCGATAAATTTCTTACCAGTATTATATAGTACAGATTAATGTAAAACACAGGGAAATTCATATATATCAGTTATGATCACCACCCTTTCGAACTCCGCGAACATTTGCGCTCCTACGGGAGCATACTGTAACATGATGATGAATATGTGTATTTTTAGTACTCACTGTAAGTATCAGGACACTGTAAATATCCTATCGTTTAATGTGAAGATACACCAGGTTGTCATCGACGCGATAATAATTAAATAGAATTGATTCACAATGAAAATACCAATTTTCAATCCATTTGATGTTCATTGAATAGGGTGATTGGTTCAAATACGAATAATTAATAATTTTTTTTTTTTTTTTTTTTTTTTTTTTTTTTTTTTTTTTGAATGAATTTTTTTTATAGCATTTATTATGCTAACTGTTAAGTTCGAAAAACATTGGAAAAAATGAAATGCTCTCGCCCTGTAAGCGAAAGGTCGTGAGTTCGAGTCTCACTTGAGCATTTCATTTTTTCCAATGTTTTTCGAAATTAATAATTTGATATAAATTGATATAAATAATGATTGTTATTTTTTCTTTCACTAACATTTTAATCAAATGAATTAATAAAAGTTGCCAGTATAGTGCGCAGGTGGTATTCACTAACCAATTTTACTACCCTTCAAAAGACGGTCCCTGTGCATCTCATTGCATAATAAATGGTACGTTGTAACGTGCAAAAAAAATCACCAAACGTTTCAAGGTCTTCAGCAACTTGCTTGGTCGCTTCTTTTGAGATAGGTAAAGCTGTCCAGTCATGTGTTCTTCTGACGATGGCTTGTTACAATATATCTATACGCACGTATATGCTTATTATAGTCAAAGCCACTGGGAGACGTCCAGCCAGACAGTGGAACGCAATATCTGTGTGTCGTGCTCTCCAGACACCGCGTTGATTACGCCTTGTCACTATGCATACTCTCGCTTTGTACGAAGACAACTGTATGATTATTCACATTGGAGTCAATTTGAATATTTTATTTATTATGTAAGGCGTATTTTTCTTGTGCAGGATGGTGTGCTGCATATATTATTTTAATATTCTGAGCAAGATGCTTTTCACGTATTTCACGTGTAACCTCAGTTTTATGGAATACGCAAGTATATCTGACCGAAATGCTGAAATGTATTTCAGAAGTTTTGTGCTGAAATTGAACATTGTACAGTACACAACAAACATATTCATTGGATACGAATCTGCGGTAGCCTAGTGATATGGTTAATGGACTGCTGAGACGAGGTCTCGGGTTCGATCCCAGGTTTACCATGGCACACACCAATGACTTTTCGATGCTTTTCGAAGTTATGTGTGTATTTATCGCAGGTTTATAAGTGCCCGGTTAATGGCAATAGGCTCGCCACCTATTACATTGGGACCTAAACATAAACTGGTGAAATGTGGGTGCTAGCACCTCAGCCTACCCCTTCGGGGAATACAGGCGTGAGTTTATGTTATGTTATGTTATAAATAATGAAGACATGTACGAGATTTACATTACTTTTAAAAATAACTTTGCGGTATAAGGGATATACGAGGATTATAGATCCGCGTTTTTGAATTTGAATAAGAATAAGGGAGCTACTTATTGTTATGATTGTTATCATAACATATAAGATGTAATTCGGTTACTTCGGGAAAAATGAATTACTCAGGTAGGGCTTGTACCCACGACCTTTTCCATTCCACGACCCTTTCTTTTAAGGGACACAGCTTTAAGCCCCACCTAAGTAATTAATTTTTCCTGATATAATCGAATTGTTTAGTTAGCATAATAAATGCCTTTCGGAACGTTTTGTCCGTTTCCCAAAACATCCGTTTCCAAAACATCTGTTCCAAAATAACAGTTTCTTAAAATGAACGTAGGCCAAAATACCCGTTTCCCATCACATTGCTATAAAATATCATTCAAATATTAGATGTGGTTAAGATCTCACGAAGACTACCTTTAAATTGTACTTTTGATGACGGCCAATGCTATGGCGCAAGATTTTCTTTTAGGGTTGGGGTATCAGAAAGGATACCATAATTTTGGATATTGTTTTTGCCCGGATGCGAATAGGGGTTATTTTTGTTTTTTATTCAATGGATCGTAGAACACGAATTAGATAAATCTCTGCGTTCTACGTTACAATGCTTACCTACGCTTTTGACAGTAGTGAGATATGAACCCTTCATCTGCTTATATCCTCACATATTTTCACTTCTCACACCCATACAGATGAATACATTACCGCCTAACAAAATTTCACCCGAATTAATTTCGACACAGACTATCCGAAATTCAGGATTATGAGATCAATGTTCTTGTTAATTAATATGGCAAATTATTAAGCTCTTTGACAGTTGATTGGGAACGATTATAGATAAATGATGCGTGCATAATTTGGAGCCACACGTTAACGGTTTCGGGCTTGACTTGTGATCAAAGATCTGTCGGTCCGATATTAATTTAGATTTAGACTTGTAGATTAGATGCAAATTGAGCGTTCGCATACCTTGTGGTAATTGAAAGATTGCTTTGATATTTATATTAAGTACAGTCAGCTTCCGAATAATTTTGGCTACAAAGTTTCAAAATGATCTTAAAACCAAGTTATAAATCGCAAATCAACCTTTTTTATTGATTTAAATTATATTATTGTCCGTACTAAAGGTGTGTACCAAATATTAGAACAATCAATGAACATGCCTTGGTAGGAAACAAGAAATTAAGATCTTTTGGGTACTTTGTCAGTTGATGCCCCGTACTCATGACTCTTCTGATATATATAATATCATTACTAACTTAAAACATAAAACATAATATAAGAAGAAATACATTAACACATTTTTCTATAACCATGAATTCCGTCCTGGATCCGTCCACGCATCCGTGAATTAAAAAAATATGTAAATGGTTATAAAGGTTAGCTGATTACTAACGAAGGGTAAATATTTGTTTGTACGGAAGACCTCGTTACTCTTAATTTATTTTGTTTATTTACGTAAAAATGGAGCCCATAAGATGGTATAAACATCCATATTCCCCGTAAGATATTGGTAAACAAGCAAATTACAAAATACGAACATAAACATGTTTTATTAGCAGGAGACCTTTGATTATTTAACTTAGGAAATACATGTGACTTATGATAAATAAACACAATTAAATATAGGTAGGTATTACATAAAAGTATGTATAAGGAGTCCCATAATCTTCGTATAAAGAAATTAATATTGCTAACACGAACCTACTTTCCGTAGATCGATTGTTGCTAAACCCAAATTCGTATGTTCCTTAAGACCAACGGAGGTTTTTTAAAGTTCTTATGGGTCAGGGGACTGAGAATAGAATCCACGTTGATGAATAAGAACGGGAACAAACTTCCACGCGGACAAAACTAGCTATCAGCTAGTTATAAATAACAAAAAAAAAGTTAAAAACTAAAACCCGACTACCGAAAAATCACGCTCTAAAAAGTGACAAACAAGAAAATATCAAGGATAGCCGTGGTCGTATGCCACTTTTCCCTAGAATATATTGTTTTGTTAGAGTTAAGAGTTAGTGGCGTGATTTTTCGGTAGTCGGGTTTTTAGTTTTTAACTTTATTTTTTATTTAAATTATTTTGGAGCAAGGTAAAGCTGATTATTTATACATATTTGAAATGTGCTCATTAAGCACTTTAATTTGATACCACAAACGTTATATTGACACGTCGTATAGCCTATAACCATTGGACAATCAAGCCGCTTGTAACGATATCTCATTTATCCAGTTCTGATAAGTAGTTGAGGAGCTATGTGGGAACAAATGAACATACATACATACATACCTATATATATACATACATACCTACATACATACATACCTACATACATACATAGCCTGTCAAAATCATAACCCTCCTTTTGGCTCCGCCGTAGTCTGGTAAAAACAAAGTAATCATATTGCTTTGAACTCAAACAATCGACAAAATAAAGCATTCAATATTGTAGTTTATAATAAAAACTAATTAAACAACACAGTCGACCATTACAGTAATCAAAGTAAATTCAAAATACAAGCTTTGTCAACAACGTGACGTACTCGTAGCAATTTGTTGTTAATTACAACATGGCGAAACAAGCGACTACAACTGAAGTATTAACTAACTAGTGCTTTTATATTTCACGATACGATTTTATTATTTTGTCGGCATCAATTCAGTATATTAAATCAATTTTACAAACTATTATAGGGACAAAGTGGGACAGGATTTCTTTCAGTACGCCAGGGGGCATCTCGATGGCTCTGGGTCAACTGGGGCGTGAGATAACGTAGGTTTGAGGTTGACAGGTATAAAGTCACAATCACAATCTGCACGAAATGAAGGGGTAAAGTTGGCTACACGACGAGGCCACATGCAGTGCGATATGTTGCCAAATTTGCCGTAGTTCTTGGAGTCTAGAAGATTTGATAGTAGATTTATTAGTAGACTAGTACACGGAGCGCCGGTAACCGATTCGTGTGACGGAACATCGCATGGTTTCAGTCGTTTCGACGCCCACATAGTTAGGTTTCAGTTAGCACCCCTGAGAGTTATCGCACGTCAAAAATGTAGCTTTCATTACACAATGGACACTAAAACTTGATACAACATTTGAATTTTTCAAAATGTTTCATAAATTACATTCGTATAACGTACGTTTACAACTCATTTCAACTTCAAATTTTATTTAAATTTTATATTTATTTAATTTAAATTATTAAATTGTTTGTTGATTGATCTCAAGTTCAAGTAAATGTAAGCTGGCATATCTGTTATGCAATTCTATAGGTAAGCATAAAGCATCGATCTCCGTCGTCGTCCTAACCAACCAATTACAATCCTCTATCAAGGCTGTTGCATGCTTAGATAATATAATAACACAGTTACTGATTGACGTACGAGACTCTGGCGCAGACTTCCTCTCGGGTTTTGGGGGTCAAGCCCATATTGCAAAAGTTCAAACCGTGAGTAAAGAAAGATTAGGAGAGCAAACCTCGGTCTCCAAGTGTAAGCTTGTACTGGGATCGGCATTCGGATATTGATGATTTAAAAAAAAATATCCAACGTTATCTGGACCCAAAGTATAGCTTAGTTTACGGGTTCTAGAATGTGATTAAAACAGTTGACATCAGTTTAAAATAAGAGAAACCAGGGCTGTAAATATTGTATCATATAGTTAACATACACTACTGTTAACTGCCAGTTGCTGTTAACACGAGTATGAACTACAGCAGCTGCCAGGATGCATGTGATTTATACATTTAGCCAAATTTAAATGGACATGGTGTGTGCATGATTTATATCGCATGCATAGTCACCCGTCATGTCCATTTAAATTTAATCTATAACAATCGTGTAGCAGTTAGTAATCGTGGTTTATGTCAAAACCGCAGTTTGTAATATAAAATTTATGATTTAGTTGTTTGTATATTAATATTTATGTAAAGATTTTTTTTTAATAATGGAATAGTATTGATTTTTGAAAACTGCATCGCTAGAACAATAGTGACTATAAAAGCCGTTCATACCCAACCGATTACAATGTTAACATTTATTTATTTATCTCTATAAATACATATACTGTTTCGCAAAGAATCAATGCGACAAATTTCTTACCAGTATTATATAGTACGGAATATGATAATACGCAGTGAAATTCATATATATGTCAGTTACGATAACCACCCTTTCGAACTCCACGAACATTTGCGCTCCTATGGGAGCATACTATAACATGATGAATATGTGTATTTTTAGAAAAAAACACTCACTGTAAGTATCAGTACACTGTCAATATCCTATCGTTTAATGTGAAGATACACCAGGTTGTCATCGACGCGATAATAATTAAATAGAATTGATTCACAATGAAAATACCAATTTTCAATCCATTTGATATTCACTGAATAGGGTGATTGGTTCAAAAACGAATAATTAATAATTTGATATAAATTGATATAAATAATGGTTGTTATTTTTTCTTTCACTAACATTTTAATCAAATGAATTAATATAAGTTGCCAGTATAGTGCGCAGGTGGTATTCACTAACCAATTTTACTACTCTTCAAAAGACGGTCCCTGTGCGTCTCATTGCACCTACACTCCATAATAAATGGTACAGGTTGTCAAGTGCAAAAAAAAGAATAAAAAATAATCACCAAACGTTTCATGGTCTTCAGCAACTTGCCTGCTTGCTTCTTTTGAGATATTTAAAGCTGTCCAGTCATGTGTTCTTCTGACGATGGCTTGTTACAATATATCTATACGTATGCATATGCTTATTATAGTCAAAGCTACTGGGAGACGTCCAGCCAGACAGTGGAACGCAATATCTGTGTGTCGTGCTCTCCAGACACCGCGTTGATTACGCCTTGTCACTATGCATACTCTCGCTTTGTACGAAGACAACTGTATGATTATTCACATTGGAGTCAATTTGAATATTTTATTTATTATGTAAGACGTATTTTTCTTGTGCAGGATGGTGTGCTGCATATATTATTTTAATATTCTGAGCAAGATGCTTTTCACGTATTTCACGTGTAACCTCAGTTTTATGGAATACGCAAGTATATCTGACCGAAATGCTGAAATGTATTTCGGAAGTTTTGTGCTGAAATTGAACATTGTACAGTACAATCTGCGGTAGCCTAGTGATATGGGTGATGGACTGCTGAGACGAGGTCTCGCGTTCGATCCCAGGTTTACCATGGCACACACCAATGACTTATCGATGCTTTTCGAAGTTATGTGTGTATTTATCGCAGGTTTATAAGTGCCCGGTTAATGGCAATAGGCTCGCCACCTATTACATTGGGACCTAAACATAAACTGGTGAAATGTGGGTGCTAGCACCTCAGCCTACCCCTTCGGGAAATACAGGCGTGAGTTTATGTTATGTTATGTTATGTTATAAATAATGAAGACATGTACGAGATTTACATTATTTTTAAAAATAACTTTGAGGTATAAGGGATATACGAGGATTATAGATCCGCATTTTTGAATCCTCAGTAGCTATAATATTGTATCTTTAAAATATGTAGGTACTTATCTATTTCAATAAAATTGATCTACATTCGCTAAATGGTGTTCGATATTTCCGGATTCGTACAAATCAAAAATAGATCAACAAGAGCAATTTATTTTGGTAACCGCTAACCAAAGCTATTCCTGTTTCAAAACCGGGACACACCCCAAAAAGCATCCGTACAACGGTTGCTAATTTGCCCCGACCAAAGCCTTATTAATGGTGTGTCAAATTTAATATTGTTGAAAGGATATTCGCACTTATTTGGATTGGAAACTGGATATTTTTTAAGATTTATTATAATATGAATAACTTTATCACCTTTTATTTCGATACAGGTATTTTATTTCCTCGTTGAATTTATTTTGTAGCGTATTAATTTAGATTGGTACTATTGCCTAGTATTTGTCTCGCTGTTGCCTTCCATGTCCACCCACGTGGCTTTGTGATTTCGTTTCAGCTACTTATGAGATCTTATTCCCGCGATAAAAGTCTATGTGTTATTTCAAATTATTATTATCTGTTATTCCTGTACCAAAATTAAGCCAGATCAGTTCAGCTGTTATTGCGTGATTGAATAACAAGCATCTGAAAATTTTTACAAACTTTTTATATATCAGTAGGATTTATAATTTTAGTTTCCCAGGGTATAAAAGTTTAGGTAATGATGTATGTGTCACCGTTAGAACGTTTGCTAGAATTCTGATTTATCTGGCTTTATGAAACGTTACAGAGATTCCCTAAAAACATAAATATGTAGTACTACTTATGTACCTGCCTAATTTATTTTTTATTCAATCGTCGACAGCGAAGTAATCAAATTTCTAAGAATAAAACTCAGTCTTACCAGCCTATTTCTCTTCAAATAACATTTTCTTCAATTCAGGTTTTAAGTAAGCAATTTTTTGTAATACATAAGTCAGAATTAGGTACAAAGTCTCACTGAAAATCTGTACCTAGTTAAGTGATAAAGAGTAGGTATCTATATATTTATTGATTTAAATATCTGAAGAGTTTGTTGGATGAACTCAGTAACATAACCCATGAGTTAAAGAATAATACTCGTAGTCATTCGTTTGCATCCCACAGCAAAAATCAAGTTCAGTTTGATAATAAAAAATATTTGCACAAACCGTTAGTTCATCATAACTATTTGTATCCAAGATGCTATCGTTATAGCCATAAGATGCAGTAAATTATTGTCTCATAGGACCAATTCATTGCACTTATTGATAGTAAGACTTTTTGTCAAAATAATACACTCTAATATAACCTTAAATAGAAGGAAATACGGTGGACAATCCCATTCATTTGTTACATGAGTTATGTGCTATTGAGTTTTGCTCGATGTACAGTCAACTACAAAAGTAGCTTAACAAATTCTAATTTATTGAACACTGTGGCCCCTAAACCTTACATAAAAATGTGAAAAAAAAACATTGAATATGTAAATTAAGTTTGTCTTCTGGGAATCATAACACTACATTTACTATAGACAGATGCATTCCATTATAAGAAAGATTTGTAAAAATATTTTAGTGTTAATAACTTATGGCGTTGACTGTACATTGTACGACATTGTGATTTATAGCGTGGTAACTCACCTACATCGATGTTAAGGCTTCGTGCAAATGAGCCAATGACCGCAGCCACCAGTGGCTGTTTCGTGCCACGTTTTTTGGCACCGTGCAAAATTCGATAGCCACTACACGAACGAGTACAACTAGAGAGTGAGAGAGAGCCAGTGCATCATTAGTGACAGTTGAACGTTTTTTAGTTACGGGTGTCTGCTACCTGTGTCCAGTTGTGGACATTGGGTCGCGAGTATTAGTCACTTAGGATGTATGTCACTAGCGAAAATTCGTTTATCTGAACCTACTCAAAAGAATTCAAGGAATAAAATTTGTTAACACAGTTTAAATGGCATTAGCGCGTTTGTTTAAATCGGTACATGTCTTCATTATCCGAGGACCGAGTATTATATAGTAATTTACTAGTTCCTTCACGGCACACGTATGCGGTGAATTATTACAAAAGATAATAAATGAAGAAGACCTTTTCATTTAAAACACATATTGAGAACACCTGTACTTTTTCCCGTTCCACAGTATTTATTCTATTACACCTGACCGGTTCGTAGTTTTTAGGAATTAGAATATCCAAAACCTTTGGTAAATGTAAACCTTTGAGAATGCCGTAGGCGAAACCGGTTAGGTGTAATAGAATAAATACAGTGGAAAAAGTACAAGTGTTCTCAATATGTGTAATAATGAATTCCACCAAGAGCCATCAATCAACAGTATAAATAGAATTTCATTTAAAATTTCATGCTACATTTAATAATATAATTACATATTAGGCCACACTTGGACGTTTTTAAGGCAGTTTGAGGCATTTACTTCAAGTATGTGTCTTGTTTAGCATCACATGTCGTTAACATCATAATAGCTTCTTCTTATAAGGACATTAAGGTCTTGTATTGAAGCTGTACGGCTTTATTGGAGTAAAATAAAATTAGGTTAATGTGGTACGCCAGAATTATACCGTACTTCTGACGGGAGTTATTAATACTCGTAGTGTTTGTAAAAACCTATTGGTTACTCTGTCACTTGTAATTCCTGGATCACTATCACGTGTCCGTATATTTTCTCTCGGTTTGGATATGATGCGTAGAGATGAAAGCAGTATCGTAAGGAAGGACGGCAACACCGAAAAGAAAATTCTCCTGTATCAATTGTAATATGAAATAATAATTGCACCGCGGTAACGATGCGCAATAAAGGGTGAAAGCACTAATACCAGCTATACTTTGCTACATCGCTAATAATCTGATAGAATCTGATTTTCGGTGCGATTATCAGGCACAGGCAATCTACATATATTTCAACACTTTCTGAATAGCTTTTTTTTTCGTGCGGAAATCCTCTTGGGTACCTCCCCCGACGGAGCCGGAAGGGGAGGTTGTGTCGGACTCGAACCGACTAAAACGGCACGCCAATTGAGGTTCGTGGTGCTAGGCTGGAGGTGAGGTTGTCTTCGACATATCCCTCGCACCCGGCTGACCCAGGGCCATCCCTTACGGTTTGGTCCTTCTCGGGACTTTCAGAATATATGTTGAGCAGTGTTGAACATAAGTGGGTACTTTAACGTTTTAAAACACCTAATACACTTAATTATGTCATATTGAGGTTGTCGTTTGATCGTGCAGCTGAAAATACGCTTACATACGTATAAATACATTAAATGGAATGGGTTGGCGTTGGCGCAATCGAGATTGAAATCTATATCTTGTTTGTTTGCATTGCTAAGTACTTGTGCGTTTAGTGGTCAGGAATATTTATATAGAGGAGTGAGTATGATCTCAGTTTGCATATGCATACATGGTTAGTAGTATCCTAAGATGCTGATACAGTTGACATTTTCATGATCTAAATAACGAACGCTCTATTAATTTTTTTTCGATTCAATTTTTATTAATAACATTCGTAAGAATGCTCATTACAAGTGAATGCATTAGCATGTTATTTTGTAAAGTTTACATGAATTTTACGCATTGAAATAAAACACACAACACACTTTTTACGGATTCTATCGCGGTAAATTTGTAATTATTGAGTTTTAAACCGACGTTTCGGTCACTTTTCAGCAGCCATGTTTTTTTTGTTTTTTTTTTCTATGGCGATCCCATAAGGGAATAATTCTAAAAAATTATTAAATAAAATAAAAGAAAATATTGAAATAAAAATAAATGTAGACCCGATGCGGTCCCTATGATTCCGCCAGCAACTCAGTTTTTATATAGTGATCGAAATAAAGCAGCCATGTTCAAAGACTGTCTCATGCTGGTACGTGTCACCTAGATTGAAGTATAAGTTATCTCAAAGTACCCGAATCATGAAGAATTGTTGGTGTCACTATTTACGCAGAATGAGCTCACTGTGTCGTTAAGTCTTGCTGTAGTTTGCTGCTTACTTGGTTTGATTAAGTGGATGATTGGATCCCAAGCTGGTGGTACACTCCATCTATCATCTCTATTAAAATTTGGGTATTTTTTATTCAATAACCTCGCGGGTCATTCTCGGTACTTAAGTATATATTGATGTTTTTTGGAGAGTATCTGTGGTTTATCAAATCATAAGTAATGGTTGGTGCCTTGTTGCGCGTGTTCACATTGAGCTGACTTTGTTGGTGTTTTATGTCAGCTATGTGTTCTTTGACCCGGGTGTCAATGCTTTGCTTGGTAAGACCAATATATGAGAGCCCACAGTCACAGTCTATTTTATAGACAACTGCATCTTGTAGAGGTAGTTGGCACTTTACGGATGGTAAGAATTGACTTATATTCACTGGCGGCTTGTAGTATGTATTGATTGAAGCTCGCTTCAGGATGTAGCCAATCTAATTAAAGTTTTATCGTGACTTTGCGATGCGAAGAACCGAAGACGTGGAGTTTAAATGATCAACCACTAGATTTGTATTAAATGTGTATTCGAACAATATGAGTACCATAATTACAATTATGACTTAAGGTAAGTATAACTATGGAGACGAGGAAACTAGGAATGATTTTCATCGTTTGTGACTTCAGTATATATACTGATTTTGAACAAAGATAGATGAAGAGGAGCTAAGCTCTTATCAGGTAAATTAGATATGGTTAAGTTGCAACTAAGTAATACGCGTATCTAATCTCTAATTTACGACTTTACTTTACGACTTTATTTTATTACTTTTTAAATTTGAAAAATGTTAGGCTACCAGTTAATAAGGTCACATATAATCACATATGTTATAGGATTACATAACTATCTTTCCAGTGACCCCTCATACGTATAGAGTTCGAACGTGGCTGGTTTTTTTTCGGGATCTGTGACTCAGGAGCGGTTGTTTGAGCTTATTGCCTGACATGTTGAAGCGCAGCTTGCAGGTGTTTCTTGTCACAGATCCTGCGGGCTCTCTGAAACAAAGACATTCACACGGTAGCTAAATGTTTAGGATAGTGGTGAGATTCACCGTTTAAGTGCCTATCAGTATGAGTCTATTCCTATACAGACTGTGGCACAAAGTATTATTGGGATCTTAAAATTATTATTTTTTAGCATTGTGAACCGGACAGTCAGATTGGCTTTCAGTCTAACTAAAAAATAGCCGAGCTTCGATATTTTCCATGAGTCAAGTACCAACTGTCTGATGCATACAAACTTTTCTAACTTCATATTACATTGTTGACAGGCTGCTATTGTCTTTTTATTAGTGTTCCGTTTAAACAAACAATAGGTACAATTTGTACTAAGACTTCAATAAATTGCTTGAACAATCGGATGTTTTTATTTACGTACACAATAAGTTTAAAATTGTCGAAGCTAATGGAAGAGGTTTTCAGAATTTATTTTCTGTATTGTTTGCACCTTTTCATTGGCGCTACTCCTATTATAGTTTTATTTCTATCTGACTGATCTCCCAACTTGGAGAGAAGCCTGCACCAGAACCTGTATATATTTTTTACGGAATCCCCTCTTCGGAGGGTACCTATAGGTTCTCAGGTGAGGTTAGCTCGTGTTCCGAATATTTTGGTGGTGTTAAACTCCCGGAATAACACTCTGTTATTGACATAAAAAGTTGATGCTGAATTATGAGGTATTTCCTTCTTTGAGTTAGTCTACTCCACAGTCTATTCGTACAAAACACTATATTTTGTACTCAGAAAGCACTAATATTTTTGTCTCTAAGTTAAAACTCGGCAACAACATCTTACTCAAAGACATATTGCGTGTGTGGAAAGATAGTAAACTACAAAATTTACCGCACTTTTTTCTTACCCAGGATCCTTTCCGTAGAGTTATAAAACAGTAAACAAATTGAAATATATAGAAAAAGCAAAAAATCCACCTAAAATGGGTCATAGAAGAAAATTTCTAACAAACTTTGCAAAGAATGTTGGTACTAAGTTCAGGAGGTTACTTTCAAAGTTTTGGTAACTGCTAAAGAAATTCACGTTCAAATAACACCGGAACCGTCTGCAAGTAAATTGTAAGTAACTTGGTAAGTATGGCCAAGTAAACAAAGATGTATGTAAGTGAAAAAACTTTACGCAATGTATCAATCTTGGTGTGCGCCTTTGTTGAATTCGATTTCTTACTTATAAATAATGTATTTTGTTATACAAATCTTATATTTGGTTACGATATTATTTTATCTGTAGATGTTGGGTTTACGTAAGGCAATATGCGCCATAGTGTATTCAAACTAATATCAAAACATTGAACTACTGTCATTTTTTTTTTTGGCGTAAACTTTTTCTTTGTAATATAGATATTCTGTGGACAATAGTGGTACTTGTAGGGGACTAGTCCATGTAGGGCAATGTGTTCAGTAAATTTTTCAATAGTATTCATTTTTGTAATTATAAAACAGAGATCTGCGGTAGCCTAGTGGTATGGGTAATGGACTGCTGAGACGAGGTCTCGGGTTCGATCCCAGGTTTACCATGGCACACACCAATGACTTTTCGATGCTTTTCGAAGTTATGTGTGTATTTATCGCAGGTTTATAAGTGCCCGGTTAATGGCAATAGGCTCGCCACCTATTACATTGGGACCCAAACATAAACTGGCGAAATGTGGGTGCTAGCACCTCTGCCTACCCCTTCGGGGACACAGACGTGAGTTTATGTTATGTTATGTTATGTTAAAACAGATTCCAAAATTCATAATTTTTCGAAAAACATCGGAAAAACTTTTCCTTCTTCCTACAGTCCCGGGTCCTTTAAGCGGGGCGTGAAAAGGCATCTAATGAGGCCGTCAAGCTGAGTTCCACCACTGTTAACATGGTATACTCGTATGCTTACGATGGTGACCCTCCTTCCGAGACTTTGCCTTTAGCTTAACATCAGGCGAGGTGAAGTCTAATTGACGTGTCCTTTATAAAAAAAAATAATTAAAGTATACTAGTTTTGCCCGCGGCTCCACCCGTGTGGATGTTGGTTATCGCGCCCAAACATAGCCTAAGTCCTTTCTCAAAGTCTAATCTTGTAACATAAATTCTAAGAACCTAAATGCCTTTGGGATATTTTTGGATGTGTGTGGTGGTGTTATTTGTTTAATTGATTTATTTTCTCTTACTCTACTCTCTGGTGAACATTCTGGGTAAGCTGATGAAGTAACGCAGAAAGGTTTATCGCCTACAATCTACCCTTATACCAAATTCCATTAAAATCGGTTCAGTGGTTTAGGCGTGAAGAGATCCGGTTCTCAGCATTCCATGGATTCACCGTGCGGTCGCCGGTTTCATGGCGTGATACAGAGAGGAGCACTGTGACGGCGCCTGAGACTTGCGACCCATATGTAGGTTTAGGGTGGCCACCTTGTGATGCATCAGCGCTCACCTCCAACGTCAGCCGTTACTTTTTTGGGTTACTTTCGCAATTCATAATACAAACTTGTTACATATTGAATTTTAATTACGTATTTATAATTTTCTTAACGTCTACCTAGTCAGTAGACGTTATCCATTTCAGGACCGTTCAGAAATCCATTCAACACGGTCGTATATTCTACGTGAATACGCACTTCCCGTTTTATTATAATTTTATATTTCTACCAACTGGTCCGGTTTTCGTTCCGCTTCGCTTCTCCCTTTGTGAAATTTATTAGTATCTTATTATTCTTCATCCATTATTATAGAACTTTACAAGTATAATAACAAAATTTTGGAAAAATCAATATTTGAACAAATTGGATAAGTAAAAGGTTAGGTGAGTTTGCTTCAACGTTAGAAATAAATTTGGTTGGTTCAGTATCCGTGAATATATCTACATAATCATAGCCTTTATATGTATGTATGTATGTTTGATGGTTAGTAAAGGACAAATATTCTAAATTATGCATGTATGGGTTTCATCAGCTCTATACCGATAAATTAGTTGCAAACTGAGAATTCTGAGGCAATCAAGATATGTTAATAGCCCTCTTTGATATTCAAAGTCATGTACAGTTGCTCTTTAGTCTACGACCAATGGTCATCGTCCGTGATATCTGACCACGATGGTCCCTAAGCTGAAGTAATTGTCTGTTGTGAATACTACAATTCTGGAGTCAGTGCATGTACAGTTATACTGTATCCATACTAATATTTAAAATGCGAAAGAAACTCTGTCTGTCTGTATGTTACGCTTTCTCGAAACCAACGAAGCGATTTTGATGAAATTTGGAATAGGGGTAGATTAGACCTTAAGAAAGAACATAGGCTATGTTTAGTCATCCACGCGGGTGGAGCCACGGGCAAAAGCTAGTAGATAATATATAGTCTTGCATCAAACTGGTTTTATTTGCTATACTTATTCATAATTTGTAATATTTGGCAGCCTCTGTGGCCTAGCGGTAGTGAACGCGGTTGCTTCGCAGGAGGCGTATTTTCGATCCCCGGTCAGTGCAACTGTTTGTATGCATTAATATGGGTATTTAAATTATTCTGGTCGACTCTAAGAGAGCACTTTAAGCTGTCGCTGTCAGTACCGGTTGCCATATACACATTTACGCTCTGTCGTTACGCCCTTGGAGCCCTAAAAAGTCGGATAACCTGTTCTAAATACATAACTTTCATATCCCCATGGATTGTGGAGATCTGATGACGAACGCTTCACTTAAAATATTCAGTTATTTCATACTTGAAACTGACTCTAACATAGTTGGGAAAAATTCTCTGATGATAGTACAAAAGCGCTTTTATGCTCCCACAACAACGAAGTGTCGCCTAGTAAATAGATACATAAACTTTATTTGACGACAGAGCCATTAGCTAACAACTTGTAACAGTAGTAAAACTACATCCTGGGACATTAAACATGACAACGGTATGAACAGTTTTATGCGTTATACAGATGTCGGTTTTACCCTAAAGCTGGGTTGACACGAATTCCCTATATTTAGACAAAGGCTATTCTCACAGGAGATATTAAAGCGTTGTTAGTAGTATTAGTCTGTTTGATAGTACAATATTTAAATAGGAACTGAGAGACTCAGGAAGGTCACATATTTGCTATATCCCACAGTTTCATCTAATAGAAAACGTGACAGGAGCCTTTAGCCTCAGTAGTCCGGTTGCTAGTCCGGTTGACCGGACTACTGCGACTATTTAGCAGTAGTCCGGTTTTCAAATGGCCTCGAACTATTGCTACTTTTGTGTAGCAGTAGTCCGGTGGGTAGTTCGGTTAATCGGACTACTGTAACTTCAGTTGCATTAGTTCGGTTGTCAAACAGCATCGAACTATTGCTACTATTGTGTAGCAGTAGTCCGGTGGGTAGTTCAGTTGTTGCAACCGGACTACTGATACTAGGTGGACAGGAGAGACTTCAAAAGAAAGAAACAAAGAAAAGTATTTTTATAATGCACATACATAATTATATTGTAGTTGATGACTTATTTAATACCACCGTCACAACTATAGGCTTAGTTACACTCCTCAACTGTGTAGAAATGTAATATGTGCATGTGCTCATCCGCAATAAAAAACCAATTGACTTTCTTTCTTTCTTTACTAGGTAATAATAGTAGTAGTAGGCATCTGTCTGAATTCCAAATCTTGAAAGTAAAACTGCGTTTGACGCCGGTTTCATTGCAAGTTTGATCTCGTCAGTCAATTAGCAGGTGCGTGGCTCGCGTGTAAGTTGCTCGGGCCCCAAATATATTGTTGGGGCCCCATACCCCCGAATGAGGCCACTTAATAATACAGAAGTGTATTTGTAAGGCCAATTTCTTATGAAGACATGACGTAGTTAATCCATATCCATACTAATATTATAAATGCGAACGTAACTTTGTCTGTCTGTCTGTGTCAGTCTGTCTGTCTGTATGTTACGCTTTCATGGCTAAACCACTGAACCGATTTTGATGAAATTTGGTATAAGGGTAGATTAGACCATGAGAAAGGACATAGGCTATGTTTGGTCGCGATAACCGACATCCACGCGGGTGGAGCCGCGGGCAAAAGCTAGTGTCTAAATACTTCCTAAATCGCCATGTCATACCCAAGCAGCACACGAGGCTGCTTAATAGCCAAATAACGGATTTCCAAAACGCTTAAAGCCAAATAAGGAAGCTGCATTAAGTCTGTATACGACCTTATTCAGCTCTTATAACTCTTAAATGGGCACAAATTTATTCAGCCTTGGGTTCACATAGCTGCTTAAGAGCTGTGTAGCAGCAACTTAACAGTGTTATCAAGGGTAACAGCACAAATTATTTAGCCTCAAGTTCACATAGCTGCTTATGAGCTGTGTAGCAGAAATGTAACAGTGTTATAAAGGGTATCGACAGTACTTTGCGCTGAAATCCGACTGACTAAGAGATCACAAGTTACTCTTTATTCAGAAAATATGTCTGTAATGCGCGCTCTATACATATTGTAAACCGCGAAAGGCTACTTAATTGCGGCCTGTGTAAAATTAATGAACATGCAATACTGGGTTTAAGCAATTTACCGGTGCTTCTAGCTGCCTTGATGGACATTGCACTTTGTTACGTGAAGTGAATATTGGAAACGAAATTAATGGTGGATAATATATTCATATCCCTGATAAGTACATTGTTTTACATAGTAATAAAGGAAAAATGATTGGGAATTTAATTTTACTGACATTATACATATATATTATCTAAGAAAATTTTAATGCGCCATGAAAATATTTTGTTTTTAATTAGTTTAGTGATATAAATAAGCTGTGATGTAGACTATGACAAAAAAAATTGTAGTGCTTTGAAAAGAATTATAAGATAAAAAGTTATTATTATGATATGAGGAAGTAAAAACTAGTGCAATACATTTTATTTCTCGCACAAAACATCGGAAAGGTTGAAAAATCAATCAGAATATGTTTAGGTTATAAAATAAAATGGTGGATTTATGTTAAACAGTAACGTGAATAGTTAAAACTCTTATATTCTACAACAGGCTGTCTAATAGTTCACTAGTGCGCTGTTATTCTACAAAAAAACTGAATAATATTACACATGTGAACTGTATACAGCTATAAGCTGTTTTCTTTACTTTTAATTGTTCACAAGCTCTACCTTTAGCCATGATGTGAATAATTAAACAGTTATTATACCGACTCTTTAGGGATCCCTAGTATTAAATGTAAAACCACCGCATGGACTTCCATTACAAAATTGTCAAAGCAGTATTATTTAGAACACTATTTTACGCGTGTGCGAACCTTTCAAGTTGGGTAGTAAGATATAGTAATATATAATTAATATATTTATTATTTTTTATTGTAAAATTAAATTGTACAACAACATAAACGCAATATTTCACCCTAAACATCATCTTCGGAGTTATTCATATTTTGTACGGAACCATCCTGTTTCAAACTATTTGTCAAGCTTTGCGTTACGTCCCGACTTGAAGGTTTTATTTCTTCTACCTTTATAATTCTTTGATACTCTTTCGATAATTTTCTTCTAATGCCTCCTGTTCTTGCTTTCAATTTCCACGAATTACGCGAATTCATTTTAATATATAGCAAATAAAAATACGTTGGATATGGTCTCAACTTAGTTCCACTGACTGATTACAGTACCACATATGTTACTTTTATTCAGATAACGTCGGATTTAAGGTACTTATGTGAACCATTATAAAGTAGAAGCCGTTAATTCTATACACTAGTGAGTCTCTAAGCAGCTGCGAGGCATCTAGTGAATGTTTAAATAGCCGCTATGCAGATACTATCAATTGCAGTATAAAGGCTGATTAGCGGTAGACATATTCAGGTATAAGCTGTAATATGGGCCACATATCGTCCATTATACAGCTATTCACTTCAAAATAGTTCACACGTGCCCCTTTAATAAGTCAGTGTAATAGGAGTTCACAAATATCTTCTTAAACAGCATTTGGCGTAATTTTATGCACTAAACAGGCCTTACTACGGTTTAGGCAATAGAAAAGGTTAGAAGCTGAATAGAGTAATTAAAACATATCTTTATAGCACTCTTAGCGTATTAATGGTGATTTTGTCGGTCTTAATCAGCCTTAATACAGCTTTTAATTAGCTAAAGCTGTTTAAATATCACTGACCGCTATTATACAACTGTAGCATCACCAGTGTACTCTTAGAAGCGTCTTAATACGCACAGAGTTTCAAATAAGTCTTAAAGTGGGTAGTTATACAGCTATCTGTGCTACTTGGGTATTTATTAAAAAGACTAGCTGATGCCCCCGGCTTCCCCCGGGTGGAACTTGATTCTATTCTCACAACTCATAGGAACCTATTTCCGAAAAAAAAAATGTTTTGCATACGTTCCTTGAAATTTCTGCGAGCCTAGTATTGCAATGCAAAAAGTACCAGGCTCACAGAATTACCTATACTGTGACAAAGGGGCTGTTTTTAGGGCTTTTCCAGCAATTATTCGAATTTTTCTCGCCGTAAAAAAGAATTGGCCAAATTGGTCCAGGCGTTGTTGAGTTATGCGCTTACCAACACATTTAGCGATTATATATTTTATATTATATATATTATAGATACATAATTACATACTCATAACTTCAGTATGACAGTCGGTAATAGTGTTTAGTGTTTAAACAATGGCCAGTGGTTAACATCGCTCCGATGGAACGAGAAGTTTTGATGTTAATGAACTTAGTCGATGTTCTACGTAGTACTTTACTAATTGAACTGACTCAACGTGCTCTAACCTCTGTCACAAACCTTGTATACTCAGTGTAGCCAGTGCGCTTTCAATACCAAGATATCCCATATACTATATAAGATATATTTGATACTATTAATACTGTCGTTTGTTGGCACTTGGTGGAATTAACCTTTGAGAACCTTTGAGAATGCCGTAAGGCGAACCCGGTCAGGTTAAATATAATAAATACCGTGAAAAAAGTACAAGTGTTCTCAATAATGTGTAATTTGAATAAAATTTGGTACATAAATAAATTAGACTTTGCAAAGACATAGTGTAGTCACAATAACTGATATCCAGATACAAGGCGAGTGCATATATTATTATGATGTATGACTACAATCTTAGTACGTCTGATCAAAGTAAGTGAATTAATCAGATTTCCATTTATCATGTCAACGCAGCCTAAGGCCGTCTGGCCATTCCTAACATACGTTACCCCGATTTATTATACTTCTGACTTGCTTCTGACGTTTATGTATTATTCACAGGCTTGATTGAAGCCACCGGCAATTATTTAATATTCTACGGCCAGCCGCGTCGACAAGATACGGTTTGGTACGTCGTCGGTGTTCGTTTTGATATCTATATGATTTTATGCGGCTGTAAAGTTGGCGAAGGTTTGT
Source organism: Eilema sororculum (assembly GCA_914829495.1). Classification (NCBI taxonomy): domain Eukaryota; kingdom Metazoa; phylum Arthropoda; class Insecta; order Lepidoptera; family Erebidae; genus Eilema; species Eilema sororculum. Next base: position 17,501,604 of record OU618545.1, on the reverse strand, counting down.
AGGAATTGTAGTTTCATTTGGAATTTAGATTGAAACTTGTAAAGTTCTGAGAACGATAGCGTGGAAGATCATGTTCAACAAGTTGAAATCTTGTTTGTATTATAAGATTACGTAGGTTATGATGAGTCTTACTTTTATATATTAGGTCCTTACATATGAAATTGGCGTTTATCGTACTGGCCACTTTAATCACGATTTTCTCCTCTTTGGTAAGGAATTCCAAATTCAAATTTGTACAGCTATTTACTCATGTATTTGTGCTTCGATGACCGTCATTCATTTGTTTTTTTTCTTCTGTTTTTTTCTGTTTGCGTCACTCATTTTACAAAATGGAAAACTTAAAATATCGCATTATTTACGAATACGAGTTCCGCCGTGGCACTAGTGCTGCGGAAACGACTCGAAGGGTGAATGATGTTTATGGCGGTCATGTTGCAAAAGAAAACACAGTTCGTTTTTGGTTCCGTTTTGGTTCTGGCAATTTCGACCTGCAGAACAAGCCCCGTGGACGGCCTGAGACCCAAGTTCATAATGAAGTATTGAAGGCTATTGTGGAAGCGGATCCATAGCAAACCACGTCCGAGTTAGCTGCAGGCTGCGGTGTTAGTGATAAAACTGTTTTAATTCACTTGAAGCAAATTGGGAAGATTAAAAAGCTTGAAAGGTGGGTACCTCACGAATTGACTGAAGCAAACTGGCAAACGCGCGTCGACTGCTGTGTTACATTACTGAACCGGCACAATAATGAGGGTATTTTAAATCGAATCATTACCTGTGATGAAAAATGGATTCTTTACGATAATCGGAAGCGCTCAGCGCAATGGTTGGATCCTGGCCAGCCAGCCAAATCCTGCCCCAAGCGAAAATTAACCCCAAAAAAGTTACTTGTGAGCGTTTGGTGGACTGGTGCCGGTATGGTTCATTACAGTTTTCTCAAATCTGGCCAGACTATTACGGCTGATGTCTATTGTCAGCAATTGCAAACAATGATGGAAAAGCTAGCGGCTAAACAACCTAGGCTGGTCAATCGCTCCACGCTACTGCTGCTTCACGACAACGCTAGACCACACACCGCACAACAGACGGCTACCAAATTAGAAGAGCTTCAATTGGAATGTCTAAGACATCCTCCGTACTCCCCGGACCTTGCTCCAACAGATTACCATTTTTTTTCGAAATTTGGACAACTTCTTGCAAGGGAAAAACATCAACTCTGATGGGGCAGTCCAAATCGCCTTCACAGATTTTAGTGATTCCCGTCCGACTGGTTTTTTTAGTGAAGGGATCAATGAACTACCTATGAGATGGCAAAAGTGCATAGAAAACAATGGTTCATACTTTGATTATTTAAATATATTATATTTAAAAATATTCGACTTTTTGTTCCTCCCATAGAAAACGCCAATTTCATATCTAAGGACCTAATATTACTGGCTTTTCCCCGCGGCTCCGCCCGCATGGAGGTCGGTTCCCGGCAATTATTCGAATTTTTCTCTACGTGCAAACCTTTCCTGGACTTCCACGAATAATTCAAGAACAAAATTAGCCAAATCGGTAAAGGCGTTGTTGAGTTACAACATTACAACGAAAAGTGATTGATGATGTTGCAATAGCTGTTTCAGCTGAGTCTACGCTCCTCCTCTTTACCTGGATTTAATTTATCTTAGTTAATATGCTGCGACTGCTGTCTGACCACCAATCCCCATGAGGCTTTAACACTACCGTGATATGCTAATAATTATCACCATAATTTCAACAGCACCTAGATGTAGCCGCGATTTGTGCCCGTAATTTTTCAATGCCGATTTTTTTAAACATTTTAATAGTCATTGTCACTTCATAATGCCATAATTATTGCGTTAAAAGCCCGGTAGACGGTAGGGTAGTGTGGCCCCAATACAAGAGATACATTTAATTTTGCTTGCCAATAGAGAATAAAATCTAATAATCCATCTAAAATGTTTTCTTCATTCTACTTTACATACATAAATCATAACATGTCTGCAATTTTTGGTCGTAATATACGTACCTCCTGGTTTAAATTTGGACTATTTCAGCTATATCTAAGCCATTATAGACCAACAAAAAGCACTAAAACGTCTTCGAGCAGACGTCACCCACGAGACGTCTGGGCCGCCACTAAAATGCGAACGAAGTAGGATCCCTCGGATACATAAAACAAGATAAATCGTCTTCGTCATCATGCTTCACGGAATTGCCATTATTGTTTATCCGAGTCGTACTAAAGAGCCTTACATCTAAGAAATCTTATCTGGAAATAATTTAATTCGGAAATGTCTTTGGGGTTTTTAACTTTGGAAACGCAATAAAACATAGTTTTATTTAGTTTGAAAAAAAAAAGCTAAAAATAAAAAATGCTATATCTATTAACTTTATTGTAAGTTATTATTGGTTGGCGGGCAAATTATGCCCGCAGCATGAATCTTGACTATCACGACTTTTGGTCATATCTACGTTTCCATATGAATAATCTAAGTACGTTTCTATTCAACCATAAAAAAACGTAAAATTTTATTCTGGCGATGACCTTTCTTATGAAAAAAAACCTCCAACATGACATGTTATTTTGTATTTGCCTACTAATTATCTACTTTGGTACTTGAATATTTCACACAAAAATGTGTAACAAACTGAACATCACCTCGTGTATTAGTCAAAGGTACAGTCCAATTTATTACATTTCAGTATCAGGATGGTATGGTCGAGCTTAGTAAGGATTTAGCAACAAATTTCTGACACTTGTGTCTCGGGATAAGTGGCCTTTCGTCTAGAGATTTGTCCAAGATATTTTATCTGAGCTGTCATGTAATGTAAAAGTAATTTAATCTTATAGCAAAGTATACTTAAACGGAATAACGGAATGATTGCGTTGTAATTACCCGACTGCCGAAGAAAGGAAGGTAGTGTTTTTTGTAAGTTATCGGTTAGTGGCTCTTGTATTTCTAATAATAAATTTCATCAAGATCTGCATGGCTCAGTGATTTTGGCGTACAATCGTAACAGACACAACGGTCTGTTGTGTCTGACACAGCTACTCTCACATTTATATAATATGAGTTATTTTCGTTGAATCCCAGTTTAATATTTTTGGCGTTGGATCTCACTAAATATTATTATGTCAGTATTGATTATGTCTTCTAGAATGCGGATAAGCCATGAAAAAGTGTAGGTATGAAATATTTATCAAAGAATATCTACTTTCGTTTAAATAAACTTTCCCTTCAAAAACACAATAGCTGCCACACTGGGCAGGTAAATAACCTTCTGAGGCATGCTGCGAACTAAATCGACTTCTTCCGTCCTCAGTTCAAGACCCCAATAATGGCTGTTCGTACAAAATGTGGCCTCTAAATGTACCAATTTACCCTTCCACGACGCCCCGGCCGGGTATCTCCGGGCAAAAGAGCCCATTCAATCTCCACTTTTCCGGAAGGATCGCGTTATTTTTAAATGAAATGCTTAGATGACGCGAGCGCTTCTTCAGGTACATTGTCGATCCTCGGCTTGGTTACGTTCCATTGTGTAATAAACGTTGGCTCGTTGGATTTTGGTAATGTTATGTCGATGTTTTGGCAGTCTGGAGAGGTGTTCTTACTCACTGTTAGGGTTATAGGAAGTATTATCTTATGTGTTTGATACTTTCAGAGCAGTTTTGTTTTTGTGCCTTTTTTAACAATAATGTAAAGAATTATAAATCTAAAGTTATTTTGTTCGGTAGTTATAAAAGCTAAAAGAAACAAGGATTTTTATAGCTTTTCTAGAGTTCATTATTGACGTTAAAAGTTGAAGAAATTGTCTACTGCTAGGCACAGGTCTGATGCGTCTGATTGTATTGAGAGGGGCTCACTATGAATATGGATAAACTAAGTTGGATTTAGATTATATTATTATTTTCTTCCAGCACAGGTGAATATATCACATCGAAAGTATTTAACTGGTGGTCAAATTCTGACATACGATCAAACAAATGTGAACCCGCTCCTAATATGTACAAGGAACTCAATTTAGTTCTAGTAATTTCACCTACCAGCACCATATGTGTAATTTATACGTATGGCAGTACCTACCTTTTGTAAAAAAAAATAATAAAGATAAATTAATTATATACTAAAAAGAACTCGGGGCGAACAATTTATTTATTTACAATATTAAAGCTGGAAAGTAAAAGGTAACAGGTTTAAACCTTTCTAATTACTATACGGCCGCAAGAAAATCCCCTGAAAGCAGTAGCCAAATAAAATTAAATTATTTAACTATGCTTGTAAACTCCCACCGAAATCACGGTTAATTGAAATATTTTATAACAAAACAGGATATTACTGTTTAAAATTAAATTGTGTACAGTCGGGTCCTCACCGGGTGCGACTAAAAGCCTGTCAGGGTCGCTTTACCAACCAGCCCAGGCTTTGCATAACATTTACACTAAACTACATAACAAACTATCGACAAATAAGCATTTCAACGGTTCTCTCCACATCCATTACTTCATAACCATAGTAGGCCTTACAATTTTCTATGTATATCTTTCAGTGTATGTTAAACATTGTAGGAATAACAAGTTTTGTGAAGTCAGAGCGTGTTTTGTTAGTCTTTAAGCTTTCTTCGTATGAATATTATTTTCAGTACGGCGACCCAACATTCGTAACATCTGTTGCTGGCAAATTTTATATTATGTTCAACGTTATTAAAAACTAGCAGATCCTTGTGGTTTGAAATTAAAGTCTTGCTGTTTTCATATTGTTTTAAAATTGAATACTTTCAATATTAGATCAAGTACAAACAAAATATAAAAGTAACTTATAAATATGGAAGTTTTTGAGTACCTATGTGTATAATGGGTCTATTTTATTATTCTCTGTAGAATTTTTTTCCTCTTTCACATTAAAACCACTAAATCTTTAAATTTAGCACAAAGAAGAGACAAATTAAGCCTCAAAAACACAGGCATAAGACACAAACTTGTACTACGGGAATAAGTTTTTTCGGTCGGAGAACAGAGATCAGTATGTTTCAAGGGCAATAAGCGAGTTTTTAATACACATGAAATGTGAGAAATTTTAACAAAGCAACATAAACTAAAAAGATGCTAATTAAAATTCACGTAACGCTGCTTATCTTATAATTACTTAAAAATGCAGTACAAAACAAAATGTGAAAGATTAACTTGATAGGATGGTCATCCTATCAAGCTAATCTTTTCACCTAAATGAATTGTGAGTCAGCTATGGGGTTATGTGGGTTCTGTTGCAATTTTTTTTATAAAGGGCACGTCTATTTGTCTTCACCTCGCCTGGTGTTAAGCAAAAGTAAAGCAAAGTCTCGGAAAGAGGGTCACCATAGTAAACATGTACCATGTTAACAGTGGTGGCACTCAGCTTGACGGCCTCATCAGATGCCTTTTCACGCCCCACTCCTCCATTGCACAACAAATATAAAAACCAAAAAAACTTTTTATACAAATTATACAAAATTATACAAATAACTTGTCCCAATTCACATGTAAAAGGTGTTGTGTGGTGCAATCATATCTCTTCGGGCATAAATAATCTATATATTCATAATAATATTATTATACCTAGATGCAAAAGTAACACTGTCTGTCTGTCTAACGACTAAACCACTGAATCCATTTTGACAAAATTTCATATTAATATTAATTTGGTAGAGGGGGTAGATTAGACATTGAGAAAGGATATAGATCAAACACGCGATAGCCGATATACGTGGATGGAGTCATGGCGAGCTAATTTTTAACTAAACTTGTAAGATACTTATTATGAAAAATTGGGAACGATTTTTTTTTGTAAAGTTGTGTTTCCTATTAACAGCCTGTGTAGGTAGGTACTTATGTACTTACTGAAAGTACTTACTGAAAGAATAATAAACATACCTCTCGTAATCTAAAACTAAGCTACATTACATTAAAAACAACATCTACCTAACTTTATCCCATTTCTACAAAGAACTCTAAAAACGAGAACAAAACAGGGACAAAAAGCTAACTTGTTTAGCCATGCTGTAATTGCGACGAGGGCCCGCCAAGATAAGCTCGTTTCTTTTTAATTTTCTGTCTGGAAATTACTTCAATTCCCCAGATGAATAAATGAACACTGCACTACCTACTTCTACCGTTCTTTTTTTAATTTATTTTATTAGCGTGAAAGAGATCTCGGTGAAGTTCTGAAGAGTATTTAGTTCAAGGTTTGATTAACTGGTCTTAGTTAAAAGAAAAATCTAACTAAGTGCCACTGTGAATAGTAAATCTTGTTTGACAAAGTATTACTTCAGAATAGATTTGAATAAAGTACTCGTAATATAGGTATTATTATGTTGCGATTACAACCTTTCTTTTGATTTGTTTCACTTTATAATAGGAACAATGGTAGTTTATATGTATTCCCATCTTCCAGATCCATGCCGTAGTTTATGAGTCAAAGGGTATGAAAGATACACAATTTCACAGATTCATCCTCACAATTTTTTTATGTATCCATTCATTTATTCATTATGTTTACATATCCATTTTTTATGTGTACAAATTTAGAGAACCATAATGCAATAAATAATGTCCAAAAGTGGACTGCGATGTGCTAATTAATTGATTAATTTTATTGATACAACATGAATAAATGTTTAATTATTTTGATTAACATTCATACTAAAAGTTATTACTTCTCTGGTATGAATGTTTCTTCTAAAACAAAATTAAATACCTATCTGAAATATTTTTATATCTTTTCAATATCTCGTCGCGCCACATCTGGCGTCCATTTCTCATTTGTGTTTTAGTTGGATATTAAATCTTATATAATAATATCGAAATTCAATGTTTATGCAAATATATTAGACAGATTAAAACTTAAAATACCAAAGATATTTAAGCCTGTGAGGTAAAGCATTTGTTAGATTTTACTGTCGTTATTCGAGTCCGATTCACACTATGAAAGTAAGGTAAGATTGAAATAATATTGGTAGGGCCCCAGACCCCCAAGACAAGTGGCAATTCGCTAGCCGATAGAATAACGAATGTATGGTATTTGCCATTCGTTGACGATTTATGACAAAATAAGTATACTTAAGTGAAATACAGTTCATTGTCATTCTATTCCACGATACACCGAAAGCAAGCGAATTGCCACTTGTCTAAAAGGGCTGGTATACTAATTAAGTACGAAGCAACATAAAATTAATACTGCTATTCAAAGAAATAATTAAACCCAACTTATTAGTACAGACTACAGAGCGGAAGATGCAGAGTAAATTGTTTTATCGCTTTATTGAAAGCGGCGAACATAAATCAACATAAAAGTGTTTCCCTCACGTGAGCAAAAAGCTACCAAGAGCAGCACTACATTTTCTTCCTTATTTTGTTGTTTACTCTCAGGATATACTTTAAACTCAAAATGTTTTTGAGACTATTTTGCTCTATAGGGACGTGACAGCGTTTGGAGTTTTGCCAACCCTACGACATGTAAAAGCAGAAACTAAAATTCGCTTGAAAATTTTGTGGTGACATTTGTGTTTTGCTTTGCAATTTGAAGTTGGTGTTGAAGTAATTAGATATTTTTTAGATATTTTTCTTCAGAGAATTTTAATAAAATATGTATACAAAACGTATCCAAAGTTTTGTATTCAACTTACTATGGATGTACTCAGCAAGATCTTTGGAGCTTAAGCCAACCTCACCTACAAACCGATACACCTGTTAGTAGACGAATGAGGATCTAGCCCAGGTTTTCTTCTCGGCATTGTGAAAAATCTAAATAGCGTAACCTCTCAGCACCGTGGTTCTAAGAGTTTGGAGGTGGGAGGTATAAACTAAAGGACAAAGAACAAAGTGGTCCCCGAGTTCCAAGATGAAAGCCTCCAACGCACTACGCTAAAATGAAGATGATGAAGAATAATAATCTGAGTTCTAATAATATATTAGTAAATTGCCAGTAAGAAGTTCTCTAACGGCCGTTCCCAATAACATACTCACAGTTGAAGATAGATCGCAACAGTCAAATTTGACGTATCGGCTGTTTAAATTGAAAACATGGTAACTGATTTTTTTGCGGGAAAGCGCATCGCGGTATAATTTTATTTTCCGAAATTGGTGTCAAATAGGAGTTACTATGTATTGAATTTAAACAGCCGAGCACTTTATCCGTAGATGCGATCTATCTTTAACTGTCAGTATGGTATTGGGAACGGCGGTAACTGTACAATCAGCGTTACATATATCTTGACGACGAAGTCTCAAAATGATCTTAAAACTATCGTAACATCGAACAATCAGTTAACTAGAAGAGGGTAAAAAAGAAATTAAGATCATTTTGACTACTTCGTTCGTCAACATCTTTCTGATGCTGACTGTACCTGTGTGTAAAGTTTTATAAACCAAACAAAGAGGATAAGCAGAAAGCGAACCCCGAGCTTTAAAATAAAAGCCTCAAATGCAAACAGGAACAACACTAATACGAAGATAATGAAGTACAATACTGTACATAACATAAACTCACGCCTGTATTCCCCGAAGTGATAGGCAGAGGTGCTAGCACCTACATTTCGCCTGTTTATGTGTAGGTCCCAATGTAATAGGTGGCGAGCCTATTGCCATTAACTGGGCACTTATAAACCTGCGATAAATAAACACATAACTTCGAAAAGCATCGAAAAGTCATTGGTGTGCCATGGTAAACCTGGGATCGAACCCGCACCTCGTCTCAGCAGTCCATTACCCATACCACTAGGCTACTCTACGTTCTGAGAATATTGGTAACTCGCAAGTAACTCCTATTATGTTATTGAACCCGTATGTAGGGTCTTTCTATGTCTTTAAATATCTATTAGCGATAAGTAGGACGTTAGAGACATTAATATGTTTTCTATAAAATATATCTTATTTTGTCCTTGGAAGGGTAAATGCACCATAAAAAATAACTCTCAATGTATTTACCCGACTGCCGAAGGAAGGAGGGTAATGTTTTTTTATAATGCTATTTCAGAAAATGCTTTTAATGAAAGCTCACAACCGAGAAAGGAAAGAAAAGAGTCAAATAATAAAAAATAATTTAATTGACTTAATGTTTCGCTTTTGATTTCGTTTTTTTCCTTTCTTTGTTACAATATTATTTCAATGCATAAAATGTCTCAATGTTTTACATTATTTTGTAGCAAAGATTAGAAATATTATGGCTCCCAAATCTAATGACTTTATAGCTGAATCACATAAATATGACAATTTTAAAATTTTACATTAAATTGGTTTATGTCATTCTTTTACTTTTTGAAAAACTCGTTTAGTCCACTCATAGGGTGAATAAACTTCTTGAAAATTTTCGAATCTCAGCTATTAATATTCCATTGGCACTTATATATCAATGTCAGAAATTCCCAACGCGCATATAGAAGTTTTCACTTCTATATAAAAAAAACCTTGAATCTAATGAGTTTTTAACTGAATCATAGAAATATCAACCGGTGCTAAAATCTTACATAAAAGTGATTTACCTTTTGAAACGAACAACCCGATTAGTCACTTGCAGGGTGAATAAACTCCACGAAGAATTTCGAACCTCGGCTATTAGTATTCCATCGGCACTCAGCGCTAAGTCACGATTTTGCTCACTCATTTTAATATTGAAATGTTCGCATTAAGGCCAGGTAGGCCGCATTTTGAGTTTTTTAAAAGCATTTGAATCATAGGAAAAAGCGTTTTAAATTTCGAAAAAAAGATATATATTAGTTAAGGATCCAGTCTAGTCAAATTCGCATTCAGTTATCAGATCTGATGAACTTCACTCGATAGAAAAAAATCCCAAAGTTACCCCTTTTCGTTATTTTTTTTTTAATATTATGACTAAATTACTTATGCTTTCTATAAAATTTTTGTACTAAACTAAAGCCACTACATATGTCTAGACATTTTCGCAGATTTTGTCTATATTATGATATAATTTTTAAAGTTATATTTAAATACCTACTAAATTCGCGAGTGCTCGCGCCGCTGAGGGCCGAAAAGTTGCGCCAGTCGCGCGCTGGCGCTTACCGAAGTAGGACCTGTGTCAGTTTTTGCGCGACAGTTTCGTGCACCAATCAATCGGTTTTACGTATTTATAATAAATTGTTGCAAGTCATTCAATATGGGCAATAAACAACGCAAGCTAAAGAAGTCGTGCAAAGCCATAAACTAAATTTCTAACTCCTATTGGTAATTTAAAAAATTATCATACCTAAATATTACGCTCATAGCGCCATAGTATAAGAATATCAGTATTACTACTGAAGATGCTACTTACGATTTTCTATAATTCATATTTTATCTATATCAGTACAGGGGTACCTAGTACCTACAATATTCGTACATTGTATATAATTTGTGTGTGTGTAAATAAATATAAATTTAGTTTTAGTTTAGGATAGAATAATTTTAATATTTAGGTAGGTTAGTTTAATTATTGGCCTTTTTTTATCGTGCGCAAAATCCTCGTGGATACCACCCCCACGGAGCCGGTGGAGGCGGTTATGTCGGACTCAAACCGACTAAAACGCACGCCGTCTTGGGTCCCTGGTTGCCGGAGGTGAGATTGCCGAAAGCATATCTCTCGCACCCCAGCAGACCCAGGAGAATTACTGGCCTTGGGTCAGCCGGGGTGCGAGGGATATTTCGATGACAACCTCACAGTCGGACTCGAACCGACTAAAAAGTCGGTTCGAGTCCGACATAACCTCCCCTTCCGGCTCCGGCAGGGGCGGTATTCGAGGGGATTTCCGCACGAAAAAAAGAAGGTACAGTGTAAATTTATATAAATACTTCATAAAAACTAGCACCACGACCCACAGTCGGCGTGCCCACAGTCGGACTCGAACCGACTAAAAAGTCGGTTCGAGTCCGACATAACCTCCCCTTCCGGCTCCGGCAGGGGAGGTATTCGAGGGGATTTCCGCACGAAAAAACGAAGGTACACTGTAAATTTATATAAATACTTCATAAAAACTAGCACCACGACCCACAGTCGGCGTGCCCACAGTCGGACTCGAACCGACTGAAAAGTCGGTTCGAGTCCGACATAACCTCCCCTTCCGGCTCCGGCAGGGGGGTATCCGAGGGGATACCCGCACGAAAAAAGTTGTTAATATCGTTAACTTTAGGTATTTAACTGCCCTGTCGACGACGAACGGTGCGATTATATAAAGTAACCGTTAGCATCAATTCAAACAAATGTTTGTAAAATTACAAGCATTATTATTATTATAATGTAAGTTTTTTTCGCCCAAGCAACTAAACACATAGAACAAACAGTTCTCAAACTCATACAGCGACGGTAGCTTAGTGGGAAAGGAGTCGGCCTTACGATCGAGAGGTCCCGGGTTCGATCCTGGCCATTACACTACCGGCGTGAACCCACTCCTAGCACAAGCATTTAAGCTTAGTTGGAGGGGTTACAGGGAATATTAGTAACTTCGGTTCTAATATTCTTTTGTAATAAAATAAAACAAAAATTAAAAAAAAAAAAAAATTCGTATTTATTACTTACTTAATATAATTATAACTAAATAAAGTTAAAAAAACTGCATTTAATTTTCTAAGTCAAATCAAGTTTTCCTACTGCATATTTCTTTACTGTGACGCTGGCGGGGTCATCCCCGAGTTCACCGTCACTGCGTTCGCGCGTAATATTTTACGAGCGGCCGGGATCGCTATAAATGCCTACTTTTGCAGGAATAGAGGGCCTTAAGCGACTTCAAAGTAAGATCATTTTCGCACGTAGCACTAAACTTCTATATAACTTGGAGTTAAAGGGTTCTAACCTGTTCCAGGAGTATTATTTCGGGTGTACAACTGGCGTCTCGGAAAGTTTCGGCTTGGAGAAGTTTAGACAGCGTATATCCGTCACTTTGAGATACGGGTCGTCATCTGGTACCTGTATACGGATACACTGAGAAGTCTGTTTCGCTCTTAGGTGTACAATAATAAAGTAATTACTCTATGTGTCTACAGCTGATGAAGTCTGATACAAAATGTTTGTTAGTGACTTGTGGTTGATTTGTAATCGTGATCGCACACTTTTGTGTTTTAAGGAAAGTTGGAAGAGAAATATATATAAAAGATTAGATACAAAAAGATAGAAAAGATAGAAAAGATAGAAAAAAATAGAAAGAGAATAAATTTCATTCTTTTTATTTAACTTCTTTGTTTTTTCTGTTAGTCTGTAGTAGCACATAGGCCAGTTATCTCGGAATAGGGTTTCTAAGGACTGCGAGATCGGAATTAGTATTCACGGGAAAAATAGAACAATAGATAGTTTGATAGGTTAATCGTGTAACCAGGCATAGAAATATGTATTAATAATTTAATACTAATTCAAGAACAATCAGTTATGAAAAAATCTAAAACCTTACTAAACATTGGAGTATACCGGACTAAGCAACCCGATAAAAATCTCAGAAGAGTCTCTCATCGGTACTTATAGTTATCATACGTGCCATCAATCCGACTTTCTGGACGTACTTGAAAATGTAGCTTTTAGTATGTCCTACTAAGCAAAAATATTTGCGCTCTAAAAACTTTGATTCATTGCATGTTTTTAATATCTTTGCTAACGTAAGACCGAAAATCACAGTTGGAGAAATGTGGGTAATAATATTAAATCTCTGCTAACACCTTCAGGGACATAAAGGCGTGAATATGTGTACGGTGACGTTAGTTATGGTCTAACTTAGGTACTTAGTTGCACCATACTACCTGCTAAAGTAAGAGGTTTACTGGGTTTACGTCAAATTTAACATCAACAGTAACAATGACTCTAACGGTTTCTGCTAAATGTTTGCTCCAGTGTATTTAGTAGCTCGGTTAGAGTTATCAGGGTTGCAAGTCAAATGAGACATTATTTACGTCAAATTCCTTATGGGTATTTCTTTCTGGTGGTAATACTACACGTTAGCTGTCAATCTGCTGTCTGTTCTTATGTCAAAGATTTTAACCAATTTAACGTTAACAATGACAACCGACCGTTGCCGGTTACGGTTAGCGTCAAGTATTGACGTCGTATTATCTGTTGTCAAATGGTGCAACCTATTTTGTACTGGACCGGTACTTTAACAGCACTGGTAATGTTAAAGTAAGATGGTGCAACCCAGCCTTAATAGCGCTTTTGTCAAGTTATTATTTATCTTGCTACGGGCTACACCCGTAGCACGTTATTGTAGACTGTGTGGCGTAGCGGTGAAGCGTTCGGCTGCTACGGCGTAGATCCTCGAGTTACACAGAAATTATAAGCAAAATTATTACCTACTACCGTAATACACGAAAATATTTAAAAATTGAGAAGTTTGATCCGGAACATAAAGTATAAATAATTTACAGCGCCAAACGAATATCTCTGAGCATAAACTTTTAATGAATTTAATTTACTGTGTATTCACAAAATCAGGCTAATTAATTGATTGATAGTAATTTATGGATAACCTGGTAAATATCAATCTAGGCGTGTATTGTCACTCAAGTCGTGTCTGAAAACAACGTCAATTATATTCGTCAATTCGTCAATCAAAGTATTCAGTCGCACGTTTTTTTTTTTAGTTTTTTTTTTCTAAAACACAAACAATGACACATTATTCTACATTCCGCACAAACCATCTGGGGCTTAAAAGCGCCTGAGGGGGGCCAGACCGTAAGGGATGGCCCTGGGTCAGCCGGGGTGCGAGGGATATGTCGATGACAACCTCACCTCTGGCCTAGCACCACGACCCACAGTCGGCGTGCGGTTTTAGTCGGTTCGAGTCCGACATAACCTCCCCTTCCGGCTCCGGAAGGGGGGGGGGGTATCCGAGGGGATTTCCGCACGAAAAAAAAGGGGCTTAAAAGCGGTATGTTGATACTAATCTCGCTACAAAATAATTAAAAAAAGGCAATGACTAGGTAAGCAGATAATATTTCTTTAGGACACGTATGAATTTTTTTTTATTTAGTACGTCACGGGTTTCGGTAGGCAGACCATTTAATATACCTGGCAACAAGTATTCCCACATCCTCGTTCCGTATACATTGGAATGTTTAGGAAACTTAGATTTGTGTAAATTAGAAAGCTTACGTAATGATTCATGTCTTGTATTTCTATTTATGTTTACGATAGGGGGTGAGCCCATTGCGTATTCCAGGCACTACTTTTAACTCGAGTTATGAATCTGAGGCTGAGTCTGGCTGCATATATTTTTTTTTTATATATGACACGTCAATTTGACTTCACTTCGCCTGATGTTAAGCAAAGGCAAAGTCTCGGAAAGAGGGTCACCATCGTAAACATCTATCATGTTAACAGTGGTGGCACTCAGCTTGACGGCCTCATTAGATGCCTTTTCCCGCTCCGCTTATAGGACCCGGGACTGTAGGAAGAAGGAAACACGTGAGCTGGCAGGGAGTTCCAGGTCTTAGTGGTGCGGCATAGGAATATCTGTCTGATGTTAAACAGCCCTACCCCTTGGTCGCATTGTACGACACCGCATGGGAAGAGATGAGGTGGCCCAAATTCTACATTGCCGGGAACCTCGCGGCATCTATCATCTCATCATCATCCACATAGAGACGTTAGTCCTGATTGCATCCGAGGCCACGGTGCCCTCGGAGCTCAGGGTCCGCCTTCCGGCTCTTCCTCCTCCACTTCGCACGATCCTGGGCGTCCAAGGTAGTGAGACCGTTCTCACGCATGTCACCCTCCACGACGCCAAGCCAGCACTTCTTGGGCCTACCCCTTCTACCTGGACCGGGTGGGGGCGCCATTGCCAGGCATTTGTTACCCACGTAGCTGGGCGGTTTCCCCAAGACGTGGCCGCACCAGCGGAGGCGGCTCTCTTGCATTTTATCTGCGATGTCACGGACATGAAGGCTGCCACGGATGCGCGAGTTCCTCACGCGATCTTTACGCGTGACTCCACACATCCACCGCAGCATTTTCATCTCCGTGACACGCAGCATCTGCTTGTGTCGCTCCAATAGCGGCCACGCCTCACAGCCGTGTAAGAGGATAGGTCTAATGATTGTTTTATAGACCTGCCCCTTCAGCCTGACTGGCATTTTAGTGTCGCAAGTGACGCCAGTCATTTCCCGCCACTTAGCCCACGCGGCGGCAATACGTGCCTTGACGTCGTGGTCGATGTCACCAGTAACGTGAAGTACAGATCCCAGGTACTTAACCTGATCCGTGCGCTCGACCAAGTTCTCGCCTATGCGAACGGGTGTGGGATCTGTTGAGTTTAACGCCAAGTACTCTGTCTTCGCCACATTTAGCTTCAGACCGCCGTTCTCAAGCGCCTCCTTCCACACTTTCACACGTCGCACCAATCTGTTCCTGTCTGCGTCCATCAGCGCAATGTCATCAGCATACATAAGCAACCATGGAGGCTGCTCATGTGAGTCTCTGATACTGTCCGACAAAACGTCTAACACCAAGCTGAACAGGTAGGGACTAAGTACGGATCCTTGGTGTACCCCGACGGTGATGGGGAAGGTTTTCGTGTCGCCAACAGCGGTCCGAACCACGGAACCGGAATCTTGGTACATGTCTCGGATGGTGTCGATGTAAGCCTCTGGGACTCCTTTGGACCGCAGTGCCCACCAGATCATCGCGCGAGGCACACAGTCGAAGGCCTTCTGCATGTCTAGGAATAGACAGTACAGGGGCGTGTTCCTCGCCCTGTATCTCTCCGCGACTATCCTTAGGGCGAACGACGGATCCATAGTCCCGTGTCCGGGGCGGAATCCATACTGGCACTCCGAGAGGGTACTCTCCTGTCGGATCCGGGAATCGATTATCCGCTCGTAAAGCTTCATGGTGTGGGACATTATCTTTATACCTCGGTAACTACCACACTCTTGCACCGATCCCTTGCCCTTGAAGACTGGCGTAATAACACTCAGCCTCCACTGGTTTGGGATTTTACCGGTGAGGAGGATACGGTTATAAAGATTAGTGAGGATGCCCACACCACGGGCACCCATTGCGTTCCAAGCCTCGATGGGGACTTCGTCGGGTCCGACAGCTTTCCGGTTCTTCATGCGACGAATGGCAGTCTGAACTTCAGCAGGCGTTATCGGTGGCACTAGTCCTTGATTTGGAGGGAGATCTGGTGGCTGCACCTCTTTATGCTGCTTATTCAGCAGATCGTGGAAGTATGAGCGCCATCTCTCCTTCACCGCGACTTCCTCGTACAACAGGTTTCCTCCAGGGTCTTTGATGCAGCGGCACTTGGTTATAGCCTGCACCGCTTTGGCCCTGGAGCGCGCCAACTTGTAGATGAGCTTTTGCCCCTCAGACGATTCCAACTTGTTGTATAGCGGTTGCAAGTGGTCTCATCTGGCCCTGGCTACGGCTCTCCTAGTGGCGCGTTTAGCCTGTTTGTACTCGTCGTGGTCTTCGGGAGATTTGGACGCTTGCCACTTTTTAAAGAGGGCTTTCTTCACCCTGATCTCCTTCTGGACTGTGTCGTTCCACCACCAGGTGTCCTTGTCACACTTGCGTCCACCCTTAGACGTGCCGAGCACTGCCTTCCCCGCCTCGAGGATAGCTGCCTGAATCTTGTCCCAGCAATCTTGCACTGGTTCGTCTACAGCATTAGTGCACTTATCACTGATAGCTGAGACGAAACTCTGGGACTTGGCTTCATCAAGCAGCCACCACTTGATTCTGCGTTGGCCGCGCTCAACTCGTTTGCCTTTGGGTTTTACGCGGAGGTCCATGACAAGGAGACGGTGTTGCGCAGTGAGACTCTCCCCGGGTATAACCTTGCAGTTGGCTACCCTACTGATGCTGTGCCTCCTAGTGAGCAGGAAATCGATCTGGGTAGCGCGCCCCCCACTCTTGTAGGTGATAAGATGTTCGGGCTTCTTTTTGAAGTACGTGTTCACGATGGCAAGATCAGCAGCCGCACACGTTCTGAGGATATGCTCACCCTCTGGGTTACGGCTACCGTATCCATAACCACCGTGGACACGCCCAAACTCCTCACATCCACCACCCACATGACCGTTCAGGTCACCACCCAGAACAATCTCCTGCGACAGCGGAATGTCACGGAGCACTCCCCCGAGTTGGTTCCAGAACGAGATCTTTTCGGCTTCGCCACACCCAGACTGTGGAGCGTAGGCACTTATCAGGTGGGTTACAATCCCATCGACAAGCACCCTCACAACCATAAGTCGGGCGCTATGGCGTTTCACCTCCAAGACGTCATCCTGAAGCTCCCGGGAGAGCACCACGCCCACCCCGGCCTGCCCATTAGGAGCACCTGTGTACATCAGCTGGTAGCCGTCCCCAATGAGCTTGGAGCTACTGCCCTCCCACCGAGTCTCCTGCAGGAACGCCACGGCCACCCTCCGCCTGGAGAGTACGGCGGCCAACTCCCTCGCGCGACCAGTTAACGTGCCGATGTTCCACGTTGCGAAGCGGAGTTTACGGGGATCGCGATTTTGGCCTATCTTCTTTAGCCGTGCCCGGCCCTCGCGCGATCCCTTACGTTGCCTATCATTTCTTGATTTGGCTAAGTTTTGGCCTTTCCGGGAGCGACTGCCGTCTGACCCCCCAACCCTGAAGGGAAAGCCAGCGCCAGAGCCTCGTCCGTTTTTCAGCAGGTGCACCGGCTTGCAGGTGAGGTTGGCTTGGGTCCCGAAGATCTTGGTGGGACCCCACAGCACAGCGGCATCTATCATCTATCAATATATTAATACAAATACCACCATTTTAAAAGCTGTTATCAAATTAATCCATTATCTCTAACAAACTCATTTCAATGATAATTTTAATTAAAATCCCAATTCAAATCTAGTACGACGTAGATTAATACGAAATTTCCTTTGAAATTGTCATCCATTTAGAGTCCAATTTGTGATCTTATTTAACCGAGATCAACAAAACGAAAAGTATTCAAAGGTAAAAATTTTAAGGGAGAGAAAACCGGAATGAAAATTGACGACGACTTTCAATGTAAATTAAATGGCCTCTGTAATAATATACCTGAATAGACTATTAAGTCTCGTAAGTCTATAGACGTCTTTAGTCACAAATTGAATTTCTTGTCATAATACATTTTTAATTAGAGATTATTATTTTTATCGGATACTACATTCACATCCTGTTGCTATGAAATGATTTTTGTGGCTATGTGGGTAACACCGCGGTTGCTTACACCGGATCGTGATTAAGAGAACATCCAAGATTTTTTTTATTTAATCAAGTTAAGTTAAGTTTATTATTTAATCACGCTCTGACCGCTGAACAGGTCTAAGTGAATTTGGCACCGGTATAGATTATAATCTGGAATATGCTAGTTGCTATCCCAAAAATAAGGTCCCATGGGTAGAGTGCTTATATGATAAAAAGAAATTCATCAGCATCAGCTAGCTATAACATACAGGATGGAAGATTTTTATGCCCCCTGGAGGGGAAGTATTTGAAATACTGGAGATTCACTCAAAGAAACACCTACCTTTATTTTTATTGTGTTTTATTTGTGTTTCCGAAAAACCTTGAATGCAATTTTGGTTCTTTTTAAAAACAGAGGAATGTTTCTTTTCAGTGAAGTTCTCTATCTCCAGTATTTCAAGTACTGCCCGTCCGGAAGTTTTTTTTTACTTGCGTAAAATCCCCACGGATACCACCGGAGCCGGTGGAGGTGGTTATGTCGGACTTGAACCGACTAAAACGCACACCGTCTATGGGTCTTTGGTTGCTGGAGGTGAGCTTGCAGAAAATATATCTCTCGCACCCCGGCAGACCCAGGACCATCTCTTTCGAGATGGCCCCCTTCGGGTTGTGGGGACCATTATAGTGTCTCCATTTCCCGTCCGGGAGCATGAAAATCTTCCACCCTGTATATTACATTTTAAATAGAATAATGCATGTGTAGACAGTACAGTTCCGAATAAATTGCATACATATTAGTACTGTTTGAATTAAAAATCTCCTTTTAAAGTCTATTAAAATATATATCTGAGTCACCAAACACGTTGTCAATTATAATCCTTCGACTTCACAGGATTAGACTAACCTCATTGTTATGCCTGTTAGGTGCATCGAACAATACCCATTCGATAACCATTCAAGCGATATGAGATATGTACTGCACAATGCACATAGAGTATTATCTGCGACTAAATACCGAGCAAATCTGTATGCCGCAGGAATATGATAGATCAGAGATTTGGTTAAATACCGAAGCTTTATTTTTTATCTTAGCGTTTATTCTAGTTGGTACTGAAGCTTTCACTTTGCACTCTAACTGCGGGCTTATCAGGTATTCGATATTTTCTGTAAAGCGACTGCCATCTTTCCCCACAACTCAGTTGGCGATATCGAAGCATTTCAGTTACCAGTTGTTTGAATTTTTAGAGCTAAAAGTATCGTAACGACTGCCCTAGATGTTCGTATGACAACCGGGACCGATGGCTTAACGAGCTCACCGTGGTACGCATACTCGTATTGCTCTAAGCGGGAATCCAATTAGTTCAATCAGTTTAAGTTAATATATAATATTAAAAATGTCTTTGGCATCTGAAATTCGAAAATCAGTTAGAGTCTGCAACTGATCTTCACACATTAACGGTAACATGCCTAGTCGTTAATCTGCAGATTACCTAGTTAATGTAAGAATTAAATTTTTTTTTTACACTTTAACTGACGCAGCCAGATAATCTGCAGAATACCTAATTAATCTGCATTAATAAGGTATTCTGCAGATTGTGCCATCGGTGCAGAAGACAAAGCGGGACAAGCCTTTGGTATTCCCACTGATAGCAAAAACTCTCCAGTGAGCTCTGGCTACCCTACTCACTGCCGGGAACACAACACGAGGTTATTATGGCCGCGGTATTCTGTACTTCCCCTGTCGGACTACTCCATTGGGACGGGAATACCATCATGTCCTACCTCCTACTTACTTAATCGAACTCCGAGATTTCGACATTATCTAGTAAAAAGTTATTTTAACTTAAGATATCTTTATTTCTAAAATAATAAACATATAACATAAATGAAAAATTTAAAAACCCCGACACTCCCCATTCCCACTTTAACCCCCATAACTTTTAAACGGCTCAACCGATTTTCATCAAACATGTCTAAGAATATTCGTACATAAGTTACCTTTAGTAAAAAAAAAACTAAATTCGAAATCGTTCATCCGTTCGGGAGCTACGATGCCACAGACAGACATGTCAAAATTATAACACCCCTCTATTTGCGTCGTTAAATACACGAAATTTTGCATTCATTTCAACCCAATGATATAATAATAGCGGTATTATACAGACAGTTTCTTTTTTCAAAAGAAATAAGCTCACGAACATACAAAGGGACCCGGAACATAATTAAATCCTGAGACCAATATTTTATGTACCCTGTCATATAAAGAGGGAAATAAAAATATCGGGGAGTGTTACATTTGACTAAGCCTGTCAGCAGCATTACTTTCTGGAAGTCCTATATTTTTTTAAATATTAATTTCACTTTGTCAAATGCCTTTGGTAGAACGCGCCTTCAACAGATTTGGAGATTCTGATTTATTTTTCCTTTTGCAATAAACATATTTTGTTAAATCCTTAAGACATTTTTAGAAAGACTTAACGGCTACACTTTAGTACAAGGATAGATTGTTGTTTAGAATAAGATTATATTAGCTATTTTATCTCGGGCATAGATTTCTATGTACGGGGTTAAAACTTCACGCAGGCGGGGCTGCGGGCATCAGTTAGTTAGGCTTTAAATGAGATAATATTGAATAAAGACATTTTATTATTTACATAATATACATAATAATTATTGTACCTAAACAAAAATATAAAACAATACATAATATACGAAAACCTGTAGGTTCAGGCGTCAGACAATTCGTCAGACAAAACAAATGCTGATGGCAATGCCAAGTTAAACGGCAGTAAACATACGTGTGTTCCATAACGTGATATCGTGGTATTCAGTACGATCTGTCAAAGCGCTCAAAGTCGGTCTATAGTGCACCTATGGAAATATATATTATATGAGAGGGTATATATTTATGTAAAAATATATTTTTATAAAATATTATAGCTTTGCTTTATTTTTAAGGTTATTTTTAACCCCCGACGCAAAGACAGGGGTGTAATAAGTTTGACGTGTCTGTCTGTCTGTGGTATCATAGCTACCGGAGGGATGATGTGATATCAATTTAGTTTTTTTTTTGTATTAAAGATAACTTATGTGCGAGTGTTCTTAGACATTTTTGGTGAAAATCGGTAGAGCTGTTTAAAAGTTGTGGAGGTTAAAGTGCCGATGGGGAGTGTCGGGTGTTTTACATTTTTAAATTATGTTATATAGGATTTGGATAGACGAATCTCTTTAATATCCACCTTCACATAGAATCTTCGAATGGTTTTAAACGAATGTGTAGGATAATAATCATAATTAGAACTCAATAGTAGTCTATAATCATGTTATAGTCAGTGATCTAATTAACGCATTTACCTCTAGGCAAGTGCTTGTTGGTGTGTACAATTAGGGTAAACAATAGGCTTAGTTTGTTGTTGAAATTGAAGTAGCTTAATCAAACATGGCCTCTGTATTTAATTGTACCTCCGTAGGTAATAATTAGAATTTGGATAATCTGTGATACTACTGAACTTCGTAAGTATAGGAAATATGTTATGACCTAGTTTATACCTACGAGCAATTGTGTTTGTATTACACTCATCACAATCTAAAAAGCCCGCTTTGATAGATGATCTCTACTCTATGGGTGACGCCCATGAAGTACTATAATTTTTATCGCCCGAAGTGTTCTGAAGTTCGTGAAATTTTTCATTGACCGATATCACAGTGCTGTGCATAACGATTATTTCATATTTTCCACGGACTATTAATAATCGGTTCAGGAAAGAATAAATCGATCAAGATATATTTTTCAAGGCCTAAATTATTTAAATATCTAGTAGTATTTAGGCCAAGAAATGAGAAAATAGATACAATTATGTCGTTTTTCAATTTCTTTTGGTAATTTAATGATTTTTATCATAACAAAAATATTGAATAAAAGAAAATTACCTTTCATAATATTGTCTTATTTCAATATACCTTCAACTTCAAAGTTTAAGTTACATTTTCTAATCAGAACTGTAACCCAATGCATTTTACAATACATTATTTATATTGATTAAATACTCAAGCAAGCTTGAATCATTTTATTGTGGGTATCGAGTAACGAGTCGTATGGTTATATCACTAGTTACGTCAAGAGCGCAAACTTCAAAACGGACCTTTTATTTTGTGATGACTATAGGTTTATAAATTTGATTCGTCCACATATATAGCGTCCAAACATACCCTACGTCCTTTCTGAAGGTTTAATCTACCTCTATACCAAATTTCATCAAAATCAGTTCAGTGGTTTAGGCGTGTAAGCATAACATACAGTCAGATACTTTCGCATTTATATTATTAGTCTAGATAGATAGGACTAACTGAATTTTCAAATTATAGTTCCCGTAAATCATAGTTACAGGTTCATTTTAGTTACGTTTTGCTATTTAGGTATCTTAATAAATTTTCATGAAATTATAAACACAACAAAGTAAAATGTATAATTGCTTTCGAGTCTATACAGCGTTGTGTAGAAAATATCGTAGAATATTTCATTTATTTAGCGTAGAATATACAAACAAGACAATAGACACAACATTAATTGAAATTGAAGTAGTAATTGTGATCTCAATCGATTTGAATAATCGTGATGAGTTGGTAGAACTGCGTTAAAATAATGTCTTGGATATTTGCATGTACTGAAATAAAACTATAATTACTTTGTTTGCTGACGGTGCGTACTGATGAACATCATAAACAAATGCCTAGCTGCAATACGTCAGGGTAGGCTTTGGAATGAACTTTTGCAGGAGGTAGAAGATGGAATATTTATTTCTAGCTTCTGCCCACGGCTCCGCCCGCGTGGATGTCGGTTATCGCGACCAAAAATAGCCTATGTCCTTTTTCATTATCTGATCTACCCCTATGCCAAATTTCATCAAAATCGGTTCCGTGGTTTAGCGTGAAAGCGTAACGTACAGGGAAACAGACAGACAGAGTAACTTTCGCATTTATAATATAAGTATGGCACTCGTTATTTTTTGCAATTTATTTATCTTGTCGTAGCGCAGTCATGGCGGCGACAAAACGTTCGGGTGATCCGCCCTTTTGCGTAGGGCTATCACTCATTTATAGATGACGCCACGTCGCCTTAAAGACGTATAAGATGGGAAATTTGAATCATATCGGGCGTGTCTCGGTAGCCGAATTGGTCAGGCATTCCCCCTGTAAGGGAAAGACTGCGGGTTCGAGTCCCGCCCGAGATGATTCTTTTTCCCTATGTATTTAATTGGTATAGTTAGCATACTTAATGCTGTAAAAATTCCTTCAAAAATACCTTATAGTCTGTTAAACTTAGATTACAAAACGAATAATGACGAAATAATCATCTGGCTTAACATTAATTTCCACCTTGCATATTATCACGTGCTCAGGTATGTATGTGTGTTCACAATCTAAGTGCAGATCACTGTTGCCGGCAGTGGCACTTAAGTACCGGAACCATATTTGATTAGTGTACCACGTGTTATTCCCCACAAGTAATCGCTATTGTTCCGAGAGCGATCTGTACGTGGAAGGATGGGGAAGTGCTGTTGATTTTGATTGATATACTTTTTGTTCTTGACGTTTGTTACAGGTGGGTATAAAGGTGGAACCACACTTCGTTTTAGTCACGTTCTTTCAAATAATTGTTGTTAAAGTGAACAATATTGCAAACTTCATACCGATCAATGTGTCAAACATGCGAAATAATTGAGTATTCTACAGACTAGTCAAATTAGTTACATTTTACTGAACGTCAAAACGATAAGTTTTAAGGTAACTTGTATGCAAAAAGATGTAGTGACGTCATACAATTTAATTGTCAAATCAGTTACTATAATAGGTTGGGTGGATGATTAAAAAAAAAAGCACCAACGCAATTTTTACCGCTCTTTTAACATTCTTAATTTAATAAGCTCGGTTAGATAATTTATTTTAACTATAAGGTAATAGGTACCCAATTATATTTCTATAGTCTAGAAGACAAACATTCTAAGTGCAGAATTTTGTACGTTCAATTAATAATACTATTTTGATATAGAAAACTAATATAAACATGCTCAGTAAATGCACTGCAATCATGCAAAATGTTACACTTAGCATGTTTGTCTTTAAACTATCGATTTAGGGTTACTAGCTGTTGATTTGGGTCAAGAGTCAAGAGCGCCTCAAACAGATTAAGTGAACCGATAACGAATTGGTCTTTCGCACATTTAAGTTATGCGTACGAGTAATGCAAAAAAAAGAGACAAAATTACTTTTCTATACTTTATCGTTTGCGTTCAAATAAAACGATTGCCAAATAAGACATTTCAAAATGTGGTTCTGCCTTAACATAGTTCCCCGAAGTGTAACACATAATACTTCGCTGAAAGTAAAGTTGTTGTTAACATCCATCATAACCAATACGTCAGATAATAATGGAAATGTTACGTATGTACCTACAATATAACAAAATCGTAACCAGGAAAAACTGAACTCATTTGAACAAAAATAAAATTTGCAAATTCGTCTATTAATATGACAGTGTTAGTGAGGCAACGAGAGACATCTTATTATTTTTTTTTATAAAAGACTCGTCAATTTGACTTCACCTCGCCTGATGGTAAGCTAAAGGTAAAGTCTCTGAAAGAGGGTCACCATCGTAAACATGTACCATGTTAACAGTGGTGGCACTCAGCTTGACGGCCTCTTTAGATGCTTTTTCACGCCATAAAGGATTCGGGACTATGGACTATGGATATGGAGTGATTAATGGATGGATTAATGGATGTTTGTTACTCTCTTACGTCTTAACGACTGGAGCGATTTTAATAAAATTTGGTTTTGTTGTTAGCTGACCCCCTGGATTAACACATAGATTATGTTTGGTCGCGATCACCAACATCGACGTGGGCGGAGTCATGGGCAAAAGCTAGTACGAAATAATTATGAATATCCGAATTGTGATGTTGCTTTTCCGAAACCGGTTAAAATGGTAATTGAGAACATTTTCTTTATTCCGAGTAAAAAAACATAATATCTACAGCTACTTAATTTGCTTCATAAATCATAACTAAATCAACTTTGAACTTTAATACAAAAGACTAAAGTATTTCTTAGTTATTATTATGAGCAACAGTGACCTAATTAATTCTGCAGGCAGTAATGAGAGATGGTAATATTTCTCTCTCTGTACTAAGTACTCTGTCTCTGCGCCAGTAAAATAAGATTTATTTATTCTTGGCAACAGTTGGTTGGCTATTGGATGCAATCCAACAAACTGTAATCGGAATAAAAGACTTGAAAGCTACTAGCCAAGTGCGATCTTCAATTATCATGATAGCTTGCTATAGAATTCTTCAATATCTTCAGGAAACGCTTTGGTTAGGTATATTTTTGTTACCAATGTCGGTAATTTTATCGCGACCGAACATAGCCTATGTCCTTTCTCAATGTATAAACTATCTCTGTACCAAATTTCATCAAAATCGATTCCGTAGTTTAGGCGTGAAAGTGTAACACAAGGACAGAATTACTTTGGCATTTAAAATAACATTTAACGTAAACATAAACCCACGCCTGTATTCCCCGAAGGGGTAGGCAGAAGTGCTAATATTAGTAAGGATATTGGTTGTTTCGAACCCATAAATACCTTCAGGGTTAAGTTGCTCTCAGATGCAAGCCAGGACACCTGCTGATTGATGCACGAGACTCTGGTGCAGGCTTCGCTTTCGAAGACAGGAGGTCAAACAGTAGTCCATGAAAGCTGTGAGCGAAGGCGAACCGGACGTCGGAGGTCGCAGAACGACCTCCGTCCTCCATGAGAGCTGGCCTGGGGGTGACCGGTGGAGCAGGCCGCGGCGGCGGCGCAAAGTGCGCCTCCCCGTAACCGGGGCTAGATGGGGACATTTTGGTCCCCACAACCCGAAGGGGGCCATCTCGAAAGAGATGGTCCTGGGTCTGTCGGGGTGCGAGAGATATGCTTTTGGCAATCTCACCTCCGGCAGCCAAGGACCCAAGACGGCGTGCGTTTTAGTCGGTTCGAGTCCGACATAACCGCCTCCACCAGCTCCGTGGGGGTGGTATCCGTGGGGATTTTTCGCACGATAAAAAAAAAAAAAAGTCCACGAAAGCTGTTAAAGCCAAATCAAAAGGTACATCGTTAAGATGATGACGTATTCGCAACACGGCCTATCATACTAACCTCCTTACTGAATTTACCTTGAGACATGCTAGTTTCCGGAGTTTTGTCGTCGTAGAACGCGACTAAGGGATAGCGGGGGGCCTTCCTGCTAAATGGCAACAGCCTCATATCATATTAAAAAAAAGTGTCTAAGTATGTTTATCCGCATTCTAGATTCGATAACATAAACTAATTAAGCTTACCATAGGTCTAGATAGCATTGTGTAGAATGATATGGAATATTTATTTATTTATATTACCTACGTGGGACTGAAAATCATCGTTGGTGGAATGTTAATTTAGATGTGCCTACCCCTTCGAGGATTTACAGGTCTGAACATAATATATGGATATTCTCTTAACAAAATTGTGTGTGATTGGTGATAAATGATAGTAGTCGTCTATGTGAGAATTAAATGATATTGATATTCAACAAAGTATCTACTATTAACTTCATTTGCGCTACCAATGTTTTAACTAATGTGCACTGGTTACAATGAAGCCACAACCATTGAAATTTTAATTAATTTATGCTTAATTAATTTAGCTAAATCAATACATTGCTATCCACAACAGTATTTACTGTAATATTAAATATATTGTGCTAGGTTCGACATAAACAAGTCTGCTTGTAGCTGATATAAATATTAATTTACGGATTCGCAGAATTTATCATTTTCTGTTCAAATGAATTAATAATGTATATTACTATAGACTGAGTTTTAATTACAGTGTTTTAAATTGTTTTTCTGAAGTAGTATACATAGTTATTATGTGTATAGTATAGAGGTGTAAGCAATGTATAAGTACGCCAACCCTGTGTGGTTTCATCCACTATACCCGATTCTATGCCACTCATCACATTGCCTGAGTACCTGCTTATTTTTTCATCTTTTTTGAAATGAACTTGAGTTCTCAAAACGCATAAAGAAGCGTTTTGAGAACTCAAGTCATCATCATCTAATGCTCACGTCAGAATGACGTCACGACAGTTCCATTCTTTAGATTCATTGAGCACTTTTTGGGTGAAGAAAATCGTGGAACTCGCGTCGTCGTCTCCTAACGCTCACGTCAGAATGATAATCACGTCACATGGATAATATTCTTTGGGCGCATTGAGCACTTTTTGTATGACATAAAAATTTCTAGTTCTGTAGCTACTGTACCAACAGTTAATACTGTTTAATTACTTTTCTGTATTCTTTACTATTAAGTGTGTACACCAAATTAAGTATAACACCAATGGTGGACGTTATGAATAATAAATTTTGGCTATTTTTACACAACACGAAGCATGAAATGTAAGTAAAGGAAGCCCCATATATTTACTATCCGTAGCAGTTTGCACGGGAAATGCAGTACTTTGCCGACTGAATAGAATTCTACGTACATACAAATATTGCAGTACAGATTTTATCGATAGTAATGCATCTCGGTCGATTTCACATGGTCACTGCGAAGAGTAGTAACACCTAGGGTTGAGCTGACCACGGTAACAAAATACAGATTGAAAAGTTAGAATTGTATTTGTGCTACAGAAAATGCTCTTGAATTTGAACTAGAATGCTTTTGGACGGTAAAAGGGTGTTTGTGTTAAGGTAAATCCAAATTTTGTGGAGCCACAACCTTTGTCCCGCAGCTGCCATCATGTTGGGAGTGCGCCATCATGTGTGAAAGGAGTGCATAGGTCGACTTGACCTCTGATTATCTCGATATACTTTAGAAAATCATCAGCTGTTGCAGCTGCTCTAGTGAAAATACTACCAAGTTTTGTTAATAGTGTATTATTAGTCTTTTTATATTACAATCTTTGGTTACAACAGTCATATAATACGCTAGAATACGTGTAGAATTTAATAAACAAATGTTTTCCATAAAATATGAGCCTTTATTCATTAATCCACAACCCTAATAGCGTGTATGCATTCTAGTGCATTGAGTCCACTTTGAACAGGAGTAGTAAGTGCGGGTGACTGCGGACGACGGGAAATAAGAGGATTGTCGACTTCGGACTATGCCGTATATTCCCACGATCGTTTTAGGGTTAACATGTTTATTTGTTAGGGATGCAAAATATTGAAAATATTACAAGGATGTTGAATTTACTAGCCTTCACTTCTATCCAGAAAGAGGTTAGACAAATACTCATCCTGGAATGTTCAGCAGAGGTCACATCACAACATCCAAATTTCATCTTATTCGGTCCCACGTAACAGACTACAATTTCAAAGAATTTTGAAGCAGTTCAATATAAGATACGATTTTGCTTTTTGATTCAAACAATTCTGCCAACTGAATGAACCCTAAAACCATCACAAAATAAAACAAGATCACTCGTGGTCCAGAATTCATTCTGTTTTATTTCACCACTGTTGTTGGTAGCACCTAATGGACCATTCATATAATCGAATAACCCTGGTAACGTTTAACTCATGAAGCAGAATAAGACTAAGATTATATTGATCTCTGGAGAACACTTCTTAATTTCCTTTTTACCAGAATGTGTGAAGGTTATTTGGATTAAACTAAACCTATATTTTTTGTAGCATTGCAAAGTATGAATCTTGCTATGTGGTATTAATCTACAATCTTCTTCTGTCCTCCGTGTCCTCTACAATGCGAACGAGTGAACCGTCAGTGAAGATTATTTTAGCAGTGAAGATTAATAATAACCTGAAGTACCTCAAGGTCAGTTTTCCTATTAAAAGTCTATTCTAAAATTCAATTTAGATCTGTCAAAATCAAATGAAATTACAGACATTGTTTTTTCATAACACAATTTCTGCCATATTTTGTTTTTGCGTTGGAGCACACCGAACTGCAATTTGCTCGCGCACTTTTTAAGTGTTAGTTAAATGTCAACCATAGGTATATGCATAATACATTGCAAAATTGAATTGAAGCTGCCGCGAGTATATACTAATATATATAATCTAGACGTATATTCAAATTTGCAATGTATTATACATACATAAGGTTGACTTTTAACTAACACTTAAAAAGTGCGCGAGCAAATTGCAGTTCGGTGGGCACCAACGCTTTAACATTAGATAATATACCAAGGCTCATCTTGAACAAAATTTTGTGACGGGAAGTGGCTCTCTCTTTCTATTTTGAATAGAATTTCATTAAGCGAATTGATCTTCTGATCATAACATGAGATACATACCTACATAGTCATAGTCGCAGTCATTTATTTTTCTATATCTATATATATAAAAATGAACCCCTATTTCCCTTGGTCACGACATCACGCCTGAACGGCTGAACCGATTTGGCTAATTCTTTTTTTGTTGTGTTCGTTATTGTTAGGAGAAGGTTCTTATGAAAGAAAAAATGAAGAAAATTGCACGGGAAATTAGAAAATTTAAGAATACATAACCACCATATAAAATAGCTGATCCGACATGCGCCATGTCTAAATTTTGAATTTGGAATACGAATTGGAAAAAATGTGTTTATTATTCTAATACTGCTGTATGATATTCTTCTATGTTATCTGACGTTTGATATAGAATTGACATAATGCGTGCAATGTGATTAGTAGACATTCTTCTGAATTAACAAAATGCCCGTTGCTTGGGCCGCGAAAATATTTATGGTGGCTATTTTTTATATAGGTCGAAAAATTGATGGTTTATGGTAGTATGAACGCCCTTGAGCGTAGAGGTATATGGTTGTATGGGTCCCATAGGTATATAGGCTCCGTAGGTGTATGTATGGGCCCCGGTGACCTATTAGTGTCGGGAGCTCCGTGGGCGTATGGGGCCCGAATCGAAATGCTTTCCGTTCTCAAAATAATTAGGAGAATTTGACACAGCTAATTGATTCTAATTTCTAAGGCGAAGCGAAGTTTGCCGGGACAGCTAGTTGAACAATAAAATTGTTTCTTATTGACGTCAATTTTAATTCTACTTAATCTAGGTTTACCAACGCTTCCAAAGTGGAGAAGAAACGGCGCAACAAACTCCAGTGCGGCATTTTTTAGACGTCAATTTACAATATTTATTTTCTTAAAGCTGAATGTGAAATGTACATTACATTTCGCTTCTGGATACATACATATACTCACGTCTGTAAATCCCTGAAGGAGTAGGCAGAGGTGTACTTATACCCACGTTTCGTCAATTATGATTTTCGATCCTCCGACGTAATAGGGGGCGAGCTTCTTGAGATGGGAACATGAGATACACTAAAGGAATATTCACCAACTTTTCTGACGACTTCATATGAAGATAAACAATGTTGATACCGATATCGGAGTGGTTAAGCTGGACTCTATTTATAGCAATCTTTAAGAGGGTATCTCATGATTTATATTATCATAAACAGGCTTTCGCTTATCTGACTAATGAACAAGAATAGCGGTAACATCCCTAATCATCTACAGCTATGTGATTATCGACTTGGTAATTTAGTCTGTTTGGTACCAAAGACCTTTAATCAACATTAATCAAAGGTCTTCACGTCATTAATTATAGCTCTTGTGACTGGATTTTGGTAACAACCTAGTCCTTTATCATTAAGTAATAGTATACTCTTAGGCGTAATATATTTGACCTTTGTTTGCGCATTGGTATTATGTGTTACTATTTATTATATTAAGAATAGCTCCTTATTGGGATAAGTAATGAAGCTAAATAAATACATTTGGTTTGACTTATTTACATTGGTCTTCGTCTAGTCTATATACTATCTCTAAATAAAGATTGCCATTTATCACTTCTTACTCAACATTATAAATATGAAAGGTTGTGAAGATGTTTCGATGTTTGTTACGCTATTACGCTTTATCGGCTGTACGGGTCTAGCTGAAATTTGTTATAGGGATAAGTATCCGTATACTTACAAAATTTCTGTAACTTTAAACTTATAGTTTGGAATTACACAGGCTTTTTATGTCGGGAATAGATTCCCATGGGTAACGTGAAATTCACGCTGGCTAAACCGTGGGCACCAGTAGTTAGACCATTAATTGATTTCACGGACTAAGCTACATGGCTTTGCCAAACGGCTCAGTGACGTCAGACTTCCCAACAGAGAAAGCTTACCTCAGACACTTCGTTCCTTGTTTAGCGGGTGCATCGTCTAGCAGATGGGGAGACTTGAACCCAAAAGATGTTGGTAGAGTCGTTGATACACCCGATAACTTAAACTAAGATTAATCTATACTAAATACTTTAAGTTCGAAAAACATTGGAAAAAATGAAATGCTCAAGTGAGACTCGAACTCACGACCTTTCCCGTTACAGGGGGACTGCTCTTCCAACTGAGCTATTGAGCGACACTTGAATCATTCCAAATTTTCCTTCTCTTTATATCCGTATAAGGGCGACGGTGCAGCC
Organism: Eilema sororculum; assembly: GCA_914829495.1. NCBI lineage: Eukaryota > Metazoa > Arthropoda > Insecta > Lepidoptera > Erebidae > Eilema > Eilema sororculum. The sequence continues at coordinate 17,469,943 of OU618545.1, read as the reverse complement.
ACCTACCAACATTCTTACGAACTATTGGAAACAATGAATGATTTTTCAACCATTTTTAAACATTGAATTTTGATGACTGCGCCCAAATATTTGAATGAATTTTTTTATAGCATTTATTATGCTAACTTTTAAGTTCGAAAAACATTGGAAAAAATGAAATGCTCAAGTGAGACTCGAATTCACGACCTTTCCCTTACAGGGGGACTGCTCTTCCAACTGAGCTATGGATTTTTTCCAATGTTTTTCGAACTTAAAAGTTAGAATTATAAATGCTATAAAAAAATCATTCATATATACTTTAATATTATTATATTATAAACTAGCTGTCCCGGCGAACTTCGTACCGCCAATTTTTTAGATCCCGTTCCCGCTGCACCATTTAGGGGGATGAAAAATAGATGTTGGCCGATTCTCAGACCTACTCAATATGCTCACAAAATTTCATGAGAATCGGTCAAGCCGTTTCGGAGGAGTATGGCAACGAAAACTGTGACACGAGAATTTTATATATTAGATAGTCCGTTTATCGAGGAAGGTTAAATACATATCATTACGCTACTAGTCGAAAGAGTGGATCAGCAATCATAGACATGAATTTACTTTTCAAAGCATTAAGTATGCTAACTATACAAATATTAAAAGATCACGAGTTCAAGTCCCGCTCGAGCGATTTAATTTTTCCTGATATGTTCAAGCAATCATAGATGGCAACAAATCCGATAGATTCCCATAAACTGTTTGAAAATTAAGAAAATACGGGCATAATATGCATTTAAGGGGGGGGATACGCGGGGTTTTGAACGCCACGGGTGAAGCCGGAGAAGGGCCGGCAGATGTTTCAAATATAACATCTACAGGACTACTTTAACGCTCTTTGTACTAGACATTTTAATTTTTAATCACGTTGATGGTCTCGATCTTGTTCCTCATAATTCATAAAGCAAGAAAAATATTTGCCTAACAAAATTCTTTTATAAAAAACAGTATTTCATCAAGTTTATAAGCCATGAAGCTTAAGCGCTCTGATAAAAACATTGCCGCGGAATAGATAGACGTAATATTTTTAAAAACAAAAAATATGTGGACAACTCAGGTCACTTTTGTCGTAAAAAATACGCAAGGGTCTCGTAAAGACTAAATGATGATAAGAGACGAAACAGAATGTTCCAGGACTTTCAGGAGTTTTAAACATTCGGATTAGGGATGAAAGATGTCATAATTCTGTCTGTGAGGTTGTTTCATGGTAAATGACGTAATGAAAGTATAGCTCTTATCTTTGGTTTCATTGCCTTTTTTTATCTTGAATCCTTAAGTAATTTCATTGGATTTTTTTATATTTCCTCTTTATGTTTTGTCTTATATTATAAATGTTTATAAATTACCTGTTTTCCGTACCCAAAGTCATATAAGTATCTAACATAGTTAATACTGAACTTTTATTTTTGTATATTCCACTTTGTTCCCTCAGGTTGTATCACTCGAGTGAACAAAGTAAAGTTGTGAGAGTGTGGTACATACTTTTCTCATCACCACCGTGTTACGATCAGTTTTAGCCTTCTTCTTCTTAAATCTTTATAATCGTATCTTGGCCATTACACTACCACTACTTCTCAGGTAGGTAATTTATTTTAATTGGAGGCGTTAATAATAAAAAATAAGTAAGAATCGAAAACATAATTAATAGACAAATTAAATTTGATTTGGTATAAAAGGGTTATACTTAACTCTTTAGTTTTATACAAACGAGGAAAAACAAAATTGTATATATTTTTTCATCTTTAAGATATATGAGATACATTCCAGCATCGTAAAAAGCATTATGACGTCAGCCAAATGGTCGTATATTACGTTAAATCCAAGAATGATAAGCAGTCATATATTATTATGTGTAGGTACTGTGTACTAGATGTGGTGAAACTTTGCCTTGAAGGTAATTTTTCTTTGAAGGTAAATAAATCTAAAGTTTGCCGGCAAAATGATCATAATTTTTTACCCTATTTTAGCTAAAATAGCCTTATGATATTTTCACAATATATAATATATGATTCTTAGAAATTCATAAGATGTAGATTCAAACTGTCAGCAAGGGAACCATAAAAGTTTTGTATGAATAGTTTTTTCTATGACACAGTTTCAGTCCATGTAGGGTAAAAAAAACATTGCAAACTTGATATAAATTACGATAGTCGCTTATCCATTAGGCGTACCCTATACCTATGATTTTTATCTGCAAGCTATATAAAGTATTTGATTTTGATATTCCTTTATAATGGCTAAGGCTAAGTAGAGGCACTAGTTTGTATTTTTTTCTATTCTTACGCACGGTAAGCTATCTCTACAGTGGATTTTTTTTATGCAATCTCACCGATTAGGGCCTACAACCTGCTAAGTGCGGTATGGAGGCTATTCATTAGCGTATAATGTAATGACAGGTGGAACCTGCTGGAACTCTAATGTCCGTATTCTAAAATTACACTCAGCCTGAATTGCGATTTATTTGAGAACAGATTGTATAAACAGATTGATAGATTTGACATATTGCCTATAAAATCCGTCCTCAGATATATCGAGATTCACGCTGATTATTATTCTAGAATACGAGCCTAAGTTTCGTACAAGGCATTTTGAGCAGGTGTCACTTTTTATAATCTTAAAACCCCAGAGGTACATGGAACATAGGGAATCAAGAACCTACTTTCTTCATGCAGATGACCTGACCATATCCATAGTCTGAGTGACAAACCGTTTCGTAACTACACGTGTTCGTAAAAGCCAACACATGCCATTTCTCTCTTCTATGTTAACTAATTGTAATCCCATGTTACGATTGTGTTTTTAACTCGATGTCACTCAGAATAATATGCCTGCCTGCTATACAGGCAGCTGTATTGCTGTTACAAACATAAAAGCAATTTAAAATTTTTCCGTCGTACTTATTCTCAAAGAAATGAAGCAATCTTCTTTAATTTTGACCCTTGTCGGGTGCAAGGGTTAATAAAAAAAAAACTCAGTTTATTTTTAATTTGTGAAATAGAACACTCCATGAAGACGTTGAAATGCTATGAAAAATGTACACTGAGATATTATTTAAGGGTGCGAGAAGAAATTACGTTTGAAATATTACTTTATCTTTACCGTTTGCCCTGGAGCTATTAAACTACGCTTTGTGCAGTTAATTTATTGGTTTAAACTTTTAATGCATTACTTAGCAAGATTATTTATACAATAATGTTAATATCAATTACCGCGTAAATGGTCCGGTGTCCGTGTAACCTTATTGAAACCGTCGGGCAAATCAAACGGTATTTAGTATGTACAGTAAACTACAAAAGTAGCTTAACAAATTCTAATTTATTGAACACTGTGGCCCCTGAACCTTACATAAAATTGTGAAAAAAAACATTGAATATGTAAATTAAGTTTGTCTTCTGGGAATCACAACACTACATTTACTATAGACAGATGTATTCCAATATAAAAAAGATTTGTAAAATATTTTAGTGTTAATCAACTTATGGCGTTGACTGTACATATACGATCAATGCGTTAACTCCCGCTAACATTATTGAACGTCAGAATTTAAATGATTAAATATCTATCTTTATTGATGTCACTAGACTATTGAACGTTAAATATGAGTATATGATTATATGTATATGTTACAGATAGCATAATGTGTGAGAGATAGCAGACATAATTTGGATTTATATTTTGGACAGCAGTTTATTTTATTTTCCTGACTGCAACTTCACTGATCGGTCCCTGTGAGACTCACAGCTTCCAACTCCAGGCTGTCAGTTCATGTAACTAATTTTACTGGAACTATCATTTTACATTTCTCTCTTTTATGTTTGAATATTTTGCTTTTTGTCTACAGCATCTAGTTGTTTCTTCAGCAATGTGGCTTAAACTAGTAATTTTTACTTTGTAGTTTTCCTTCATTGAAAGAGCTGAATCTTTTCCTGACTCCGTTGCCTCCTTTGCAAGCATTAATTATTCGTAGAAGGAGTCGGGGTTAGACTACGCGCTCGCGCTCCGCACTAGCAAGGCGTTGCGTTGACTCTCACTCTTAGGGCTGCCATGAAGGCCCGCCCGGGCACCTACCACGCCAAGCACTTCACAAGCGTGTGCAGCCCTGAGTCCTCACTCGCATCACATTGATGGTTTTTTTTTTTATATTTGGTCCGTCAATTGACTGCACCCCGCTAGATGGCAACAAAGCTGAAGTGCAGTCCAGAAGATACAGACCACCATTCCCGGTGCCATTGGACGTAAAATGGTGGTCCCTAACTGACGGCCTTGATAGATGCCTTTTCACGCCCCGCTTGAAGAACCCGGGACTGTAAGAGGAGGGAAACACGTATGCGGGCAGAGCATTCCAGCTCTTTATCGTGCGGCAGAGGAAAGAGCCCCCAAACCGTTTAGTGCGAGATGGTATGGATTCCACCGTGTGTGGATGGCACAGCAGACCAGCACGTGTTGTTCTGGATAGGAAGGGAGAGGGTGGGATCAGTTGAAATAACTCCTCAGAACACTCGCCGTGGTAGAGGCGGTAGAAAACGGCCAGAGAGGCAACGTCTCTACGCAACTGCAGAGGTTCCAAGGTGTTGGTAACCTCAGGATCTCCTATGATACGAACTGCACGTCGCTGCATTCTGTCAAGAGCGTCTAACAGGTATTGCGCGGAACCATCCCAGAGATGAGAACAGTATTCCGCACAAGAGCGAATCTGTGTCTTGTACAGAAGACACCGCTGCTCCGGCGTGAAAAACCGCTTCGCCCTGTTCAAGATCCCGAGTTTGCGCGACGCTGTTTTGATGACGCTCTCGATGTAATTTTTGGTGTTCAGGTTGCAGCGAACATCCATTCCGAGCATGTCAATGTGGTCCTGTAGAGCCAGCGGTGTATTCTGGAGAGTAGGGAGAGGAAGGAAGGGGGAGGTCTTGGCTGTGAACGCGCACGCTTGTGTTTTTTTGGCATTGAACTCGACCAGATTCTCTGATCCTCATGGTACTCAGATTAGATAAGATCCGAGTTTAACTACGCCCAAAAATGCTGTTAATGCCCTTACATTTATCAATGTTGATTGACGTAACATTTTTGAGTTCATGCTGTTGGAAAAGCAATGAAGTGTTATAATTTTATAATGTATATTGATAAATGACTATAAAATTTCGATTATGCTGTCGCATTATTGACCAAAATTTCATGTCAAACTGCAAAACAATGCATCCGTTATATTGAAATGCGGTTACACACATATGAAGCATGTCAGAATAATTTAATAGTCGACATGATTAAAATTTCATTGTATTTATTATGTTTTGAGTGGTTAAAATATTATGCGTGTATAATCCCATTCCCTCTGAAAGTTATATAGGAGGGGATTTGTTTATCATGCGTTTATTTATGCATTTATTTGATTAACCTAGTTGTAATTACTATTATCTGCTTTTATAGAATATTAATAAGAACATTTATTTCAGTGAATTAAAACCACATATTAATTTGTGTACACGAATATTTATCTAACTTGATGATATAGGAACGTCGAATCTAAAGGCGGTACTACACTTGTTATGATTCATGTGTTATTCGCATTATTTGGCCGCATACGAAGTGTGGAGGGCAATCTCATTCGTCTACATTTTCATTATTCGCACGCGTAACGCATAAGCGCGAATAGCAAATATACGGATCCGTTCACTTGCTCATCGTATTCACTTATTATTTATTCATAAACAACCAAACCACTAATAAGTACCAGAGTAACACCAGTGACAGTTATTACGTTCGATGGTGGGCACTTCGCCATAAAACTGTGAATGGACGATGGTTGGACATTTTTTTCTGACTGTACTTTAATATGCCCGCGAGTCGACGACAGCAAAATAAAATAGAATCAAAAAATGCCATCTCGCGGACGCTCGCGAGTTTGACGCCCGCGAGTTGATGAATGACTCATTATTTCTTGTTCACTCATTTGACAAAAATGTTTAAGCGCTTCCATTTAGCTGTTTTGGTGTGACTGAATCACAAACATTCACTCATTCATTCACCAAATCTTGCTTATATAAAGTACATACCTACAAAACATACAAACAAACAAATACAAAGAGACTTAAAGACAAATTTCAATATATTTGTAGTTGAAACACGGTCTGTTTCTGTGTAGTCGTTTAATGATCTGCATATCCTGTTCAAATTTATGTTCCCCACATCCATATTACTGCATATCCCTGCACAATAGTTCCATACTGGTAAATGCTAGCTACATTTTGTGATATTTTGCGGCTAAAGCTGTTCAATAAATTATAACGTTGACAGCGTGTTATGGATTTATTGGTTCGATATAATCGTATGAGAAATGTCGCTGTAGCTGAGCGAGTGAGAATCTAATGATTAAAGTCCGTTAATAATAGTATTACTTTCTTTATTAATACTTAAAATGTAGCTCACGGTGACATACCTACAAGGTTTTTATAGAGTCTAATGTTGGAAGGACCAGTCTTCTCTGTCTCAGAAGTATTATTTCTGAAAAGCTGATATACGGCACGGTTTTTTTTTTATACAGGACACGTCAATTTGACTTCACCTCGCCCGATGTTAAGCTAAAGGTAAAGTCTCGGAAAGAGGGTCACCATCGTAAACATTTACCATGGTAACAGTGGTGGCACTCAGCTTGACGGCCTCATTAGATGCCTATTCACGCCCCGCTTAAAGGACCCGGGACTGTAGGAAGAAGGAAACACGTGAGCTGGCAGGGTGTTCCAGGTCTTAGTGGTGCGGCATAGGAATGAGTCACTGAAACGCTTGGTTCAAACAGGTATACTCTGCACCGTAAATGGATGGCATGGTATATTATTATATGGTATGTATATTATTGTTTTTATGACAAGAAGCTAGAGAAAGTAGTGTATGAATGTTGTGCTTCTTGCTTTGAAAATGATATAATTGCATTTGACCGTTGATCATTCCCTTCAGGGGTGAAACTACCAGCATTAACTTACAGAAACTGCCAACATTTTAAATGTAAAAGATACAAATAACATCGATCATAAGTAAAAAAAGAAATTTCCATTCTTATTTTTCAATTTATAGTTAAAAAAAAATTAATTAACCAAATTATTAAAAAACCAAAAACCCGACTGTAAAGTAAAAACACAACTGAAAAGCAAATAAAAATAAATTATTAAAAATAAGAAATCTGACTGATGCTGTGGAGATCGAAACAAGTCTGATAGCAGGCGAAGTTTGATAATATACCCATTTGTAAATCTTAAACCGGAAAAAAATACCTAATGGCTCAATTTCACTCACACAATCACGACAAAACCAATGACACCTCACATGTAAAAACCGTCAAGCCGTTCATACTGTAGAGCGTGCAAGGCAAAGAATTTCAATGTTTTCATTTTAGCACCAAAAATCGGCCATTTTAATTTTCTTAGGCTTCAGGCTGTAGGGCGCGCCGAAGAAATGGACATACATACATGCTTAAATAGTCTCGGAAAACATTACCCTCCTTCCTTCAGCAGTCGGCTAAAAAGAAGTTCAGTACCAAATACACAAAGACTAGCATCTGCTAGTTTTTTAGCTATAAATGAAGTAAGATTAAAATATTACTGACTAAAGAAGAATTTTACTTCTTCGTCCAGTTAAATAATTATCGTCTCTTTCCGTCAGAAACACTTGCTACAAGCAAAAGGCTTTGTCACCAGTGGAGCACCCTTATAACGCCGCTGGAAATGGTAGCACTTAACCTCTTTTACAATGAGCGTCTCAAGCTACTTTTTAAATAGGTTACTTTATAAAAAAAGGCTTTGATGTTGTGGCGTTTTGAAGGGCTGGCTAAAAACTGTTTACAACACGAGTATTTTTTTCAACATGCTAATGTTCTTTACTTAATAATGTTCTAGTTCAATTCCAAGGTTCGTTTATGTAGCTTTTATGTTTTTTGGTAATTATAAGATATTTTACGTTCAAAAGAGCAGGCCTACGAATAATTAGCATCACAGTGTTAGTTTATGTTATAATCACCGACATCTTGGCGTTGATTTGGGTTGTTTCCAAGGCTTTGAACTCGAGGACTTTCGATCCTGTTCCCGCAACCAATGAGAACTTCTTAGTCCCAGGATAAAAAGTACCCATTATACCATGCTAACCTAGCTAGCTATGTTTATTTTAGACTGATACCTTGTACCAAATTTCAACCCGATCCGTTCAGCTGTTAGAGCGTGCATCCAGCAAAATTTTCACAGACTCCTATTTGGTAATATTAATAAGATAAGATTAGTGGGATTAGCAGGAGTCGCAAAATCATGTAGCCAACGCCAATTACACTAACGAGCGTAATTACCAGCTAGGAGATAATATTTTTGTATGAATAGAAATACAACCAAAATTATCCTATGTTTGGAGTGCTATAAAGAGTACGTTTTATCTTATTTCATTTTTATCTCATAACAAAAAATATATTCACCGTTCACTTCACACACACACTTCAACAGAAAATCTGAACGAAAAATGTAAATTAGTCCGACGATGTTGGTGCAGACAACACATTAAGTTTTCTATTTTTATTTATAGAATATTAAAAAGTATACATGAACTCGACGGCCGGCCCCCTAACAAACAAAGTCTAACAAGGCCCTTTCACGTGAAATCTGTTATGAAATATGCAAAAGACTACCTTGGCGGCATCTACATTATGTAAAGGGGCAAATTCTAAGGTGACTTTATTGAATTACCCGGCTAGCGATTTGTGTTAGAACTATTTTGAACGATAAACGTAAGCTGGATTTTATTGAGTCATATAACTTAACTATTTTGTTGAAGTTTTTTCTGATGGTTTTTGTTCATGGTGCTTGTTTAAGTGCGTGGTTTTTATGTTCGTGGTAAGTTTTAAATTGGTTTCATACTATTTCTACGGATTTTATGAACATACATGACATACATACGTATGGAGTCATAGTGGTGAACCCCTATTTCTTGACAGAGTCTGAGACTGAGTCTAGGCTGAATATATCTATCTGATTTTAAACAGCCCTATCGCTTAGTCGCATTGTAGGTAGACCAATGCATCTGTCATTCAGGGCAATCCCACTCATTTCAACATGCTCCACCCACTCTCAGGTATCGCACTACCTGCTATACGACGAGCCGAGTTGCTTGCAGACTGGAAAACCTGAAACAAGAAACCGACTCCCGACACTACTTATATGGACATCAACCACCTAGAACCCGCTTAAAGAGTCGTAAGAGTTTCATGCAAAACGCAAAACCACACCCGCACACGAACATCCTGTCACGATGAGAAGTTCCCTATGGAAAGAGAGCCTCCCCAGGAAAAACTACCTCCCGGACAGAGCCTCTTTGGCCCGTATGGTAGTCTCTTAATCGTGTACGTACATTAGTTAGTCGGTCTAGACAAAATTTATGTTGGTGGGCAATGTGAGACCCGGACTTAATGGTATGTGACGGCGGTGCCCTCGTGCAGTACATGGCGCATTTAGTCTCGCGTCCCTTATGTCCTACTTCCTGTACTAAAGACGATCTAAATAAAGCCACTCACAGCGCGATTAAGATGGCAGAATTCTATTCCCGAATAGTGTAATTATGTTGACACGAGAAGAAGAGTGAAAATAAATATCATTTGACCGTTCACTAATGAAGTGATTCTGGATTGTAAAAATATCGCAACAAATTATATATCTGACTCTGAAACTTGGTAAACTTGTACTATCCGAGTCAGTGAACATGAAAGAAATGGTTCATGTGACAAAATGGACATGTATAGGCAACAATATTCTCCACACAATTTCCACATCATATTTCTTTGTATTTTGAAAGCGACCACTTCTCGTTAAGCAAAATGTTTGTGTAACAAAGTGTAGCATTTTATTTCGGGCTCATATTCCAGGCACGAATGAGACCTAGGTATGCATTATGAGACTGGCGGTCAAACAGGCTTTAATATGCACGTTGTGTCTTATAAAGGGCCTTGTACCCACCGTTCAGCACGTACACCGTGTCTGTTACACAAGTTTATTAAAAAATATATGCTGTTTTTGTAAAGTATAGTAGAATAAATTGTGTGAGGGCCTTGGTTGAGGAACGAGAGATTTGTTACTGGCGGTTTCATCACCGGTGAGTGAAGACAGGCGTGTGGTTTTAGTTGATTTAAGTCTGATAGAACCACTCCGCACTATAAAAAATGTATAATAATGTGTGGAATATGGCAAAAAATATACTGATTTACGCGGGAATTAATAAATAAATTTGGACTAAAATGATAGATAGATAAATAAAGAAGTCACTGTCACTGTTTGTCCATCCCTATGTATGCTTAAAACTTTAAAACTACGCAAATTATTTTGAAAGCGTTTTTTTAATAGATAGAATGATTCAAGGGGAAGGTTTATTTGTACAACACATGCTTAATATAGTAGATAGTGCAACGGGGAATGGGATCTGACGCCATGCGGGCGGAAAAAGGCGGTACTAAGTTCCCCGAGTCAGTTAGTTAACAAAAAAAATAAAATAATTCCGAATTAAACTAAAATACGTAACAAGAATGGATGTTTATTTGTAACCACCATTCATATTACTTACATAACATAACATAAACTCACGCCTGTATTCACCCACATTTCACCAGTTTATGTTTAGGTCCCAATGTAATAGGTGGTGAACCTATTGCCATTAACCGGGCACTTATAAACCTGCGATAAATACACACATAACTTCGAAAAGCATCGAAAAGTCATTGGTGTGTGCCATGGTAAACCTGGGATCGAACCCGAGACCTCGTCTCAGCAGTCCATTACCCATACTACTAGGCTACCGCAGATTCATATTACTATTAGTAAATTTCACATTCAAATTATGCCCATAATTTAATACTCTAAAGTCAGTACCTTTCCGACTTTACCGCACCAATTGTAGATCAAAAGAGTTCTATTAGACCGTAAAAGGGTTAGGTCAAAACGGGCTAAAGAGATGCCTTATTGAAATTCTGCGAAAAGTGTTCACTTAGGCTCCACAGAATTGCCTGTCTATCATTCGACATCTTACAAGAAAATGTTCAGTAATATCTGGTAGACGTGAAAGTGTTGTCCATAAGAATGGAATCTTATAGAATAAAATGTTTTAAACATGAAGAAAATAACGTATTTGTATAATACGATTTTTGTCGGAACTTGATGTGGGAGAGACAGAAATATGTGGCTCTTAGTATTCATAAGGTAAAGGTTTTACTACAAACTGAATAAATATGTATATGTTTGTATCCTGTTATAGTTATTAGGGGCCGTAAGTAGGTATGGACCGTACCACCAGCTTGGGACCCAGTCATCCACTTAATCAAACCCAGTAAGCAGCAAAATCCAGCAAGACTGAACAACACAGTGAGCTCATTCTGCGTAAATACGAACACTAATAATTCACCATGATTCGGGTATTTTGAGATAACTTATACTTCAAACTATGTGACAACTACCATCGTGAGTCACACCGCGAAAATGGCTGCTGCAAAGCAGCCGAAACGTCGGGTTAAAAAGTAATAATAACAAATATATCGCGATAGAATCCGTAAAAAGTGGTTTTATTTCAATGAGTGGACATTCGCGTAAACTTCAGAAAATATCAGGTATAAAGAACTTTTAAATTTTTAATGATTACAATTATTTTTCGCGCATTATCGCAGGTTTATAAGTGCCAGGTTAATGGCAACAGGCTCGCCACCTATACCTATTACATTGGGACCTAATCATAAACTGGCGAAATGTGGGTGCACCTCTGTTTACCCCTTTGGGGAATACAGGCGTGAGTTTATGTTATGTGATGTACCCTCATAACAGTTACCATAACAGAGTAAAGCATCCATACTAATACTATAAATGCGCAAGTAACTCTGTCTGTATGCCTGTTTGTCTGTATGTTACGCTTTCACGCCTAAACCACTAAACTCATTTTGCTGAAATTTGTTATAAGGGTAGATTAGACCTTGAGAAAGGACATGTTACAAGGCTATGTTTGGTCGCGATAACCAACATCATGCACAAGCTAGTATAACATAAATCTTTGAACTGAAATAATTTACAAGTCGGTTAATTTAAAATTTAAAAATATAACATGAAAGCACATTCATTTTAGAATACCTTTCAAAGAAATTTAAATATTAGACTTCAAAGAAATGCGTCCTTTTTAAAGTTACGTAGGAATACGTCGTTTCATTGCATACCTTTCACAATTTACGTAAACGCCTGTTTCATAACATTCCATTAGTACGAGTTCCTCGTACGATAGAGTATGGTACCGAGAGAGCTTTGTACTGCACCACGACAAATAGCGTTCATGTTGCGAATACATTGCATCTTGATTTATTTTCTTAATGTATTCTGAGTAATATGGTTCCCAATTACGGAATTTTCTTTCAATGTGTTTATGGCACGTACCGCTAAGGAGTGTGGAACTCTTCCTCCTCCTGCTTGAGTTAATGTGTGGAGAACGATAACCTGGGAATCTTCAACATGAGTCACGAGTGACCACATTACCACTGAACATCATTATCTTCATAGACTTTCCAGTTGCGTCCAAAGTTAACCCTTAGGAGCCCAGGGTTAAAGTATTATTTTGTTAGTATATTGGAGGTCTTTATGTTGGCTTCTCCAGTGAAAACAGACCTGCGCCAAAGCCCCGGTAGCTCTCCAGCAGGTACACACACTAGCAAGAGAGATTGGCTTCTGTTGTATATAACATATTGATAAGGCTTTGTTTATCTCTGAGCAGTGGTAATACGCCATATATTGACCATTTATCAACGATACTCTATTTTGATGCTTTGCCACCAATTGTTAACAACGCACGTCTTAGGGTTTGTAATGGTGACCATCAGGCGAGGTGAAGTCAAAAAGACGTGCCCTATATAAAAAAAACATTGTGTCAAATAGTAATTCAGAAAAGTTTACCTAATAGCTAGATTAAAACAAGTTTAATTTGTTACTGATACTCGTTCTAAATTACAATCCTATTTCAGCTTTTATTATAATAAACATTACAAAGATATTACGAGTAAAATTCGTTTTAGTTGAGCGAGATATGAAGGCAAAGTCGTTTTTGAACACGGCAACTAAGTACATAATCTGACAAAGGGATTGGATAGGTAGGGATGAACCAGTTATCTGTATGTTTCAGGACGTTGAGTACTCACATTGACCATGTAGACTGACGGTTTTATGTTCCTTGTGAAGCACATTAGTACAATAGAAAAATATAAATCTATAAATACTGACTCACCGCTGGTTTTCTGTGGAATATTACTGCCATCGCACACAATCCTATTCATAGTTTTTATGCCTTTTGAATAAAAATGGGTCATACATAATCCTTACACGTTCGCTTCGCACAGCTTAAACGTGTAAGTAAGGGTCTTTCTACAATTGTGTTATTGTCTTTATGAACCATTTTGGTTTGTATGTGCCCAATATTGTTCCGAAAAAAATTCAATAGGTAAAGTTTCATTTTGCTACGTATTTAGTTGGTGACTTGTAATCGATTTAATTGGTAGTCATTCGATTTTTAAGGTTTAGTGTAAGAAATAAAACACTGATTTTTAAATAGGTATCACACTTCTCAGGTTCATGTAAAATTTCCACAGTATTTCTAACTTGTCCTTAGAAATATTACTAACACCACAGTATTACTATCTGTATGCTTCTAGAACTATGTATTCAAATTTAGTTCACACTTTGTGTAAAATACAAAATGTATTCTTTTATTCTTATCATTATACGAGAGATATCTTTGAATATAAATGGTTCATATTTGCATATCTTAACACTGAAAAAGTAAGTTGATGATCAAATTGGCAACTATTTCATGTTTCTACAAGATTTGTAAAAACCATTTACAAGTCCCAATATTATGGAACAACATTAATAGGTACAGTTTTTGGTATCACACTTTCAACAAAAATGAATTCAATCTGTGTTAAAGCAGATCTGGAAATTGTCATTTTATCTATCATCGCTATATGGAACACAAACGACAAGTCACAAGTTTAATATCCTATTTCTTTTATCTCTGATAATAATTTTACTCTGCAATATGGCAAAGCTCGTTACACTTTCAGTGAGAATTGCTGAGTGCTAACACAAATCTGGCCACCGTCTTATGCTGTTTCACGGCGGCTGGTCGCGTGCAAGTCCCCCGCGACCTAAGCGACATCTGTTCAGATTCTATGTGCTCCTTCGAACCCCTTCTGCATATTTCATTGCAATGTCTTAGCTTTGAGACAAGTCACCACGCTCAATGCCCGTTTGTATTTTGTTCACTGAATTTATATTCGTTTTAGAGATTTTTTCTCAAGATTTACAGTTAAATCATGCAACTAAAATGCGAGGTATTCGTCAATTTTTTTTGCTAACCTTGTGGAGTAAGACTGAGATTGGAATCTCAAAACGAGCGCAGCCAACCGCCTATTTATTCAAGTTATATATTTGAGTTCATTTCTATTCTACAATGGGTACCTACCTACTTAGGTATTCGAATATGTTATTGAAAGTAAAAGCTATTACATTAGTTTATTGATCTAATAAATTTACTTTACTCTGTTAACTAAAGTCTGAGAAACTCAATCGTTCATTTTCACGATTTCTTATCTATAAGTAATTCTGAATTTACACTTACAAATTCAAGTCAGATTTTTCGTCTTCAAAATGAGATAACCAGAAATTACGCCCAGTAAAGACCAATCCTGGCTAATGATGCTCATAAAAATGGGATTAATTTTTAATCTCATTGGTATTCTACAGAGTACGCGGTTGCTAAACAGGGTTCTTGTATTGATATCGTAAACAGAATTGGCCACACTAATTGCCAATTAGGTTGACGTGAATAAAGGTACCATTTGGTCTCGTTAGGGTACGATAACCACAAGCAGAGATTGTTTTAAGAAATGGCGGTTTGTTTTTAATTAGAAAATGGAGGGATCACGAGGGTGTATCTCTACCTTAAGAAATTTCTAATGTGTGCTTTGATTATAACGTGTAATTAGATCGCTTTATCCGATGTAAGGAGCGAAAGTGTGAACATGTTAAGATCAATTTTGTGTCATATATTTTTAAATGAAACTTGTGTATGTGAAAATCGAAACATACCTACCACGAAGTTTACAGAAAATGGGAAATCGAGACGTATCTACCTAAGCATACCTACTGGTGATGAAACATGAATATATTATATCAATACAACCCAACACAGTTATCTTATAATTAATATTTGCCGTGATTCTAACATCGTCACAAATTTAGTCGGTTCGAGTCCGACATAACCACCTCCACCGGCTCCGTGGGGGTGGTATCCGTTGGGATTTATCGGACGATAAGAAAAAAAAAAAACATCGTCACAACTTTACACAATTAATTAACAACTGTACAATACACTCATACATCCCAAAAACTAATGCTAAAAACTATCCCCAAAAATTATGATAAAGCAGTAATTTACACTTGGAAAATGCTTTCCTGTTAAGTTGTCAATCTTTGGAAATCTCTACACTATCGCAAATGAGCGATAAGATTTCGCATTTGTGCGCATTTATAAGGTGCTACTTGGTCCATTACTGGACAAAGAAGTGCCATATAAAAGATAAGACAAGTTAAGGCGGATCGTCATCTGCTACTAATGATAATAGCCCACATAATTCCTAACAAAGACCAGACGTGCCGAAAACGGTGGCTCATGGAGATATTGGATCAACTCTGTCTAAGAAATTATAGTGTTAAGTGTGATGTGCTGGATATGAAAGAGGGGTTGGATTTGAGGTTCTGGTACTTTCGTCTACCGGGTTTATTTCTATACCGCGTATACTATTTTGTCCATAAATACTTTATTTATTTTCATAAATTATTATTTACTAGCTTTTGCCCGTGGCTCCGCCCGCGTGATTGTCGGTTATCGCGACCGAACATAGCATATGTCCTTTCTCATGGTCTAATCTACCCCTATACCAAATTTCATCAAAATCGGTTCAGTGGTTTAGGCGTGAAAGCGTAACATACAGACAGACAGAGTATGAGTTACTTTCGCATTTATAATATTAGTATGGATTAAACTAGTCCTGAAAAAATACTTAAGCTCTATTACATTAACGATTCTAAACCCATTTATTTTGTAAGTACAAATGGAAAAGTACTGAACGGATTTTAATGCGGTATTTCATAAGAAGGTCTTAGCCAGACTTAAATTTTTTAATTTGTTCGAGTAGAACTGATGGTGCCATACTTAAAAATCACGATAACCGACATTCACAAGGGTGGAGCCGCGGGTATCAGCTAGTTTTTAACAGAACTTCGTTCTATGATACTGTAACAGTTTATATTAAAACTTTTTGCATTTAAACTTATGAGATCAGCAATTTTATTGTAAGTACTAAGCATTACTTATACTCCGTCCATTATATTATTGTATTTTAGACAGCTCACTGAGAGTGGTCGGTATAACTTTGATCTAGCGTCAACACCTGAAAATCCTAACAAAAATTTGCCGCCAATACGTCATTTTTCATTGACAATGTCACGTCAGCCAGAAAGCAATTTTAGGGATGTAGTTAGTCTATCAACTGTGTTTTTATTTTAATAACTTGTAAATGTCACAATCGATATCGACTACAGAAGAATAATTCTTCTAAAAAATATTACATAACTGGCAGTTTTTAACCGATTTTTAAACAACAATCGGATGTTTATATTTTTTTATATTTGTAAGATTTTTACGGAAAATGATTTTTTGTAACTGCGTCATATGTAGACGTATTGTCAGAATTCTTTTTTATTTGAAAGAGGTTTATTCCCAAATGGTCCCATTTAAATTGCATAAAGATCTGATGATAGGTTTCAGAGACAGCCCACAGAATTCTTCAATAAATATCAGGACATCAGCATGTTGGAATATTATTCTAGAAGTCAGTTGTTTTGTTTTGGAGATTAGCGTGTGCGTTATGGTTTCCTATTACCCACAATCGTTTTCTATTACATCTGTAAATTCTGGAGCGTCAGTGAAAAGTGATACATCTCGAGTTATATTACTTATTATATTTTTTCATATAAAAGATCTATAAAAAATATCTATCTTTGACTCTTATCCCCGTATCTCTAGGGTTTAAAATGAGCGAGCTGATTTGGTGCATAATGATATAACTGAACGTTTTTTTACCATTTCAATTGTGTAAAATAATACTTATAAAATCATATCAAATTGAACTGAACAATGTTTGTGTTTTCTGTATTGTATAATGATACAAATTGAATTAACGAGTTTAACACAATGTAGATGTATAGATTAGAATTAGTGCATTGTAATATAAGTACACTTGCATTAATATACATTTTAAATTTACTTCTACATTCATTCGTGAAAAGTGATACACTTATATTTATGACGTAAAAAAATAAATAAATTTTAATAAAGTTATGTGTAAAATGATACAATTCTTAGAGAATCAATTAACACCATGATATTATTACAATCCTTAAGTGTGTCGAGTGATATAACTTAATTAGTATCAATATAAACACAATGTCGGTATAAGTGTCGAATAATACAATTATAGTTGTACCAAAAACACAAGCTTATTCAAATATTTTCATCATATAAAATTAAGTGAAAAGTAATACAAATCCTCAGCGAACACCTCCCGCGATCCCCTTCCCGCGTTGAACTATGTGAACGAGATGGTAATATTATGATACAAGAAGGAATACCCAAGTGAAAGAGGAATAACGTTGTTTGGTGATGCGACCGACTCGCCAGTCTCGCTTCGACGTAAGTAAGTAAGTCGGCTTAAGTAAGTTGTATCATTATACACAAAATACGTAATATTTTTATTGGAATTATTTTATTAGTATTTGATACAAGTTTTATGCAAATGAAAATAATAATGCTATTTAAGTAAAGTAAATTAATGTAGCATTCAATTATAAAGATCATAAGCTTTTTTTATAAGGGACACGTCATTTTGACTTCACCTTGCCTGATGGTAAGCTAAGGGCAAAGTCTCGGAAAGAGGGTCACCATCGTAACCATGTACTGTGTCAACAGTAGTGGCACTCAGCTTGACGGCTTCATAATTGCCTTTTCACTTAAAGGACCCGGGACTGTAGGAAGAAGGAAGGAAGGAAACACGTGAACTGGCAGGGAATTCCAGGTCTTAATGGTGCGGCATAGGAATGAGTTACTGAAACGCTTGGTTCTAGAAGTTATAATTTGCACCGTATACGGATGGCATCTTAGTCCTGTATGTGTTGTCTTGTGAAGGAAAGGAGAGGGTGGGACTAATTGGAAGATTTTGAGAAAATAAGAAATTGAGGTTATCCTGCAGTGGCAGTGGCATGCTCTGAAGAGTGGGAAGGGGAAGAAAAGGAGATACCTTTGCTGTAAACGCAAATGCCTGCGTCTTCTTGGCATTGAAGTCGAACAGGTTCTCTAGAGAACAGGATCCGGTCCAGCTCAGTGACAAGCAGCTGCCTTTTTTCCGCGATATCAGACGGCTTGGTCGCAGTATGTGCGTAATAACTCCCGTGTAAAGCTGCTTTCGTCTGGATAGCAATGAATGCTACCGTTAGAAAGCATGTCATTGTTATGCAGAAAAAAGAGAGTGGGAGATATTACAGAACCCTACGTCAAGCCAGCATTTACCTGCAAGAACTCCGAAGCTCGTCCGTCAAGCGAATACGGTGCCCCTGCAGTAAGCTTGCAACCCATTTGCACAGTCCGGAAGGCAGGCCAAAGGCTGGTAGCTTGGAAAGAAGGGATTTGTGCCATGTTTGTACGATTTTCTCGAGGCGTCGGCCTTCGGTGGAAACTTGGATAAAACCAAGATAATTTTGAACGAACATGTTGCACCGAAACCGATTGCCATCGAAGGGGCGACGCACGAAGTTGTGCAAAAATATGTATACCTGGGCCAGGTAATCCAGCTCGGTAAAAACAACTTCAAGAAAAAACTCGCCAGAATTATCCAACTGGGTTGGGCAGTATTTCGCAAACTACGTAGAGTCTTCTCTTCTCCCCAACCGCATTGCCTGAAAACAAAGGTCTTTGACCAGTGCGTCCTACCTGTTATGACTAACGGTGCCGAAACGTGGACACTTTTGTATTTTGACGGTAGGGCTAGTCTATAACCTAAAAGTCGCGCAGCGGGCTATGGAGCGAGCTACGCTTGGAGTTTCTTTGAAGGATAGAATTCGAAATGAGGTCATTCGACACAGAACCAAAGTTACCGACATATCTCGCAGAATAAGCAATGGGCTGGCCACATCTGTCGAAGGACCGACGGCCGTTGGAGCAGACGAGTCCTAAAGTGGAGACCGAGAGAAGGCAAACGCAAGGTAGGACACCCCCTAGCCAGATGGACTGACAACCTGAAAAAGGTGGCTGGGATTAACGGAAGCGGAAGGTGGAGGATCGGATGAAATGGCGCACATTGGGACAGGCCTATGTCCAGCAGTGAACAGCGGTGGGCTAGTTGATTGATTGATTGATTGATTGATTGTACATCATTACTAGCAGCTTTCAATGATTCTACGCAACTGGGTAACATAGAACATATTATTTCACTAGTAGTACTACCTATATACTTAAGTAATATCAATATACACGCTGATATGTTCAGTTGTATCATCTTAACCACACTTTGTATCGAAGTACACATTAGACTCTAGAGGTGTCTAATGATATTAATGTGTTTTTTCTGACAATTTTATAATTAAACGCTCAATACAACTCACTATTACTTAAATGAATAATATTTATTTCAACACTTTCTATTTTTTCCATTTGTCTAGAGCACAACAATAGAATGTAAAAAACTTGTACCATTTGTCATGAAACCTATAGACAGTGTGTAAAGTAAGTCAAGTTAATTTGTATTAATGGTCACAAATTTTTTTAATAAATGTTTGATGTGTTTATTGATATAACTGTATATTTTCATAAATTAAAAAAAAACTATACATATAAATCCTCAAATTCGGCCATAAAAACCTTCGCTATTATTGTGTCTATTAATAGCAGTAGCATGTTTTTATTTTAGTTCACTGTAAAATGAGTGACAATTTTTTAAAACTTTAAACTGGATTTTCTCAAAACTATGATTTTCGAGATAAATCACTTTTCACTGACACTCCAGAATTGTATGTATAGACACGAAACATCTACTGCTTTATTTTTATGTACAGAAAGATAATAGATTATAATTCCACATGAAATCATATATTTATCATAATATTAGGTCCTTACATATGAAATTGGCGTTTTGTATGGGAGGAACAAAAAGTCGAATATTTTTAAATATAATATATTTAATTAATCAAAGTATGAACCATTGTTTTCTATGCACTTTTGCCGTCTCATAGGTAGTTCATTGATCCCTTTACTAAAAAAACCAGTCGGACGGGAATCAATAAAATCTGTGAAGGCGATTTGGACTGCCCCATCAGAGTTGAATTTTTTCCCTTGCAAGAAGTTGTCCAAATTTCGAAAAAAAATGGTAATCTATTGGAGCAAGGTCCGGGGAGTACGGAGGATGTCTTAGACGTTCCAATTGAAGTTCTTCTAATTTGGTAGCCGTCTGTTGTGCGGTGTGTGGTCTAGCGTTGTCGTGAAGCAGCAGTGGCGTGGAGCGATTGACCAGCCTAGGTTGTTTAGCCGCTAGCTTTTCCATCATTGTTTGCAATTGCTGACAATAGACACCAGCCGTAATAGTCTGGCCAGATTTGAGAAAACTGTAATGAACAATACCGGCACTAGTCCACCAAACGCTCACAAGTAACTTTTTTGGGGTTAATTTTCGCTTGGGGCAGGATTTGGCTGGCTGGCCAGGATCCAACCATTGCGCTGCGCGCTTCCGATTATCGTAAAAAATCCATTTTTCATCACAGGTAATGATTCGGTTTAAAATACCTTCATTATTGTGCCTGTTCAGTAATGTAACCCAGCAGTCGACGCGCGTTTGCCGGTTGCTTCAGTCAATTCGTGAGGTACCCACCTTTCAAGCTTTTTAATCTTCCCAATTTCCTTCAAGTGAATTAACAGTTTTATCACTAACACCGCAGCCTGCAGCTAACTCGGACGTGGTTTGCGATGGATCCGCTTCCACAATAGCCTTCAATACTTCATTATCAACTTGGGTCTCAGGCCGTCCACGGGGCTTGTTCTGCAGGTCGAAATTTCCAGAACGAAAACGTTGGAACCAAAAACGAACTGTGTTTTCTTTTGCATCATGACCACCATAAACATCATTCACCCTTCGAGTCGTTTCCGCAGCACTAGTGCCACGGCGAAACTCGTATTCGTAAATAATGCGATATTTTAAGTTTTCCATTTTGTAAAATGAGTGACGCAAACAGAAAAAAACAAGAAAAAAAAACAAATGAATGACGGTCATCGAAGCACAAATACATGAGTAAATAGCTGGACAAATTTGAATTTGGAATTCCTTACCAAAGAGGAGAAAATCGTGATTAAAATGGCCAGTACGAAAAACGCCAATTTCATACGTAAGGACCTAATATTTTCATTTATCGATTAATATTTTTTTGAATCGAGGTTTTTAACTTTGTCGATATTTTAAATTTTCATGCCATCACTACACTTTCATCTGTCTAAAATACAATAATATGATGGACCAAAGATTCCTTACCAAAGAGGAGAAAATCGTGATTAAAGTGGCCAGTACGAAAAACGCCAATTTCATATGTAAGGACCTAATATTTTCATTTATCGATTAATATTTTTTTGAATCGAGGTTTTTAACTTTGTCGATATTTTAAATTTTCATGCCATCACTACACTTCCATCTGTCTAAAATACAATAATATGATGGACGGGGTATAGGTACTTAAGGACCGAGTCCGCGGAGCGCACGACTCAAAATCTGTCAAAATACAGACGCAGCCGTGCACGCACACATCACCGAGATGCACAGTGGGCTGCAAGACGCTCTTTACCAGTCAAAATAATGGTGAAAATTGTCTTACCAATGATGAAAAAACTATTTTAAGCCTTGTGGTTAGAGTGCATTTTTGAGTAATATGATTTATTGTGACGTATTACGTCTGTCAATTACATTTCGTATCTCTTTTCTTCTTATACATTGATCCCTGTCATATTATGTTACGTGACGTCATTGGCATGTCTTTTGTTTCAGTGTCATACATAGCATGTTAAACTTTAAACAGAGATTATGAGATTTCGAACAAAATAAGGCTGGGGACATACCTACACCTAATTGTTGATATCTGAGGATACTGAAAATACTCTTAAAATTAAAATGCCCACCGCGTAGACAGACCATACTTGCCAGTTACCTCTTCAGAACACACCACTGCCACTGCAGGATCATCTCAATATCCTCGGTATGGATGTTCGCTGCAAACTGAATAACAAAAACTATATCGAGAGTATCATCAAATCAGCCTCGCGTAAACTCGGAGTCCTGAACAGAGTAAGACGTTTTTTCACGCCGGAACAGCGGTCTCTTCTATGCAAGACCCAAATTCGTTCCTGCGTGGAATACTGCTCACATCTCTGGGACGGCTCCGCAAAGCACTTACTAGATGCTCTCGACAGGTTGCAGCGACGTGCGGTCCGCATTATTGGGAATCCTGAGGTCACGAATACCCTCGAGCCTTTGCAGATGCGTAGAGATGTTGCGTCTTTGGCAGTTTTCTACCGTCTCTACCATGGTGAATGTTCTGACGAGCTCTTCCAATTAGTCCCACCCTCTCCTTTCCTACACAGGACGACACGTGCAGGGCTAAGATGCCATTCATTTACGGTGCAGAGTATACCTGCTAGAACCAAGCGTTTCAGTGACTCATTCCTATGTCGCACCATTAAGACCTGGAACTCCCTGCCAGCTCACGTGTTTCCCTCTTCCTACAGTCCCGGGTCCTTTAAGCGGGGCGTGAAAAGGCATCTAATGAGGCCGTCAAGCTGAGTGCCACCACTGTTAACATGGTACATGTTTCCGATGGTGACCCTCTTTCCGAGACTTCGCCTTTAGCTTAACATCAGGCGAGGTGAAGTCAAATTGACGTGTCCTATATAAAAAAAACGGAAGCGGCTCTCTTGCGTATCTGCGATTTTGTGATACATAAGGCTTCTAATCCAGTGCACCAGGTCTACTGGTGGTCGCACTAACTGATACCCGCGACTCGTGCGACTCTAGTGATGCTGCTAAATATGAATCAGTATCTTTAATATAACATAAGCCAACGAAACTTTTTTTATTACTAATATGTACGGAAACAGCTACTTTACAATATACATTATATACTTACCTATACAATCATATAAAATAGACCATGAAGTTAGTATCTAATTATAATTTCATTACAATAGAACCTAAAAATATTGTTTCTACAAAAAATATTTTAACTAGGTATATCCCCAACTTTACAGTTCAAACCCTAAAGCAAGTATGTCAAAATCTGAAACATTATGCTATAAATGTACCAACGAAAGTGTGAAATGGCTAAAATCGGAACTATGGTTGTCACTGTAAAATGCATACTATTTTATTGACGTCCAAATGATTAATGAAGACGGTGGCGCCATTTTTCATTTCATATATTTCTTGGTAGGCCTATTTGTGTATGCATGAACTGTCATCACGCGCCAAAGAGACCTGCTCCTGCTTCGAAGGCCCGTGGGCGACTGACGGGCGATGAGAAAAAATATGGCAGAAAAAAGACACTATTTTACGCGTTTTTCAGTAACTTTCAAGTGATTTTTTAGATTGATTGCTGAATGTATCATCAAATAAGTTTTGTCTTCCCTATCAAGAAGTCTTTGACTTTCAAATGCATACCGGTTCCTTGCTAAAATCACTCATTTTCAATATGAATTTACTCAAAAACTGGAGCCTATTTCACTTAGCCTGTATGGAGAATTTACGTAAAACATATCTAGATTTTAGGGCTTTAAAAGAGGTAGTCCTTGTTTGTAAAAGTACAAAAAACGTACACGATATATTGTATTGGTTTCTTCAGTGTTCATAAAGTGTTTCTTTTTATCAATTTGTGTTGATTTATTGGGTTAAATCTGAAAAATACGAAGGCATGTTTTTGCATTTTTTCTCAATTTTGTGCGTTTGTTGACGTTTACTATATAACAACTATTAGGTTTTAAGAGTTTAATATAAGCATACCATAATTGTTGGTCTTTGATTGTAATATATACAAAGTATCATTGATATCAATCATATCTAAATAGGTTAAATATGAAAAATTGTAACACTCTTTTCGGTGATTTTCACGATCTGGCCCCTTAAATAGTAAATAAAAAATAAAATATAATATTTTTCTTTCTTCTTTCGTTCTTTAAATACTTTTTAATTATGCTCTTCATATAACATATTGCCTAACCTGCTAGGGTTTCACATAGGTACCCGCAGACTTATTAAAATATTTTAAACGAATTTTAATTCTAATAAAGTTAAGCGCAGTCTATCACAATTGCTGTATAAATTTTTTAAGTGTATATGCAACTAGGTGTAATATTTGTTTGGCCCACTAATTTCTTGAAACAAAACAGCACCCTAGGAAATGGAGTGGACGTTTTTTGTTACGTGGTAATCGTCTATTAAGCTTGATTATTTCTTCAAAAACTTTGCTATTAGTTGTATTATTTTAGAAATAGAGTCTATAGATATACTCCCATTTGAAAATAAACTTATTTATAGATATTGAGGCTGGAATTATTTTCTTATATTTGGATACCCCAGCAGCTTTAGAATTCTAATACAATAAAATCAGATATATCTTATTACTATTTTCTTCTCTTGATTTGAAAGCCGCATTATACTTAAATGAATCAACAATTACGAGACAGGCTAACGAATTTCGTAGACGCAAATCGAAAATTCGCAAAGTCACCGTTTCATCAACCGAACGAGATCAGATAGAAAAACGATTTCGGTAGCTGATCACCTATTACTATCTTACCTATTCGTACTGGCATCGTCGTCTCAAATGCTCATCGATATTCAACCGTTTTCGCTATCTTTCGTTGTTGAGCTTTAAACTGTATTGATACTCAATTTCATTTTATTAGAACTCCAAGTACCGTCTCTTGTGAAAGTTAATCAAGAGGGAACGTGTTTTGTTCAATTTGTAGGCCTATTTGACCCTTCATAACGGTCAACAGGGTCTTAATGACATTTTCGTTTTAAAAACGAGCGCTGCCTACTAAATGTTTGACGCAAACACCCGCCCACTGACATTCAAACTAATTGCTGGAAAGATATTTGTAACTGAGAAAACGACGATATTAATACCGCTAAGTTTGGTTAAATGTTCACTGGCTGAGAGGAAAGAGAGGAGGTAGAATATGCTGTAGATATGTATAAAGAAAGGGATGAAGGGTAAATGCGTATAATTATATATTAATAGGAGGTAGGGATAATGGAAGTAGAGTCCTTTTAAACTGTACTTAAAATGTACTTGCAAGTGTTTCTGCTGATGAGGATGGTCGCTATTTCTCCTTGGGGAGAGGATAGGTGTGCTTGTAGAACCAAATTTTGGCAATCAGACAGGCGGTGTCGTTGTTCGCAACCATAATAATACACAAAATGTTAAAGATATTTTTATTTATATTCTCTAAAACTGAATTCAGCTATCGAAAAATTTAGAGAATTGTATTGATATGACCAGATATGTGGTGCATAAACTCATATAACTAAGTGGCAAAGACATATTGAGTCTAATCACACCGCATAGGGCGTATGCAAACTCGTTTTCTTTCGTCAACTGGAAGAATGCTTTCACCTTGCGACGCTCGATCTTATCTGAAATACGAAAATACAATAAGTAAGTATTTTGTGTATTTTTACTTATACATATTTTAGTTTAGATGTGGTTTTGGCTCGTTGTAAATCTACCTTTGCATTATATTCTTCGTTAATGCCCACTCGCTAAAAACTTTGATAATTTATCTCCTTAAAATATTAGCAATATTTTAGAGAAAAAATGTGCACAATGAATTTTTAGAGAAAGAAATTTCGTGCACAATGAAATTTTGTACACAATGAAACTAAAAATTAAAGTGCATTGTAGTAATTTTGACCATGTAGGTTATACAGGTTAAGGTGAACTTGTTTATTTAAAAATAAAAATTAAACTTATAATTGAAAATTGTGAAATTGCACATATTAAAGGTTCTCCTCTCTGAAAAATTGTCAGTGCATATTTTCTTTACATAAGGTATATCGTTCTGCCTAAAACAGTTCACAAATGACGACGAAATCAATGACAGCAATGATATTACATACAAGAAAGAGGCAGATATGTTATTAGACTGCGCCTGGTGAAGACGCGAAAACGTCCCAATTGGGACGTATCGCATTTAGTATATGTCTGGCAAACGCCGAGTTGTCACGTATGTAAGCGCATAATAAAATTGCAATAAAAATGCTACCGTGTATTTTAAAAAATGTACAAATTACGACACTAAAATCAATAAAACACGAAGGACCTTCTATCGCATGTAAGTACATACAATATTACCGATTTTTTGGTGTATTTCATTAAAATTAGTTTAATAATATTTTTAAAATAATGGCGGCAAAGAAAAAGGACAGAAATACTTTTTGATATGAGCACGACAAGGACACAACAAAACTGCTTGCATAGATTATCAGTACAGATGCGACATAGGGTAATTTTCAGTTTACTCCTACTAAAGTAATAATTTTGACCTGCTGTTCAGTTTTATTTGTTATTTAAAATTGAGTAACAAAATTTTTGTTTTATTTATTTGTTGTCCTTTAAATAATTGTAATAACCTAATTTTTTTTCAAGGTTTCCGACTAATGAAGTTCGACTTCAAGAGTGGATTGCAATTGTTAAAGAACAACGAAATGAGTTTGACTGGACACCTTCAAAAAGCAGCAGAATTTGTTGCAATAATTTTAAAGCCACTGAGAGATATACTTCGAAAAAAGGAACATTGCTCAGGAAGAATATAAATAACTGACAAATATACCACTGTTCGGCTTCATTCTGCTCATAAAAATAATCCCGATATAAAAAACTTTCTAAGAGGCAGAAAAGAAATAAATTAAATTCATTTGAAGGCGTTTAATTTTTTATTATAACGTCATTGCGTCACTATGGTTTTATTTTCCAGAAGTTTCTTTATTATCTTTTTTAATTGTTATCATTTTCCGAAGTAAATAATGACGTATTATTTTTTCATCGAATTTCATTTCTTGCCTACCAAAGAAATACCCCTTCTGTTCAACAAAATCATAATATATGCTAAAAAGCCGTACTAGAACGAACGAGACGATTGCAGTCCGAATCATTCCGAATTATAGCTATCTTTTTTACTCACGTGCTTATCCCATCTTTCATACTACTTTAACGCTAATTGTCAACTATTGTGCACTGACACATTGCTGGATCAGATTTGAGGAGTCAGTTACTATGAACGTAACATATCTTGTATAAAATATCATTGAATGACAGTCATTGAATTCTATTTTTACGTCAAATATATTCATCGAAGTAGGTTAAAAATATATTTGATACCCATTTAAGTGATTTAAAGACGGAAATAAATAATTAAGGACGTGACGCTCCAATAAATGTAAATAGAGAATAAAAAAATATATTCCCGCAAGCAATGTATTTTTTACCCAATATGTAAGGGGAACGCTCCCGAAGCCGAAGACCCATAACATAGTATTCCAGATATTATTATACCTGGAATACCACCAAGTATACCCGGTATAGTTTACCTGAAATACTACTATGACTTCGAGAGCGTTTCCTTTACAGCCAGTATATAAGATTGCTTGCTCTGACTGATTCACCAAAAAAGTCTTAATTGTAGAACGGCTCGAATAATGTTGTAGCATGCAATATAAAACACTTCATGGTAAGCATTTACTGAGGAAGAATTTTTGGAAATTTCACCCCTAAGGGGATAATTTTTCCGTGAAAAGTCGAGACGGGGCGTACCTTCATAAATAACGACCTGCGTCAACACGGAATCGCGTGACTTAGATGTGGGCACACAAAATCCGAGTAAATAAAAGTCAGGTGAAAACCCATGAATTACACATGGTGGCAATAAAAACATACTGCCAATACCAGGACCAGGAGCTTGCACATTGTGGCACATAAATGTTAGAGATTATTAATGAGGGCAAACTTCAAATACTGAATAATTTATTAATACCCTAAGAATGTTATTAATAACATTGCACCTGTAACTGGTTTAACCTGAAACTGCACTCTATACATTCACTTACAATTATAATAAGTGGTTTGATGGACATCACTTCATCTTAGACGTGGAATGTTTTATGAACATTCCGTTCCTATCTGAATACCCTCTATGACACGGCGGCGGCGGCGCGCTGAAAAGCCCCATTCCGGGGGCGAGTCGGGTACACCGTTGTCCCCCTCCCGAGGAGGGCCAGACCGTAAGGGATGGCCCTGGGTCAGCCGGGGTGCGAGGGATATGTCGATGAAAACCTCACCTCCGGCCTAGCACCGCAACCCACAGTCGGCGTGCGGTTTTAGTCGGTTCGAGTCCGACATAACCTCCCCTTCCGGCTCCGGCAGGGGGGGTATCCGAGGGGATTACCGCACGGAACAAAAAAATACCCTCTATGAATGGACTAGCCCTGAAATATTTTAAGAAGACTTCCGCTTGCTTGTGCGTTCTGTCAAATCATAATACTTGGATGAAAGGACGTCATTCATCCGATCCGAAGTGATATTAAAAAAAATGCTCCTCGTACCTAAAGGAAAGGAGTGGACAGCATCGTGTAACATTATTCTTATAGCTGCAACCTGCGTGGATGTTATACTTGAGTAGTAACAAGAGATTATCACTAGCGCTGTGTACTTCAAAGCGCGATTTAACAGGTACATGATTGTTGCTCTGGCGAACTGAAACAGAACTTTACACTTCATCTGATGCGGTTTGACCTAGTTATATTAATTTAGTAGGTGTACTAATTAGAGAATTACAAGGTACAATACTTACAGGGTTACCAGTAGTTCCTACTTGAATTATCATCACCATAATTTTAAGTAACATTGTAGTAGATAAACCAGCTGTCAACAGTATTGTTGACATCTGCAAACCACGATCATTTAGTTAGTATTCATCAGTTAGAGCTAAAGCTGCGAGATTGTTTGCAAAGAAATTTCAAATTCAGATAAAAAAGTCAAGTCAAGTTCATTAAATGAAACTGTAATTTATAATGATTTACAAAAGACGAGTGAAAAACATCTCACAAATTATTTAATTGGAAGAGATTACTGTAAATTATTTGGTGCCTATATCTCTTTACTAGACCTATGTAAATAACTGTAACTTTTGAACAATCAAAATTTTTGAAAAACTTACTGGCAAACTCATGGCAGAGTTAAGTTGGTCGGCACACTTATGCAGTAAATCATAGACCTGGTGTAAAGAAGTAACATCAAGGCGTGTATTATTCGACAGGGCTTCTACTTTATTCTCCTCCCTTCTATGATTACCAGTTCTTCCTTCGACATTAAACATCTTGGAAACGTGAGCTTTTAATACGCGAAGTCTCAAATTAATGGTTCTCATTAGCATAAAAAACATTATCAGTTCATAGTCATGGGCCAGCATAATTACGTAAGAAGGCCAGACAGTACCATCCAAGAAGACATAGAGGAAAATGTATAGTAAAATATATTCAATCACACTATATAGTAAGCTGCCTAGTACCCAAAAGAAGCAGACATAACCGGAGTCAATGATCTTTAAATCTTTGCTTAGGTTTAACTTTTCATCGAATTCATTGAGATCACGGAAGACGGTAGTCAATTTTCCTTTGCTTGAAACCAATGACGCAATCACAATTACGAAATATTCGAAACATAATGAGTATTTGAAGACACTGTGAGATACGTTAAGTGTTTCGGCATTGTACATATTTATGAATACATACAATGCAATAGTAATGCTGTAAATATAACTGATGATTAAAATTGGCATTTTGCTTTGAAGCAAATAATATCTATTAACTCCAACAAGCAACACCGCATATATTTGAGCTTTCACACAATTTATAGCACTTATATTGTTATTGATTTCGTTTGGTTGTTTTGTGCCGACAGGTATAATTTTGGCGGATCGTTTCACCATTCCTACAGGAACCCATTTAGGGGTACCATTGATATTTGTATTGTAAAAATTGTTGTACATCCTGTCTGTGTTAAAGTTTTAAGGCAAATGACAACTTAATATTACCGTCGTGACGTGAATGGTTCAATTTCTAAACTGAACTGATGGTTTGGACTGATAAAAAATACGTTAAAACTGATTGATATAGATACTTTAATAAATTTGTTAGAATGATTAGGTGCTGTTAGTGTCTAATATTTTTGATTGATAGTAAATTGGGAAACGTATAATGGAATATGGAGAACTTTATGATTTTTAGGGGTCCGTACCTTAAGAGGAAAAAACGGAACCCCTATGGGATTACTTCGTTGTCCGTTTGTCTGTCTGTCTGTCTGACCGCCTGTCTGTCCAGAACTTTTTCTTAAAAATGCGTGGAGGTGTAAAGATGAAATTTATACCACACTAGCTTTTGCCCGCGGCTCCGCCCGCTTGGACGTCGGTTCTCGGCAATTATTCGAATTTTTCTCACCTTTTACACCATCCCTAGACCCCTAGACCACCACGAACATTTCAAGACCGAGATAAGATAAATCCGTTCAGCCATTCTCGAGTTTTAGCGAGACTAACGAACAGCAATTGATTTTTATATTTATACCACATAATCAGGTCTATAATTTCATGAAGCTGTGCAAAACTCAAACTTCTAAGTCAACGCAATAAAAATATATTGTGGTTAATGTAGCTGTAGTTACGGAGCCCTCGATGCGCGAGTCCGATTCAAACTTAACCAACTTTTTGATATTTTTAAGAATTTTGGAAAAGTTTTAGAACGAGAGCCAAATAGTATATTTCCGTTTTATTTCAAAAATAGTTTTAGTATGTTTTAACATTTTACCTAATAATGCTTCAATGTTGGGCCATATATCATAAGTAGGTATCAAATAGACCAAGATTAATGGACCTATTTACAGCCAGAACTCCCACAAAGAAAATGGCAACCTTGACACCTGTGACGTCACAATGGACGAGATTGATCGCCTTGAGGCCACCAAAGATCTTAAAGAGGTTATATGTTACGCGGCTTTGTTGAGGCTTACAAAGGGATTGAGGATTATGTTCCGTAAGGTGCTGGGACAAAACTATGTTACGACTTGTCCAGTTACCTTAATGTGTTATTACTTGGTGGTTGTTCATTTGGTAGGTACTATGGTGACGTAATCTATAATATAAAAATGAATCGCTAAATGTGTTGGTAAGCGCATAACTCAACAACGCCTGGACCAATTTGGACAATTTTTTTTTTTAAATGTTCGTTGAAGTTCAAGGATGATTTTTACGGCGAGAAAAATCTAATAATTGCCGGGAACCGACATCCACGCAGGTGGAGCCGCGGGCAAAAGCTAGTTGTCTTTAAAAAAATGTTATTTATAATTTTCTTCTAATATTAAGAGAGTAGGTTAATATTGAGAGTTCTAACTCACTTCGTTCGTTGAACTCTCAATATTACAAATGATCCAGAACTCTCAATGCCTTATTGCGATTGAGAGTTTTAACTCACTTCGTTCGTTGAACTCTCAATATTACAAATGATCCAGAACTCTCAATGCGTTATTGCGATTGAGAGTTTTAACTCACTTCGTTCGTTGAACTCTCAATATTACAAATGATCCAGAACTCTCAATGCGTTATTGCGATTGAGAGTTTTAACTCACTTCGTTCGTCGAACTCTCAATATTACTAATGATCCCAATGCGTTATTGCGATTCAGAGTTTTAACTCACTTTGTTCAGTATCGTTAATATAATATAACCCAAGCTATTTAAAAAAATATTTTCAATGTACAGACACAGTATACTATAGCCCATAAAACGTTGAACGGAAAGCATTTAGCGTTGAACGTAAACCCATAAAGCGTTGAACGGAAAGCATTTAGCGTTGAACGACTTCGTTCGTGAGTGAGTGAATACCCAATAACACAATAAATTATTATAAAAGTTCGTTGTTTCATGGAACTCTTTTATTATTTAAACTTTATTCAATTATCAAAGTTATCAAAGCATTTTCAAGAAAGTTAACGCCAAGGTTATCATGACGATGAAAAGTGGAGATCGAGTGCTGATAATAGTAGTGGAAAAGCGATTATGTGGACTCCATATTGTAAAAATTATAAATCAGGAAAATTTTAGCGCTATATTAATACCCAGTCATAAAAAAAAAAATAGATTCCCTAGAATCTGTTATGAAGGACTAACGTTATGGGCTCGAATAATTAGAATCGATAATAATTTAATAGATTTATCAGAAGACATTTAAGTAATCACTATGATATTATAAAAGTTAATGTATCTTACGATTATATCATTATTAAACTAGCCGATGACCGATATCAACTCATAACAAGATACATCATGAAATTTGTAAAACAGCCATGTTCATTACAATTAGATGAAATCTGTGCAAACTCTGTAAGAACGATTTCTCGTCATGGAAATCTTTTACCGAATACAATTCGCTGTATAATTTCAGGACCTTCTAATTGTGGTAAAACGAATTTAATGATAGGTCTCCTTTTGCATCAAAATGGATTAAGGTTTCGAAATGTGTACTTGTACTCCAAAACTCTTTATCAACCGAAGTATATATTTTTGCAAAATGTGTTTGAAAAAGTACCTCAAGTGTATTTTAGGAAATATCATGATAATGATGAAGTTCTCAGCCCCCAAGAAGCTAAAACAAATTCTATTATAATATTTGATGACGTTTCTTGCGAAAACCAGAATAATATTCGAGATTACTTTGCAATGGGCAGGCATAAAGATATTGATAGTTTTTATCTGAATCAAACCTACAGCAAGATCCCTAAGCAATTAATACGAGACAATGCTAATTTTATAATTCTGTTCAAGCAAGATATTATCAATTTGCGTCATGTCTATGATGAACATGTTAATACAGATATGAGTTGGCTTCAATTTCAAGATATGTGTACAAAGGTATGGAATAAACCTTTCAATTATATAGTTATAAATAAAGACTGTGAAAAAAATGAGGGACGTTATAGAATGAAATTTGACACATTTATAATCTTAGATTAATATACAACATAAATACAAACACTTCCTTAAATAAATTCATTAAACCTTTTAACGCGACTTAAGAAAGTTCTAACATGAATAAAGAACAAGAACTGAAAAAACAAATAATTAAATCAGCTGAATCGGTGAGAAAGAAAATTAAAATGATGCGAGACAATGAATCTACTAATAATATGTTCATGGAATCTGTTTTAAAACCTATAATCGAACCTTTAAATATAATTACAAATAAAAATTCCAAATTAAACGAAAATTATGAAACTCCAAAACAGATTAAACAAATAAAAAAACGAAAATATGATGATATATCTATAGACACCGTCAACAAACTAAAACTAAGTCCTAATGATTCACACGCTGTTTTAAATAATGATTACCCGGAAGAAAATGATAGTAATGTTAGTAGTGAATCTAGTAAAAATGATATACCTGATAATATAAGCACAACATCTTTTGAAACACCGGTTAATGAAAGTCCTCATACTTCGTGGTCAGCACCCATAGTCTCCAATGAAAATATACCTTTTGGTGTAAGAAGTGAAAGAGGAAATCTTTTTATGGGGTCTTCTGAGATAACTATTTCTAAAGACAGTATCATTGTAGCTGGACGTCTATATAGCAAAACAGTGGGTTTAATGGAATTACTGATGAAGAAAACACCTGATACAACACTAGTAACTGAAGGCGATACAATAAATTATAAAACTATGTTGATAGATACAAACGCTCATAGGCGAGATTTTGATCCTTCTAAACCTATCAAAAGTAATAAAGGTTTAAAATATACTCAAATAATAAAACCACTCTTTAATAAAAATGATGAAAGTTCAAGGATTGAAAATTTAAATGTTCATGGAGCAGGTATGCCTTTTCTAGTAAAAAAGCTAAAAAAAAATACTGATTATATATACTGGGATGATCCGAATGAACTAGTTGAACGGTTAAAGATATTATGGGCATCACGAGACGCAGGTAATACTGGAGTAAATAACGAAATTATTTCAATTATTGAAGAGTTACGAGAGAGTGGTATTTTTTTTTATTTTTTTTTTTTTATACCACTTAGGTGGCAGACAAGCACACGGCCCACCTGATGGAAAGTGGTTACCGTGGCCTATGGACGTATGCAACACCAGGGGCGTTACACTCGCGCTGCCTACCCTGAAGAAACCTTCTAATGCCCCTCTTGAAGAACCCCATATTGTAGTCGCTTGGGAAAACCGTGGCAGGGAGTTCATTCCACAGCTTGAGCGTACGTGGGATGAAGTTCCTTTCATACCGCACGGTGCGTACCGTATTCGGATGCAATGTGTGGGGATGAATTCCCTGTCTATGGCGAGCGGTGCGATGATAGAATGTAGCTGTGGGCATCATGTCAAATAATTCATCTGAGCACAAACCATTATATAGGCGGTAGAAAACACACAGTGAGGCAAAGTCCCTCCTGAGGCTGAGAGGTTCCACATCGCCTGCGAGTATGGGACTGTCGACGAGCCTCAACGCACGTCTTTGCACCGAGTCGAAAGGGTTAAGCTGGCGTGCGGGCGCCCCGGCAAAAAGATGACAGCAGTACTCCATGTGGGGTCGAACCTGTGCCTTATAAAGAACGAGTCGCTGCCCCGCAGTGAAGTACTGCTTCGCCCTGTTAAGAACTCCAAGTTTCTTTGATGCCAGCCTAACCTTGTCCTCTAAATGACTGCGGTACTGGACGTCACTTGAAATGTCGACGCCTAGGATCCCGATACTCGGGGCAATGGTAAGCCGTGTGCCCAGGAATTGCGGCGCTACAATAAATGGGGTTTTCTTAGCGGTGAATACACATACTTGTGTCTTGGTGGGGTTGAACTGGACCAGGTTTAGTCGACCCCAATCGGATACTCCCGAGAGAGTAGTCTCGATTTCTGACACAAGTTGTTCGCGACTCCCCTCCACCTCGGACTGGGGGATGTTTGCACGGCCCGTGTAACATGCGTCTCCAGTACTGTCGTCCGCATAGCAATGAATGGAGTCGTCCGACAGCATGTCATTGATATGCAGCAGAAACAGGGTTGGAGACAACACGGAACCTTGTGGGACACCTGCGTTTATGTCCATGCGGTCCGAGCGACTGCCGTCCACGACGGCTTGGATGCTTCTGTTGGACAAAAAGCTGGAAATCCAATTACACAGCCCCTCAGGGAGTCCATAAGATGGTAACTTCGCAAGAAGACCTCTGTGCCATACCCGATCGAAGGCCTTCGCTATATCTAGGCTGACCGCTAGTGCCTCACCTTGGCTCTCGATGGCTTGCGCCCAACGGTTTGTGAGATACACAAGAAGGTCACCGGTCGAGCGACGCTGGCGGAAGCCGTACTGTCGGTCGCTCAGTAGATCGTTACCTTCAAGGTATCCCAGGAGCTGTGTATTAATAACACGCTCCATAACCTTCGAGAGAAGGGAGGTGATAGCGATGGGCCTGTAGTTGGACGGGTCTGTCCTGTCGCCTTTCTTAGGCACAGGATGCACATATGCGGTCTTCCACGAAGCCGGAACTCGTCCAGCGGAGAATGAGAGCGCGAAGAGTCGTGTAAGAACAGGGCACAACTCTGGAGCACAGTGCTTAAGCACCATTGCCGGTATGCCGTCCGGCCCACTCGACTTTCGAACATCTAGGGACTTAAGTTCTCGCCGAACCCTCCGCTGGGTGATTTTTACTTCACCCATTGAAGTTCCACACCAGGGTATACTAGGTGGTTCGGCATTCCCATCGTTCATAGTCGAGTTTGACGCAAAGAGGTTACCTAAAAGATCGGCTTTTTCCTTGGCGCCATGGGCCAGACTACCGTCGGGTTTTAATAGCGGCGGAAGACAGGAATGGACGAAGTTTCCCTCGGCAACAACCGTGAAGCAGCCAGCGTTCTATAGGAGATAATAATAAATAATGTTTCACTCATGTAAATTTACTAGTCCTATTTCATACTTACTACAGAACGGTTCCTTTAGAAATGAATATTGATAAATTCGGTCATCACATTCACAAACGTTTGCGTAGAACCGAAATATACTTTGATCCACATGAAGCATTGGTGAAATCAGAAAACGGAGACTTTGATTTGCACTTAGTTAGATTAAGAGGTGTGAAATTCCCTACATCACCAGATGATGTTGTTAATAAAGAGTACGTTGATAAATTATTAGATTCTAACCACAACATTGTAAAAAAAGTACTATTGAAGTCAGAAAATGGTGATTTTAATTTAAACTCAGCAAGATTGAAGGGTATTAATTACCCTACAGACGCAGATGATGCAGTGAATAAAGAATACGTTGATACTCTGACGAGTGAATTCAGTAAAAATATTTTATCTACCATAAAGGAATATTTAGATCAATATTATACAAAAACAGAAGTTAATAATATAATTTCGTTAAAACTTGTGGAGAAACAATGAGTAAACAACAGGTTGTTGATGAACTTCATAGAGCAGCAAGAAGAAATTTTTCACGTCGACGTGTAATATTAAAAGATGTAGATGATTTATGGCAAGCGGATTTGATTGATATGCAAAGTCATGCAAAAGATAATAATAGTTTTAAATACATTTTTGTTATTATAGACACTTTCTCAAAGTATGTTTGGACAATACCAGTTAAAACCAAATGTAAATCTGAAATAACGAAGGCTTTTCACAGTTTACTAGTAAAATCAGGTCGATCTCCTAGGAATTTGCAAACTGATTTAGGTAAAGAATTTTATAACAACGAATTCCATAAATTAATGAGTTCGTCGCAAATAAATCATTACTCTACACATTCGGTTAAAAAAGCGTCTATTGTAGAAAGAGTGATTAGAACTCTCAAAAGCAAACTGTACAAATATTTTAGTTTTATCGGTAATTATAAATGGTTTGGTCAACCTTTGTATAATATAGTTCATGATTACAATAATACTGTACATCGAATCACAAAATACAAACCGAAAGACGTTAGTTCCAAAAATAAAATAAACGTTTTAATTAACATTACAGAGTCTTATAAAAAGCAACCTCTAGTAAAAAAACATAAATTTAATACAGGTGATCACGTTCGAATTAGCAAATATAAAGGCCAGTTTCAAAAAGGATACACTCCTAATTGGTCAACTGAAATATTCAAAGTTGTTAAAATAAATGAGACCAATCCGATTACTTATGAAATAGAAGATCAACGAAAGCAACCAATTTTGGGTTCCTTTTATGAACAAGAACTGCAGAAAACAAAACATTCGGATATATACTTAATTGAGAAAGTATTAAAGAGAAAAGGTAATAAACTATTAGTTAAATGGTTAGGTTTTAGTGAAAATGAAAATAGTTGGATAAACAAAAATGAGGTTGTGTGATTACAGTATATATGTTTTGTATTTTCATAATATCACTCATTATACAGAAAGAAATGCATGGAGGAGGACTAGTAAATAGTATAATAAATAATTTGCCTTTTGAAGCACATTTACCTGGTTACAACTATTGTGGTCCAGGAACGAAACTACGTGAACGATTATTACGAGGTGACAAAGGAGTAAATGCTCTAGATGAAGCCTGTAAACATCACGATATAGCGTATTCAAATTATTCTGATTTAAATAAACGTCACAAAGCAGATCAACGTTTGCTTACTATGGCGAAGCGTCGTTTGAAATCTAAAACGGCGAGTAAGGGTGAAAAAATGGCCTCTTGGTTAGTTAGTAAAGTAATGAAAGCTAAACTAAAGTCAGGAGCTGGTATTAAAACGTTTAAAACACTTGTTTCTAAAATTCGATCAAAAATAAAAAAGACTAAGTCCAAAAATAATAAATCAACAATAAAACAAGCGTATTTAGCTGCAAAGAATTTGTTTTCTTGCAATGGTAAAATTCAGATTCCTCGGGTTATTCCTCTACCAAAAACTGGAGGTATTTTGCCGTTAATTCCTATATTCGCGGGGTTGTCCGCCTTAGGGGCGCTAGCTGGAGGTGCAGCAGGTATTGCAAAGACGGTTAATGAGTATAAGACAGCTCAACAAGGATTACGTGAATCTGAACGACACAACAAAACCATTGAATCTATTGCATTAGGTAGAGGTTTATATGTTAAACCGTATAAAAAGGGTAATGGTTTATTTATATTACCGTCAAAAAACTAGCTTTAAACCTACCTAATCGTGCTTTAACCAACATTGATATACTGAACAATGCGAGGAATATTCCATATTTTCGAGGAGTTTTTATGAGAGATGAACTACCGAGATACGCGAAACGCATTGAATGCGGTATTATTAATTTAGATAATTCTATTAATGATGGTACACATTGGGTAGCATATATAAAAGTAAATAATTATTGTGAATATTTCGATAGTTTTGGGGATTTGAAACCCCCTTTAGAATTAATACGTTATCTAAAGACGAGAGATATTTTTTATAATTATAATAGATATCAACAATTTAATTCAATAAACTGTGGTCATTTATGTTTAGAATACTTGAATTGTTTCTGGAATAAATACTATATATGATATTGCATTGTTTAAGTTGTATCATTTGCACAATGTCTTTTACCTTGTCTATAACTGGTAATACATCTATGTTATCCACGTATTATTCTCCTGCGCTACAACTTGAAGGAGAATATGAGTGTGCACTTATTTATTTCTCTACCTTTAATTCAATTCCAAATATTGATAATCGGAATAATAAGTTTTATTATGGGCAAAATGAAATTATTGAATTACCCGAGGGTGCTTATGAACTTCAAGATATAAATGATTATATAAAAAGTAACATTAAAGATGTATCATTTAAATTGGATTGCAACAATAATACGTTGAAAACATCTGTCTTTTGCACAAAAGATATTCATTTTGAAAATAGTAATTCGCTGGGGGGATTATTAGGGTTTGGTGAACAGATTTTGGAAGCCAATATAAAACACGTATCTCAACTTCCAGTAAACATTTTAGCAACAACCGTGGTCAGAATCGAATGTGACATAGTCACAGGATCGTTTATCAACGGCAAACCTTGCCATATTATTCACGAATTTGCTCCAAATGTACCACCTGGTTATCGGATCGTAGAAGTTCCGAAGAACATAATTTACTTTCCTATCAATCAAAATGCTCTCAATAGTGTTCACATTCGTTTATTGGATATAAACAATAATTTAGTAAATTTACGAGGTGAGGAAGTACAGCTGTATTTACATCTTAGAAAAAAATGATACTCTTCGATAAAATAAATAAATATGTAACTCCCCAAACTAAAATTGGTAGTTTATATCGAGCTGTCTCCAAGAGAACATTTAAAAACAAACGAAAATTATCTCTAGAAAATAAAAAATTTCTACAATTTATTGGATTACTAAAATGAGCATGTTAGATATATTATCATTACCTACGAACGACAACACTATAGATGGAGTTGAATTTCATTCATATAAACCATACGTAACTACCTTTAATAGGAATGATGAGATTCGTATACCGATTAATCAACAAGATTTATACGTACTCCCATCAGCGAGTACCTTATATTTAGAAGGAACTGTGATTGTAAAGAAAGGGGACGGAAGCAGAGCCACATCCGTTCATTTTACAAATAACTTCTTACTTTACTTCTTTCAAGATATGCGATATGAACTGAATGGAATAGAAATCGATAAAGTTAAAAATGCTGGGATCACTACAACAATGAAATCATTATTAAGTATGAATGAAAGTGATGCGAAAATATCTAAGGCTTGGGGTTGGGATATCGATGGTGTTAAAAATGTAGATGAAGGACATTTTTCAGCCTCTATTCCTCTCAATACTATTTTTGGATTTGCTGAAGACTATAAAAAGGTTATAATAAACTGCAAACACGAATTAATCTTGTTACGAAGTAATACTAATCTCAACTCTTTAAAACTAAGTACAGGCGAAATTGTAGAAGATATAATAATTAAACAAATTATATGGCGTGTACCGCATGTAAAAGTTTCTGATAAAGCAAAGCTTCATTTCCTTAAAGTTTTAGATAAAGATAGATCTTTACAATTAGCGTTTAGAAATTGGGATCTATATGAATATCCTCTGTTACCTAAAACTACAAAACACACGTGGTCTGTTAAAACTTCATCCCAAATTGAAAAGCCTAGATATGTAATTATAGGTTTACAAACAAATAGAAAAAATAATTCAAGTGCAGACATGTCTCGCTTTGATCACTGCAATTTACGCGAGGTCAAAGTTTATCTCAATTCTACATATTATCCTTATGAAAATTTAAACGCAAACTTTTCTAATAACAATATAGCTATAATATATGAGCAATACGTTAAATTTCAACAGTCTTACTATGGAAGTCGAGCAGAACCGTTAATGTCTCCAAAAGAATTTAAGGATATCGCTCCCCTATTTGTTATTGATTGCTGTAGACAGGTAGATAACTTAAAAACAGGTCCTGTTGTTGATGTACGTGTTGAAATTGAAAGTGAGCAAGAAATACCTGATCAGACTTCAGGATACTGCCTTATTCTCAACGACTGTATCGTGGAATATAAACCACTAAGCAATATTGTTAAGAAAATATCATGAATACAAATATCATTATTGTTGATTTACAAGGATTTAAAGCTCAAAATAACAATTTTATCATTAAGGAGTTGGCTTTAGCTACAGAGTATTATACTCAAACTTTTCTAATTAAACCACCATATTCATTTAATTATTTATCACAAGAAGAAAAAAAGCAAACGAGATGGTTAGAACGTAATCGAGGGTTATATTGGAGTGAAGGCTACATAGACCATAGAGAATTTAAACGTATCATTATACCTTATTTAGAAAATAAAACTATAATTGTGAAAGGTTTAGAAAAAATGAAATGGGTTAAGGAATTATGTTCAAATAGTACCCCAGTTAATATAGAAGATAAGGGATCCTGTAATTTACAGTCCTTGATTAAAATGTATAGCAAAAATAAGAATTTTAACTGTATCAATCACAAGAAGCATTGTGCTTTAGCAAATGTTATTTGTA
Source organism: Eilema sororculum (assembly GCA_914829495.1). Lineage (NCBI taxonomy): Eukaryota > Metazoa > Arthropoda > Insecta > Lepidoptera > Erebidae > Eilema > Eilema sororculum. The sequence goes on along the minus strand of OU618545.1, from coordinate 17,428,650 downwards.
TAAAAAAATGGTATGTGGATAATCATGTAAATTTTTCTGATATATATTTTAATAAAACAAAGTTTAAATCTTACATTGATTTTTATTTTTCAATAACACCTCTAATATACATTATCACATAATACTTGGTATGACATATTTTTACACAATAATAGACTACATTTAGTAAATAATTTTAAAATATATTTATCAAATATTAATTTCAATACAAATGTCATACAAATATTTACAAACTTACACTACACCTATATTATACATTTATAATCTAGTTAGGAAGATTTCAAAACAAGAACTATTATTAATAAATATTAGGGAAAGAATAGCCGCATAATTTTTTTGATATATTATGTATTAATTTTTCGGTTTGATCTGAAATTTCGTCAACCGGATCTTTTACAATGTATTGTGCCTTTATTATCTCCTCGTTATAATCTTCACTCTCACTTGATCCCCTCAGCTCCTTAATCACAATTTTGATCAAACGCCGTCCTTTAGTCGGTTCACTGTTTATGACGTATGAAGGTTGAGCATGACTATGTTTCTTTAAGATTTTACTCACTATTTTTGATTTTGAGTTACGCGTAGATTTTTTTCTTCCGACATCCTTTTTAGGTTTTCGACATGCATTTTGAGCTGCGACCCATAATCGTTCATTTTCTTCCTCAAATGCATATGGATCTTGCGCATTTGGAAGCGATTCTGGTGAATACAATCCACTTTGCACATCGTTTCTTTCTTCAGTTTCTTCCGTGGTTTCTACCGCAAATAAATTTACGTTTGGGATCTGAAACAATAAATAGATTTTCATTAGTACATGTTACATTTTATCTAACACAATATTGTATAAGTTTATCAAATAAATATCTTACCATGTTGTATGTCGATGTGTAAACTAATTGATAAATTTAAAGTAGCACGTATTATGTACTAGTGAACCACTTCGTGAGTGATAAATGCAGAATGAAGTAATGAATTTAGTAAATTAATAACGCTATTATATAGCAACTGTGTCTGAAATTTGATACTATTTCATCAGTTATGCACACCATTGTTCATATTGCTTTAAACAACAAAATACGTTAAACAAGTAGGAACATGAAAATCGCATCTTGTTGAAACACGCATTTTGAATAGCTAAACAAAAAAATCTAAGAAAGGTTCCTAATGTAACTGTTATAGAACAGGTTAGGACATGAAAATGATGACAAGCCTGATTCAGTTTCAGTTTTCATTTTAATAATATGTGTGTCGCAAATTTTCAAATCCTATCATGTTGAAACACGTATTTATATTAGCTAAGCATCATGAATAGCTAAGCAAAAAATTTCTATGAAGGGTTATCGTCTCTACTGCATCGGTTATAGAACAGGTTGAGACATGAAAATTTTAACTAGTCTGATTTCAGTTTCAGTTTACCCTTTACTTATGTGTCTCGCCAAGCTTCTCAATTATGTCAATAGTTTAGGATGTTAATTCAAACGAAACGAAATTATGATTACATATGTATTTATTTGTAAAATAAGAGAAAAGACAAACATTTTTAAAAGATAAAAACTTAAACATAGATACAGCGCAATATCGTACTTATCCTATTTATATCAATGCAAATATATTAACAAGATAATAGAAAACTTAAACATGCACAACCATCATAAATTTCAATTAAACACTATCAACCTAAAATTGAGCAATTGCCCCAAGAAAGAGTGTGAATGTTGTCCTTTAATATATAACGCTTATCGTCATTGGATGATAATACAACTTTGTTGACACTATGTGTTACTAACTCGTGTTTCAAAGATTTAAATAATAAATTTTGTTTACGAGTTATTTCATTATTGGTTAGCGTTTCTTTATAATCTGATTTTTGTAAGTCTCTCACAACGCATTTCTTAACACCTTTAGCTTTTTTCAAAGTACATTGCTCAGATTGTATACAATATAATTTGGGACGTAGGCCAATGAATTCCCTTATTATTTTACCTCCCATTTCGTCTTTGAATAGACCTGGCACCTTTTTATTCAAAATTGGCAAACTATAGGGATTACTTGTACTATAATTACTAGTATCAAAATAACTTAGAAAGTAGTTTTTGATATCATTGTAAAAGTCGTTAGTTTCAATTTTATAAATAAAGCTGTCTGTATCCGTATAGCATAATTTGATAAGTTCTCTGTAATGTGGACGCATAATAGAGTAGTGAAAATCGTACATATGTTTTTTTGATAGTTCTAACACAGAGAAACCTATATATATGGGTTTATCCAAAACAATTTTTTCGAGTTTCATTTGAATAGCAACTAAGTTCTCAGAAAATATAGAGGCACTATGAAAGTTAGGTCTAGCAATCAAGGTATCGGCACTTAATCTCTTTTTCGTTTTATTATCACTATCGCTCCACTGATTCAATAAGTGAACTTTTACTCGATTTTCACTGTTTTCTAGCGTTTTACCAAATATACTGTTATTAAGCAATTTAAAAAAATCTTGCTCAAATTCGGTCTTTGCTTTTTGTCTAAGCTCGGTATTAAGGTCTATATATTTTTTTAAGAAAGCCTTCTGTTTAAAAGTTATAACGCGATGCACTTTGTTTAGTATTAAACCATGCTTAATACAATTTTTCAAATGTACATAATGTATTACGTATTTATATTTATCATATAAAGTTGTGACAAGTTTAGATGTCTTGCCTCCAGGAGGCACACCTTTCTCGGGACAAAATGGCAAGTCATTATGAAGATGGTGTAAATATTTAGGATAAAGTAAATCTACTTCTAATATGAACCCATAATCTGCATCATCTTTTATATTCGTGATGTCCAGATTTTCTATCTCATTTTTATCAAGAAACCTAAAGTTTGATAAAGGTAAAGGTTGACACATGGCATATCCATATAAATTGTTGCAATCTAAGTATACAATAAATATATCATCTTGTTGAGGGTCATAACCTTCCATATATTTGTTATTACTTTTTACATAACGATGAGAACTCATACAAAGACCTCCTCTTATACCCTCTTGTATTAGTCTTATTATCGCTAAATCATCAATAAGTTCTAACGTAATTCCCGTTTTGAGGAGCATCGCGTCCCATGATAAGCTAGGAGCGGTAACGTAAAAAGCGGGATCAAGTTGATAATATCGCTTAGAAGTATTTCTAAAGTTTTCAAAAACGTCCGTCAACAAAAGTACGTCAGTTTTAAGGTAAAGATCTGTATAGTCACCTAGATTTTTTATTTTAAATTCAGACCACACTAATTTAGCATGCTGGTAATCTGCTAATGAAATTTTCTGATTATTTAATGAATTATAAAAATAACACTCTTCAGGCAGGACCGTCTCCTTATAGCGGTTTATGTTGTTCATATAATCATAAGGATATACACCTTTTCGCGTAAGTAATTTGAATTGCTTTGGGCATGGGAAATTGTTTTTTAAATGGAGAAACTGATGTGGTTTCATACTTTTTACTAATTTGTCTAAACTAGTAGATAGAAATTTAAAGGAGTCCACAAACCGGAGCTGTACGCATTCATTTCTAGACACTTGTATAAACTTTGTAAAAGAAATATATAACTCTTTATTTTTAGCTATGATTTTGAGTGAACCGCGAGCTTCTCCTAATTTTTTAATAAAAAGATGGCAATCATAACCTGAAAGGTTATGGAAGAAAATTGGTATAAATTTTGGTAGTTTATACATTAAATTACAATAGTTATGTGCGGCTCCCCGATATCGGCCAGTTAAATGACAGTGATCTCTAACTCTGTCTGTGATTAGTAAATTTTGACAAATATGACAACGAGTGCTTTCATTAAACTTAACAGAATCTTCGTTGTTGAATATAAGTGGTACACTATTCGACAGATGGTTGTTAATCAATTGAACATCGCGGTAAATATTATCAATAAATTTATCTACACAATCCATCCCACGGTATGATACTAAACGATTTCTACTTTTATCAAACGAACAAACTATATAATAAGCGAATGCTATAGGAATATGTACCTGACAAACTGAGGTACTCGCAAGAGAGGGATTCTGGTTGCACCCCTGCACTGGAACCAACATGGCTTCAAAATCTGCGTAAATTACATAAGGCACATCTTGTTTCCTTTCATAGTTTTTAAACTCTATCACTGAACCTTTTTGCGGGAGCTGAGTCAATACACCAGCACAGACATGGGAATCAATTTCCATGCTTGATCTAAAAAATAGCAAACACTCATCACAAAAAAATAATTTCCCATTATGATTTGTTATTTGTTTTCTTACCAAACGAGATAAATCTTTGATAAGACAATAATGCGAGTATCTGCCTTTTTCTAGTAATAGTAAATTAACCGTTTTTTTGTTATCGATAGTGTACTGTGATTTATATAAAGGTCCTGTAATCTGTTTATCATTTTCTAAACCATATACATTAATTCTTAATTTTGGGTTGTTTTTTTCAAACATTTGTATATCGGCAAAAGATACTGGAAATGACATGCCTTCAATGTTGAACAGATTTAAAAAATTAGGATAAGACGACACTCTCTGAATGTTTCTAATTGCCGGATAAAGAGCTGCCGTGACCGACCACAGGAAACAATACATATCATTGTTACGAATATTTACACATGCCTTTTTATGTTTTATATTCGGAGGTAAATCAATAAATCTTGAACCACGAAGCGGTTGATATCTATTTATATTTACCTCCATGTAACAGTTATTGAGAAAAGTCCAACCAGAATCCCGCTCTTCAAATTCATCTACCTTTTTTAGTAACTGGTTAGTAACATCTGTAAAAATCTTTGTAAAATCATAGTTCATACATATAATTATATTTTTGGTGCCAAATGACTTAACTTCTGGTATGTTGTGTTTAAGCAGTACGAACTTAGAATATATTTCAAAGTTAACCTTTAGGCAAGTGTGAGCTGCAAGAGACTGATCTATTAAAGATTTGACTCTACCATGAAGGTTTTTTAAGAAAACAGGTAAAGATATCTGTTCGTTTGTGTCAAGAGTATGTAATCTATATGTCGCTAATCGATTTTTAAAAGCAGAGTTCACTTTCTCTATGCCTCGATCTAAAACAATTACATTAACTGACTGTCGGTGTATTTTACTCCTTAAGTGTCCTATCCATTTCTTACCATTTACGCTTACATCACAGCTATGACAGTATGGCATATTAATATGTAAAACACACAGATTAGGATAGAATTTTTAATTGAAATTTATGATGGTCAGTAAATATGGACACATGGACAATAAAAATATTTATTTGTATTATATATTATTTGTATTTATTGTATAGTAATATAGTTACTTACAATATAGTTACATTATAATAAGCTTAACCTAATTAATTTTAATTTTATTAGAATAAAAGGTGACTTCCGAGTCGTCGAACAACTTACTGGCTTGTCTTACGAACTTTTGTAGATGAGCCCAGTGAGGGGAGTCCTCATCAGTCCGCAGCTTTAGCCACAACAGGGTTTTCTTCCAGAGGTCGTCGCCACCTTTTTGAACGTCGGCCGAGTCGTACACTTTCAACTCGACGTGGAAGGAACCCTCAGTGTGCACCGTCCGCCTCGTTTGACCGTTAGCCACCCGATTGTACAGCACCGATGTGGCTGGAGCTTTGCCGGTATTGACGGTGGGAGTTTCACCGCAAAGATTGAAGATGTCGTAGCCCTGTTGCGTAGTCTTTTTCTTAGAAGTTCTGAAACAGAGAGTCCCCTGTTAATACCTTAAGTACTTACACAAAAATTAAATAGCTAAGTACTGTAAGTAATTAAACTATACTAAATAACTATATTAACTTAATGATCCTAAACCAAGTAGCTACACCAAATAATGTAACTATTTAAATGACCCTAAATGACACATATATATTGTAAATAATATGAATTAAGTGATGTTGTAAAGTTAATAAAAATAATTATATATTTTTTTTATTATATATTTTCGTCAATTAAATTACGTGAAGACAGAATAAATGACAGTCATGCTCATGATCAACACACAAAGTTTGATTCTAATGTGTTTCGAACCCAGGTTCAGGTATCGCAGTTACGGTCACTCACTACCAAACCAATTAGCCTGTAAAATAGATAAATCACTCATAATAATATAACATAAACAAAAATAACAAAACTAACATTATTTAGTATGTGACCTGGTTGCTCTATACGTACCTACTTGAATTTAGCTATTACGTAAAATAATTGACTATATTTTAATTGGTACCATAACCACACTTTGCAGCAGCTGGTTATAAGAATATTACCAATGGATTAAGATTGGAAAATATCAGTAAGGGACAGGTCGCGGGTTCAAGTCCCGTCTTGAGCATTCACTTTTTCCAATCTTAATCGATTTGAATAGTTAGCATACTAAATGCTTCAAATATTTCACTAATGTAATGAAGTACCTAATAATTACCTTGGACATTCGCTTGAGTCGTTCGAGGTGCTTTTGGCAGGTGACTTGCGTTTGACGGGACGCTTTCTCGACGGCACGACCTCGCTCCTCTCTACGCTGCCACAATCGAACTCTAAATCCGATCTGTAAACATATTAAATAATATTATGAGTCTACGAATAGTTATTACATGCAAGTACTCGGAAAACTATTTTTAACGGCTTCTATGTCAGCTTATTTGGTGTTACTTTATTATTTACACTGAACCCTACGTTTCGGTTGCTTTTCAGCAGTCATGGTCACGGGCATCCGTTAAAATAGTTTCATTTAAATGTGTTATTTTCGCGTAAACTGTCAAGAGTTTTACTTCAATTAATTTAATGAAATCTATGCATGTTACGAATAAACTATACATTTAACAGACTAAACCATTATGAGCATCACACTTAGGTACTTTTTATTCGTAATGGGAATCGGACCCTGATCTGTGTATCCGTACTCACAGTTACTTTTATCTAAGTGGGAATCAAACCCTGATCTGTTTCATCATCAGTATCTTACCAATAAACCAAGGAACCAATTAAAATAAATAAATCGCACATATAACATAAACAAAAAGGAACACTAATATTATTTAGAGTGTGTAGTACACTTATTAATGAACGGCCTCTAGACACTTGAATTTACTAACGAAATATACCTAACTAAAATTTAATACAACAGCACCTTTCAGTAGCAAGTTTTAAAAATATCTTAAATAAGTAATAAGTTTACCTTGAACGTTCGCTTCTGGCACTTTTGGCAGCTGATGGCGACTTGCGCTTTTGGACCACCTTTGCCACTTGCTTCGCCTTCGACTTAGCGCCTCCGATCGACGCCGCGCTGTTGTCGCTATCGTACTCTGAATCCAACCTGAAAACATAATATAATAAATAAAATAGTTAATAATTGCAACTAGTAACTCAGAAAACTAAGTGTGTTCTGTCTGTCAATTGCACTAATTCGGTAGTCACTCAAACTAATAAAATTTGACAAGACATTTCTTACACATTTCTTTAAGAAACCTTGACACAAATTTAAAACAATAAAATAAGACATAGATTATGTGATAACTTTGAAACTTACATTTTTATAGCTAGGTATAGTGACGATTGAACTCACAAAAAATCTGTAGCCAGGTGCTTGGTCTTCAAGGTGGATGATCTTCAAGGGTGTAACGAAGTTAGAATGAAGCACTGACTGAACGATTCCGGATTTTATAAGAATTTTTTGATAATTTAGCAAAATACGTTAGGGTTGACACCATCATATCGCAAAGGAAAAAATTATCACGTCACGTTACATAATATGAAAATAATAATTATCGAGTAATGTAAATTCTTCATGAAAGTAATAATAATAATATTACTGAAATTAATATTAATTAAACTTTACATCATACAACTAATATAATTTTTCAAAAAGTCTTTCTGACAAGAAAAAAATTTATAATTAATTCTAATTATAGTATGTAAATGGCGTAAATAAAAAGTATTGTTTAAATAATATAATATAATTTTATTTATTTTTAGCTATAAAATGTGATCGGACAAAACTAAATTATCTAGATTTGAATAATTTCTAGTAATAATTTGAGCATAATGTTCATTGAGTAGGTAATTTCACTTAATTATTTGATACCAGTGTAGGTACCTATTAAACATTCATAAAATATTTTATTATATCGATATAATAAGATTTTGTAATAATAGTAATTTATAGATACTACATTAGTTACTAATAGTGGCAGCCCTAATGTAATACGTGTAAGCATTTTCAACCAATGTAACTTCAAAGAATAATATAGAGTAGAATTACATACTCCACGTGTAAAAAATAAATAACCTTGATTTAGTAGTAGTAGTAGTACAAATCTTTCCTCTGTATAATATTAGTGAGAGATGAGAGATTATTCTTATTAATTATAATTATCACGAAAAGATCAATAATTTCCTACTTCCTACTAATATTATAAAAATGTGAAAGTTTGTGAAGATGTTTAGACGTTTATTATTCAATCACGCTATAACGGTTAAAATTTGATACCGGGATAGATTATAGTCTGGCTGGAATAACAATAAACTAAATTACTATGATGATGATGATTGATTGCTTATAACGCGCCGATACTGTAAGCCAATGATAATCATATTAAATATCATTGCTGTAAGCCATTTATTTCTTACTTTGCCTAGACATTAAACTCAGATAGAACTTGTTATTTATTTTAAAATTCAAGAAGATTTTAGGTAAACGAGTAAGGCTTATAATGTAGTGTTCTATACTACATACAAATTCTTGATATTGTACAATGCTTGAGTATTGTATAGAATATCTAACATATTATATCCTAATGCATTTTAGGACTCCTATCAACAGCTTCGGACCAACCTAACCTGCTAATCGGTGCATCTGCTAAACAACGAGTTAGGATTTGGCACAGGCTTTCGTCTCAAGGGCAACAGTCGCTCTTGTAAAAGCCAACTAAGCATACTTAGGGCTCCAAAGTGCAAACTTTAGATGCAAACTCTCGGTTCGCCGCGCGCCGCCTGGCGAGGGATACGATTATACCATATAAATAATTTATTTACTTTAAAATATGTGGGCACCTAACATAAAAATATATTTCATATAAAGATTATTCGTAAACAAAATATTAAATAGTGAAGTCGTCGGTAAAAGTAGTTAAGTAATTTCATTTATGGAATATTATTGGCAGTCAACAACAAGTACATTTAGGTATAACAAATGCACCTGCGTATCATATTGCACTATGCAATCGAGCATTGCACGTAACAAAGTAAAAAGACTCGCCGGGTGTTATGTGCCGACAAAGGCTTGGATACTCACCAACCAGCTAAATCGTGGAATCGTTCATACGTACTATTTACCCGACTGCGTTAAACGAAGTGAGTTAAAACTCTCAATCGCAATAGCGCATTGAGAGTTCTGGATCATTTGTAATATTGAGAGTTCAACGAACGAAGTGAGTTAAAACTCTCAATCGCAATAAGGCATTGAGAGTTCTGGATCATTTGTAATATTGAGAGTTCAACGAACGAAGTGAGTTAGAACTCTCAATATTAACCTACTTAAGAGCTTCAGGTCTCGTCGCCAAATGTAATATTATAAGAATTATGGTCTTGATTAAACATAGAGAATATATTGTATATGTACAGTCAGTATAATTATTCTTCTAAATATCATAATGAAGCTAATTTCATCACCGCAGCAATAGTTCTGGTTATATCAACAATGACTTTAGCCTGAGCCTGTCCTACAAGTAAACTCTTTTTCTTGATTGGACTTATCTTGGTTGTTTGATCTTAGAAATCCAAAAGCAAAGCATGCACTTAAGCATTTTTAATCAGCAAGTGTGCCCGTTAGATATTGGCTTGGGGCCCAGGGATCCCGGTAGGTCCTTCAAACGGCACAAAAGCATCACAATGAGGTAGTACAATCATATGTCCCACTGAATGAAAATCATTATCTATTTGAATTATGAAGCTTGGATAGCAATCGTCTCATGAAAACAAAATATTTTCAGAATAAATTGATTAGTCTGGAAGACAAGCCTTGGAAACTAAAATTAAAATTAGAACTTGTATTTGGATAAACAAAAGTCATTAACGTAAAGTGTGATAAAAGAAAACTAATTTCTAAGATTAATCACAGCAAAGAAATTTACAACAGTAATAATATTATCTCATAAGAAAATAACAATGCTTTCGGTCAACCCTTGTCTCTGAGTGAAAACAAGATGAAAAAACGACTTATTCTTCGTCCAACGCATAAACACAATTTTTGCATTAAACTTGAAAAAGATTTATATTCCGACGCATTCGTGAACAATAATGGACAGGAAAAAGCGATTCCTTGTAGCGGAAAGTCTTCGTTGGATGAATAATAAAGGATGCTGAATACATTTAAATATGAATGTAGTTTGTTCGGCGTATCGACGCTAAATGGTTGATGGACTGACAGTTTCATTTATTTGATATTTTGTGCTCAATTTTTTCATTAACACGATTTTGCAGATTACTACGCTTCATACTTCCCAGTGATGTAACATAATATACAATAATGATAACGGGAATACTAAGACGCATGGTAAACACGAACAACGCATAAACGCAATAGTTAAAAAATATTAAATGTAACGTAATTTTGAACCCCAAGACTGTTTTATTGGATAAGTAAGTAAGCTTTTGAAGTGGTTATACTTCAAAAGCTTACAAGCTATAATTAGTCAAAAGTAACATTATTAAGGTATAAAAGTGGCCGATAATAAATATTTCCAACAAAAATATGACATCACATAGATTGGTAAAAACAAAAATGATTTATTAGAACAAAATTTCCTTTCACGAGAAAATTATTATCTTAACGAGCCCTCATTAGCCGTGGTTAGCTTTTGTTTCACGGGGCTACGTTTGCTTTGGCTATCTTTTTCTTTTACCTCTTGTTTTTCTTAATTAATTAATTACGTTATGCTAATTTTAGGCTGTCCTTCTCGAAATAATTGTCTTTTCTCGGATGTTGTGCGTGTAATTTAAATGTATAATACGTATGAATGTATAAAAGAATATCTGTTAATGATATTATTCAAAGTTTACGCGAATATTATCTGTAAAAAACATAGGAATTTTTATGGATAAACTTTAAAATACTTCGAGCAACATAATACTACAAAATTGAGCATAGTTTTCAGATATTTAAAATTACATTACCAAAGAAATGTTAGCTACCTAAGTGATATAAAAAAACCCATCATTATATTAAAACGTTGAGAATAATTTAAATTTAAAAGTCACATGAAATAAATAGCAATAGAATCCATTCAAATTTGCTTTATTTTAATGAATATCCACTTACATTACACTCAAGTTGATTTTCTAATTATTGTAGCCAAAATGCTCTACTCGATCCAATTATACCCAGGAAAGCTTTCAAAGGTAATTGAAATAATTTTCGTTTGAGGGTTTCCTTATTAAACTTTTTTGGCAAGCTGCTGTCAAGTAAGCCGTTCTCATCCGCGTATTATCCTGCATTTCCATTTTAAAGTACAACATGAAGCCGAGATTTAAGTGAGGCGCTTGTCTCGAAAGGTAGCTTAAATACCAGACACCATATTAACACATCATGGGGTATGTAATTAAAATTGCTTCCCATTAGCTACTTATGAGATTAACTATATATAAAAGGGGTCAACTTGTAATAGAACAAAAACAAAATATATATTATTAATGTGATAAATGTGTTTTACTTCTTATGTAAATGCTTCATGTGCTATATTTTTATATTCATGATGCTCTGCGTTTCATGCGTTGTATTTTTTTTTCAAACTTTTTTTTTTCAGATGTTAAAATTTTCTTAAATATGATGTACTTATTTTATCTTGAAACACAATGTTTCAAGCAAATATTTTAAATTTAGACTGTTGTAGTGTTCACTTATTTTTCAGCTGCTGGTTGATTATGTGTTGCTTGAGTGGGTGCTTCGCTCAGTTCGTGTAATTTAGATTTATGCTTTGTGAAAATACATTTTTCCAATGATTTTAGCACTATATAGTAGCTGTAATATCTTTTGTATTCAACCTAGTCACTGTTAGAGTACATTATGGAAATTATGAATTTTGGTACTTTTATACTTCATTTTGAATATTTTGTAGCTGTCGAAAACCTAATACTTTTGGCTCCATCTACTAATAGGTCATGCTTTTATAACGTCTTCTATACCGAAATAGATATCTGTATCTGAAATCTTTTCTAGAATAGGAGATATTATAAAATAATGTTTTCATTATATTTATAAACAAACTTTCTGAAGTTAACATCTAGTTTTTGTTTCTTTTTTAGTTCTACTTTTTGCGCTATCACTTTATCGATATTCTCCACTAACTTAGCTTTCAGCTCATTTCGGTAAAAATAATGTTTATCGAGGTCAATTTTTTCGCAACATACAGTAAATCAATGTCCTGGTTTTATCTAAAAAAATATTAATACATTATTATCTCGACAGCAAGTAATAAAAAGAAAATTCTCCGAGCTAATACGGTTGTGGCGATAAACTTGATGAAGGTAATGGGAGATTGTGACCGTAATCATATATTAGATACTGTCCGCAATATATAGTGATTAATACTTAACATAATATTGACTTTATTTCGTTTCAATATATTGTTGGAATAGGGTCGTGTCCTATTCTTTTTTTACATTTGTCAAAATATATTGTACTGTTAAAATAAAAATTTCTTATGACAAATATTTTTGAAGATTTTTGATTTTGAAAATTCCATTTCCGAGCCATTCGAAAACGCTCCATACAAAACCGTGGTAGCTGACGTGCCCATGTGGGCAAAAGCTCCTTAAAATAAATACAATAAAAAAAAAGAACCGTGGTACACGTGGTGACATCACAGCGTAATGGCTCGTAGTGCAAAACTTTGGATAGCAAGAGAATAGCGCATCTATCTCAGTCCACGTCGAGTTTACACGTGTATAATTTGTATTAAGATTTAATTTTAAATTTAATAAGGAATATAAAAAGTTATAAATTTTGTCTAATTTCGATTGTTTATATTTCGACCAATTTAAAAAAGTCATAGTTTCAGTTTAGTTAGACAATATCATAATTATCTTAATTTACTGTGGAAATTTTTTGAGATAAAACTAAGACGTAAAGTAATATTACTGACAATCCGATGAACCAGGATACATGCCGTACATCTGTTCTGTAACATGCCGTGTATAAGGTTACAATTTGTTAATTAGGTACGTCTCAGTTTAAAAAGTCTTACGGTTTTTAGTTTGTCTGTTTGTACACGATAAAAGTGAAATCTCCTGAACAGATCTTGCTCTTGGTTGAGTAGAAACGGAGATGTGACAAAAGCCGCGATAACGGATAGTCCGATATCCACGCGGATTCAAGGGTATCAGTTGGTTTAGATATTACTGTGTATGTATAATACTTTTCTTAGTAGATAAATCTATATGGAGAAGTATTCTACATTACAAAGGAACATCAATGCAATAAGAAATTTTAAATAAGTTTAAAATTTAGTACTAAAACTTAAAAAATATAAAAGAATATTAAATCTACTAACAAAAGAAAGCGCTACTCGCTTTCGTTTAGGTAGGTATATAATTTATAACTATAGAAATATATCGAAATAAAACGAAAGAATGAAACATCAAAGCGTAAAAGAAATCCCACAAGACTTATATTCATGAAATTTGAAACTATAAGAGCACAACAAAATGCATAAATACGTATTTTGTATAATTTATACTAACTTTTATGGAGCACTTGGCAAACTGATCTTCTCGCTTCAGTATAATAAAAATGCGTAGAAAAAATAAAGGCTCGTATAGAACTTGATACGGTGCGAAGTGAACAGCCAAGGCACATGAATATGGGTCCCAGAGGCGATGTGTCGGTCCTAATTGTAGAGATAAGCAACATTTTTCAAGCCCTAAGCATAAAGCTTCATGTCATTGGGAGGATATCTTTTATGCTTCTTAAGTTTCTATACATTTTTTTTTACAAAATTGGCTGTTGAAAATAACATTTTGCATAGTATTAATAAATTCAATTCCTTTGTAAAAATGCATCATCTACAGATGATGCATCTGCGGACCAAAATTACGCTTCATTGGGTTATCTTTTAAACTGAACAATCTAATACTATAGTAAAAATAAAATAAAATTGACAATAAGCGAGAATTAAGCATTGGCGTAATTCTCTTATGCAATGACTTAAAATGGTTTGTTCGGGTCTTACCGCATTTGGTACCTAACAAAGTTTCGTATCGCCCAAAAATTCTAATTTGGCCCGTATCTTATTATTCCTATGTCACAAGGAAAACCAATTTTATATGTTTTTTACAATAGGCAATATGCCTGTTAAGATTTTTTTGAAATAGCTGCCAGCTGTTCTAGTGAGTAGATCGAATAAATCGAAGACATTTTAATTCAAAGACGTTCTTGGACATTTTGAGCTAACTTTATTTAGCTTTATTTTCTTTGAGCTAAATTTTTTTTTTATAAATCATAAATAGGTACGTCTTTTGAAAGTTAAATTCCTACCTAAGTATTAATTTTTTCCAATTAACGGACCAAAGAAAATGTTTACAAGAAATGTTATCTGAACTAGAAAACGAACTAGATCTATTTTCCACAAAACTTTACCGAGAACAAAAACCTACGTTTTAATCTTAAATTTCTTCAAGTCCCCAGCCGTGACCTGCTTGTTATCGTGATCAACCCTCCGGGATAATTAATTAAAAACAACGAGAGCTGGTTTGTTTGTGTAGTTCGTATTCAGAATGGGTGGAAATTAATTACCTTATGCCTTCTCATTGTGTGGGCTTAGGCAATGTGCCTTACCTACACAAAATTAAGGTTTGTTTATACCTTTCATGCGGGTTTAAAGTCAAGTGAAATTAAATATGGTTTATTTTTGGGGCTTAAAATCTTTTTTTAGCGATAGACAACACATTTTTTTGATTTATCTGACTTCTAAACTGATCAAAATGATAACTTGAAATTAAAACTCACTGATTTTGTTAGTTCAAATTAATCCTATTGTGTTTTGTGGCAACTCATAATAAAGGAAACTGGGTGTACCTATAGATAGCGGAAATTTTGTAAGGATTTCCGAAACTGTTTTGTTATACAAATTATTGCATGTTGGCAATAATATTAATAGGACAATGAAGTTTGGAATAATCACAAAGGCTACTTTATTTTCTGGGAATATGTTTCAACCATGAAGAAGGAACTTAATCATATTCTGTCCTCCGTGGTTTCAACTTTCAAACTTCAATCATTTTTCTGTTATCAACTTGTATCCATGAACCAAAGACTTTGAATACACTACGTTTAATAGACACAGGCTCAGCGTGTCCACGCTGAGACAGAGAATGTTTTTTAATGCTTAAAATCGTTAAGTGTATGCTATAAATAGTAATATTATCTATGGCGCCATGTAACACAAGTGTGACGACTTTGAAAGATAAATTACCCTAGTTTTTGGATAAATTCGCTCGCAAACAGGCAATAGGTACCTATATATTTTTTTTTTTCGCTTTCTATCTGCAATCAGTGATGAATTTGTAGGATGTCTTAGGCGATTGGCACACTGCAACGCCCGACGCCGCGTCGCGCGTGCAGATCGGCATCCGCGCGCAGAATTTCTACTGTCACGCGTGGAGCGGCGTTTTTAGTATAGTCCGAGAGATATTAGAAATTTTTGGTAGGTAGGTGTGTGAAGTAATCTAAAATTTTGAGAAAAGTAAAGTAAAATATTGAATAATAAAGCCATCCGACCATTAGCTCGATAGCCCAGACTATGTTGAGGACGCTAGAGATGAAAAGAAAACGATAAGAAGTGCAAGTAATTTTCAGCCTTATTGACATGACATAGTTACCTTTTTTTTCTTATATTCGTGATCAGCGTCATCTAGTAACGCGAAAAGAGACGTAACTAAGAAAATGCCATTTAGGTTGAAAGTCGCTTACAGTCTCTGCGTTTTTCGATATCGAGCCAAAACAGTGGTGTCGGCTCCAATACCCGATATTGGGCATCGATATTTGACTTCCTCCGATCTCGGATGTCCGATATCGGATATCGGACGTCGGTTGATGTGAAAACGCTCTAAATTTGACGTTAAATACATGTTGCATTGCAATAATATATATTTTGAATTCGTCTCAAACACCTACACAGAAATTTCTAACAGCTCTCGGACTAAAAATCCCTCGAAAATCACGCGCGCGATGGCAGGTTTCAGTGTGCCATACCTCGCGTCTTACGCGCCATCACGCCCGTATTCTGCAGCAACGCGCGTAATTGCGTTGTCAGTGTGTGGGACCCCGCGTTTTTCTATACAAATGACGCCTGATTCGTGATAAAATTTGGCTCTGTTTTTAAGTTCGGGAGATCGTGATCTCTATTTCTGGATAAAATTCTTTACAGTGAGTTGTAATATATAGGTAATAGTAAAAAACATATATATTTAAAACGTTTAATAGTTCAAAACAAGATACCTTTAGGTATTTTAAAAATGTGTAATACCAATAGTAATTATTATTAATATATTACCAATGAAATTGCCGTTTTATATGAAAACATATGTCGCGTTGCTGCCACGACGGTACTCATATTTCATAAGTTCTCGATTTTTACTCCTATTTTGTTTGCTACATATTTTGATGACTTTTTTGGCAACCAATTTGAACGTCCTGTAACTTCAATCCATTTTTGTTGTAAATTTGTATTTTCCGGGAAACTGTAATACAATTATGATATTACTACATACATAAGAACATTTCATAATACTTATAACAAGTACCTACAACATGTATATTAGTACCCATAATATTGGACAAATAAAAATTAAAAACCTGGCAACATCGAATAACATTTATTTCGTAGGTTATGATGATTATTATTTGCTGTTTTAGACTATTTTATCAATAGAATTATATGCATTATGTACTTCACATGAAATAATACACTGTGGCATGTGTATGAAAGGGCCTTTAACTTTAAAAACGTATTTACTTACGAGTGAAAAGATACGCCTGGTAATTTGCTTTCACTATCGCTTTTACAATTGAAAACACTGCATCGTCCCATGTTTCCTTCAGTTGTGTTTACTATATATATTGAATAACTGTTACAAAACAAAATTCCGAATATTTTAGCACGTCTAAGAACAATTATTGCATTATAAATACAGGAATAAAAGTAAACCGAAAATCTGTCAAGTTTGTGTACTTTCGTACATATTTTTCTTTATGGTTTGTTTCGCGAACTAGTTTGCTGGCCGTAGTAAAAACCGACACGGCAGAGGAGACAGAAAATCTAGTCACTCTGTCTCATTTCTTCACACGACATTGGCGTAAGTTTGTCTTTTTCTTGTGTGAATGCGATGGAAGCTATCAATTCGTCTATATGTTTCTCTGTCTACGCATGCTTGTACCTTCTTTGGTCATATTTCCTTTAAATTCTAAATTCAAAACAGACCTAACGGTCATAGAGAGTATGCTTGTCTTCTTTTTAACTTTGTAGAGTAGAACGTTACAAATTACGGTTATTGCTCAAATACAAATCAATACCTCGATAGGTGTAGAAATAAAAACAACAATCATGTTCATTATTTATCTAGCGCTATTGCGCTGCTGGCAAACAAGCCTGTTGGCAGTCTGCCGAGATAGTCCAGGAGTCGGGTGCATATCAGCACTGCTCTGAGATTTATTAACCCTTTTTAATGTCTATTTGGTAGTATATTTGGTCGAGTAGAAATAAATACTGCTGTTGGAGCTTTGTATAACACTACAGTATATCATTGGAACGTTTAAGTGTCTGACTCCTGGATACTGCGGCAGAGATTTTAACGGAAGATTGAGTCAGAAAATACAGCCAGAGACACCCTCCGTATCGTAGCGGTAGTGTACGCGACTACTACGCAGGATCAGGTTCGATACCCGCTCAGTGCAAATGTTTGTATGCATGAATATGGGTGTTTGCATTGGTCTGATCGTGCCTTGGAGAGCACGTTAAGCCGTCGGTCCCGGTTGCCATACGAACATCTATTGCAGTCGTTATGGGTAGTTGGAGCCCTCAAAAGTC
Source organism: Eilema sororculum (assembly GCA_914829495.1). Taxonomy (NCBI): domain Eukaryota; kingdom Metazoa; phylum Arthropoda; class Insecta; order Lepidoptera; family Erebidae; genus Eilema; species Eilema sororculum. The sequence continues at coordinate 17,410,549 of OU618545.1, read as the reverse complement.
CAACAACTGGTCTTCCAATATCGCCTTTGGGTTGTGAAGGTCAGATGGCAATCGCTTCACAGAAAATATCGAAGTTTAGCTAAATCCACAGTTAGACTGGTAAAGCGGACCCCAGACTCCAAGCTGAAAGCTTCGGATGAGACTGGGATTAACGCTAAGATGAAAAGAGGAGAGAGTCAGAAAACCAAATATATACAACCCAAAATCAGAAGTATGAGCGTTTATCATAACATTCACTCCTTCCGCCTGCCTGATTTTAGTGTGATATCCCATATAACGAAGTGGTTTTTCTTACCCAGAAGTGTATAAAGAACTTAAAGAGAAGACATCGTGGTGCCCAAACCTGAATGGGGCCACAGCCGAATTCCAGAGAAATGCTTTAAGGGCAACATTGAGCATCCAGCATCTGAAGACCCAAGACACGAGACCGGTTCGAGCCCGACATAACCGGATGACTTAAATACTCGTACCAGGCGGGTAGGAGGTAGCCTAGGAAATTTTCGCACGAAAAATGAGGGTTGGGTTCAGGTGGCAGATTGATTATTCTTGTAGGTGCGAGAAAAGAAATATTGACATTCGAAAAACATCGGAAAAAATGAAATGCTCAAGTGAGGCTTGAACGCCCTTAAAGACGGATATAAAGAGAAGGAAAAATAGCTCAGTTGGAAAAGTTCAAGCCTCACTTGAGAATTTAATTTTTTCCTATGTTTTTCGAACTTAAAAGTTAGCATAGTAAATGCTATAAAAAAATCATTCATATATTTACATTTCAAAGAGACATGAGGTTTTGATGACAATTTGATATTGTCCAATACTTTCCAAGCATTAAACTTCAAAATCTAAAATGGTAATCACACTATATAATGATGATCACTGTCTCACTGAATGTTGTTAACCCTTAAAACTCAATCATATTTTACTCGTACTTTTTATAGAGCCTAATTATAGGGTAAATTAACCTACACAAATTATTGTATTTGTAACTCTGTTTATTTTGTTATATTTACAAATGTTTATAAATGTATTCTTCTTCTAAGCAATTGTGAAATAAAATATTATAATATCCATAATAATAATTACACCTTAGTAATAGCAAACATAAACAAGCATAGACATTATTTGGTACGAAATGAGATCCTCTTATTTTAATTCTTATAAATAAAAAAGAAACAAAAAAATAAAACAAATAATATGTAGGTATTAAAATAACATTTGTTCTTAAAAACAAAAGAAATTATAACGTTCAATTCAAGTAAAATAATTTACAATAGAAATTTACTACGGGCATAAAACTTACACAAAGCGCAAACATAGGTCAAATTGACCTACAGCATTACGATATCTACAAAGTGGTGATATTTACCAAGCTGAAACAGACGTCTGCTGGTAGCCCTTGGCGGCTAGTAAGTTGGTTTGATCAATTGCGACGATCGAAGAAAGGGTGCGAAAGGTATAGCAAATATGCGTTCGTGTGTTGGTCAAAATTACCTAGATTGGGCTTCTAGGGTTAAATGGTCGTTAATGGCAAAAACGCCTGACGAAAGATTTATCGCCTGTCCCAATTAGATTACCTTAATCGAATTATCATTCCGTTAATCGTTTATTGTTGGCTTACCGTGGATTTAGAGAGAGTTTACACACAATTTACATTGATATACAGCTAAAACCAGACCCGTCTTAATTACGTGATAAACTGTATGTCACAATATTTCACAGTGATTTATGCTTGGCTCCGAATAAGACCTGAGCCTTTGGTAACAAAATTACCTTGAATTATAACGCACCTGTGCCTTCCTGGCGACTCATGTACCTACGGTATAACGAGTGTCGTAGTAGGAATATGTTGAATTACGAACCTATTGCGTAACTTGTCTAGTACTTGTATAAAGGAGGAGAAAAGTAGGTCTAGTTTTTCACACCGCTATAGTTTAAAAATAACGAAGTAGGTCTGACTGATGGGACTTCCTAGTACCATCAGTCAGACCCCTTTTACGACACCCATAGGAAGAGTTGGGGTGGTTCTATTCTACTCTACCGGTAACCAACACGGCCAAAATTGCTTCAAGTTACAAGCACCATGATCATGGAAGAACTCCTCCGTGATCATGGTACTTGCAACAGTGCCAAAATATCGGACATTCGAAACCATGCATGGTAAATATCCCAATATCTCTAACTAGCTTTTGCCCGCGGCTCCGCCCGCGTGGATGTCCGTTATCGCCACCAAACATAGCCTATGTCCTGTCAATCTCAAGGTCTAATCTACCCCTATACCAAATTTCATTGAAATTGGTTCAGTGGTTTAGGCGTGAAAGCGTAACATACAGACAGACAGACAGACAGAGTTACTTTCGCATTTATAATATCAGTATGAATAGTAATGACAGTGACCATGATAGTTTAAACAGAAAATATACAATTGAACTGATCGTATATTATTTATGGGGATGGGTGAACACCAACATATTTGAGGATTAAGCACACCTCACCTGCAATTCGGGGCACCTTAGAGGAGTCAGGGTAAAAAACAGGATACCTATTGTATCTTCTGATAATGCAATCCTTATTGAATTTCAGAATTGTATTAAATAATAGCCATGGCTTAATAGTTACTCGTCATTTACTAAAGGTAACTTTAGTTACCTACGTATAAGTTCATCTAACGTAGTAAAATTCATTCCAGTTATAATCACAAGACTAATATCACATAAGCGTATTTTATACCCGAGCTTCAAAGCTAAGTCTTATGAGGGTGCCTTTAAAACTCACATAAGCTTTATTAATTCGCGCCGATACCTTTAAAAATGAGTGCCGTACCGTGAGCAAATTTCTGCAGTGCTTCCTTGCGATAAGAAGCCTCCCTCATTTAATTTACCGCGCGCTTCTCGCAAACAATGTCAGCTGGAAAGATATATCTGTTTTGTGTTGCAAATATACGTACAGTCAGGTTCATAAGGCCTTTCGTACCTAAAGGCTTCACAGAAAATATGGAATTTGAGCCGCGTCGTATTTAGGCTTGAAATGCGGACTGAGACAAAACGCAAAAGCGTGTTCCATCTAGTCGGACAAAGCGTTCTTCTTAGAGTGAGACTGGTAGGTAACCAGTCTTAATTTATCAATTCAAGTTTATTTATATAATTTTATGATTTATATTTTTATGTCAAGCTAAAAACTGCAAAACAAATAAAAATCATATTTTTGATTCGAGATAAACCCTCTTTGCAAATTTTATGCTTATTAAAAAAATGGCGTCATAATTATTATGACAAGGTGTCGTCTGACATTTCGTTCAGTCTATTGACATTTTGAAGCTTTTATTTTTGGAGTTTACAATTTTTTTCTTTACATTTTATCTTTACACATTTTTATATAAAAATATGGAAACGGAGCATTTAATAATACTACAGAAGATCCCACACGACAGATCATGTCTATTTTGTTTAAATATTCAATGTGGGAGGAACCTTATAGCCATTTTAGCAATTGTAAGACGCTAACTATACTAATATAAATTTTGTCTTGAAAACTAACCATTAATTCGTTTAGAATAAAAAGAGCAGGTCAATAATCCTTGAAATCTGGCTTGCATGTAGGTAGACAGTAGGTCTCTGAAGTGAAGGAAACACATAAAATACAGGTTGTTGTCTTTTCCCACTCCAAATGGGAAAAAATTGTGTAATAAATATGTATAAATGTAAGACAATTTTGCTCAGTTTGCTCAATATTATGAAATGACCAAAATGACCAAACATTTCTTCAGAACTAGAGCTGTAGGATGTCAAGAATCTTTTGGTTGTGCCTGTACCAGTGTTCATATTTATTTAAGACTCGTGACATTCTTGGGACCCCCCTCGATCGTATAACCGACTCCTTAACCTTCCTCCTTAATACTACAGACGCTCATTAAGATCAAATTGAATTAACATTTCAGTGCTTTCTTGTAAACATAAAAATTCTTCAGCTTTATAATTTAAGTATACCTAGATACATGAATTGATATCTTGTTTTCTTTTCAGCTATGTTCGTTCACATGTGCCGCCGTATTATTAATAAAAGACAGAAAACATTTAACACCTACAACAATAGTATTGATTATATTTTTGTCATTATTCATTGTAATAAGTATGCTGTTTGTCTTTACATCCATTTTGTTATTATTGGCAGCATTGGACGTAAGTATTTATATTCCACCATACCTACAAACAAGGGGTTCAACTCTGTATAGTCAGAATAGTTATATTCAAAGTAGAAATTATTTCCATTTTGGATTAATTTAACTTTAGTTTTAGTCAATTTAAACTTTTATGAGGTAGTAGCTGATACCCTGAGGCTTTGCTCTAAAATACTGACCCGTTAGTATGGCGTTAGTATGGCCAGATGGGTACAGGGTTTTATATCGTATTTTTCTTCTCTCGCAGTGATATCGTCTGCGTATTTTTTTCCATTGGTTGTCTCTTACGACACCCTTCGGATAAGATTAGGTGGTGATACTTATATTCTTTCTACATCACCATATGGATCGTGTGACTTTCAGGAACCTTCGTAACCAAACGTAGCCTTCGTGCTATTCCAGATTATAATCTAAAGTAAAGCCAACGAGACGAGAGAAAAAAGATAAACAAAGTGACCATTACTGAGTTACGTTGCGATATCTTGCGATTATTTTCTCTGTCCTTGTCGCACATGTACTTGTACGTTTCGTAGTACAGAAACGCTGTCAGCATAGCGGTTCTAAACTGCCATAAGAGCAATTTTATTCCTGTCTTGAATGCGCTTGAAGTGATAAATGTTTGGAACCGCTGAAACTTTGTTTACCTTTTTTCTCTCGCTTCGTTGGCTTTACTCGTACTTTAGCTGTGTGTCAAATTTCATTCTGTAGCTTACAATCATTTTGACGTGAATTAGCAACTAAGTTTTATTAATGATATCATTCTTAAAGAATGATTCTTTATTCGTGGCTTCGCCCGCGTGAAATTTTGATCCTATTTTCCTACCTACTTATTTCCGGAAGCAGCCTTGTATTATTCCAGACTGTATTCTATTGAATTCGACTGTATCCTATCTATTCCTGTACTAAATTTCATGGAAATCAGTTAATCTGTTAGTGTGATTTTATAATAAACATGCAAACCGCTTCATGAACTTTACATTTATAATATTAGTAGAATCTGAGATTATGGATTGAAATCATATTAAAATTGACCTAGTTCTTGACATGAATTACAGGAAAAAATCAGTAAAACTCCAAATAATAACATATCAATCGTAAACTTAAGATCCAATTTAAAAAGCTACTTAGTTTCTTCCCCTATAACAGTTATGAAGCTGAGAAACGATACTGCTCCTTTACTGCATGCCAAAAAATAACACCGAAAATCCAATTTATTTTATCTCTATTTACTCGTATCCAATAAGTACCTTATAAATCTTGTGCTCATGTTAACATACAAAGCGCAAGGTAATAAACTGACGGAATGAACTAATATGGTACCGGAATTCCTCATTGAACTTGTTGGCCCCTATCGTTAAAGAGCTGGCCATTTGTTAGTGAATAACGTACGAGTATTTGCGACGAGTATTTGGCGAACATTCTTTAAGATCTATTCAAAACAAATTTAGAATAGGTATGTACTGTATGTTAAGCGTATTTTGAATTTAGTCTAAAAAACAGTTGTGATAATTTTTTTTTAAGAATATTAGCAACCGAAATTACTAATATTACCTCCAACCCCTCCAACTAAGCTATATTGCTTGTGCTTAGGAGTGGATTCACGTTTGTAGTGTAATGGTTAGGATTCAAACTCGGGACCTCTCGATCGTAAGGCCGACTCCTTATCCACTAAACTACCGATGCTTTAAATACAATATACCGTTCGTGCAACCTACACCTATTTCTGGAATAAGAAGTATTCCATATTCCTTCCCATTACCATGCAACAAAAATATTCACCCATACGATCACCAATGTGAATGAAAAAAAGAAGAAAATTGACATCACCAGCATTTTACATATTATTATGATTAGTCACGGAATTCACACAGCTCGTGGCATATAATGGTCAATTTGACTTCTCCTCGCCTGATCGTAAGCTAAAGGCAAAATCTCGAAAAGAGGGTCACCATCTTTAACATGTACCATGTTAACAATGGTGGCACTCAGCTTCACGGCCTCATCAGATGCCTTTTCACGCCCCGCTTAAGGACCTGGGACTATAGGAAGAAGGAGACACGTGAGCTGTCACGGAGTTCCAGGTTTTAATGGTGCGGCATAGGAACGATTCACTGAACTGCAAGATAATTCCCCTTATTTCAAATCAACCTTACATGATTTTATGTATTGTATAATTATTTTTGCCCTTCAAATATTCCTTCTTTGTTGCGTACATCCCTATACCGTGATAACCACTTTCCATCAGGCCAAATAATCCACAGAGTTTGAAATTCAGACCTACTCAATTAAAGTGCTATTGTTTTAGGAAGACCCAGATTTAATGACCGAATACATATGGTTCGGTATGTTATACCTGTGTCTGCAACTAGTACTTTCAATAACAATCCCAATAATACTGATCGCAGAAGGAAGGTACCCTGTGTCGATAGCGCTACTCTGGATGGTGATAGTCTTGGTCATTGGTCTAGGTATGTCATCTATTATTGCTTATTATTTTGAAACTTTATGAAGTCGATTTTTTTAGATTTTATATTCTTAGTTGGTTGACAAGTTGGTTGAAATTTAAAATCTGTGAATTTGAATAACAATGGAGAATGTTCACTAATTTTGTATGCTAGCTCATTATATTCTGTGTTGAAAATAAAAAATACATGTGAAAGAATTATTTCAATAGGTACATCAACTAGTTTCCAAGATATGAACTCTCAACGTGCATGCGTGTGACGTCATGTTATGTAAATCCAGTCGCTTTAATTGGCGCTGTCTTACGTTTCACCAGAAATCTCAAGAACCCCTGGTCTGATTTCAAAAATCTTTTTGTATTGAATATACCGTTTATCGAGGAAGGTTATCCATACTAATATTATAAATGCGAAAGTAACTCTGTTTGTCTGTATGTTACGCTTTCACGCCTAAACCACTGAACCGATTTTGATGAAATTTGACATAAGGGTAGATTAAACCTTGAGAAAGGACATAGGATATGTTTAGTCGCGATAACCGACATTTACGCGGGCGGAGCCGCGGGCAAAAGCTAGTAGGTTATATTCTTCATTTTCACGTTATTGGCCTATAACCTTCCTCGATAAACAGACTTTGCCACATAACATGACGTCACACGCATCTAGCGTGAGCCGGTCCGGACCTCGATATTTTTCAGAAGTTTGAATGCCTGTAAAATCATAACTACTTGGTATTTTTGAATGGTGCGAGGGATATGTCGATGACAACCTCACCTCCGGCCTAGCACCACGACCCACAGTCAGCGTGCGGTTTTAGTCGGTTCGAGTCCGACATAACCTCCCCTTCCAGCTCCGGTAGGGAGGTATCCGAGGGGATTTCCGCACCATAAAAAAAGGAATTTTTGAATGATACAAAAACAGGTATATTTAAATATTTACTGTAACAAATTTTCAAGTAATTTTACACACCTAGTAACATTCTCCATTGAAAAGTAGACATTACTCATAAAGATAAAATATAACGATAAACACGTGCATCTTTTAAGGATTCACGGCTTTTGTTCCGAAACTATTGTATTTTTTCTTGTAAATCCATACAACATAATTAAGTATAACAGTCTTGAATAATTTTGAAGAGCTTGTTATGTTATACTGTGATAAAAAAATATGTGATGGGCGTGTGTATGGGGCCCACAAAGGCTTTAGGGGTTAACCTAATCGCACTTAGGTAGTAGTTGGTGGTATAACCGATGATTGACTAGTGAAACTTTGACTTAGGTTTTCTTCTTAGGGTTGAGAGGTCAGATAGCAGTAGCCCCTTTTATAACCGTATAAGTAGAAGAAGAAGTAAGTAAACTCTGGGCCCCAAAGAGAAAACTTCGAATGGGACCGACAACAACGCTAAGATGATATTAATGATTTGCTTCCATAGTCAGTAGCTTGTCAAAGAGTTCAAGAGGTTAATATTGTGACATACAAAATATCTAACTATCAATTTAAATTAAATAAGCACAAAACAGTTATTTCCATCTCCTGTAAAATTTAGAATTTGCGATTACCATATTAATCGCCGGGGAGGGCGAAATGTTATGCTTTAAAAATAAATATCCGAAATTATTTAAAATACTTAAATGTAATCTCTTAAATCCAATTACAGAATATTCAGCTTTTATTTTGTCGAAATTAATAATTTGGAGTAAAAGCTTAATGTACCGTGAAGAATGGTCCTAAACCGAATATCCTCACAGTAAAAATATCACTCAAAAAGAACTTCGTAAATTCAAAACATGAAAAATGGCTTTTGTTGTTGAAAGCTCTGAATTTTCTTTTAAAATTAATTTGAAACTGTTTAAATTTAAAAAGTCATTTTGATTTCAAAAGTTATCACATTTTTCTAAGCTTGTGTTATCGAAGTATTAACTGAACACAAAAACGCAATGTATTATTGTTATAAAAATCGCACAAAAAAATCATTATTCTACGTCTTATATTATCTACTCTGAATTATACTTATGCGCACAAAATAATAAACCTTGTACAGTCGACCACAGAAGTAACGGACCAATAAATAACTATTTTCACAGGACAAAAGTCTAATATATTGTATGTCTTGATGATTATTTTACGAAAGGTTTCTGAACTGATAGATTTAGAGCTTCTTAAATCAACTATAAACTAGATCTACTTCATTTTAACGTCAAATTATAACAGAATTTTGAATTCGTTAATTTAAATTCAAGTCCTTTTGATCTCCAAAACAAAGAGCGGATTATAATCAAAGAAGAATATTTTTAATTAAAAACATAATCAAGTGTATTGAATGTATTTTTAATGGATCGTAACAGATTTTCATGGCCTTTTTTCAGGTTGGACGCACTTTATCTCCGTGGTCAGCACATATAAGAATAATTTACTGTTATAATTGGTAAATTAATAAAAAAATGGTCGCATTTCTTATTTTATTTTAATCATATATCACAAAAGCTTGGTAAGGTATCCACACCACAGTATTAGTAAGTGGTTTTTAATGACAAAGTCCCCACTTGATTGTAATAGGGGGCGAGCCCTTATTATGTGGAACTGAAAATTACAGCTAGCGAAATGTAGGTACCTATTGATACACCTTTGCCTACCCCTTCGGGGATTTACAAGCATGAATATAAATATGTACGTATGTATTTTTGATCTCAATTATTAGTCTTATTAAAGGTTTATGTGTTATTTTTAAAGTATCACGGTTTTTCCTAAAAATTGTAAAGAATATTTTAGAAGAGAATCTTTAGCATATATTATTATACCATCGAAAACGATTGACCAATATTTTCTGTATGGTTTTTTCATGTTTGTATTAAAGGTAATTTGCCTTTCATTTGCTGCAAACAAAAATACAATCAACAGTCTTTCACGTATTACTAACAAGAACATGCTACTCTTACATTTATCTCCGTTTATCTGTCTAGCAATAACGTATCGGGCACGAGCTTCGAATTCCCACACTGACAGATAGCCACCTTCGTCAAGTGCTTATTGGCCTGAGCTGAGATACGGTTTCTACTAAACCAATGCCAAAAAGAAAAAAAATAGCCGTATTTGGTTAGGATTCTGAGAACCCTCTAGATATTTTCCTTTAACTGTAGACTGTATGAAGTATGAATATGTCAAATAAAGGTACTTAGGATCCGTGAATGACGTAGATACTGAGTTTCGAGATGGGTTTTGGATAAGTATATTCACTTATATGAGATATAGGTAAATGAAGATCTGAGAACTGGTTGTTGCCCGCGGCTATTGCGATTATTGCATTTTGACTCTCGGTCTATAAGTGAAACGAGTGGGAAATAAAAAAATTCCAATCGTCACCTCTGGGGACGAATGAAACTTTTTTTCCCCACTTGTACACAGTGGGGCGACGGGGTGGAGACCACCGGGAATAAAGGCTCCGTTTTTGTGATATTTTGATATTTTAATTACACTTTATCTTGATCTACGTGGTTCCTGGCAGAGAAGAATGAGATTAGTCCCATAGCGAACTAGTCATATTGATACTTGAACAATTGATTGAACCCTTTAACCAGTACAGCTGAGCTACAAGTACCTCTTGAATTAACAAAAGTGTACTTCTAGTAAAGTAGTCAACGGCATATTTACTATAGCTGACAGCCTCTGTGGCGTGGCGGGTAGTGTACGCGACTTCCACACAGGAGGCGCGGGCTCGTAAATATGGCTATTTGCATTGGTCTCGGTGTTTCTATGTATATTATGTATGTATTTACAAAAAAAACTATTGAAGTATGTTTATCCGCATTCTAGATTCCATAACACAAGCTATAAAAGCTTATCATGGGTCTAGATAGCGTTGTGTAGAATGTTGTGGAATATTGTGGAATATACATTTATTTGAGTAAGTATATTGAGAGCAACAACGCCGAAGTATAGGATTATCTCAAATAAACATGGTAAATAATATCCTGTTGATTTTCATGAATAGTAGTATAATATGTGTATGTCATCATAAAAAGGATAGTTCACTTTAATAGTCAATCATGTTTCGCCTCATAAAGCTTTGGATACAAACCAGTGCTAGCAATTTTATTACTACTTTAGTACCTACCTGCCTACCCGGTAGGTAGGTAGGTACTAAATTATTTTAACCAAATGAATTATGACACATGGCTTCCAAAACTTAACTTCATAAGACAAGTAGCTGCCGTTGCTGATGTGGACAATGTACAATCAGCGTCATAAATATCTTGACGACGTAGTCTCAAAATGATCTTAAAAATCTCGAATTAAGAGCAAATCAAACTGTTTTATTGATTAATATGGTAGTATGGTCCAAACTAACGGTGTGTACCAAATATCAGAACCTTCGATCAACTGGAAGGAGGTAAAAAAATGAAATTAAAATCATTTTGTTTGATCATCATCACTAATATACTAAGAAGACTGAAACGGACGAAAACGTTCGAGTTAGTGTAGTGTTTTAGCAACCAATAAACTTATGTAGTCATTAGTGCTGCTTACAAAGAACACATGAACAAAGTGTCTTCGCCTTAATAAAAACTAAGTAAGTGTTAATGGACGCATTCTTAGGATAATGTTTACGTAATAATTTAGGTGATATTTGTTTACTAATTGGCCAAAAAGGCTAGATCGTAATATAAATAAAGTATAAACTACTTTATTAGAAAAAAAAAAGATCATTTTGAGCACTTTGTTCGTAAACATCTTTCTGATACTGACTGTACAATGTATGTACATAATTATCTTCTTGAAGAAACGGCTGTAGTGTGGAACGTAGTAAATTACATACATATATTATGTGCTCAAGTGATCGATGAAATTCATACTGAGAAGTCATAAGCAGTCACTTCATTTGTAGATATTTATTGCAAACTAATCTACCTCGGTTTTTAAGAGATGTATTCGTTAAAAATTCTATAGGCAATCCCGCTATAGTTCCATCTACCGGGCCCAAACTAACCAATATCATTTGCACAGGTGTTAAGTATTTATTTTCGACCACGGGTTATAACAATAAATTGCAGAAAAAAGGCATTCTCTCAGTTCAATTATGAATAGTCCTTTATACTAAACTTAGATTAGAGTCTTAAACTAGTTCAGTAATTACTTACCCGCTGTGCAATCAGTTGGACATAACGGTTGGACTACAGGTCGATGGTAGCTGTTATAATACAATTAGATGAACGGCACTTACGCATTTAAGACCTGGAAATCCCTGCCAGCTCACATGTTTCCTTCTTGATACAGTCCCGGGTCCTATAAGCGCGGCGCTGGCGTGAAAAAGCATCCAATGAGGCCGTCGAGCTGAGTGCCACCGTTGTCCACATAGCACGTGTTTGTAATGGTGATCCTCTTTCCTGAGACTTTGCCTTCAGCTTCAGGCGAGGTGAAGTCAAATTTACGTGCCCAATATAACAAAAAACGTTAAAGTGTAACGTGATCGATTGCATATCTAATTTTGTATATAACTTATGCTCACTTGAGGGTTGTATGAAGAAACCCCAACAGAAATATTTCTAGAGTTTATAGCTCACAATAGAAACAATATACAATAGAAAACTTTCATAAACTGACAACTTTCGCAAAAGGCTCAGATAAAGTAGATACTAGGTGTAAAGTTTCATTCGAATACTTTTAAAAGCTTTTATTATATTCATAGTGGCTCATAAATATGCCATTGGTGGGTAATACTATCATTCAACTCGTAACTATGATCAGAGCAAACACATTTTATAAATAAATTCTCCAAGAGGCTTTAAAAATAAGTATTTATTTATTAGTTCTCTGTTAACTCTAATGGGAGTTTTTCCATTAGCTGGTTCGGTAACGGCACGGCACCGGCATGACCGTGTACCGGCCCCGAATTCACCACTGCGCCGGTGTCGATGCCGATATACTACCCGCACGCGCAATCACACGCACACACGGCTACAATTCATGTATATTACAAAACTGTACACATGCAGATTTGCCGGGGCAGCACTGACTGGAAAGCTTGCTACCCCGGCGACGGACGGCAACGGCTCTGGTAGGACTCAACGCTTTCCTTATTTATTCAATATACTCTATGCTCAACGCCGGTCTGGCGCCGGCGTCGGTAAGTGCATAACTGAGCCATAAATTTTCATAAATTCGATGCCTGAACCGAATGCCTTGATCACACGCACTTATTGGAGTGGCGAGACATTACTGTCGGCCGAGTGTGATGTACGTGAAAATACTCGGCGCTATTTTCACACGCAACGAGCTTGGGCCGAGTGCACTGTCTTGCCTCTCCACTCGGTGCGTGTGAACGAGGCATGATTTATCCTAATTTAAAAGAAAAAGTTGATATCCAGGTTAAGACATTACCCGTGACCTGTTACTTTCTAGGAGCAATACTCTGATCAACTGTGCTGGAAACGTTTGAGATATTCAAAATTGTCCTACATACAAGGTGATTTTATAGTCGTTTCGGAAAAAAGAATTTGGGCACAGTTTGGATACCAAAATCATCTGGAAGTATTAGTTTGGTGAAATAAAAAAATTTACAACCCCCATACACTTTTCCTTTCACTTGAACATTATTCCCATACATTATCAAAAAAATTTTTTTTCTTTCGCCAAAGTAATACTTCCAGACGATTTTGCTATCGAAACTGTGCCCAAATTCTTTTTTTCCGAAACGACTATTAAATCACTTTATATGTACAGCCAGCGTCAGAGAAAACAGACCCCCTCAATACTTAAAGAATATCGCCGCCTGCGCCGGCCGCGTCACTTGACTCACGAATGACGTCACGTGATGCGATCGTCGCAGAGCGGCGGCTGAGCGAGCAGCTTCATCTGCATTTTTTTGCATGTTCATATTTGTAATTTTCTGATATTTTTCGTCTTTCGGTTCAATTGTATACCATGATACAATATACTCACAAAAAGATGACACATTAATTTATGTGCCGTTTGAGGATACGAACCCGCATCTCCAGCGCCAGCCGATCACTTAGACCGTGCCTTAAACCACTAGGCTATCGGTTCACTTGATAATAATTACGAAAATATCAATAACATTACTCCTTTTATCGAACAAAGTTGATTACGGTGTAATTTTCTAGACCTTAAGGTTTAAATTTCAACTTCCACCAAATGTAACAATAATAATTACTCAATTAACTAAAAGATAAGGTTGAAATTTGTATAATTTCTTTTTTTGATCAATAGATTACGCTTGAAACAGCTTGTTGCACTACCGTCATGTTTTACTTCAAAAACTTATCTGCAGTATGAGCTGCGGCTATAGTATTATAATATCTGTTACACCGCGCTAAAGTTGCAATTAGAATACTTCTTTGCATTATTTACTAAACTGTGATTGAAGGTAACTTTATAATTCGTGGTAATTTGCATTGGTGTATTAATCCTCCTCATATTATTCAATTTATTAAGTTTTTGATCAGTTTTTTGAGTAAATTGAAATTATGGTTCGATTAACAACATTCATGAAAGCTAAAATTGTTGTTCTCTGGGAGCAAGAACAAAGCATAAAGAAAATAGCACGAGATATGGGCATAACGGTAAGAGTTACGATAAAAATGCCTATATTAAATACCTATTTATACTGCTTAATCAATCATGTTATATTTTCATTTACAAGTTAGTGTTATGGAGTTTCTTTTATTTATTATCATTTTCGTTACAGAGAAATACAGTGCGTAGATGGATTCGAAGGTATCAAGCGACGGGTGATATAAAATGTGAACGCCAAGGACCTCGCCCAGTTGCTTATACTCATGAATCAGAGCGGCACCGTGATATTGTGGAAGCTCACTCAGTGGCACCCTTCAAAACTACGCGCTCAAGTGCTGAAACATTTGGAGTGTCGCTGAGCACTGTTCGACGACATCTACACGCTGCGAACATTCATAATTATAAGCCAGCAAGAAAGATTAAACTTACTGATGATCATCGCACCAACCGAGTGAATTTTGCCACTCGTTATTTAAATTTTGACTGGGAAAAAATTATTATTCTCATTTTGGGATAGAGAATAATAATTTTTTATGTTTATTTTTTAATTTATTTATTTGTTAGAGAATATAATCATTTACTTACCTAATGTTAACCGCCCGCTTGTTCTTAAGTCTAATATGTTTTTAGGATTGAACCGTTGGCCACTTCTTCTCCATAAAATTTTTCGGCCATCATTCTGACTTGAAGCATTTTTCGTCGGTAAAAATAACAATTTCATTTTCCCAGTCGAAATTTAAATAACGAGTGGCAAAATTCACTCGGTTGGTGCGATGATCATCAGTAAGTTTAATCTTTCTTGCTGGCTTATAATTATGAATGTTCGCAGCGTGTAGATGTCGTCGAACAGTGCTCAGCGACACTCCAAATGTTTCAGCACTTGAGCGCGTAGTTTTGAAGGGTGCCACTGAGTGAGCTTCCACAATATCACGGTGCCGCTCTGATTCTTGAGTATAAGCAACTGGGCGAGGTCCTTGGCGTTCACATTTTATATCACCCGTCGCTTGATACCTTCGAATCCATCTACGCACTGTATTTCTCTGTAACGAAAATGATAATAAATAAAAGAAACTCCATAACACTAACTTGTAAATGAAAATATAACATGATTGATTAAGCAGTATAAATAGGTATTTAATATAGGCATTTTTATCGTAACTCTTACCGTTATGCCCATATCTCGTGCTATTTTCTTTATGCTTTGTTCTTGCTCCCAGAGAACAACAATTTTAGCTTTCATGAATGTTGTTAATCGAACCATAATTTCAATTTACTCAAAAAACTGATCAAAAACTTAATAAATTGAATAATATGAGGAGGATTAATACACCAATGCAAATTACCACGAATTATAAAGTTACCTTCAATCACAGTTTAGTAAATAATGCAAAGAAGTATTCTAATTGGAACTTTAGCGCGGTGTAACAGATATTATAATACTATAGCCGCAGCTCATACTGCAGATAAGTTTTTGAAGTAAAACATGACGGTAGTGCAACAAGCTGTATCAAGCGTAATCTATTGATCAAAAAAAGAAATCTATACAAATTTCAACCTTATCTTTTAGTTAATTGAGTAATTATTATTGTTACATTTGGTGGAAGTTGAAATTTAAACCTTAAGGTCTAGAAAATTACACCGTAATCAACTTTGTTCGATAAAAGGAGTAATGTTATTGATATTTTCGTAATTATTATCAAGTGAACCGATAGCCTAGTGGTTTAAGGCACGGTCTAAGTGATCGGCTGGCGCTGGAGATGCGGGTTCGTATCCTCAAACGGCACATAAATTAATGTGTCATCTTTTTGTGAGTATATTGTATCATGGTATACAATTGAACCGAAAGACGAAAAATATCAGAAAATTACAAATATGAACATGCAAAAAAATGCAGATGAAGCTGCTCGCTCAGCCGCCGCTCTGCGACGATCGCATCACGTGACGTCATTCGTGAGTCAAGTGACGCGGCCGGCGCAGGCGGCGATATTCTTTAAGTATTGAGGGGGTCTGTTTTCTCTGACGCTGGCTGTACATATAAAGTGATTTAATAGTCGTTTCGGAAAAAAAGAATTTGGGCACAGTTTCGATAGCAAAATCGTCTGGAAGTATTACTTTGGCGAAAGAAAAAAAATTTTTTTGATAATGTATGGGAATAATGTTCAAGTGAAAGGAAAAGTGTATGGGGGTTGTAAATTTTTTTATTTCACCAAACTAATACTTCCAGATGATTTTGGTATCCAAACTGTGCCCAAATTCTTTTTTCCGAAACGACTATAAAATCACCTTGTATGTAGGACAATTTTGAATATCTCAAACGTTTCCAGCACAGTTGATCAGAGTATTGCTCCTAAAAAGTAACAGGTCACGGGTAATGTCTTAACCTGGATATCAACTTTTTCTTTTAAATTAGGGTAAATCATGCCTTGTTCACACGCACCGAGTGGAGAGGCAAGACAGTGCACTCGGCCCAAGCTCGTTGCGTGTGAAAATAGCGCCGAGTATTTTCACGTACATCACACTCGGCCGACAGTAATGTCTCGCCACTCCAATCAGTGCGTGTGATCAAGGCATTCGATTCAGGCATCGAATTTATGAAAATTTATGGCCCAGTTATGCACTTACCGACGGCTAGATAGAGTATATTGAATAAATAAGGAAGGCGTTGAGTCCTACCAGAGCCGTTGCCGTCGCCGGGGTAGCAAGCTTTCCAGTCAGTGCTGGCCAGGCAAATCTGTATTTGTATTGTAGGTACATTAATTGTAGCCTTGTGCGTGTGTAAGTGCGCGTGCGGGTCATACCAGCGCAGTAGCAAAGCCGGTGCCGGTACACGGTCATGCCGGTGCCGTGCCGTTGCCGAACCAGCTAATGGAAAAACTCCCATTAGAGTTAACAGAGAACTAATAAATAAATACTTACTTTTGAAAGCCTCTTGGAGAATTTATTTATAAAATGTGTTTGCTCTGATCATAGTTACGAGTTGAATGATAGTATTACCCACCAATGGCATATTTATGAGCCACTATGAATATAATAAAAGCTTTTAAAAGTATTCGAATGAAACTTTACACCTAGTATCTACTTTATCTCAGCCTTTTGCGAAAGTTGTCAGTTTATGAAAGTTTTCTATTGTATATTGTTTCTATTGTGAGCTATAAACTCTAGAAATATTTCTGTTGGGGTTTCTTCATACAAAAAAATTTCAAAACTACGCGCTCAAGTGCTGAAACATTTGGAGTGTCGCTGAGCACTGTTCGACGACATCTACACGCTGCGAACATTCATAATTATAAGCCAGCAAGAAAGATTAAACTTACTGATGATCATCGCACCAACCGAGTGAATTTTGCCACTCGTTATTTAAATTTCGACTGGGAAAATGAAATTGTTATATTTACCGACGAAAAATGCTTCAAGTCAGATAAGGATGGCCGAAAAATTTTATGGAGAAGAAGTGGCCAACGGTTCAATCCTAAAAACATATTAGACTTAAGAACAAGCGGGCGGTTAACATTAGGTAAGTAAATGATTATATTCTCTAACAAATAAATAAATTAAAAAATAAACATAAAAAATTATTATTCTCTACCCCAAAATGTATATATATATATATATATATATATAATATATATATATATATCTTAATCCTATAGAAAACTTGTGGGGTCAGATGGTATTAAACTGGGACTCAAGTGAAATAAAGTCAAAAAAAAATTGGATGAAGAGGTAAACAGAACTTGGGAACTAATGCGAAATAGTGCCGCATGTTTTAATATGGTTTCGGGAATGAAAAGTCGTCTTTAAGAAGTGATAGACAGTGAGGGCCATCCTCTCCGTTATTAGTGCAGTATATCGATTCTTACCCAGGACAAATCTTTGTGTGATGAACACGATTATTTGTTATGATGTGTCTTGGTATAATTTATCTAAAAAATTCTGAAATAAGTATTATATCACTTGTCTAGTATCCTTATCAGTTATCATATTAAAAGGTGCTATTTTGGGCTAGATGACGCTGTGTATAAAGTGTCCTAACATTCACAATAATAATATTATATTATTAATACCTTATCCCATTACTCTTGTTTACAAGTTTAATAATCTTCTAATGTGTTAACGATTCACCATCTGACCTTACATATTTTTCTAATGTTGTGTTAAAAGGGTTACTTATCAGAAAATGTGATCAAAGAGGAAGATGTATATTGCTATAATGTTATAGTTTAGCATGTTGGTTCTTTCTTTGTGATTCACAGGCACAAATAACATTTCATTTTTCAACCATTCTTTTATATTCGAAGATTATTCAGAGTGTAAAAAAATAATGTTGGAAACTTTAAATAAATTTTGTAGTTATGTCTCTAGAATTATCTAATATTAAACATTTTATACTTCACTTAGGGTATTGCGTTTTGTCAATAAATTTAGGTCAGGTGAAATCTAATAATAAGTAACCCTAATTTAACTCAGATAGAAAAACTGTATACTCAACCAGGAAATGACCTCCATGTAGTCCTAGAAATGTAATTCGAGAAATAAATTAATATTGTTTATGCAACAAGCCTATCTTTTCTTACAAACCTCATACCTACTATAAAATTTGATTCCTTAAATAATAACTAACAAAAAGTGCTTAAGAGAATAATAAAATAATTACATAAAAAAAGAACTTCGTGTCCGAGGATTTGAACCCACGCTTGCCATATCTACAAAGCGTCGGTCATAACCACTAGACCAACATGCCATATATGTAATGTATCAAAAAACTTCAATAGTTTCATGTCATAATCAAGGGGGGTTCCTTTTCTCTGAAGCTTACTGTACCTATACGTCTCGAGGCAATCTACTAAAATTCTTACGAACATAGGCAAACAATGACTGAAGTTACAATTTATTCTACATTGTTCTTTCTATTGCTCCACCAATTTTTCGATTTAAATGCACAGGGAAAATTATATTAATCTGTGTTTCTGTTCCTAAATTTTCTGTATTTCAAATATTTCTAACTTATTTACTTTTACAGTAAAATTATTCTTTGTGAAAGTTTGAAGGTGACTGTGGCATTAGTTACTGTCAAGAAACAAAAAGTACTTTCTTGGAATGGTGCAGAATTATTTATGTTTTAAGTACAAAATGTAGCTCTTGTTACTTATAAAATACGAAATGAAAATTGATATGAACATAATCTTTACTTATTAGTTAAATACATTATTCTCGAGTTTTATGTTCTGAAAATAAAGAGACAAAAGTCTTAATTTGACTGACAGTGCAGTAAAAGATTTAGTGTTATTATTCATACACTATTATAAATTTTACATTCGTTTCTGTCTGTACTGAGTCACCTTTGAAGTACAAAATTATTGAAAAATTGGCTGAATTTGTCATCAAAAGTTACCACGCTAGTGCAGTATCTTCTATCTTTGTATTCGTAGTTACTATTGCATTTACGAGAATTTTTGTGTGTAGGTACTTCCATATACAGAATAATTATACTTTCAAAGAATCCAGAAAGAAAAGTACTGAATAACGTTACTGATATTATAAAAATCTCTACGCATAATGTAGGTACTCTGACTATGTAAATGTATGTTTTGGTAACACATACTTCCTCAAAAATTAAAATGACTCATGACAACGAGTTTATTTATTGCCTGAACACGCGGAATTTTAATTTACTGATCACACAATTTGGAGGATGATTTATGCGCAATATGGAACGTAAATTCAAGACTCCATAATAATAATTAAGGAAGTTATTAACTAAATGAGTCATCATCACTGATAGGTATCGAGCCCATTCCGTTTTACGATAGAGATCTGTAGAATGTTGACAAACACAGGGATGGCAGACAAAAGTTGTTTATCTAAGACATGTGATCCCATCGTGAATAAGTGGGTTGGTAATTATTTTCTTTATCGTACGATAAAGAACTGGAATCTGGAATGCCTACCATAAACGTGTTCCTTTCTAGGGTTCATGACGTGTGTCTTTCTTCTTCCAATCCCGAGCCTTCAAGCGGAGCGTGTAAAAGCATCCGTCAAGGTTGTTAAGCTAGTAACCACTATTTTGGGGTTTTTAGCATCTGGAATGGTGATCCTTAAAATCTGGACTTCACCCTAGCATCTCACCATCCAGCAGAGCAAAGTCAATTGATGGATCACAATATCAAAAAACATCACAGTCGAAACTTTCAAGGTAGGGATTATCATTCTAGGAATGCACCGAAAATGTAGCCATTACTTTTTGGACTTCTCAGTTTACCATCCTGTGAGGTGCAATGTAGGTGTAGGTGCAGATATTGACGGATTATGATTAATCTAAAACGCTAATTGTTGCTGGAAGGCCACATTCAAAGTTTCTAACATGTGGGATATATTATTCTCAGGTAACAGTTTTAGTTTCTTGGATAGACAGCCCTAACTTTCACGCCCAGGAGCTAGTGTGTCCTTGGACAGAAAATATGTGTTGAGGTGATATTCTCAGTTATTCATAGTCATCCAAATTAATTAAACGATAGCTATCACGTATTAACGGAATTAGAATATTTGCATGTGTTTTTTTTTATCGTGCGATAAATCCCCACGGATTGGTATCCGTGGGGATTTATCTATGGGTGGTATGTGTGGTATGGGTGGTCCCCCACGGAGCCGGTGGAGGTGGTTATGTCGGACTCGAACCGACTAAAACGCACGCCGTCTTGGGTCCTTGGTTGCCGGAGGTGAGATTGCCAAAAGCATATCTCTCGCACCCCGGCAGACCCAGGACCATCTCTTTCGAGATGGCCCCCTTCGGGTTGTGGGGACCGCAGGGTCCCCATCTAGCCCCGGTTACGGGGAGGCGCACTTTGCGCCGCCACCGCGGCCTGCTTCTGCTAGGGTGACAGGCGGCTCCACCAGTCACCCCCAGGCCAGCGCTCATGGAGGACGGAGGTCGTTCTGCGACCTCCGACGTCCGGTTCGCCTTCGCTCTGCGCGGGCTTCCCGGGCCCGGAGTCTAGTCCGGACCCGACCGGCCGCCTCCTTCTCGAGCATTACTTGCTCGCAGAAGGAGGCAGCCGCACCCCAAGCGTTCGCGCATCTTACCATCGCTGTGAGCAACGTGGCGAGCGTGAGGACTCCCACCCCCAGAGCTGCCACTAGGACCCGCCTCGGCGTGTCCCACGCCGGGCACTCGGTCAGCGTGTGCAGCTCTGTGTCCTCGCTCGCATCACAGTGATGGCACTCGGACGTTGGCTCCTTCCGGATCCGACACAGGTAACTCCCGAAACACCCGTGTCCGGTAATCACCTGCGTCAGCCGGTACGAGAGGCTGCCGTGTGGCCTCTCTAGCCACTCCTCCATGATGGGTCTTACCGCCACTATTACGGCGTGCCCTTGCATGTGTGGAATAGTGTATACAACGTACGGTCGACCCAGACGTACTTATAGTTGTTTGAAGCTCAAAGGGCCGAATAGAAGAGCCTGTTTGTTTTTTATTTGATACAGAAATAGATAGTCTAGAATAACACAATAGGTACATAATATAGCCTACTTTAAGCTCTGGAATATGTTCATGTAATACCAGAATTTCAGGTCTGTGAAACCACGGACAACGGTTACGTATCATAATACCGAAACTTAAAATCTTTTGAACTTCGGTCTTTCGTACGTTGGTATGATGAAATTCGGGATTTTTATATGTAACCTGTACAACAGCTAGTATATGGGTTAATTTACGGGAAATTTTTATATATGAGTTTAACCAGCCAATGAGAATAGTAGTGTTACGGGATATAAAAAACTCCCATGAGACTACTAGTAGTGTCACGCAGTAGTGTCAAGGGAAATGGACCTAAGAAAACATATCATTTCTATTGCTGTATTGAAGTTAATCAAACGTATACGAGAGCATCAATCAAATAAGAAATACCTAGAAGATGACAAAAACCTAATAGATTGGTTAGCAAAGAACCCTCACAGAGCTATAGTACAGTCAGCATCAGAATAATCCTGACTATTGGCTAGTTAAAATCTATGTGCGTACGCTCAGAAGTAGGTACTCAGAAATTTATTTTTTTATACCCACTTAGGTGGCAGACAAGCATACGGTCCACCTGCTAGAGCCACCGCCAAGGCCGTCACGCTTGCACCACCGACCCTGCAAGAACCTTCTAATGCCTCTTGAAGCCCCATATTGTAGTCGCTTGAACAGCCGCGTGGTTCCCGTCAGAGTACAATTTGGGCCACCCCATCTCTTCCCATGCGGTGTCGTACCTACAAGGCAACTAAGGGATACTCGTAGGACTGTTTAACATCAGTTAGATATATACAGCCTACACTCTGCCTCAGATGCATGGCTCGAGTCAACAATAGTGCCCGGAATGCGGCAATAGGCTCACCCCCTATTACTTGGGACCGAATACAATGATTGGTGAAATGTGGGTATAAATTCACCTCTACCTAACCATCCTGGGATAAAGGCCACTCCATAGCTTAAACCACAAGACTTGCTAGTCAAGACTGATATAATGCTGACTGTACCAGTAACTGATTAAATTTCGAATGTAGGTAATTCCACGGTAAACCTTTACCTTATTTATGACGCAATTTCAAATCTACCTCGCTACGAGCAGCCTCAATGGAACAAACATATCACTCACAATATACAGTAGTATTGTACAAAGTAATTCCAACTAGGTGAGCTTAACAAACGTGTTCCCAAACTAATAGTATTAAAGGACTGCGTGTATGTTTATGCGTGTACTTTGGACCCAAGTTTTTGTATCGCTTTCCATTGTTCAAATTTTGTACGTGTGGGTGACAGCTGTTGTATTGTTAGTAGAAGGTGTTGAATAAACGTTTAAAATAGAATAGAATTTAATAGAAATAAACTTTATACTACACTTACCTACTTACATATAGAGAGAGCGTTGATATTTATGCAAAAATAGATCAAAAAGTAAGACTATTGTTCTGAAAATATACGTGTACCTAGTAAATTTGGTATAACCTTAATTGCTTTTTGAGCTGTCTAAACCGAGAAGCCCTAGAGTGGAGACTACAAAAATACAAACATTAGGTGGAAAACTCCTAGTCATGGCTTTGGTTTTCGCTTTAAAAATACCTGAAAATCATAAAGTACTTCTACATTTACATACCGCCAGATCTGCAAAGCATTACCTAAAACCACGTACAATCACCAAACAGTTAAAATTTAAGACGCGAACCCACAGGCGTTTACTAGTGTCAGCATAAAGGCGCCTACATAAACTCAAAGACGACGAATGTTTGCGAATAATTAAATTGTGGTTTGTAAACCATATAAAGGGAAAACGACTACCTCAAGAGGAACGGGAAGGGTCTGAGATTACGTGTAAATTGTCTTAGACATAATATTATTATTGCGTTATTAAATTAATTATTGAAACGTGTTAATGTAATCTTTGGTGTTGTTTATCGTGACTTACCTTGTGATTAGCGTAGCTTTGTCTCATTATTGTAATTATGTAGATCTGTCATTAGGGTATATAAAATCATGTTTATAAAAAGATGTAAAAACATAACATAACATAAACTCACGCCTGTATTTCCCGAAGGGGTAGGCAGAGGTGCTAGCACCCACATTTCGCCAGTTCATGTTTAGGTCCCAATTTAATCTATACTAATAGGTGGCGAGCCTATTGCCATTAACCGGGCACTTATAAACCTGCGATAAATACACAAATAACTTCGAAAAGCATCGTAAAGTCATTGTTGTGTGCCATGGTAAACCTGGGATCGAACCCGAGACTTCGTCTCAGCAGTCCATTACCCATGCCACTAGGCTACCGCAGACCGCAGGTGTAAAAAGTTGGAATAAATATCATTCAATTGTTGTAATATAGGCAACAAGAAATACATCTGTGAAGATTTCAACAGTTAAAC
Organism: Eilema sororculum; assembly: GCA_914829495.1. Taxonomy (NCBI): domain Eukaryota; kingdom Metazoa; phylum Arthropoda; class Insecta; order Lepidoptera; family Erebidae; genus Eilema; species Eilema sororculum. The sequence continues at coordinate 17,386,486 of OU618545.1, read as the reverse complement.
TATCATGGTCCTCGAAATACAGTAGTAGATACAGTTCCGTTTTTACCCTCTAGATATGAAACCCTAAAAAATTAAACCATTTTCTCTAAAAGAATTCCATACATTGTAAGTAACAGTTCCCTTATCGTCTGTCTGTGTTAACGACAAAAGGGATAGACAGCGATGAGCTTTACGTGTTTACAGGGTGAGAAGTAATGTGTTTGTTTATTGAAAATCGAATTATTGAAAGCCTCTGATGCAACTGCAAGTAACATCAAGTTAATTATGTTAACAAGATATTTTTTGAGATGGTCAGACAACCAGGTCAGCCATGTAATTGTATAAGGTTACGATTTTACTTTTTGGTACTGGAACGAAAAAAAATCTCCATTATCAAAGCTGTTTATCTGTACATAATACTAATAAAATATCTTTTTTCTTCTTCTTCAAAATGTCACAATATCTCTTTGAGAAAAATGCATATCTTTTAGGCTGTGTTAATTTAAATAAAAAATAAATATTTTTAATAAATCAAATAATAATTTAAGTAATTAAAATGTAATAATAATTTCCAGGCGTGCTTATACAATACATTCAATGTTATCTTAACTAATACTGATTAAAACAAAAACTAACAGCTATCAGCGATAAAAACAAGTGACTGATAAACACAAATTTAATTTACCTTAAAGTTAAAATGACCAGGATGTTGTTTGAGTTCCCTAATTTCAGTTTGAGTAACAAGTAACAACGTTTGTCTCGTATTATATTAGATATTTGCATTATCTTTCATTTTAACTAAAAGTGAATGAAATACAAAAAGCCTAGATAAATTTGCCAAAGCAATTTGTTTGATAAACAAACAAACAAACTTTAATATTCAAAATATTGGCAGGATGATTAAATGTGTAGCGATTACTTAATGTCATGTGTCTATGGGTACGAGTATGCTACGTGCACAACATATAAAAACCCCCCAAAGATTTTTACGTGAAAAATAATAAATAATTTTGAGTAGGTACCTAAATAAAAAAAAAAGATGAAACACCATGTTTGTACAGAAAACGATTTTCTAGCAATATATACCTATGTTTTATTTTCCTAAATAAATAAAGCGATAGAACAACCAGGTACGAATATTATAAAAGTAAGATAAATTAAAAAAATAGGGCCTACAACTGCCGAAGCCTACTAAAAAATGTCAAATACTTGTGCTACTCAACAAAGGAAAATGAGATTAGTCTTTAGAGACTTCAAAATTAGTTTACATTTTTTCTCCTTCAACATTAATATCAAAAGTTTTATACGCGTTATTACAGTGTTTTGTAAAAGGTATTATAAGATTTATTTATGGAAAACTTTGACTCTGACATTTGCTAACACAACGTCTCATGAATTTTATGATCGACTGAGCTGTATAAAGCCATACTGTTAGTAAAATTGAATAATCATTATTCAAAAGAAGTATTTTTTATCTGGTTCATTGAAGCGTATTAGAAAATATTAAACAAGCTTCAGATTCCATAATAACCTCGTGTTATATTCCCAGCGGTGAGTAGGTACGGTAGCCAGAGCTCACTGGAGAGTTTTTGTACTTTCATGTCCGTGGGAAGATCAAAGTTCGTCCTGCTTTGTCTTCTACACTGACGGCACAGAAATGCCTGTGCTGACCCTGTAGGTTGCCAACTCGTGTTGATGGTATGATTCCCCTGGTGTTGCACACGTCCACAGGCCACGGTAACCACTTTTCATCAGGTGGATCGTGTGCTTTTCTGCCACCTAAGTGGAATAAAAAAAATCAGATGTCTTGGGTTCATGCAAATCCCCGAAGTAAATACCTATCTACGGAAAATGTGGACTTTACCTGCGAGTGGGTATTAAAAAGATTCAAAGTCTCAGAAGCTAAAAGCCGTTTTTGGTAACTAGCTGTCTTGTTTATTCGTCTCTTCATCGTCTCCGCGTTAGACCCGGTCTCAACCGATGATCTCGTCTCGGAGTTCAGTGACCACCGTTTGATATTATCCACGTGTTGGTATTCTAACAATAATTATTTTATTAGTTCTCTTCCCACGAATAGCCGTCACCAGGTCAAGATAATAAAGGCAGTTACTAGAAAGCACATTTTCATTAAATTTTCTTTAAAATATATTTTCAAGGCATTAGCATTATTGGTACTTACATTAAGTAAAGTAAATGTATAAATTTGAAACTCAGCGTTTCGGAGTTGGTAAAAGTGGCCCACGAGGATTAAAAATGAGAACTCCATGTTTAGATGTAGGTACAAACTTTCGCATCGGCAGGCGTGGCTGCGGCACAGCATTAATTATATAATTGACTGCGGGTAACTGTTAGTGAATTATACAGTGAAATTGCTGATAATTAAGGAATAATCGGTTTAAACAACTTTCATAATTGCATAATAAATCTACGCGAGCATATTTACGTTAGGATATGCCAATTTACTCTTTGAAAACTAGGTTTATGTAATCTTTCGAAAATAGATGTCCTCCGCCCATCCATTCGGGAAATACCCAGGTATAAATATATCTAATAAGGGAAATTTTATTCACGTAATATTTTGAGATTGTAAAGTGATTGAATTTTATAATTCACTTTCAAGATTATCTCCATATTTTTCGAACAAAGGTGCGCAGTTACAGTTTAGATACTATCTCCTGATGCCCTTAATAACCCGTAAGGGTTTACCACACCATAAAAAAGGCTACTCACGGATATATTCACAATATAATAGAAAAGGGTCGAGCGTATACACGTATTTGAATCTCAACGTTGTATCATATAGATATCAAAAACAGCGTATTTTAAAAGCGACCAACACAATGCTACCCCCTTAAGCCGGTGTTCTAAATACAAAGGATGCTTTACACTCTAAATACTTTATAAAATAACAATGTTGGTTTGTTTTGATTTGACCAGATTGGATGACGAAATTAAAACAGGATGCAATGGGAACAATTTTGGTATTAGAGCAACCTACTATTAATATTTAAAAAAATCTTCATTATAGAGACAATCATTAGGCAATTTATGAAAATACTCAACATAATAGAGTTTTAGAACTCAATGTTATGATTGGCAATTAATTTTAAAATACATTCCACATATTAATAGTTTATATTTAACGTAAAACCTCCTTGGTTCATTATTGTTAATATTATATTCATACATACGTAAACTCACGCCTGTATTCCCCGAAGGGGTAGGGGCAGAGGTGCTAGCACCCACATTTCGCCAGTTTATGTTTAGGTCCCAATGTAATAGGTGGCGAGCCTATTGCCATTAACCGGGCACTTATAAACCTGCGATAAATACACACATAACTTCGAAAAGCATCGAAAAGTCATTGGTGTGTGCCATGGTAAACCTGGGATCGAACCCGAGACCTCGTCTCAGCAGTCCATTACCCATACCACTAGGCTACCGCAGATTTTATATTCTTAGAATATTATATTCTTTACATTAAAAATGGCTTCAAACATAGGATTACTGTTATGATTGCAAATTATATACCTACTAGCTTAGGCCCGCGACGCCGCGCCGCCCGCGTGGATGTCGGTTACCAAATTTAATCAAAATCGGTTCAGTAGTTTAGGTGTGAAAGCGTAACATACAGACTGACAGACAGACAGAGTTACTTACCTATAAACTTGTTTACCTATAACATATGGGTTACATAGGGGTAACCCATATTTGCAAGAAATAAAATGATTAATGATTTATGATTTACTTTTGCATTTATAATATTGGTATATGGATTGGGTGTAAATGCATGCATATCTTGCTTCTGGCCTTACACACTTCACGGGTGAAGACAGAATTACCTGAAAACGATTAAGTACAAACCCGATTGATTTGTCACCTAATCTAGCAAATCCGATTTTTATAATCTAAAGACGTTTATACGACGCTCCATAAAAAACGGGGTGTCCATAAACTAAAATAAATGTCAACATTACGGATAAAGCAGCATATTTCTCAAATTAAATCTTTGTCAGGGCTTTGCTTGCACATCGTATTTTATGGCACCCTCATAGGCGTTACATCGAAAATGATTTGAATTAATTGAACAGTTTACGGCCTAATAAAATTTGTACTTTTTACACATCGTTGACTTTATTCGGGGATTATTTTTATAACAATGTTTTTGGTCATAAAACCAAGTAAGTATGTGAACATTTCGATGGGAATGGAGGCAACTACTCTGTGTGCCACAAAATCTTGAAATTCTTCAAGACGTAATTGACAGATGAGGCTTTGGTGTGCCTCTCAGGAGAGGTTAGACGGCAGTCACTCATGTAGAATTTGAACCGGGGTTAGCGCTCGGAGAATCAGTTTGTAAATATCCTACTACATAAATTCATATTTAAGTTTGTCAAGATAAATTTGGACGTTGAATTTTGATAAACAAAACTCGAAACTAAAACAATTAGGGTGTAGACAACATCACCGGGATAAAATCTCTTAAATAATTATAGACACAAAGATAAAACAACGGGTGCCCCATATGCGTACCCTAAACATTACACACTATTTTACCCCACACACCCGCGTTTAATTTAAAACTTTGTATGTGGGACTAATCTTGCCTCTTGTGTCAGGGGCCCCTGTCTCCGTTTGTCCCATTTTCAGGGTTACTGCATGGATAATGACCACGTTTAGAATTACAATTTCACACACACACGTACACATACAGCCACTCAAATCTGACCTCTTACTTTAGGTACTCGTATTAGTTTTTTAAACAATTACGCAAAGGTAGAGTTTTATGGGCAGGTCACCGATCACTGGTCATTTCTACAGTTTAAAGGTTCATGGGTCTGTTTTACTCATTGTGCTCACAGGCGAATTAACGCCAATGTTTAATCCCTACGGCAAACGTAATTAATAAGAGGACGATGACTTTGTACGCCCTAATTCTATTATAGTATTGTAACAATATTATCACAAGAATTTGTCTTTAAACTTTTGGATAGCTAATGTCTCGTCCTAAAATCTTCAGTCGACAAAGCAGGTATGGTTGCACCTTTACATACAACTTAGTGAATTTTTTTTACCGTATTTCCTATATTCCAGAATAAAAGAACCAATCTACCGAACCAGTGAAAGAATCATTTTCAAATGATTTACATATTTTATTTATTTTTCTTAACATTCCATTCATCAATGTAAAATTATGACGTTCATATGTGCCTAAACTGAATAAACGAAATCGATTCTTTGATTCTTTGATTCTTGAGTAGTGAATTGACTCTCAAAATGACATTAGAATTATCATCTAGAGTACTATCTAATCTGTCTGCAGATCTAGTTATAAATCTCGATTCAGAACTGAGTATCGTTCTGGAATACGGACCTTACAACAATAAACACTTGTTTAGCTAATGAACCCAAGTTCGAAAGTTTACTTAGGTAAGTGCGTTTCAAGTTCAAGTATTTTAACATAACGTATCGACAAAACTAAAGTAACAAGGAGTCTATAAATCTAAGATGGTGAAGACCAGAAATCCTTTTTTGCTTTGTAAAGAGAATCAATTCTAGTCGGATAGATCGCAACTGCGCAACTAATAGAAAAAGGCAGATACGTCAAGATGAAATAAAATTTATTACGTTCTATAAGCCCTCGGGGAAACTATTAGTTTGATTTTCACAAAAAGAAAATGGTACCTTTATCAGTGGAGGCGCTCTGAGCTACCCTTAGAAAAGTCAGCAAAAACTATCTGGTCAGATAAGATTGTGCCCACCTACGACTCTATTACGAAGTTATTTAAAATAAATGACGGCTAGATTATGTGTGAACTCTTTATAAAGGCGGAACCACACATTCTTATGTGTTATTTTTTATACGACTACTTCGGCAACAGTCACCCAATTACGTCCGTGTTCTAGCAGCTCGCGGTATATTGTTTACTTGTGTACCTGTTGTAGCATGACCATAGGTGGTGGGTCTACGGTTGTCTACCATAGACGAATTGATTTGATACGCAGTCCACGCACCAAGCACGGCTATTTACAACTGCCTCTCCATAGGTATACATTTGACATAATATTTATATTTGCCACTATCAATAATTCTAAAATTATGTGGGTCAAGTTAATAATAAAAAAAAGCCAACCATTCAGTTGACTATGTCGCCTTTTCTACTAATCAACGATGCAGAAATACACTCAATAGTCACGTACTTCCAGTTCAAGGTATAGTTAATTATGATTTTATCTTTAATGAAAAAAAAAATACGCTGAACATATGGTACGACTATCACTACGTTACGTACAGTCAGCGTCATAAATATCTTGACGACGAAGTCTCCAAATGATCTTAAAACTCTCGTATTAAGAGCAAATCAAACTGTTTTATTGATTGATATTGTACTATTGTCCAAACTAAAGGTGTGTACCAAATATCAGAACCATCAGTCAACTGGACGGGGGTAAAAACAAAACAAAAATTAAGATCATTTTGAGTACTTTGTACGTCAACATCTTTCTGATGCTGAGGGTTAAAAACTATGATTCGACATTGTATACCTATTATGATTTCATATACCTAAATTACTTTGATCTTAAACACATAACTACATTTTTGTACTTCTTTTGTTGACTCTACAAGTTGAAAATCTTAGAAAATAGGTTTTAATTATATTTATCGTATTCGGGTCCCTCCGGAACAGGTGCCTCAGGAACTGGGGCCCTCGGGTACGAACCCGTAGGTAATAGGTATGTCAAAAACGGGGAATGAAATTTGATAAGCTTATTTTATAAGCTTATCACTACATAGTATAAAACAAAGTCGTTGTCGCTTTCTGTCCGTTCCTATGTATAATTAAATCTTTAAAACTACGCAACGGATTTTGACACGGTTTTTTAAATCGATAGAGTGATTCAAGAGGAAGGTTTATATGTATAATACATGCTTGATATAGTAGAGGGTGCAGCAGGAACGAGATTGGACAAAAAAAATTGGTGGTACGAAGTTCGCCGGGTTCGTGATAAATGAACCCTCCACAATTCATAGCATGCGACCAAATACGACGAATAACCAAAAATACATAACGAAGTGTGATTTCGCCTTTATATAGGAATATGTGCTCATTTCCTTAATTTTTGTTAATCTATACTGTCTTTACTGACTCAGCTGAGTCACGGTACGGACTACGGTAGCTATGGTAATGAAAGTAAATTTGGTCGTTTCTGTTCAGATTCTCGATGATAATAATTCTAGATAGGTATCACGTATCACTACTACCGAGGTAAAATATGCTGCAGACTTATCTCATAAGATCGAATCGAATAGTATTTTGAACATAAACGTTAATTTTGGGTGACATCGTTATATTATAATTATTTACGGAATTTCAATCAATATTTTATGTTGCGACCACACTACCTTTACCGTCCACCGGACTGTTACCCTAATGCGTATGGCAGTAAAAGTTCTCTTAATATTCATAATAGGGCTGAAATACCTTATTACTATACCTATTTGACAAATTGTGACAATTCACTTGTTGACACCTGTTTGAATTGAAAACTTTAGGCACTTTTTTGTGAGGCAAGTATTTTTTTTATACCACTGAGGTAGCAGACAACCACACGACCCACCTGATGGAAAGTGATTACCGTGGCCTATAGACGTATATACAACACCAGGGGCATTACAGTCGCGCTGCCAACCCCGAAGAAACCTTCTAATGCACTTCTTGAAGAACCGATATTATAGTCGCTTGGGAAACCACAGTAGGGAGCTCATTCCACAGACTAAGCGTCAAGTAAGTAGTAAGTAAAGTCTCAATGTATGAGGATGAACTGATATTTTTAAACTGTAGGTACAAATTTTTAAACTGTAGTTAAATATTTTTAAATTGTAGGTATATATTTTTAAACTGTAGGTACATATTTTTAAGGCAAATAGTAACTGCGATTATTTTAGGTCTATGACCCAGACCCAAATACGGGTCCGGCCGTTATGCTCCCATTCCGGGTTGCCCCCGGCCGGTATGCCACCACATTGAAAAATTTGTTATTCCGTTTTGCCCCCGGCCGCGTTGCTCCCATAGTTTCTCCTTTTGTCATGATATTCGATTAAGTACGGTTGAGCAGACAAGTGTTAAAATAATAAATGGAAATTCCAGGATCCTATTAAAATAGATGTCTCATTAAACAACAAACGAGTTTATAATCAGGTAGCATGGACAAATTAGTGTTCGTATGAGATAGTTAGGGCTTATGGTTACACAAATGGCAGACATCAAAGAGTTTATAGATATCAAACGATCTGTCTCATAACTTCAATAGTTTCATACCTAACCTCTGTTGATTAAGGTCATTGATAAAACTTAGTACACGTGTATCAAACAAGTTCCAACAAGTATATTTGGTTATGGTAAAGATGAAAAGCAAATAGCAATATATAAGTTTAGGCTTTATATATTCAAGTTAGTCGAGTTTTGTGTATTAGATGTGAAGTGGCCTTTAACTCCATCCATTCGTCAATTAATCTTAATGTGAAAATCTAGTTTAATTGAAATCTTCATTAACATAATATTACGTAATCATATCTTAAACGTATCAAGAGAACGGACGATTGCGATTGGCAGACTTAATATATTATACCCACAGGTTCACAGTGTAGGCAGGGCCTCGATTCTACCAAAGCAAAACTATTGTCAAACCAGAGATTGCAAAAAGCGGCATTAAAGTTTAGACTTTATTTCTATACACTAAGGTCCAAAATTAAATGACAAAATTTTCATTAGACTCTTTTATTCACTCTGCTAACAGTTATTTGATATTGAACTTTAAATGCATCGCTTTAAAGTCTATAATGTATTGCCGCTTTTTGCAATCTCTGTGGTTTGACTATAGTTTTGCTTCAGTAGAATCGAGGCCCAGGCGGTCAATTAAATAGCAATGCTCCGTATTCTGTACCCCTAGCACAAAAAACTATCGTAATCGTATCGTGAAAGGAGAACGGAGCATTGTGTATTATCCTATAGTTAAAATAAATTAAAGTTAAATTAGGAATGGTAAAAGAGAGGTAAAAAATGCGTCGGTTGTTCTTTTATCGTTTTTATTTATTTTTAATCATCCACCCAACCTATAATAGTATCTAACTGATTTGACTATTAAATTTTATCACGACACTAAATCTTTTTCCATACAAGTTACCTTATAACTCATCGTTTTGACGTTTAGTAAAAAGTAACTAATTTGACTAAAGTACAGCCAACAAGACAAGAGAAAAAAGGTAAACATAGTGGCCATTACTGAGTAACATCGCGATAACTAGCGATTATTTTCTCTGTCCTTGTCGCACAATGTCACAGGTGCGCGACAATGGCCGAGCGACAGCTGTCGTTGCGTGTTTCGTAGTACAGGAAAGCTGTCAGTACTGCGGTCTAAGCTGTCAGATCAGCCATCTTATTGACCAATTTCATTCCTGTGTGGAATGCGCTTAAAGTGTATAGCTACACGTAATAATTTTCAATTTTTTTCTCTCGCTACGTTGGCTTTACTTAAGTCAGTAGAATACCCAATTGCGATTGGCCGACTTCACACATATATTATAGGTTCACAGTGTAGACAGGCTACTATTATGATAGCTTTTCGTGCTCAGCACAGTAGTCAGTTAAATGGTCTTGGTCATCATCATCACACTTTTTCGTTGTATCCACTTGAGTAACTGGTACATTAAGTAAGACGTAAAATAATTTCAATATCATCACAAGACAAATAATTTAATTTCAAATATTTTCTTCAGACAGCTCACGTTTTTCAATTACAAGAATCATTGACCTGATATCAAAAATTCTTTCACCGAATCAGACCAATTATTTTACCTTAACAAAAATACAAAATAATTGTCTAAGGTAAAATTCCTTTTCAATACAATTTTTTTTTTATGGATTAGGGAGGCAAACGAGCAAACGGATAGCCTGATGGTAAGCGATAAAAAAATATTACAATGAACGCTCATATAAAACACAAGTTGTTTCCCGTGACTCCACCTGCGTTCCCTCTAAACTTCAGACACTTTCAGGTTCCAGAGATCATAATAAATTATAATCTATATCTTAGTATAAGCACTCTCTGAAACTATCATATAGGTAGATAGTTTCAGAGAGGATATTAAGTTCTTTGATTTCGTAAGAAAATATTCAACTAGTTAGGTTGACATCAATATTCTATTAGTTAGATAGTTATTACAGCCATATCCAATTTAAGAACTTCGGGTTTTGGTACGAAAGTTTCTCGTAACAGCTTCCGATGAGACTTTAGTGAATCTTCTTCATCCTAGCGTTAATCCTAGTCACATCCGGAACTTTCAACTTGGAGTCTGGAGTCCGCTTTACCGGTCTAACTGTGGATTTGGCTGAATTTCGATTTTTCCGTCCAGTAACTGCCATCTGGCCTTCACAACCCAAAGGTTATCTCGAAACATTGCAGTTCAGCCAGTTGTTGAACTTTTTAGGGCTTCAACGTAACGATAGCTATAGATGTTCGTATGGCAACCGGGACCAACGGCTTAACGTGCTCTCCGAGACACAACCAGACTGATGCAATTACCCATACTCATGCACACAAATATTTGAATTGAGTGGGGATCAAGCCCGCGTCTCCTGCGTAGCGGCCGCGTTCACTACCACTACACTACAGAGGCTATTGGATGAATGTTTATGTATTTTTTATGCTCTTAAATTTATCTTGAAAATATTGTCAAAGAAAAATTATTTTGTAGCCTTCCTAAACATTCTTGGCACACTTGCCTTGCAATATAATGTTCCGAAGTAATAAATTATTAAAGTACTATCGTTTGTTTTCGGTAGGTACAGGGAGGGAATGTCGGTAGAAGGAAACAAGGTCGCCATATCTCTTAAGGGCTTAATAATAAATATATGAAATTGAATTTATACAGCTTTCTTCAATAAGCTAGTACTAAAAGATGTTTCTGTCTGTGAGTTTGTATATTAAGAAAGTACATATTACTAATTTTACCCTTCAGTAAACAAACTTGATAACTAGAGGTTCTACTTTCTCTTTCTACTTCTCAACCATCACTGATGTCTTTAACAAGCACTATGGATGGTATATAATATGCACAGTCGAAAAATGATGCAAATTACACAACTTTTCATATAGGTTATTTCTGCCTATTCGGGAATTCACGCAATAAAAAATTTTCTCTTACATTTGCTTCACTTACTTTTCATAAATAGGTTTATCGACTGTACATATGGGTCCAGTTTTCTATTTACTTAAACTGTAATTAAATAGGTTAGTAAGTAGTTATTTTAATGTCAACTTTGACTTATAAATCATGACACGTAAGTTTAAAAATACCTATTTCTATCAAAACTTGTTTAATAGAAATAGGTAGGTACTAAAAGTAAATACTAAATACAAAGCTCAATTTGGGTCTAGTTAGTACTGTACACTGTACAGCGAATAGTGTATCGTAGATTTATTATCTGTTTTAAGTCATCACAATGTTTCGCGATTAGTTAAATTGGCGTAATCAGATTTATCATCAGTCTTTAAGTACTAATTGCAAAACTTTTAACATCATTTTTTTATAGTGGAAATATAAAATGATCTTGTGATAATAGAGTTAAATGTACTTTTAAACCGAACATGTTTGTAAAACTACTGGCATTTAACGCATGCTAGAATCAGGAAGCATTGGTCAATCCATTTAAATATCTCCCCTTTATCGAGGGTTGTACGTTGCAAACAGAATTTTTCAGACAAAAAACGTTACAAACCACAGCACACCTCGCGTTTTAACGTATCCAAAACTCTAACCGATTCTACCCAAGTGATGTTTTAATTATACGGCCCGCTGGTTACACATTTCGGTGTGAATATGTGTTTTATTTCTCCTTGTTTCGCATTAATTACTGAGTTCACGTGCCCTCCTACCCAATCCCTCCCTTTCTGTGTACAAAAACGAAAAGCAACCCTCCCCTTTTAGTCGGATTTAACAAGCTCCAAAGATATTGGAATTCGATGGAACTCAAATTTCAGGCTACAAAATAAACCTTGAAATTCAACGCTGCTTTTTACCTTATATAAGACGTATACTCTAACTTGCTTTTACTACATTTTTCTTTCTTGTTTTTTTAGAAACAATATCAAGGTGAAATCAGGTTTCAGTAAAGTAATAGAAGGATAAACTGAAGCCTTCTTGATAAAAGATAAATCAATTACCTAAGGTAAAAAAAAAACCATAACATGTACTGCTTTACATGTCATGTTTAAAGATAAACCAGAATGAGTAACTTACAGAACTACAGAGTAAGTAAATTGGTCAAAGTTCATTACCAAATACTATATTACACTATATTGTGGTTTGTACTGTGGTCCACAGGCCAAACTTGCGTCTTGCTGCAAGCTTGTCATGTAGCTGCCAGAACTAAGCGATACAATTTGTTTGCTCGAGTGACATAAAAGTTTTCTGACAATTTAAACATTAAAAACGAGTAACATTTTATATTTACCGTTGTTATACAAATACTTATAACGTTATATTATGCACTATTTTATAGCAATGAATTTTCTGCACGATCATCAATTCCTATATAACATTATTTTATGATTAATGAACAAAGCGACTTCCATTCAAATCGTAAGACAATGCAATTACAGATCTAAGCTGAGTTCAACGTGCATGCATTTTATTGCATTGCATTTGTTTTAAACGATTTTCCAATAAACTGTGAGAAAGTAAGGATCGTTTCCGTTGAAAATCAGCATTGCAAACATTTGTAAAATATGCTGAACGGTGGCCTATTATTCTCACAGTACAATGCCAGGCTAACAGTATTTGTTGTACATATTTGACTTACAGTCCCTGTGCAATTATTTTGCTGAATTTTATATTTTCTATGGTTTCAGGATTTGATACTACGTGAGGAAGTATTTTTAGGTCATTGAATATTAGGGGATCAGCATGGAGTGAGTGACCATTAATGGCATTAAACTGCCTTCCTATATTTGGCCGAAAACACATAGGCATAGAATAGATAATAGGCATAGGGTGTGGGATGTAAGATATGGTGTAGACATCAGTTTACCGCTTTGACGACATATGGATAACAGATTATAAAACAATGTAGATATTTTACTTAAAAGACCTGCCAAAGGTGCTAGTTCGTCGGCAACCACATACAGCTGCACTGAAACGTTCGCTACGGCAGGTATTTCATAGAAACAGGTACATTTTAAAAACCAGTAGTATCGCGGCAATACGTCGTAGTCGGTTGATTTATAACTTGTATCTTAAAAGACAAAAATCATTTTTGTAGTATGAGGACACCAAAAACCTTTACCCTGGAGTAACCCGGTAATGAAGGCCAATAATCTCTATAAACACTAGCAAATACAGAATTGGCATGGTGAATGATATCCCACTCATTTCCGACTGTGTAGTGGGATAGGGTGTGGATAGGTACAGTCATCGTCATAAACATCTTGACGACGAAGTCTCAAAATGATCTTAAAACTCCCGTATTAAGAGCAAATCAAACTCTTTTAATAATTTAAATAGTATTACTGTCCAAACTTAGGAGTGTACCAAATATGGGTTGTTCCGTATTGATCCCACGAAAGTTGTCCCGAATTCGAAAATTCTTAGTTGATCCCACTTTTACTTCCTTATTGATCCCACAGCACTTTATTTATATTTTATTCTTAATTGATCCCATTTTTGTGTAGTCTACTATTCTCAACTGATTCCAAACCATATTTTTCTTATAAAAACACTTTTTGTGGGTACGGTTTACAAATAAGGTAAGTAATTCGAATGGCTGAAAAGGCGGTTATTAAAATCTTGTTGCAATGGCTCGCAGATATAAATTTCTTCATCAAGCATCAGGCGTTGGAATTAATGTAATAGAGAGACTAAGGGGAACAATATAAGAAAGGGATATGTGATTAAAATTGTGCAATAATAAAATAACAAAAGAATCAAAATATAACAAAAATGAGATAAAACTAAAGAAAGCGTATTTATATCAATTTCAGAGTACAAGGTAATATTAATTATAATTATCGATTTAAAGTATTGTACAAAATTACGCAAAAGCATGTTATGAAAAAGATAATTTGTACAAAATATATAAAAACATTAATAAAATATTTATGCAATCGACATAGCAATTGAAGTAAACTTCTTAAATAGATAATGCCAAATCAAAATGTTGTAAGATAAACACAACATACCAATTATTCTGGAAAATTAAATTAGGACTAATCTACATTAACATTACGTGGGAAAAATAGAGGTTTCCAATAAAATAGACTTCAAAATCAACATTATTGAAAATAAATAGTAAAATATCAAATCAACACATACCTACCTATATATTTTTGAAAATCAACATAGTAATATAAAATATATAATTAGCTTTACAGTTAGATACAACATTGACCATAGTGTAAAATCCAACAGTAATCGCAATAACATACTAACAATATTCTTACAAATAAAAAACATTCAAAATGATGTACAAAATTACAGATTGACGTTTTAATTAAATAACTATGTTCCTAACTAACTTAGCAACCAAAATAACTTTTATAAGTAAACAACGCAGGAGGGCGCGGGTTCGATCCCCGCTCAATGCAAATATTTGTATGCATGAATATGGTCATGCGGTCCATGGCCAATGTCCATGGTCAAATCCGCCCATATTGGGCCATGTGCCCAATATGGGCGGAGACCCTGACGGCCCACAATGCACGTCTGCTGCGTGCTCCGCAGCGTGCAATGGCCAGCAGGGCCATTAGGGGGTACCGCACGATATCCTTGGAGGCGGCGAGTCTCCTTGCCGGATCGTGGAACCTGGATGCGAGAGCCCTTTCGATGCTATATCGGTATCGAAAGGAGGCGCGCGAGCAGGGACGGGAAGCCGAGCCTGAAGAAATTCGGGCCGTGGAGTCCCAGCTCCACCAGGACATGGTAGCTGAGTGGGAGCTACGACTTGGGCGACCAAGCGCAGGGCACTCCGTAATAGCGGTGATAAGACCCATCATGGAGAACTGGCTAGAGAGGCCACACGGTAGCCTCTCGTACCAGCTGACACAGGTATTTACCGGACACGGGTGTTTCGGGAAGTACCTGTGTCGGATCCGGAAGGAGCCAACGTCCGAGTGCCATCACTGTGATGCGCTTGAGGACACAGAGCTGCACACGCTGACCGAGTGCCCAGCGTGGGACACGTCGAGGCGGGTCCTAGTGGCGGCTCTGGGGGTGGGAGTCGTCACACTCACCACTTTGCTCACAGGGATCGTACGATGCGCGAACGCTTGGGGTGCGGCCGCCTCCTTCTGCAAGCAAGTAATGCTCGAGAACAAGGCGGCCGGTCGGGTCCGGACTAGACTCCGGGCCCGGGAAGCCCGCGAAGGGCGAAGGCGAACCGGACGTTGGAGGTCGCAGAACGACCTCCGTCCTCCATGAGCGCTGGCCTGTGGGTGACCGGTGGAGCCGCCTGTCACCCTAGCAGTACAGGCCGCGGTGGTACCCGGGTCTAGATGGGGACACTAAGGTCCCCACATCCCGAAGGGGGCCACCTCGAAAGAGATGGTCCTGGGTCTGCCGGGGTGCGAGAGATATTCTTTCGGCAATCTCACCTCCGGTAACCAAAGACCCAAGACGGCGTGCGTTTTAGTCGGCTCGAGTCCGACATAACCACCTCAACCGGCTCCGTAGGGGTGGTATCCGTGGGGATATTTCGCACGATAAAAATGCATTAATTTGGCTATTTGCATTGGTCTTGGTGTTTCTATGTATAATGTGTATGTATTTCCAAAAAAAAAGTATCTAAATATGTTTATCCGCATTCTAGATTCCATAACACAAGCTACTTAAGCTATGCTTACCATGGGTCTAGATAGCGTGTAAAATTTTGTGAAATTATTATTAATTAAAAAAAAATTAATGCCTAATAGAAAAGATGTAAAATAAATACAATAATTTTAAGCAGTGTTAATAATACAGGACTAATCTAGATTATAAGTTCACTCGCTTTGTATGTGTTTTATACAAAATATTAGTAAGTGAAAGAGAGATTTTGTACAAAATAGACTTCAGTATTAACATTAATGAAAATTAAATAACAAAATAACAAACCAACATAGTAATATAAGATACAACATTGACAATAGCACTAATAATGCGCTCTTCATTTTCTTCTCTTTTTTTGGACGTAAATGCTCCTAGGTTTATCTGTGTTATTTTAGCTTTTTGATCATTCATTCGCGTCTGTTTTTTAAATATGCAACAGCCGCAGGACATTCATTTTTTTATTTGCCACAAATCTATTTATGCCTACTTCCTAATGCGTTTGTGGTTCGGTTATATTCCCCATTGACATTCCACATAGGTGGGGGCAAAACACCTTCGAACCATGTTTTTACAAAATAGTCATTAAAATTGGTTACATTTTCGGTTTGTGAACCCCTTCATCAATTAGGTTTATAGGAATTAATGGCAGTGCCAAGTGAAGAGCGACGTGTTTGATAAAAAGAATATTAGAACCGAAGTTACTAATATTCCCTCTAACCTCTCCAACTGAGCTAAATTACTTGTGCTAGGAGTGGGTTCACGTCGGTAGTGTAATGGCCAGGATTCGGACCCGGGACCTCTCGATCGTAAGGTCAACTCCTTAACCACTAAGCTACCGACGCTTTTTGTGTGCACCCATGAATATCTCAGTAGTCAAAGAATCAATACATAAAATATTTCGTGAAAACCCAATCACTATTTGCATTGCAAAATAAGATCTGGCATCGCTCAGTTCACTGCACACATCCACAGGATATCCCGTGCGCGGGGCGATGAGGGCTCGTAACGCTGGCTAGGCAAGCGCCTGATGTGGTTTGATGAACCATAAGCCTTTTGTGAGTTCTTAAGTAAAACATTAAATGTTGATTATATAGCCAATACTACAGTATCTGTGATTTGGTACTGTACTTTGAATCGTTAATTATAATTAACTAGCCTTCGCCCGCGTAAAATTCTGTTCCCGTTTCCGCACCTATTCCTGGGATAGTAAGTAGCCTACTTCTTATTCCAGGCTGTAATCTAACCCTGTACCGAGTTTGAACCAAATCCGTCCACTCGTTGGAGTGCGCTTAAGTAACAAACATAAGAACCGGCAATACGGTTTCAGACCGAAACGGTCAACGGGTGATCTTCTGGGGTACATGACCCACCTTTGGGGTGAGGCTATGGAGAAGCACGGTGAGTCACTGGCAATAAGTCTTGCAGGTAAATGCTGGCGTGCCGCAGGGTTCCGTCTTACCTATCTCCCACTCTCTTTCTTCTGCATATCAATGACATGCTCTGTAACGGAAACATTCACTGCTATGCAGACGACAGCACCTTACACGGGAGTTATTACGCACATCCTGCGGCCAAGCAGTCTGATATCGCGGAAAAAAGGCAGCTTCTTGTCACTGAGCTGGACCGGATCCTGGACCACATTTCTCAATGGGGCGCTAGGAACCTGGTCGAGTTCAATGCCAAGAAGACCCAGGCATGTGCGTTTACAGCAAAGGTATCTCCTTTCCTTCCCCTTCCCACTCTTCAGAGCACACCACTGCCACTGCAGGATCACCTCACTATCCTCGGTATGGATGTTCACTGCAAACTGCATAACAAAAACTATATCGAGAGTATCATCAAATCAGCCTCGCGTAAACTCGGAGTCCTGAACAGAGTGAGACGTTTTTTCACGCCGGAGCAGCGGTGTCTTCTATACAAGACCCAAATTCGTTCCTGCGTGGAATACTGCTCACATCTCTGGGACGGCTCCGCAAAGTACTTATTAGATGCTCTCGACAGGTTGCAGCGACGTGCGGTCCGCATTATTGGGAATCCTGAGGTCACGAATACCCTCGAGCCTTTGCAGATGCGTAGAGATGTTGCGTCTTTGGCAGTTTTCTACCGTCTCTACCATGGTGAATGTTCTGACGAGCTCTTCCAATTAGTCCCACCCTCCCCTTTCCTTCACAGGACGACACGTGCAAGGCTAAGATGCCATCCATTTACGGTGCAGAGTATACCTGCTAGAACCAAGCGTTTCAGTGATTCATTCCTATGCCGCACCACTAAGACCTGGAATTCCCTGCCAGCTCACGTGTTTCCTTCTTCCTACAGTCCCGGGTCCTTTAAGCGGGGCGTGAAAAGGCATCTAATGAGGCCGTCAAGCTGAGTGCCACCACTGTTAACATGGTAAATGTTTACGATGGTGACCCTCTTTCCGAGACTTTGCCTTTAGCTTAACATCAGGCGAGGTGAAGTCAAATTGACGTGTCCTGTATAAAAAAAAAAAAGAAAAACAATGACATGCTCTGTAACGGAAACATTCACTGCTATGCAGACGACAGCACCTTACACGGGAGTTATTACGCACATCCTGCGGCCAAGCAGTCTGATATCGCGGAAAAAAGGCAGCTTCTTGTCACTGAGCTGGACCGGATCCTGGACCACATTTCTCAATGGGGCGCTAGGAACCTGGTCGAGTTCAATGCCAAGAAGACCCAGGTATGTGCGTTCACAGCAAAGGTATCTCCTTTCCTTCCCCTTCCCACTCTTCAGAGCACACCACTGCCACTGCAGGATCACCTCACTATCCTCGGTATGGATGTTCGCTGCAAACTGAATAACAAAAACTATATCGAGAGTATCATCAAATCAGCCTCGCGTTAACTCGGAGTCCTGAACAGAGTGAGACGTTTTTTCACGCCGGAGCAGCGGTGTCTTCTATACAAGACCCAAATTCGTTCCTGCGTGGAATACTGCTCACATCTCTGGGACGGCTCCGCAAAGTACTTATTAGATGCTCTCGACAGGTTGCAGCGACGTGCGGTCCGCATTATTGGGAATCCTGAGGTCACGAATACCCTCGAGCCTTTGCAGATGCGTAGAGATGTTGCGTCTTTGGCAGTTTTCTACCGTCTCTACCATGGTGAATGTTCTGACGAGCTCTTCCAATTAGTCCCACCCTCCCCTTTCCTTCACAGGACGACACGTGCAACGCTAAGATGCCATCCATTTACGGTGCAGAGTATACCTGCTAGAACCAAGCGTTTCAGTGATTCATTCCTATGCCGCACCACTAAGACCTGGAATTCCCTGCCAGCTCACGTGTTTCCTTCTTCCTACAGTCCCGGGTCCTTTAAGCGGGGCGTGAAAAGGCATCTAATGAGGCCGTCAAGCTGAGTGCCACCACTGTTAACATGGTAAATGTTTACGATGGTGACCCTCTTTCCGAGACTTTGCCTTTAGCTTAACATCAGGCGAGGTGAAGTCAAATTGACGTGTCCTGTATAAAAAAAAAAAAGAAAAACAATGACATGCTCTGTAACGGAAACATTCACTGCTATGCAGACGACAGCACCTTACACGGGAGTTATTACGCACATCCTGCGGCCAAGCAGTCTGATATCGCGGAAAAAAGGCAGCTTCTTGTCACTGAGCTGGACCGGATCCTGGACCACATTTCTCAATGGGGCGCTAGGAACCTGGTCGAGTTCAATGCCAAGAAGACCCAGGTATGTGCGTTCACAGCAAAGGTATCTCCTTTCCTTCCCCTTCCCACTCTTCAGAGCACACCACTGCCACTGCAGGATCACCTCACTATCCTCGGTATGGATGTTCGCTGCAAACTGAATAACAAAAACTATATCGAGAGTATCATCAAATCAGCCTCGCGTTAACTCGGAGTCCTGAACAGAGTGAGACGTTTTTTCACGCCGGAGCAGCGGTGTCTTCTATACAAGACCCAAATTCGTTCCTGCGTGGAATACTGCTCACATCTCTGGGACGGCTCCGCAAAGTACTTATTAGATGCTCTCGACAGGTTGCAGCGACGTGCGGTCCGCATTATTGGGAATCCTGAGGTCACGAATACCCTCGAGCCTTTGCAGATGCGTAGAGATGTTGCGTCTTTGGCAGTTTTCTACCGTCTCTACCATGGTGAATGTTCTGACGAGCTCTTCCAATTAGTCCCACCCTCCCCTTTCCTTCACAGGACGACACGTGCAACGCTAAGATGCCATCCATTTACGGTGCAGAGTATACCTGCTAGAACCAAGCGTTTCAGTGATTCATTCCTATGCCGCACCACTAAGACCTGGAATTCCCTGCCAGCTCACGTGTTTCCTTCTTCCTACAGTCCCGGGTCCTTTAAGCGGGGCGTGAAAAGGCATCTAATGAGGCCGTCAAGCTGAGTGCCACCACTGTTAACATGGTAAATGTTTACGATGGTGACCCTCTTTCCGAGACTTTGCCTTTAGCTTAACATCAGGCGAGGTGAAGTCAAATTGACGTGTCCTGTATAAAAAAAAAAAAGAAAAACAATGACATGCTCTGTAACGGAAACATTCACTGCTATGCAGACGACAGCACCTTACACGGGAGTTATTACGCACATCCTGCGGCCAAGCAGTCTGATATCGCGGAAAAAAGGCAGCTTCTTGTCACTGAGCTGGACCGGATCCTGGACCACATTTCTCAATGGGGCGCTAGGAACCTGGTCGAGTTCAATGCCAAGAAGACCCAGGTATGTGCGTTCACAGCAAAGGTATCTCCTTTCCTTCCCCTTCCCACTCTTCAGAGCACACCACTGCCACTGCAGGATCACCTCACTATCCTCGGTATGGATGTTCGCTGCAAACTGAATAACAAAAACTATATCGAGAGTATCATCAAATCAGCCTCGCTGTTACGTGAACACTGGTTCCGGTAATAAAAAATGAAAACATTTGAACATAGCAGTAATAAACGGTAAATACCGGTAGCTCGCGATTGCGGCGCGTACCCCCATCACTGGGTGGTGAACGCGGTCATTACCTTTTAAGGTAATGCATCGTGCTAACGCGCATATAAAATGAGTCACACGCATTGATAACCAATCAGCGCATTCCGTCAAACGGAGAATCGGCTGATGGGCCCAACACTAACCGACAACAAAGAAAAAAACACGCCCCGCGCTCGCGCCGAGGTAGACGGCAGACCTCATTCGATCGCGAGACTTCGCGGCGGTACGTGATAATCTGAACGTGAACGTCATAATCTTAAAACCTAGATAACATATGGTCTAGATTCTGCTAGTTACTATTATAAGTGTGCGACATAGGCTAATATAAGCTGTTGTTAAATATAATAGCAGTTCCCAACATAAGGGGTAAGTCTAGTGTCCTTAATAAACAGTGCGCGAGTATTAAACGATAGTCACGTAAATAATAAAGTAAAATAACATCTTCATTCGCGTGTAACATTCCTGCTTAGCCCCTAGGAGCTAAGCGTGATGATAGCTCATTTTTAGTACCTGCCTACCTGCGGTCGGGAGTTCGGTAGTTACCTAGCTGTAGTTTATCCTTTGTGTAAATGTAATTAAATTAAATTTAAAGTAAACTGTGATTAACATCGTAATCGTTAAAATGTTGTAAGAAAGTTATTGTATGAAGTGTGTCCATAATATATGTCGCGAGTATACATGTCGACAGACAGCCGAATATAGTAATTGCTTAAGAACTATTCAATTAGTTGTAATGTTTGATTGTTCATATTCTAAGAGAAAAATCAACACGGTGATATCTCGCCATAATTTTCTATGGATACCCACATTTTGAAAATATGTAAATTGTCAAATTTTAATCTCGTTTTAAATCCACGGTTCAGCATATATATGTATTATAGTTTATTTATTACTGAACCATTTATTTATGGTTGATTGAACCGTGGTTAACGGGGTTACAGACGTACTTACGATTATTAATTCCGGAACAATCCAGTTTTATTTCTTTGTTTATTGTGTAATTTGTGTTATGTGTACCTACCATTGTACAGCGCCGCCGACCTTAGAGCCCATGTAGAAAATTATACGTTGGGGCCCGGCGCTGTGCATTGGATTCACGCACCAGTGCCTAATCGTGTGGTTGTCTCCCCAGAACTTGGTACCGGCTGGAATACCGGTCCAACTGTATACCGGCTGGAATAGCTTCACCGCACCGTACCGGCCCGCCTCCGAACCAGCTGAGGTTGCCTGCCCGCTCCGTACCGTCTGGAAGACGGCCTTGGCGACGACCCCGCGGATCGAACTTGCAGCTGCGAAGCCTGGTGACCTTGAGGGGAAGACAACGTCACACTCGCACGGGGCCAGCCCGGAACCCCAAGTTGAGTACATTACTCAGCCAACCGTTTATAGTGACGTGTACGCGTACCCGAACCGACACTCGACCTTGAATTAGAGTATTTTTATTATTGTATAGCAGGACCTACGGATTAAAGTTGTAGATCTCGTACCAATCGTTTTCTTCATCCTTGACCCCGTAGGGCCCCTTAACATTGGCGCCCGAACAAAAAGAGTGTCTGTAGGGTATACGTCCACGTCGATTACTGTGAGCGGTTGCGCTACTTTGTATGTGTGTAAGGGTACTGTCTTTTGTGCTCACTCCCGTACTGGGTCGGGAGAGTAAAAATAACTTAGAAAGCATCCAGTTGCCTCTCGTTGGGTTAGGCAGGTGGTAGGAGCCCACCAAAAACCAAGGGTTTTAAGCAACCCACCTTCCAAATTTTTTTTCTTTTTTTTCTTTTCTTTTTAGAGTCCCCGAGCACAAGGGAGGGTACCCAGATATTTTGTGTTTGTCTTCCCATACAGGAATTGGTTTAATATTATACTACCATGATTGCCGAACTCGCGACCAGGTATTGACATAATCGTATTTTAGCTATCGAATATTAAGTAGATAACGAATTTTAGTATGTTAATTATCGAGGAGGGACCTCTCCCAACTCAGCTACTCAGGTAGATTTTATTGATTATGTAGCTCACTGAAGCTTAATTTAGAATCATGACGGACCGTAAAGTAAGGGTACGTTTACGTAAATGACGAGCTGACATCGTCATATTTTGTAAATTTTATTTTATTGTAGGGTAACTACGTTGTACTATGTTTAGTCGCGTTGTTCCAACCATCCGGCTTTCCCCATTGTTCGTTGCCAAGTACCGTAGTTTATATCCGATGCCTTAGGTTAGCTAGGAGCTACGTGGAATGGTATACCTAGGTGAACGTTCAGTGGTTGGCGGGAAGCACAACTACGTTTTTATTGTTTTTGTTTCTACTATCTGCGGTAGCAAGATATGTAAAAAGACATGTGGTAGAGTTTAGTGCAAAACTCGAGCTGGGTTGTAGACCACCGTCATTCCTGTTGCAGTCGTTATGCGGTCTGTAGGAATTGATGATCCAGATTAACTACGCACTTAGGGTAAGCCCGTAAGCACCGATCATCTCGTGCATATATTGGTTTATGTAGTTTATATATTAAATAATCTTGTTAATTTAGTTGATTTCAGTTCATAATTAATCATTTTGACACCGTTTTAGTGGTCTCGTACTTAGCATTGTCAACCTAGGCTTGAGGTAACCGCTGGGTTAAAAATAAGCCTTCACTGTGTATAAAAGCTTCCTTAGTGTGAAGTCTTTTTTTATCTGAGGGAGACTTATGTTCTCCCTGGGTTCTATAGCACGTCAGAGCGGTTAGTGACTCTGTTGCCGGTAGGTTAGCTTCAAGTGGTTTACAATGTACCGTCGAGGAAAGCTGGCGCCAAACTTAACACCTCAATCGCAAGTGGTACGTCCCATCAGGTTGGATAGGGCCGGACAAGGTATGTGTGGTTCGTCTTCCTACCTCCGCGGGAGGAAGACTTGGTGTGATAGGTGTATGTTAGGTGGTGTGTCTGTGTTTCTGTATGGTTGTATGAAAGGGTTTTGCTTGCATTGAAGCCAATGACCTCGTTCCAGAGGGTTTGTTTCAGGCGGATTTTCACTGTTCCCCCAGTAAAAATCCTTCTCCCAGTTCGTCGGGTATTGTTACGTGAACACTGGTTCCGGTAATAAAAAATGAAAACATTTGAACATAGCAGTAATAAACGGTAAATACCGGTAGCTCGCGATTGCGGCGCGTACCCCCATCACTGGGTGGTGAACGCGGTCATTACCTTTTAAGGTAATGCATCGTGCTAACGCGCATATAAAATGAGTCACACGCATTGATAACCAATCAGCGCATTCCGTCAAACGGAGAATCGGCTGATGGGCCCAACACTAACCGACAACAAAGAAAAAAACACGCCCCGCGCTCGCGCCGAGGTAGACGGCAGACCTCATTCGATCGCGAGACTTCGCGGCGGTACGTGATAATCTGAACGTGAACGTCATAATCTTAAAACCTAGATAACATATGGTCTAGATTCTGCTAGTTACTATTATAAGTGTGCGACATAGGCTAATATAAGCTGTTGTTAAATATAATAGCAGTTCCCAACATAAGGGGTAAGTCTAGTGCCCTTAATAAACACTGCGCGAGTATTAAACGATAGTCACGTAAATAATAAAGTAAAATAACATCTTCATTCGCGTGTAACATTCCTGCTTAGCCCCTAGGAGCTAAGCGTGATGATAGCTCATTTTTAGTACCTGCCTACCTGCGGTCGGGAGTTCGGTAGTTACCTAGCTGTAGTTTATCCTTTGTGTAAATGTAATTAAATTAAATTTAAAGTAAACTGTGATTAACATCGTAATCGTTAAAATGTTGTAAGAAAGTTATTGTATGAAGTGTGTCCATAATATATGTCGCGAGTATACATGTCGACAGACAGCCGAATATAGTAATTGCTTAAGAACTATTCAATTAGTTGTTATGTTTGATTGTTCATATTCTAAGAGAAAAATCAACACGGTGATATCTCGCCATAATTTTCTATGGATACCCACATTTTGAAAATATGTAAATTGTCGAATTTTAATCTCGTTTTAAATCCACGGTTCAGCATATATATGTATTATAGTTTATTTATTACTGAACCATTTATTTATGGTTGATTGAACCGTGGTTAACGGGGTTACAGACGTACTTACGACTAGCTGTTGCCCGCGACTTCGTCTGCGTTAAGTTCGGAATAGCTCAAACTCAATACATGGTGGAAGATTTTCATCATAACTGGAACGGAAGTAGGTACTCGAAATACTGGAAATAGTGAATTTTACCCAAAGGAAACATTCCTTTATTTTAAAAAAGAAACAGAACATTTCGTCAGCAAAATTCAAAATTTTGCTTACGAAATCATTATAAAGTATGTGGATGAACATTGCTAAATGTGGACATATGAATGTTCATCAGTTTTAATGGTTTAAATATTCTTTCCTCCTCCCAAATTCTTAAAACATGCTGCCACCACTTACGAACTGAACAAATTAAAATACATCAAGTATCACACAAAATAGTTTCAAGAAAACCCGGAGCCTTGCACGCCCTGAGCAGTGAGCAGTGGTCCTCTTCTTTGCCGAGCCAATGGTGGGTAGTTCCATTTTTATGATAAATTCCATCGACCACAGTCACATCGTTGTTCGTTGCCTTACACACAGGCAGAGAAGAGGGAGCGCAGTGAGCAAGAGAGAAAATACAGCAACTGGGATGGGGTCATGTAGCCTCATTTTGCTATATATTCCTTGTATTGGTAAGCTTGTGTCCAGCAGATGATGTATATACTTCCAAATTGACAGTGGAGTAGATGTCCACGCGACGGAATTTTTTGGTCTGATGAAATTTACCTGAACTGAGTGTTTCTCGCCTACATTCAGTCCCTTTTATATAATAGGAGTAGCGGTATCTTTTATATACCTAATACATAGGTTGGCTTCTCCAGGCATACTGTTATCATTTCTGGGAAAGATTTACGTATTTACTATTAGATACCTACTTATTAGACGGAATCGGTAAGATCGCAGCGGCGTGCGTTGGTAGTTATCAGGTCACTAACATTTTATAATGTCTGCAGTTGCATAGATACGTTGTCTCCCTGGCTGTATTTTACCATTTCTACCGCACCACGGCGAGTGAAAGAGCCTATTAGAAGTCTTTCAACTAATTTCTCCTTCCTCTGGCACTCACATACGGTAGAAATAATGCCATCTCGAACCAAGTGGTTTGGAACTTCATTTCTTTATCAGTCAGTTAAGAACTGTATTGCTCTACCCACACATGGGTTTTCTTCTTTTTAAGATCCGGAGTTTTTTTTTATATAGGACACGTCAATTTAACTTCACCTTGCCTGATAGTAAGCTAAAGGCAAAGACTCGGAAATAAGGTAACCATTATAAAGATGTACCATCTTAACAATGGTGACACTCTGCTTGATGGCATCATCAGAAGCCTTTTCACGCCCGCTTAAAGGACCCGGGACTGTAGGAAGAAAACACGTGAGCTGGCAGGGATTTTCAGGTCTTATTGGTTTAGCATAGGAATGAGTCACCAAGCCTCTTGGTTCTTGATGGAATATTCTGATCCGTATGCGGGTGACATCTGAGCCCTGCACATGTTGTCCTGTGTAGGAAAGGAGAGGGTGGAACTAATTGGATGAGCTCATCAGAACATTCACCATGGTAGCGACGGTAATACGATAGGGACAACTATCTCCCAGAATATGTAATGTGCTTCAGAGAAGGTGCAACGATTTACTTATTTACCAAGGCCGGTATACTGTGGTACCTAACCCCAGAATACTCCCCAATGATACATCTCCTCTGGTAAATTTTAATCGGTTTGATTCCAATATTGCACTTGCCCCGATGTGGTGGAATCGGTATCAATGGGGGATACCAGTTTCAGTTTCATGACTTCTCAGGCTGGTGGGACCACCTTTTCACAATCCGAAATGAAGAATTTAGTAAAGATCAAAGAATATTATATAATAAGTTTTACTATTACTGTCACTCAGCCTAGTTTTATGTACTACCTACAATCTGTAGGTAGTCAATAGGCATAGAATTTATATTTTACTTCAAATAAAACTATAAATACAATAAAATACAACAAATACACAATAAAATAAAAAAGTTAAACAAAAGTAAATAAAAAACCAAAAAAAAAGGAAAATTACATATGATGGATTCGAACGCGACTCAGCTAAGTTGTAAGTCCACCGCAGACATATTGAGCCACAGTTACCATGGAATCATAATGTGAAATAGACGTTTACATAAATATGTCATAAAAACATTCTGCCCCATTCCTTATTAATAGCGTGATGATATTAATTATGAAAGACTTAGGAGTCTTTTTACCGCACCAGCTGCTCACTAATCTGTCGGATTCGATAGAACATCGTTCGAGAACAATGTGAATTCTGTCGAGGCTCTTGCTGTGCCGAAGATTCTGCATTATCCTGACCTGACTTGGCTGAGATGTAGTAACTCTTGCATCTCGAAGTTCTTCAGATTCCTATGACCGAAATAATATCTTCTTGTAAGCATTGTTGCTTCTTTATTGGTGCAATCTATTCACACAATCACAAATTGTTGTTAGCCGTGATTTGCTGTTATTGACATAACTTTTTTATTTATGAACCGATTTCAATAAAACAAACATTAAATGTTAAGTGAAGCCTACCACAATCTATTAATGAAAACCGCAACCAAATCCGTTCAGCCGATTCTGAGATTAGCGTGCACAAACTCACAGACAAACAGAGAAACAGATAAACAGACAAAAATTCCAAAAAACGTTGTTTTGGCTTCTATTACGTTAATAAAGTCCCCCTATAACAGTTTTTCTCATTTCCTTTCCATGTACAGACATCGATCGTTTACAGATTTATTATATGTATAGATTATTAATTCCGGAACAATCCAGTTTTATTTCTTTGTTTATTGTGTAATTTGTGTTATGTGTACCTACCATTGTACAGCGCCGCCGACCTTAGGGCCCATGTAGAAAATTATACGTTGGGGCCCGGCGCTGTGCATTGGATTCACGCACCAGTGCCTAATCGTGTGGTTGTCTCCCCAGAACTTGGTACCGGCTGGAATACCGGTCCAACTGTATACCGGCTGGAATAGCTTCACCGCACCGTACCGGCCCGCCTCCGAACCAGCTGAGGTTGCCTGCCCGCTCCGTACCGTCTGGAAGACGGCCTTGGCGACGACCCCGCGGATCGAACTTGCAGCTGCGAAGCCTGGTGACTTCGAGGGGAAGACAACGTCACACTCGCACGGGGCCAGCCCGGAACCCCAAGTTGAGTACATTACTCAGCCAACCGTTTATAGTGACGTGTACGCGTACCCGAACCGACACTCGACCTTGAATTAGAGTATTTTTATTATTGTATAGCAGGACCTACGGATTAAAGTTGTAGATCTCGTACCAATCGTTTTCTTCATCCTTGACCCCGTAGGGCCCCTTAACATCGCGTTAACTCGGAGTCCTGAACAGAGTGAGACGTTTTTTCACGCCGGAGCAGCGGTGTCTTCTATACAAGACCCAAATTCGTTCCTGCGTGGAATACTGCTCACATCTCTGGGACGGCTCCGCAAAGTACTTATTAGATGCTCTCGACAGGTTGCAGCGACGTGCGGTCCGCATTATTGGGAATCCTGAGGTCACGAACACCCTCGAGCCTTTGCAGATGCGTAGAGATGTTGCGTCTTTGGCAGTTTTCTACCGTCTCTACCATGGTGAATGTTCTGACGAGCTCTTCCAATTAGTCCCAACCTCCCCTTTCCTTCACAGGACGACACGTGCAGGGCTAAGATGCCATCCATTTACGGTGCAGAGTATACCTGCTAGAACCAAGCGTTTCAGTGATTCATTCCTATGCCGCACCACTAAGACCTGGAATTCCCTGCCAGCTCACGTGTTTCCTTCTTCCTACAGTCCCGGGTCCTTTAAGCGGGGCGTGAAAAGGCATCTAATGAGGCCGTCAAGCTGAGTGCCACCACTGTTAACATGGTAAATGTTTACGATGGTGACCCTCTTTCCGAGACTTTGCCTTTAGCTTAACATCAGGCGAGGTGAGGTCAAATTGACGTGTCCTGTAAAAAAAAAAAAAACATCTTCACAAACTTTCAGTCTTCTAATACTAGTAGAAAGTAGGAGTAAATTAGGTGAATGCATGATCATGCTATCCATACTTTTTAGTACCCCTTGCATTGGGGTCAATTAAGAATAAATTTTAGGATCAATTAAGAATATAAAATAAAACTTAAAAGTGGGATCACTAAGGAATACTCATTTGGGGTCAATTAAGAATGGGGGGGGGGGAATGGGGGAACAACCCCCAAATGGGTAATATCAGCACAATCAGTTAACTGGAAAGGGGTAAAAAAACTAAATTAAGATAATTTTGAGTACTTTGTACGTCAATATCTTCCTGATGCCGACTGTACTTACCGTTTGTAAGGCTCCAAGTTCGACCGGGAAGTACCTTTTATAATGATGGTACTCAAAGGTATTACTTTAAAACTTCAATACCCTCCCGGCGTTCGTACAAATATCGAGTGGCGAGTGAATGTTAACAGCTTCTTTTAACTTGGTTTGAGCGTCTAGCGTCTTTTCAAGAAAATATCCGTTATGAACGGATGTCGAAAGCTTTGTGTTATAACGTGTCAGAATCTGAGTTTACTGGTTTCGAATCTTGTGTTAAATGACTTATTTTGCCTTTTACCCAAGACGGAGCGGAGAGGGTATTTGCGATTGGGGTGAGAAGATGTTTTTGATGTTGTTTCTGTTTTTTTTTCCTTTGATAAATTTATTTCTTAATTACCTACGTTATTTCCTATGAATACCAGAAGATGGGTTGTATGAAGCATTGCATTTTGGGGATGTTATTTTAATAAAATAGGACAGTCATTTTTAACATTGCAAGTTGTTAAGTGGAAGTCAAACAATCTATCGCGTCACTGAAAAAAAGTCGCAAGAATAAAAAATCTAATGAAAGTGTATAGAGCAGTCGTGAGTAAGTACGCGTTAATATTTAGTTCAAAATTCACCAAACTGTCGAGCTGTATTACCTCCTTTCAATAACACTCAAACTCGGCTCACCTAGTAAAACCCTCAAGCAACACATCTACATAATACAGAATACTTGCGAACTTTAGTACTCGACCCTAATCTTGTTCTCAGTTGGACCCCAATCGGCCCCCAACCCTTACAAGAACAACAACCGACATAAAACAACGTTAATATTTCAGATAAACACTTTGCCGTAATTCAGAGCTGTGCAAAATAAAAGCCCAATTTTAACGGTTCTCTCGTAAATCAGTACAATCTCTACCGGGGGCCTTCTGTCATGATTCTGTACCAACAACAATAGGTAAGTGTTCCTACAAAAGCTATTGAATGCGGCGACGAAGCGAAACCTCGCGATGTTAGGGCTGCCATAAGTGACGCATCATAAAACTAATGGGCGATTACAAAGGATACAGGCAATCTGCTAGACGTAAAGTATGATAGAAAATCATGAGATACACAGATAACATGGTTTATTTGAATGATATTCCAAAATGTATGCAGAGTTAAGCGTATAGACTATAAATACAGGGTTATCAAAAATTCCGTTCTTCGAAATTACTAGGATCATAATTTTTGAGTGTTCACTTTGTTTATACGAACATAATGAAAAGATTGATCTACGTTTTACGTGACTGGAAGGTTTTGATTTTTGGTTAAGGAATTAAGAATGTCTTTTGATGTGAAAATTTAGGAAGTATTTTAATGAGAAGAAATTTTATGCCATCGTGTTTTTCATTCCTTCTGGCATTTGTTTATTACGTTTACTACATATAAAGAGCAAGCAAGCAAGAGAAAACCATCTGAATACAGATCATACGGTTTGCAGTTTAAATTTGAGCCACCTGTCTGGAGAAATAAGACGCCACTTGCATACAAATTGTCACAAAGAACATAGAATACCTTACCAAAAGGAGGTGTAATAATAGTTTAATATACCTCTTCAAAGACGCAGTAGTAATTTTTTTAATAAAGGACACATTAATTATACTTCACCTCGCCTGATGGTAAGCTAAAGGCAAAGTCTCGAAAAGAGGGTCACCATCTTAAACATGTACCATGTTAACAGTGGTGGCACTTAGCTTGAAGGCCTCATCAGATGCCTTTTCACGCCTCGCTTAAAGGACCCGGGACTGCAGGAAGAAGGAAACAAGTGAGCTGGCAGGGAGTTCCAGGTCTTAATGGTGCGGCATAAGAATGAGTCTCTGAAACGCTTCGTCTCGAGTTCATACGATCGTAGCATCCTTGGCACATTTACTCGTCCGCTGTTGAATTTCTCTTAGGTGCCCGTTAAAAAACAAAAGAATTACGAATCTAAGCTCAAGAGAAGTCGCTCATTGGTAATAGAAAAAAAGGTTGTCTCCTAACTGATAGGAGCATAGACAAAGAATCAATTTTACTGCTTGCTGATAGGCACGTTTTATTGCACACCAA
Source organism: Eilema sororculum (assembly GCA_914829495.1). NCBI lineage: Eukaryota > Metazoa > Arthropoda > Insecta > Lepidoptera > Erebidae > Eilema > Eilema sororculum. The sequence continues at coordinate 17,355,201 of OU618545.1, read as the reverse complement.
ACATGAGATTTAATGCCACGATAGAGTTATCACAGATTGCGATTTCCTTTAAAAAGAGCCTCAATTGCGGAACATAAAAGTACTTGGGTATCACCAACTTTCTCAAAGCATAAAATACAGTAAGAAAAATAAAATTCTCACGAATCGTCGAATCGCTCTATCAGTATACAAAATAAAGTGCTTAATAAAAAACGTATCGCGTGTTCATTAGTCGCAGCCCTGAAGCAAATCGAGCGTAGATCGTATCGGCAGGCCGGTAAGGTCATTAAAATGAAATTTGCTTTTATATTAGCTTGGCGATGCGCTGCTTGCGGTATATATTTGTCGTGAAATTTTAGTAGGTATTACTATTCGCAGGTGTTTTAGTTTGTAATAATCAAAACTCATAGTTATACCTAGCTGTTCTTACATTTAAATGTTCGGTTCATTCTAAAGTAATTTTCGTAAGTACGAAATATCTTAGTTGTTTTCGTAATGGACGAAACGTACTGTGAATTTATATGCTTTATGTTTCGAAATTACAATTAATAATCACTACCGCTCAGTAGCTGACCACTTGAAACGTAACAGGACAATAGTTGCTTCCCAAGTCGTCAAGTCCGTATGGACTTGCACGCGGTTTGCGGTTTTGCACGTTAATCTCGAGAACATGGCCTGCATCGTAGAGATGTAGATGCCTAATGTTTCAGATCGGGCCTGTGTACGCTGCCTAATTTCATTTCTGAGACGGTAATCGTAGTCGGGAAGGTCGAAAGTCTCCCTCAGCTCCTCCAACATGCCCTCATACGAGGTAAAGTTATCCTTGTTGGTGCGGAACCAAGATAAAACCGGACCGTCCAATAGGTCAGAGAAAGCTGTGAGGATTTTATCCTTGGTGACTTCCCGAGCACACCTAAGCTCTTCCAGTCTCTCAATGAATACACGTACACACGAAGAGCCATCAAATTTTATATTAAAAGAGTTTAAATTTACGGGTCTATCCCTTACTACTAAATTACCACTAATTGTGTCGGAACTAGGCGCGTCACGTCGCCTCGAACGGTCACCTCCCACCACAGGCGAGGTGTAACCTACGCGGTCACGATGAATAGGTTCAGTCTCTCTATCCGAACCCTCAGAGTCAGAGTCAGTATCTGATTCAGCCACAGACAAAATTTTAACCAAGCGGCCACGGATATCTAAGAGATCTGGACAGTCTATACCACACCTAGCTAACCTAGTGAGAAGGTAGTTCGCCCTCACTGCAACCCTAGTCCGACAATTACTATTTGAAACAACTTCACCTGAAGAGAGTGTCCCTTCCAGCTGTGGATCTTGTACCCCTAGGTATAGTATTATACCTAGGGGTACAAGATCCACTTATTGTTTTTAATTGGTATGTTGGCTTTTCCGAAAGTGACTGCTGTGTAATCTCCCAACCCCGATAGGTCAGAGCCCCGTCCCTTGTTTAACAGGTACACTGTGTAGCAATTTGGGCCTCAAATATGATGAAAGGCCCTGTACAACGCATGTCTTTTAAAGAAATTTTAAATGAATAATTATTTTTTGGTTAGAGAATTTGCATATTTGTACTTATAACGAAATGAAATATGAAAGTTTTCTTTTAAATTCAGTTCATTTAAACATAATATTTCCCAATACTTATGAAACAAAAGTAGTTTTTAGCAACAGTATTTTCAAGTATTTGTTGTGAAGCAAAAAATCGGTAAGTGGCAAACTGTGTAGGGAAATTCTCGAAAGTGCTCCCGAAGAACATTTTCAAAGATTTCGAAGCACTAGCCTTCATTTCCTATGAACAATATTAAGTGTATATTGCTTGATTTACTGTTAATATTCTACATTTTACCAAGAAGAAAAAATACGTACCTTTAAACGCTGTTCATACATCTTGGACCCAAATCGTGAAATATAGAAGACCCTGGCGCAGATTGCTTTGAAATAATTTATATTTGGTGAATTTGAGCATGTCCACCTCATGCTATCTTCAAAATACATCCAAGGAATTTGTACTGCGCTTATAGAGCACATTTTGAGCACATTATAGGTCCAAAAATATACGTCCATCGATTGATGCTGAGCTTTATACACAAAGCAACTTAACAATTTGAGATAACAATACATTAAATATTATTCAATGTTCTGTCCTCCATTTCACCAACCTTATACATGTTATGTAAAATTAGAGGTCATTGACATTATTCCTTTGTTTCAACAAAATACATTTAAAATTTAAATTACCGAGTCTCAAAGCCCTGAAAAACAATATCCTGTTTGTAGCCACGTATAGAATATACCATACCGAAAAGGTTTCGTTGTTAAATGTAACATTTCCTGTAATCAACCTTACATTTATAAGCCCTGGAGCATTATTCGGATAGACATCGAGTTTTAAACGCAGTCGTAACGTGACAAAATGATGAATTAAAATTGGTTGACATAAAAGAGGGGACTAGCGTAAAAATTTTGTTTTTACGGTCGCTAATCACCTCAGATACCGAGCCAGCGTGGTCGGTATGTCGGACTTGCCCGATTAAAACCGCACGGCCGTTCTGGCCCATCAGTAGCCGGGGGTGAGATGACCTTTGACTTACACCCCGCGTAACCCAACTGACCCAGGGTCATAAAGGGCCCCATCAGGCGTGGGAATACGGCATCCCTATCTTTCCCCAGAAAAGTTAGAGTAATTTAAATCTGTCGGCTTTTAAACGAAGTTGTGAAACGGTTTGTCACTCAAAATAAGGGTCCTTGCCTTTACAGCAACACATGTAACAAACTCGGGCTCCCTTCATTTCCAGACCAAACATGATAGATGAGGTGCCTATCGCGTCCAATTATCGGGTCCTACCTAAACAACGTTACTCCAACCGCTGTGTGTCCCTAAACATCATTATGACGCCTAAGATCATGTTAGCCCAACGTTTAACGAAGATTTATGTACATACTCTACATATTGGAACAAAATGTTTGGTCACAGTGGCTTGTAGGTTGTTCGCATGTCGAGTTTACCATATTTATGATGTGGCTAACGTCGAGTCGAACATATGGCGTATGTTTCTGGTTTATCATTTCACAAATGCAGTAACAGTTCCTGTATTCACGATTTTAAACAATGTAGTTCATCATTACGTATTATGTCAATCTCTGGTATTATCTTACTCGACGGCGCGCTAGGAAGCGTGCCTCACCATTCCGGGGGTGACTCGGGGACACAACAACAAAGGGCCAGGCTGTAAGGGATGGCCCTGGGTCAGCCGGGGTGCGAGGGATATGTCGATGACAACCTCACCTCCGGCCTAGCACTACGACCCTCAGTCGGCGTGCGATTTAGTCGGTTCGAGCTCGACATAACCTACCCTTCCGGCTCTGGCAGGGGAGGTATCCGTGGGGATTTCCGCACCAAGAAAAAGGTATTATCCTGCTTATTAGTATATGTTTGTTATTCAATCTCGCTCTAACAGATGAACAGATCTGAATGAAATTTGGTAGAGGATAGATTACAGTATGGAATAATACATAGGCTCTTATTAAAGCTGCCATGTAGCCAAAGTATCTTAATGACCTGTTTATTCAAAATATACATTTCAAACAGCGAGAGAACAAGAAACGTTCGAAAAGATTTTAATTAACTATGCCTGGTTAATAAAAATCTGTACAAAAAGTATACCGCCGCGTACGAACCGTATAAATGGATTGAATAATCACATAAGCTCGTAATGAAACATTCCACATTGTTTTCTTTTTTAGAATACCTCTTCCTGATGCTGTTTCGCTAGCCGAATACTCCGTTTATTCTCAGTAGTTTCTTTGCACGTTCCTTTGAAGGCTTTACTGAACTAGTCTGCGTTCTTGTTATCAAATTACTAATACAAAAAGGGGTAGCAACGAGCAAGAACTGTGAAATACGGACACATCTTGGTAAGAAAATGGTATGATATTACAATAGTTTATCTTGTCTTGAATTGTATTACATGGTATGTCGGCGACTTGACTCATTAGATATAGAATGATCCTGATATCGTGATTGTTTTTGTTTTACTTTACTACACAATAAATGAGCACTGAATACTAGTGCCATCCGTAGATTTAGTTTTCTTCTAAAATTAGATAGTGTGTACGTCGGGTTCGTACCTGAGGGCCCCAGTTTCTGAGGCACCCGTTCCGGAGGGACCCGAATACGATAAATATAATTAAAACCTATTTTCTAAGATTTTCAACTTGTAGAGTCAACAAAAGAAGTACAAAAATGTAGTTATGTGTTTAAGACCAAAGTAATTTAGGTATTTGAAATCATAATAGGTATACAATGTCGAATCATAGTTTTTAACCCTCAGCATCAGAAAGATGTTGACGTACAAAGTACTCAAAATGATCTTAATTTTTGTTTTGTTTTTACCCCCGTCCAGTTGACTGATGGTTCTGATATTTGGTACACACCTTTAGTTTGGACAATAGTACAATATCAATCAATAAAACAGTTTGATTTGCTCTTAATACGAGAGTTTTAAGATCATTTGGAGACTTCGTCGTCAAGATATTTATGACGCTGACTGTACGTAACGTAGTGATAGTCGTACCATATGTTCAGCGTATTTTTTTTTTTCATTAAAGATAAAATCATAATTAACTATACCTTGAACTGGAAGTACGTGACTATTGAGTGTATTTCTGCATCGTTGATTAGTAGAAAAGGCGACATAGTCAACTGAATGGTTGGCTTTTTTTTATTATTAACTTGACCCACATAATTTTAGAATTATTGATAGTGGCAAATATAAATATTATGTCAAATGTATACCTATGGAGAGGCAGTTGTAAATAGCCGTGCTTGGTGCGTGGACTGCGTATCAAATCAATTCGTCTATGGTAGACAACCGTAGACCCACCACCTATGGTCATGCTACAACAGGTACACAAGTAAACAATATACCGCGAGCTGCTTTCTCCTCTTCTCGATGCTGGTGGCCACTAACTGCTCCAGGTGTCAGGATACGTAATGTATATTTTCACTAGCAGTAATTGCTTGCGAGCGCGGCGAATTGCTATTAAGTGGATCAAAGCGAGACTGATTTATCACTGGAGATGGCGCGAGCCGGACGGCAAGTCTCCTGTGATCGATCTACCCACATACCATGTCACTATTACATACTGGTACCCCCAAGTTCACCAAGAATTGCCCAGTTTAACTATTAAATTGATAACCACCACAACAACCTACTTGTTATATTCATAATCATAATAATATTTATTCTGTGGATCATAGGTTAGGTATAAAGGTCTACGCTATGTCCTAAAATCTTCTTTACACCGTATTCTTAACGTTATTTCTGAAGCTTTTTTTCTATTAATATTACTGTATAACACAATTATTATTAACAATCCAGCATACAACAACCTTCCTCAATATCATATAAACTTCAATGTAACTTGAAAACATATTTCACTGTTTAACGCAAAACTCCCAAGTATATTGAGATCGAGATCCCTACAATATTGAACTTATCTCATAACGTGACATTGTTGAGTCAATACGAAAGATGCTCTTATTACAAGAACAAAAACATCGCGCACAATTCCTTAACGAGATTATTACAGGTAAAGCATTACATTTCTGGGAACTTCGACTAATGACGTTGTTATACAAAGGTTTGCTTGTAATCATAATCTGAAATGATGGCAATTCAAAGGAAATATTTGAAGTTCTCGTAAGCTTGATACAAGTAGGGTTAATTTTGTGTATGTGGTATGTACATACCTTTGATGATGACCGTGAATCGATCTCCAGCGTTAGTAAGCACAAAGTCAAAATCAAAAATTATTTATTCTGTTTATATATTAAAACCCGTTTATTCCGAACCTGACCCGAAAACTTGACCCGGTCGCGGGTTAGGTTAGAAACTTGGAAATTTGTTCCGAACATAACCCTCTTCCTAACCTGACCCGACGTCTCGTTCCTATCATAACCCGAATTGCGCAGATCTGGCACTTCGCCGGCTGCCAAGGTACGCTCCCTTCGCTCGCTCGGCTCGTGCATTTTGGTCACAGTTGTAACCTAACCTAACCTACAGAAGTTGGAATTACCGCACTTCGGCTATTAAAAGTAACAGAAATATGCGTAGTTCGGGTTTTGATAGGAACGAGATGTCGGGGCAGGTTAGGAATAGGGTTACGTTCGCAACAAATATCACATATTTTTTCAAGTTTCTAACCTAACCCGCAACCGGGTCAGGTTCGGAATAACCATTAAAACTCACCACAAAATAACTGGCTGGAGGCCTACTTATTACCTACCGGAATCAGGTTAGAGAGGATTGTATAATGTTTGTAGTTATGTAGGATATTTCATCACTGAATTATCATACTTCTGTAGTTCGCCTAGTGCCGAAGAACCACCATTCCTGTCCATTGTCGGTGAGGATACCGGTACACCTTATCTTCAAAAACAATGATATGTAAAGTCAGCATCACACATTACAGCATACAAAGTAGTCAAAATGATCTTAATTTCGTTTTTTTACGTATTTTGATTTGCTCTTAATACAAGAGTTTAAGATCATTTTGGGACTTCGTCCTCAAGATATTTATGACTCTGACTGTCCCAAATGTCAGAATATTGTAACCTACTATTAATTGAAATAAGCAAGAACATACTTTAATGTTTTTATGTTGAAATGTGCGGAAATTTTTCGCAGACAGTTAAAAACAAGACAAAACAACGCTATTCGTCGTGTGGCACAAAGAGTGTCCAAAAATGTTCGCTCAAAGTCTCTGATTTTATTATGTACAAAAGGCTCTAATTCTCGTTTGTAGTTTCAGCAAAGTAATTTTATTAGGTACAGGTTTTTTTTCACTAACAGCACTTTTACAATTGTTTTAATTAAGTACGAAAAGTAATTTTTTTTCTGTTCTAAAATCGCGAAAGATCGCGACAGGAGCGAGCAAGCGTCCGTGGTTTAATAGGTCCTGCAGAGAAGCGAGAACTCGCAAACTATCTGCCTATAAGGATTGGACCACGGCCCTCGCCAATAAGGATCTGAACATCGGTGAAGTGAAGCGGAAATTGAATGCTGCCTCGAGGTCCAGTAAGAAGGCAACGGCCAGGGCTAAGTTTGAGTTCATCGGCAGAATTGGTGAGCGGCTTGCGCGGTTCCCATCCGGTAGTCGCGCATTTTGGTCGCTCGCCAAAGCTGCCGAGGGAAACTTCGTCCATTCCTGTCTTCCGCCGCTATTAAAACCCGACGGTAGTCTGGCCCATGGCGCCAAGGAAAAAGCCGATCTTTTAGGTAACCTCTTTGCGTCAAACTCGACTATGAACGATGGGAATGCTGAACCACCTAGTATACCCTGGTGTGGAACTTCAATGGGTGAAGTAAAAATCACCCAGCGGAGGGTTCGGCGAGAACTTAAGTCCCTAGATGTTCGAAAGTCGAGTGGGCCGGACGGCATACCGGCAATGGTGCTTAAGCACTGTGCTCCAGAGTTGTGCCCTGTTCTTACACGACTCTTCGCGCTCTCATTCTCCGCTGGACGAGTTCCGGCTTCGTGGAAGACCGCATATGTGCATCCTGTGCCTAAGAAAGGCGACAGGACAGACCCGTCCAACTACAGGCCCATCGCTATCACCTCCCTTCTCTCGAAGGTTATGGAGCGTGTTATTAATACACAGCTCCTGGGATACCTTGAAGGTAACGATCTACTGAGCGACCGACAGTACGGCTTCCGCCAGCGTCGCTCGACCGGTGACCTTCTTGTGTATCTCACAAACCGTTGGGCGCAAGCCATCGAGAGCCAAGGTGAGGCACTAGCGGTCAGCCTAGATATAGCGAAGGCCTTCGATCGGGTATGGCACAGAGGTCTTCTTGCGAAGCTACCATCTTATGGACTCCCTGAGGGGCTGTGTAATTGGATTTCCAGCTTTTTGTCCAACAGAAGCATCCAAGCCGTCGTGGACGGCAGTCGCTCGGACCGCATGGACATAAACGCTGGTGTCCCACAAGGTTCCGTGTTGTCTCCAACCCTGTTTCTGCTGCATATCAATCACATGCTGTCGGACGACTCCATTCATTGCTATGCGGACGACAGTACTGGAGACGCATGTTACACGGGCCGTGCAAACATCCCCCAGTCCGAGGTGGAGGGGAGTCGCGAACAACTTGTGTCAGAAATCGAGACTACTCTCTCGGGAGTATCCGATTGGGGTCGACTAAACCTGGTCCAGTTCAACCCCACCAAGACACAAGTATGTGTATTCACCGCTAAGAAAACCCCATTTATTGTAGCGCCGCAATTCCTGGGCACACGGCTTACCATTGCCCCGAGTATCGGGATCCTAGGCGTCGACATTTCAAGTGACGTCCAGTACCGCAGTCATTTAGAGGACAAGGTTAAGCTGGCATCAAAGAAACTTGGAGTTCTTAACAGGGCGAAGCAGTACTTCACTGCGGGGCAGCGACTCCTTCTTTATAAGGCACAGGTTCGACCCCACATGGAGTACTGCTGTCATCTTTTTGCCGGGGCGCCCGCACGCCAGCTTAACCCTTTCGACTCGGTGCAAAGACGTGCGTTGAGGCTCGTCGACAGTCCCATACTCGCAGGCGATGTGGAACCTCTCAGCCTCAGGAGGGACTTTGCCTCACTGTGTGTTTTCTACCGCCTATATAATGGTTTGTGCTCAGATGAATTATTTGACACGATGCCCACAGCTACATTCTATCATCGCACCGCTCGCCATAGACAGGGAATTCATCCCCACACATTGCATCCGAATACGGTACGCACCGTGCGGTATGAAAGGAACTTCATCCCACGTACGCTCAAGCTGTGGAATGAACTCCCTGCCACGGTTTTCCCAAGCGACTACAATATGGGGTTCTTCAAGAGGGGCATTAGAAGGTTTCTTCAGGGTAGGCAGCGCGAGTGTAACGCCCCTGGTGTTGCATACGTCCATAGGCCACGGTAACCACTTTCCATCAGGTGGGCCGTGTGCTTGTCTGCCACCTAAGTGGTATAAAAAAAAAAAAAAAAAAAAAAAAAACTATCAACTGAATAACGTATAAATATTGATTTACGTGCGTCATAAACATATTTTAGTTTGGACAAATAACTTCCTACTAATGTATGATTTGAAATTGAATTGGTCATTTACATTAAAAGACACACACCGGGATATTTATCATGTTTTGGTATTGTCCATACTTAGAAACATTATAAATTCTCAAGTTACATAACAAAATTAACATTTACATCTTGCCAGCTAAAATTTACTTCATTATTTCTGTAACAAGATGAATACAAATCTTGTAAAAGAAATAAGATAAGTTAATTTCACCTGGCGGCTTAGCGTATTTTATTACAAATAATAATAACAACGGATTACGTTACTATATCAAAATAAATATCGGAGATAACCTCAAAATCGATCAGCGAACAGTCAGATTCTGTTACACAAATCAGTGCCCGCGAGGAAAAATAACATCAATCCGATATTTTACGATTCATTGGGCTTGTTAGACCGGGATTACATTATTATTTTGTGAGGACCTAGATTTCTTAGAAAGAAATTTATGATCAAAGATATATTGTGCTTTGAGAAATTATCTTGAAACTGGTCTTGGGATTAGATACTCTGAAAATTTTGCGTATTTAGGTAAAAGTCTTATTAAAATTGTGAAAATGAAAATAAAAAGAATTTAAACATTATTTATTTTCAATTCACTAATGAATTATTCTGGACCCGTTCCCGTGATCTGCTTTTGGCTGTAAACATCATGTGGAACTTAAGGAATAGACAAAAAAAATTGTCAAATTAGTCGAGTACTTTTAAAATTTTACGCTTATAAAACATAAATAAATTAATTTTATAAAAGAAGAAGATTTTATTTCTTCAACACGGTGTTTTACGACGCTATATACAAGATATTAAAAAGTCTCGTTAACCGACATCCGCACAGGCGGAGTCGGAAAACCTACAACATACTTTATAATGTGACAATATCTATAATATGAAAATTAACCGCTAAATGTGTTAGTAAGCGCATAACTCAACAATGCCTGGACCAATTTGGCCAATTCTTTTTTTTAAATGTTCGTTGAAGTTCAAGGATGGTTTTTACGGGTTTAATGTACCTGCGACGATTTGATTTTCCGACCAATCGTTGTCAACCCATTGTTATTCGATTATTTAACTTTCGGTATTATGTACGGTACGAAGCCTAGTTTTTACGGCGAGAAAAAATTGAATAATTGCCGGGAACCGACATCCATGCGGGTGGAGCCGCGGGCAAATGCTAGTACAACATAAGTTTAATATCATAACAACAATCCCCGAGGGGTATGAACCCGTAACGTCATTCAAACCAAATCAAATAATATAATCTATTATGCAAATAAATGGTATCGACCTCTTCTGTAGGTTTATTTGATTTCATCTCTGTCCTCTATTTCAATGAGTATTTGCATTACGATCCCTATTTATATTGCGATGTGTTATATTTACAATATGTCAAAGCTTTGTATTCTTGTCGCAAACAGTTAAGTATCAAATATTTATTTTTGTGATGACAAATATAAATTCTGATCAATAAAATATTAACTGAAAGACACGGCATGCAGGAAAATTACGACTCAAAAATGACACAAATATCAAGTGTAACAAAATATAGCAACATACTCGCGTGAAAGCAGAGAAAAAAATTACACATTACGGGTTGTTAGGAAAAGATGAATATATCTACGTTCGTTCTTAGTTACGTTTAATTTATGGTTTGAGTAACACACTGTTTGGTGCATCTCTGATTGGTGGGTGAAATCAGAATGATTCGATTTTTTTGTTGCCATTTTAGAGGGCAGACAATGCAACTATCGTTTCTAATATATCATTGAAGAACTTCAGTAAATATCGAACTTTAAGAATTATAAACTAAACAAATTATAATGTACTATACCAGAGTAAAATCCAACAAATAACTCATAGAGTGCTACTGTCCTATCTCATTTGTCCAAGCTTCATTTCACTGTGTCCTTATCGTAGTGTCGTATTCCGTACCGTTGCCTGTGGCACTCGCACACAGAACTCCGTTTATTTTGCTTCATTATTACCCAGTATAATTTCATGTGCTTTGTGCATGTAGCATTTGGGTACCGAACTGACCAAAGCCTTGATATAACGTGACATTTCAAATTGGAAACTCGAAATATAAACTTGTATTTTGGCTATGACTTATGGATAAAAGTATAAATAACCATTTGCAGGATAACACAATGCATGCCGCGTGGTTCCCGGCAGAGCAGAATTTTGGCCACCCCATCTCTTCCCATGCGATGTCGTACAAGGCTACTAAGGGATAGGCCTTTTTTTTATCGTGCGAAAAATCCCCACGGATACCACCCCCACGGAGCCGGTGAAGGCGGTTATGTCGGACTCGAACCGACTAAAACGCACGCCGTCTTGGGTCTTTGGTTGCCGAAGGTGAGATTGCCAAAAGCATATCTCTCGCACCCCGGCAGACCCAGGACCATCTCCTTCGAGATGGCCCCCTTCGGGTTGTGGGGACCACAGTGTCCCCATCTTGCCCCGGTTACGGGGAGGCGCATTTTGCGCCGCCGCCGCGGCCTGCTTCTGCTAGGGTGACCGGCGGCTCCACCGGTCACCCCCAGGCCAGCGCTCATGGAGGACGGAGGTCGTTCTGCGACCTCCGACGTCCGGTTCGCCTTCGCTCTGCGCGGGCTTCCCGGGCCCGGAGTCTAGTCCGGACCCGACCGGCCGCCTCCTTCTCGAGCATTACTTGCTCGCAGAAGGAGGCAGCCGCACCCCAAGCGTTCGCGCATCTTACCATCGCTGTGAGAGGGATAGGGCTGTTTAACATCAGACAGATATAATTCAGCCCCGGCTCAGCCTATGCATGGCTCGAGTCAACAATAGTTCCCAGAATACGGCAATTAACTCACCCCCTATTACGTGGGACCGAATACTGTTACTATTAATTGACCTCTGCCTAATCCTCCGGGGATAACGGCGTGATTGTACGTATGTATGTTTAAATCACTTTTGTCTTCATTCGATTAACAGTTAACTGGTTGCCACCAAAGTTTTTGCTTTAACGCCCAGAATCCACCTTCCTACTCTTTCTAATCATTTTTGGTTGTTCTATGAGGGAAAGATAGACCACTTTTTTACTTTAGAGAAGGTCTGTGCCGAAGTCTAACCCGTTGTTCTCCGTTGTCCTAAATCCCGGAAGGTGTAGGCAGAGGTGTATTAGCACCCACAGTTCGCCAACTATAATTTTCGTTATTATCGTCAAGCGGGCACTTAGTCATGGGCTGTATGCATACTGCCGAATGGGAAACAGCCTCAACCCTTAGTCGCCGTGGGTGTCGTCCACAGGAATAGATGGGGTGACCCTATCCTACTCCATCGGGAACATACACGGCTGAAATTATATGCTCGGCAACGTTCGACAAAAGTCAACATCCAGAACTATATTGGAGAATTTCGGCTTTCTAGTATGTCTACAGGCAGCTCAGTTGATTAAAGCATTCCCCAAAGAGATTACTATAATACCTAAGTCCTGATTCAAGTCCTATCCTCATTATTAACTTTTTCAAATTTTATTGTATCATTTCATAATTATTTGCATGTTAATCTCTCTTTCGCTTACCAAGGTTATTAAAACAAACATAAAACAGATTTTTATCTTATTTATTCAATGTGTGCACAATTAACAAGTAGCTCTGAATTATTTATACAACTTATTTATATTTACTCGATATTCAGGTTACATATCAGTATGTCTAAATGTGCTGTTGTCTAAAATTAGTGAACTAAAATCGATGAAATTGTCGGCCATTGTATTCGGAATATTGGAAATGTCACAAGCTAATTAACACTTTGGGTTAAATTTCAAACTGGTACACTTCAAAAGGCAATGAAGTGTTTGAATTCAATTATTAGTTCTAGACACTGTCTCCTACTATTAATGAAAACACTTAATGATTTTAGTTGGAAAGTGTAAAAATAAACATCGATCTTCTTTTACGTGGTTAGATTAATATATTTATGATATAATGATTTTATTATTACTGGGTACATTGAATCGCAAAGTTTATCACAAAGAAATCAAAAAATTAGACAGGCTGTAATGATTCGTTAGTCATAAATTATTTATAATTGTTCTCATGCGTGATGGGGACTTTTAAAATTAATTATTATTTTTTTAGGTACGAACGTAGCTAATATAAATTAAAATAAATTATATGAGGTACGTCCGTACCTAATATAATTTATTTTAATTTTGAAGTTTATAAGGAACATATTCTGGAAATAGTAACTTCAGAAGTGTTAGTTAAACATAAAATTTGTATTCAAAATATCTAAAACTATGTATGATGTATTACCTATACAATAAAAAAATACACAAGAGTAGGGTACCTTTAAACCGGAGATGTGATATGCTACGTGTCTATGGATGCGTTTCATATCCACCAATAATATTTCTTGGTCCGTATAGCATAGCAACTAGTGGAAGAGATTCAGCTAAGCTATGTTTTTATATAGAAAAGTGTGTGCTATGAATGCGTGCTATGGATGTGCGCTGGATACGAATTTTAAAATTTTGTGGAAGATATGGCACTGCGCATCTTTGTAGTACATATTACTTGGTACATAGCCATAGCACAGTGGAAACGTTCACATAGTTCACATATTGTAAAGTTTAGCTTTTACATCTTCGTAGCATATCTCCGATGGAAAGGCAGCCTGAATGAGTAGTAATAGTATTCACATTAATGTTAAAAACATAATATTGCAACCATTATTACGAGTAAAATTTATCTCATAGTACAATTTAAATGATATTATTATAATTTGTGAAAGTTGCTTCCTTGATCTGATAGCATCTGTAACAAATAATTTAACAAAAAGTAGACTTGGACATAAGCTGAAATTAATAAAATTTGAACTTATAGAAGCCTGTTTATTTGCCTGAATTAACCAAATACGACATCTAAGCTAAACTTATTAATCCAATTTCTTATATCTGACAGGGTAGTTACAATTGTTAATTCCAGTATACAATATATGTACCTACATCTAAATATACAATAAGATAAAAATGCTAATCAGACCATATTTACAGAACTGAGAAATACCTTTATTACGTAGATTTATAAATGTCAAACTATCTACGGTAACCTGGAAGCACACAGAAATATATGTAGAATAATTACAAATTGTTTATATTATTATGTTACATCTTTTTTACATTTTATAAATAATACTAATATCTTACCAAATTTGGATAGGTAGAGGGGGGAACACGACTGACGGTGGAGGTGAGCGCTGATGCATCACAAGGTGGCCACCCTAAACCTACATCTGGGTCGCAAGTCCCAGGCGCCGTAACAGTGTTCCTCTCTGTACCACGCTCTCTGTAATCCATGGAAAGCTGAGAACCCGATCTCAGCCATTCTTCAAAGTATGTATTATGATGGTATATATGTTGTGTTTTATATTATACTATTTCAGAATGTAAATAGTGTTACACAAATGTTGGACTTGTGCTAAGTATGTATTTATAATATCGGGCACAAGAAATTTCACATGCACAGAGGCATTGTTCTGAGTGACATTGAGTTTCAAATGCAGTCAAAACCTGAGAAGACGGTAGATTATAGGTGGTGTGTAACTTAGAAGAGAGAACTGGCGTAAAACAAGACCAACTCAAATGTGTCGGCTATTACGAAAGCGCGTAGTTAGGAAAAGTATGTCACTCAAAATAAGGGGCCTGATGCGAAATTACTTCGTGGTGTCCACATCGTAAGTAACTCTTTTTTCATTTGTTTATAGCTGTTATTTTGATCACTAATATGTTTTACACAAGTTTTATTTTAGTAATATTTTGTATTAGGCCTTATTCATAAAAGTATTAAGAAACCAAATAATTACCTAAGAATGATTTAAGAAATACCGGTCGAACGCACTGTATTCAAAATCAATAAAACTTTACTAGAAACAGTTTGCAGGCATTATTTTGTGGTTAATTTTAACACAGCCATAAATTTACGGATATAAATCATACATCGCACCCTCAGTGGAAAAAAGGCATAAGACGAAAATGCTGATTTTTCAGTATGGTGAAAAAACTGAATTTATGGGCATATTTACTTTATTTCCAAACGTAGAAGAATTATTCTTATATCAAAAAAAGGAGAAAAAAATGTTGCACTTCGTGTTGTATTTAAGTTAGTGCTAATGTTTATAGTTTATTAGGAATTGTAAAAATAAATTATTATGCTATTTTTCAGAATACAATAAAATAAAAGATTTTGAGTATCAAAATTTATGCCAGACTTTGCCAGAAAAGTAAAATATATTTCAAAAAGTATGTTATATTAAAGCAGTAATGAACTTGTGAATATGAACATTAATGGTAGTATAAGTAAGATTACTGCATTATTTCCTTTATAAAAATTATGTTTGAAATGCACAAGCAATACTTACCCCTTTTTTCAATTTAAGGGCTTGTTAAGATAACTTAAGTTAACAATAATAATTACTTATTCCATTATATGTTATAGAAAAGTTAGCTGCATATTAAGACATATTACTTAGAGTTATTATTTATGACTACAGGGAAAAAAGGCAATGCCTTTTTTTTATTCACTATTTTTTATTTCAGGCAAAATACTAAGTATATTTTGGTAACAATTAAAGTTCGTACTAGCAACAATACAATTGCACAATAATATTCAGAATTGTAGAGTTTCGGTGAGGATTACTACCACTATTGATTTTTTTATAAACTCTTAAATAATCAGTACCTAGATAATTTGTTAGGACTAAACTTAAATAAGTTTTTATTGGCTCCGTACAACAAAATGTTTATGTTCTCTCAATAAAAATCAAAGGTAACAAGCAAAAATTATTAACAAATCAAGGTAACGAGTGATAATACATATTTTGTTATTACACATGTTATTATTAAGGCTAGGCACCCCGAGTGATGGCATTATCCTTCACCTACTAGTTTAGTTTAGTTTAGAGTTTATTAATATCATTAGTATAAATTAACATAAGCCTATGTTATGGCTATTTTTTATGCAAATGGATAGTGAACCCTTTACAAGTTAAAATAGAAAAGGATGTTACACGTTAGTAACAGACATTAGGTAATGTTATGATAATAGACTGCGAATCATTCATCAGCCTAGTGGTACGAGTCATCGTCTTGTACTCATATTACAGGGGTTCCCCTACTTGGAGACCAAACGATTGCTATGATATACTAAACTTGTACCACTAGCTCGGCGGTAAGCGAAAACATCGCGAGGAAACTGCACATTCATTCATATTTAATATGTAACCAGGATCCTATTGGTCTAGTCTGGGTGTTTCTATGTATAATATGTACGAATTTACAAAAAAAAAGTATATAAGTATGTTTATCCGCATTCTAGATTCCATAACACAAGCTATAAAAGCTTACCATGGGTCTAGATAGCGTTGTGTAAATTGTTGTGGAATTGTGGAATATTGTTAAGGTTCGCCTTTCCGGTTACGAAGGTCAGACGATAGTCGCTTCAATGTAATTACCAGACTATATAAACCCAGACAAATCATTGTTTTAGCGGACCCCGGACTCCCCAAGAGCAGCCGGACAGGAAAAACAAACATCAAGCATTACAGGATATCAAGAGAGTCCGGCATAGAGCCCTATCTGCTAGACCTTCTATTGACGAGTCGCCTGGACCAGTACAGTGTCTCGGTGAGTGCTGCTTTAGGTAACTCCGACCACTGTCTGGTCCGCTCCACCGTGCCCATTGTAGCGCCCCCACGACCCGTGCAGGGGAAGAGGCGTCTTTGGCACTACACGTCAGCGGACTGGGATGGACTACGCGACTATTATGTGTCTATCCCGTGGGTTGAACGCTGCTTTGAGGGTAAGAACCCATCTGAGAGCGCTACTGCTGTCGCCGGTGAGATCGGTTTGGGTATGGAATACTATATCCCATAAACCTATGTCACCGGAGTCCGCAGAGCGCGTCAGTGGTTCGGGTGCGAGTGTGCGGAGGCTGTTGAGCATAAACAGTCTGCGTACCGCGCTTGGGTGCGAGCGCGCGTCACACGCGATCCCAACAAGGCCAAGGCGGCGTACAACAGAGCGACAAAGGTCTGCAAGAGGGTTTACGTCAGGGCGGATGCCCAGCGCATAGCACGGCTGGGCCAAGAGCTAGTGGCGCATCTCACGTGCCATGGCTACTGGCGACTGGCCAAAGCCGTGCAAGCCAAATTCTGCCAGCCCTCGCTGCTCCCGCTGAGCAACCCCGATGGATCTCTGGCCCATGAGCCGCAAGAGAAAGCAAATTTGCTGGTCAATCTCTTCGCGGCCAATTCCCGAGTCGATGATTGTGGTATGCAACCACGGACAATGCCCACTGGTGACAGACGACAGCATCTTACACGGGAGTTATTACGCATATCCTGCGGCCAAGCAGTCTGATATCGCGGAAAAAAGGCAGCTTCTTGTCACTGAGCTGGACCGGATCCTGGACCACATTTCTCAATGGGGCGCTAGGAACCTGGTCGAGTTCAATGCCTAGAAGACCCAGGCATGTGCGTTTACAGCAAAGGTATCTCCTTTCGTTCCCCTTCCCACTCATTAGAGCACACCATTGCCACTGCAGGATCACCTCAGTATCCTCGGTATGGATGTTCGCTGCAAACTGAGTAACAACTATATCGAAAGTATCATCAAATCAGCCTCGCGTAAACTCGGAATCCTGAACAGAGTGAGACGTTTTTTCACGCCGGAGCAGCGGTGTCTTTTATACAAGACCCAAATTCGTTCCTGCGTGGAATACTGCTCACATCTCTGGGGCAGCTCCGCAAAGTACTTACTAGATGCTCTCGACAGGTTGCAGCGAAGTGCAGTCCGCATTTTTAGGAATCCTGAGGTCATGAACACCCTCGAGCCTTTGCAGATGCGTAGAGATGTTGCGTCTTTGGCAGTATTCTACCGTCTCTACTATGGTGAATGTTCCGACAAGCTCTTCCAATTACACCCACCCTCTCCATTAATACACAGGACGAGACGTGCAGGGCTAAGATGCCATCCATATACGGTGCAGAGTATACCAGCTAGAACCAAGCGTTTTAGAGACTCATTCCTATGCCGCACCATTAAGACCTAGAACTCCCTGCCAGCTCACGTGTTTCCTTCTTCCTACAGTCCCGGGTCCTTTAAACGGGGCGTGAAAAGGCATCTAATGAGGCCGTCAAGCTGAGTGCGACCACTGTTAACATGGTACATGTTTCCGATGGTGACCCTCTTTCCGACACTTTGCCTTTGCTGAACATCAGGCAAGGTGAAGTCAAATTGACGTGTCCTATAAAAAAAACATTGTGTCATAATCTCTTTTTAGCTTATACTCACCTAATAACTTCAAAATTCTTCTCGCCCTACTGTGCTGCGTCCGGTTATACATTTCAGGTCACTTTACTTTAAAATAAGAAGAAAAACCACTCAATTGTTGTTGTTTTGCTTTCGCAAATGCGTTAACGCAGGTATTACCTTGACCTAGAAATGGGCACTGACTGTCAAGCGCGTGGATACGCACCCGCCCCGTCCCCTGCATCGATGTATTCACACTTATGTTAGCACTGTCTACTCCCACGCCGCAGTATCTAATCTTACTTCTCGGTGAAAGGTAAATATTCTAGTGAAAGAAAGAAGTAATCGTTCTTATTTTACAGCCGCGCCGCAGTATGTAGTCTTATGTTTCGGCGTATAGAAAAGTTTTGAGGGGAAGAAAGCAGTATTTATTCTTATTCTAATTTATTTTATGTTCATAAAAAGTAAACAGTCATACAGCTGTTATTATTTTCTAAGTTTATCTTTTAGGCTGAGTAAGCGCATTTAAGATAATTTCCTTAGCTAGTTAATATAACAAATAAAAAAATAATCGTGTATACAAGACTAACGATGTAAAAAAACAAACCCATTTAAATCATAATAATTGTTACTTTTAATTTTCTACATAAAATATTAGGGATAAACGTAATAATAAGTAATACGTCATATTTCTCAATTTATTCTTTGCGTTATATCACATAATCTACTAATCCGTAAGAAAAAATGTAATGGAACCAAAATTCTCAAAACGAATTTCTTGTTTTAATTCGTCAAATTTAACAAGAAAAATATGAAAAAAAATTAGCATATGTATCTTTAAACGTACCTTTCAAATATGATAAAATCGACGAATCAAAGTAAGATCACTTATGCCTATTTTCCACTGGGGGTGCGACATATCCAATAAAAGTTTATTACTGAAATAATAATTAATAATATTTAGCCTAAAAAAACTAATGCTTAGCTTTTTCATTAAA
The DNA here is from genome assembly GCA_914829495.1 of Eilema sororculum. Taxonomy (NCBI): domain Eukaryota; kingdom Metazoa; phylum Arthropoda; class Insecta; order Lepidoptera; family Erebidae; genus Eilema; species Eilema sororculum. The sequence goes on along the minus strand of OU618545.1, from coordinate 17,335,820 downwards.
GCTTATTAGTGGGTTTCAGGGAGCCTATAACATAAAATAAAAGGTCTTCACAGTAAAATTATAGACATGCTCCAGAAGAAAGAATGTCTTAATTAATTTCTTACATTTTATCATTATAATTTTTATTTTACATTTATATACATACATATTTTACTATAGGAAAAATTAAATGTATTCAACTTTTGCTATATAATCGCTATTATTACCATGAATACGAGCGATTTCGAAAACTATTTTTTTTTGTAGAGAAAGCTCGTCATGTAAGTGATGGTGGGCTCTCTTACCTCGGAGAAAAATAAGTGTGTCTATATATATATATATATATTTGTTTATTTTAACAAATAATAACTTATTATGTAAATACGACTACGGCACATATATTATACAAATGATGTTCCTGTTATAGTTATAAGATTACAAAAGCGGCAACATAATTTAATGTATATTCGCGTAAGAAACTGTTCCAACGTTCATTTGTTAGAACTTTATCACGTAGACGACACCATTGAAAAAGAAAGAAAGAAGAGAAATAATATGAAGACTCTACATTCTGAACATACAAAAAATAGTTATCTATTCAATAGGTGTGTAACGTGTGACAGCACAAAGACATTGATTATATCGCGTTACCAGCTAAAGTTGGGACATTAAAATCAAATCTGCGCTCGTTCACAGGAATATAATATTTACGATATGTTGTTATTGTTACAAATGACATTGATAACTGATATATTTCATGTATTCATATCATGTCTGTGTAATGGTAAGATAAATGTCTGAAATAAGCTAAGGTATAATTTGACCGTAACTGTTGTCCCGATGCGCAGCGAGACTGGGGGGAGTATCGACGTCAGATTTGCTTAGTACTCCGCCAACACTCATAGCGGTATCTCACTTGCTCACTCACGCATGCTATTTCTTTCTCTTTCTTTGCCTCGTCCCCCGTTACCCCGCGCGTACTTAGAGTACAGTACAGTGGTTGTGGTCTGTCTATATCAACATTATTGTTTAGATATTGTATTTAGGTCTGTGTTGTTAATGCGTTTACACACGCATCCTTACCAAAGTATATACACCAATAATTTCTACAACATACAAGTACTACGCACATAATCGTAAGTTCTTAATATTATCGTCCTTTATTTCCTTTACTGTAGCATAGCAATTTATTGTCACCCAATGAAGCTTGTTGCTACCGTCTGGTCCACTCGTTCATGTTGTTTGAGATATGTATTGTTTCTAATCAACACTATACACATATAATACAGTAATAGTCTGTGTGAGTTTGTTCACGTGATTGATGTACACGAACCGTCGACACATTTGAGCCCTGGCTCGCAAGTCCCACTGAAACCACCGCAGTCTTCGCCGAGCGTCCGCGCGCATACTTTACAGCATCTGAAAAGAAAAAAAGGTTTTAAAACTTTACAATTTTTGAATACACAGTTTCTACTATAGACTGACCGTAACCGCTATGCCGTGCCTTGGATATGTACACGGTGAAATGGGAGGAGTATTGAGTGGTAAGGGGTCCCTACAACACGATTTCTACCGCTTGCTCTGCAAAGGTAAGTCGTGGTAGACATTTTTACATATACGCTACAATATTTTTATTGGTTTGCGTTTCGAAAAGTTTCACCCTTCGCCACTACTGGTGTTGACCATTCGACCGTCAGTTTTGATCACTACGACGCCAACGCTCAAGGCGGTAGCTCGCTTGCTCTCGACTCACGCTCTTTCTTTTCCTTTCTTTACCTTATCCCTACTACGCTACGCGTACCTAGTACGCGATACGGTCACGGTCGGTCTATTTCTATTACACTTTCCTATTTAATATTTTGAGCCGTATTGGTTCTCGGTTGAGTTAGAATTATGGGCCAATTCACTTATTTATTTATTCTTTATTGTACACTTACATGGTATTCTTAAAAATAAATGAGATATTATGTACAAAGGCGATCTTAACTCAAAGTTGAGGACTCTTCCCGCAAACCCGGGAGTGCACAGAGGAATAGCAATACAAAAGGAGGCAGTCTTGTCTACCTTAATATAAAGTTTCAATAATGTCAGGAGATATACAGAGGTAAAACCCCTGACAAAGACATTACATGGCGTTTCATATAAGACGTCGGAGTGGAAGAACAGTACTGTTCTCAATCCGACAGTAATCTTACAGCCCATGACAATGTGCCCGTCTGGCGGCAATAGACTCGCCCCCTATGGCATGGGTCGAAAAATCATAGGTGTTGATAAATTACTCCTTTTGAGGATATAGGCTTATTTATTATGTATGTTACATTCTCAAATAAAATGAAACTACTTGCTATCAGTGACTTTGTATAATTTAGGGAAAACCATTATAGGTACTCCTTATTTTTCCGCTACAACCTGACACTCCTAATGTAAAAAAATAGTTAAAAGATCATGACTTGTCTTACTTTCCCCTTACAGAAAACCAATTTATGTTGCAGTTTTTTTTGTGTCTTAACTAATGAGCATTAATGTTACATTGTTATTTTGTCATTAAATAGTTTTTTTTAAATGATTTTAAGCATTTAGTATGCAAATTAATTCTAATCACTTTAGAAAGGAAAAATAAGTGATCGGTCCAGGCGGAATGTAAACCCGCGATCCTTCTCTTACAGGGAGAATTCCCCATAAATTTTCCCTATAAAAGAAGGATCGCTGGTTCAGATCCCGCGGTACGATCACAAAATTTTTCGTTTCTAAATCGATTTTGTAAGATTTTTATTGAAATGTTGGATGTAATTGGTATGGTATCTTTTCCTATGAATTCAGATCGAAAAAAGTTAATCGTAAAGACCCCAGAAATTGGAACTACAAAAATTTAATTATGAAAAAAACATGCGCATGAAAAAGGAGGCAGATTATTATTATTACTACATTAGGAATATTAAAACCTACCTTACAATAATCTCCGAACCATTATTTTATACGAAACTTTTGATTAAAGCGACCAATCCCTTGATCTAAAAATAATAAACATCAAAACCGGCAGGATGTTTTAAGGTCAAAGTAAAGAGCCAACTTCAAAATTGCTTTTTGATTTTTTGTTTGTATACCTATATAAATCGCTAGGTCGAACAAGTTTACCGATGGAGTTCAGTAATTGCGTTGCCGGCCGGCTTCCTTATATTGAAGTTCACGGACAAACTCCTGTGTAAGTAGATCAGTCCCTTGCAGAAGTAGGAAACTTTTTTGGTAAAAGCCGAGGATAATTAACTGACGATAGAGAATTTGCCTTAGCTGTATACCAATTTGTTGGCGATATCTTTTAGGAGTAATGTTTAGTGAAAATGAAAATTCTTTTCTTTTTGCCTGAGTGACGAAACAAAGGCAAAAAGAAAAGAATGGTTTAACGGCATATATGATGACCCTAGCCACGTCACAACATGTACTTTTATGAGTAGTAAGCGTGTTTTTGGGTCTCCTTTGAGGAAAGCACGAGGTACTACGGCGGCGAAGGAGCACAAATCCACATATAGATTTCATCATATCAATCCGTGCACGTCTAGGTCTTTGTTCTTTTTCAACTTTTTGTTATCTTAAGTGTCTTGTTTGCTATTATAACTTATTTTACCCTTTTTCCGTGCGAAAATCCCCGTAGCCGGAAAAGGAGGTTATGTCAAACTCGAACCGACTTAAACCACACGCCGTCTGTGGGTCATCATGCTAGGCCGAAGGTGAGGTTGTCTTCGGCATATCCCTCATCCCGGCTGACCCAGGGCCATCCCTAACGGTGTGGCCCTCCTCGGAAGGGGGAAAAAGTGTCCCCAACTCGCCCGCGGTATGGAGAGGCCACCGTCACTAGACAAGAAGCTCCACCCGTCACCCCCAACTTATTTTACCCTATAGTTATTTGCTGATACGTGTCATAACTTTCTCAACCCTATGCCTAAGTACTTTTATAAACACTCCGTGTTACTAAAGTAATTTGATCGGAAGGATTAATAAAGGTCAACGTGGCTTAAAAAGAAACGTAAGCCTCTTAAACCAGGTTCATTTTCGCTGACCTGGTTTTATTACACTTTCTACCTGTATCGACCGTATTATTCAGGCTTAGGCTAGATTTAGCCTCCCGATACGCTGTTCTATACTTTTGTTTATAGGTTTACAGGAAAATTGTTTGCAATTATATGCCATGGCACGTTATATTGCCGCGTCAATGCTACTCTCACCGACCTACATCTATCATCGACTGAGTATATTTTTATTAGTAGAAAGCAAAGAAAACCAGAAAAATAAAAAAAAATCTGAAAACTAAGATTTGTTTTACTGGTACGTATATGCATCAAATAATATCACATTCATTTTTTTTCAATAGTAGTTCTTCTAGAATGAAGAAGCGTTAAAAAGCGTTAATCCCAGTCGCATCCGAAGCTTTCAACTTGGAGTCTGGGGTCCGTTTTACCCGAGCAGGTAATGGTCGTGAAGGAGACGGCGGAGCGGGAGAGGCGGCGCGAGCGAGAAAGACTCGCGGATCGCGCCGCCCGCGCGCGCAGGCAACTCGGGCGTCGGAGGGCACTGACTGAACTCCGTCCCCCATGAGCGCGGGCCTGGGGGTGACGGGTGGAGCCGCCTGTCACCCCAGCAGAAGCAGGCCACGGCGGCGGCGCGCTGAATAGCGCACCTCCCCATTCCGGGGGCGAGTTGGGGACACCGTTGTCCCCCCTCCTGAGGAGGGCCAGACCGTAAGGGATGGCCCTGGGTCAGCCGGGGTGCGAGGGATATTTCTATGACAACCTCACCTCCGGCCTAGCACCAAGACCCACAGTCGGCGTGCGGTTTTAGTCGGTTCGAGTCCGACATAACCTCCCCTTCCGGCTCCGGCAGGGGGGGTATCCGAGGGGATTTCCGCACGGAAAAAAAAAGGGTCCGTTTTACCAGTTGTTTTACGGGGACGAAACTGCACCTCCTGCGTTCACTACCGCTACGCCATAGAGGCTGTCAGTCTATGTAGTTTTTTTTTTATACACCACTTAGGTGGCAGACAATGACCCTGAATAATTATTTAGATTGATCTCTGTAAAGTTATCATCGTAATAAGCTTAAGCCTTCCAAGTCCAAAGTCGTCTAAAGTTAACTCTAGATCTTGTAGGTTGTACCGTCACAAGTCAGGTTTAGTTTCATTGTTGTAATACTGTTTACTATGTTGAGGAAACAAGATCAATTCTTTGGATGTATTTCAATTGTATTTTTACTAAACATAAGTTTTATTAATACTACGATTTTTAGTTCAATCTAATTCTACTTCAACCGTTTTAATGAATAGATTAAAATCTTTAGACTAGAATAGTTTCGATTTGTAAGATACAAAATGTATCCTAATGTCATTAATGTTATGAACGTGACAGTTTAATAAGATGTTTGAATCACTAAAATAAATACCTGTAAGCACGGTTTAGATAACTAGTAAAGTGCCGTGGGTAGCAGAAACGGGCTCAAATTAGTTAATCACGCTGGAATGGCTAAAACGGATCTGGATGTAATTTGGTACAGAAATAGACTATAGCTTGACACAGCACATAATGATTCTTTTACTCCGAGAATAGACTTTTGTGGTTCGAAAAATGTGATCAGTACTATTTACAAGGCTATTATGAAATGCTATTCAAATTGATTTACATTGGAAAAAGTGAATGCTGACTGGACTTAAAACCATCGCCCCAAGGTGATTATATGAAAGAATTCTGTATTCAATACATGTTCAACTCGAAATAAAACCCATCTGGCCAGCGCGGCGCACAGTGTGTTATAGAAGCCGATTTGCGGACATCTCCGTTTTATAAACTCTTCATAAAGAGAATTTTAAGATAAACTACTTAAAAAAACTTTCGTTGATGTACGTGTCATACTTTTTGAGAAATTAAAAAAATCGAGAAAAATCCATAGAAATCAGAAAAACTTTATAGCTGATTTCTTTATGATTTTTAACCATATTTTTTTTATAAACATGATGAATGTTAACCTAAAGAACAAATGTACACATAAATAATTGATGACTGGAGTACTAAAAAGAAGAAAAAAAATATTTTCTATGATAACTTAAATATTTTTTATTCGAAAACTATTGCATTGTAGCATTTGTTTCAAATTGAATTATATGTATAATTTTAATATGTATTGCCACAAAAAAAACCAGACGCGTAAAACACGCGTTTCGTAAGATATGATTTTTTTAAAATCTTGCTTAGGGTTGTCAAAAATTAAGTTATTGTGTGAAATGTACCATTTATGATCCGCAAAGTTCTTACTGATGACTCATTATTGACGTTATAGGTAAATATTATGTACTTATTGTAAATATACTATTCTCATGGCAAAAGATATGCTACCTGGCAATTTTCTTTTATGAAGGTCATCGTGTGGTATTGGGAAGGGTCCCTCGTTAGGCATATGCTAAAACCCAATATCAGTACACGATGACTGGAGAAGCGGTTTGGAAATAGATTCTAAAAAGTTTAAAGTATTTTGCTATGATCTCGCCACTAGATATACATATGTGGAACACTATAAGTGGTTTTATATGTCAGTCACCTTGCATAAAATACTGATACATGGTGAAAACATTATAGAATCGATTTCCTTGCCGATTGGTATGCTTTCAGAACAAGGCGGTGAATCGAGAAATAAGTTTTGGCGTTATGATCGCGAGCATCATACGCGAAAATTAAATCGCCAAACTACCATTCTCGATTTATTTCTCCGAGCTTTGGAATCCTCAGAATCAAACATAACAACCATGTTCGTTGACTTGCGAAAGAATAAAAATAAACGCACAGCCCTACCCGAGAAGGTCCTTTCTCTGTTAAAACCCGGGACAGAAAATGTTACGCTTCATAGATTTGTCTTGAGACACTTTCTTTTTCATCAGAAGAAGTATTAATTCACTCCGATGAGGAGTCCGAAAAATGAAAAACAAAAAACTTATTATTAGTCTTTATTTACTTTTGGAATTATTTACCACGTCAACATGGAGTTGGTGCTACAATCTACATAAACCTCTCTCCTTCCTTAATCTCTTCTCAACCTTAATCTCCTAAAAACTTTGATTTTAATATTTGTAATTAATTAAATGTTGACAACCCTATTTCCATAGAAATTTCAAAAAAACTTAGAAACGCTTTTTCTCCTTTAACGTACGTTTGTAGCCTGTGAAATTTTAGGATATTGTAGACGACACTATTGTGCATAGTAATAACCAAAAATAAAATGCTACAACGCTAATGAACAATTATCAAAAATATAATTGTGAAAAACAGAAAATATTTAATATTTCTCAGACTACAAAAGCTAATGTCTTCTACTTTTTAATATAAATATATAGCATACAGTTACACTACTCTGAGTGCTTATAAAGTGTAATGGGGTCATAATTTTCCCAATAAAAATAAATAAAGATTTTCTTAAGGTCATTGACCTCTCATAGAAAAATTAATATCTCTAAAACTAGAGAAAATTATCGTATCGGGATTTCTGCCAATTCTTCATCACGATGGTGCCCATCAAATAGACATATAAACCACACATGACCGCAAGTCGGCTTCTATAACACACTGTGCGGCGTGTAAAACTGTAGGCTAAACCCTCCCAATATTGGGAGAGGTTTATGTCCAGCAGTGGACTAGGATAGGCTAATTGATGTTCATGTACCTTAATTTGTGAAAGTATTCTCTCTGTCTATAAGGACTGGTCGCGGATTCTACGTAATCTTTTCTATTCTGGTGCTTTAGCTTAGACAAAATAAATTCGATAATCTTCTTACTTTGTTACAGATGTTGTAATAGGAGATCAACTTGAGTACCGGGCCGGTAGTAATAAAATTATTCTGAAATGACAATCCTGCTGTCAAGCAATAGGATTATGTTAATATCAAGTGTCCCCTTGAAATGGTATTAGCTGATACCGGAGTTCTATTGTAGATTCTGGGACGATACAAAATATTTAAATCCTAAAGATTAAAGAGAAATTTTTAGCATTTTATACCACTTTAGGGGGCGGAAAAGCACACGGCCCAACTGATGGAAAGTGGTTACGTCGCCTATGGACGTGTGCAATACCAAAGGAGTCACGCTTGTGCTGCCAACTTCTAATGGAGACCTTCTAATGCCCTCTTGAAGAATCCCATATCGTAGTCGCTTGGACAATTAGAAATTCTACCTACATCACATTTAGTAGGTTTGAAATTGACAGACTTTTACTTATTTTGATCACCCTTTAAAAGAAAATTTAATAAAAATTACAACACGTTATAACTACTATACTAAAAACAACTTAGATTCAGATTTTACAGTGTAGCTCTTCACTAAGATATATTACATTATTGTAACAAGATCTCCAGGGAAACAAAAACTAATGAGACGCGAGTAATATTTTAACACAGAAGATCTTCTAAGAGTAAAGAGAAATTGTATCTAAGACGGATCTTTTGTTCAAACTTCAACGTATAATATTTAATTCGTACTATGAAAAGCTTTCATCTCTTTATAGGGTAGGTCCGTACCCACTTTGCGTCCCCGTGTGGGCGGACACCCTGCAGGCCAGGTTCGTACCCCTGCTGCATGCGCCGCAGCAGAGGATGGCCTCCAGGGCCATTAAGGGTACCGCACGATATCCTTTGAAGCGGCGAGTCTCCTAGCCGGATCGCCACCGTGGATCCTGGAAGCGAGATCCCTTGCGGCACTGTATCGGTTCCGTAAGGAGGCGCGGGAGCGGGGATACGATCCCGAGCCCGAAGACATTCGGGCCGAGAGATCCCGGCTCCACGGGATCATGGTGGCGGAGTGGGAGCGACGACTTGAGCAACGACGCGCAGGGCATGCCGTCATAGAGGAGGTAAGGCCCATCATGGGGGAATGGCTCGAGAGGCCACATGGCAGCCTCTCGTATCGACTGACGCAGATTATCACCGGGCACGGGTGCTTCGGGAGATATCTGTGTCGGATCGAAAAGGAGCCAACGTCCGAGTGCCATCACTGCGACGCGAGCGAGGACACAGGGCTGCACACGCTCACAGAGTGTCCGGCATGGGCCGGACCGAGACGGGAGCTAGTGGCGGCCCTGGGAGTGTGAGTTCTCACCCTCGCCACCCTGCTCACAGCAATGGTCCGCTGCGCGGACGCGTTGGCGGCCGGCGTCTCCCTCAGCGAGCAGGTAATGGTCGTGAAGGAGACGGCGGAACGGGAGAGGCGGCGCGAGCGAGAGAGACACGCGGATCGCGCCGCCCGCGCGCGCAGGCAACTCGGGCGTCGGAGGGCACTGACTGACCTCCGTCCCCCATGAGCGCGGGCCTGGGGGTGACGGGTGGAGCCGCCTGTCACCCTATCCGAAGCAGGCGAAGGCGGCGGCGCGCTGAAAAGCGCGCCTCCCCATTCCGGGGGCGAGTTGGAGACACCGTTGTCCCCCCTCCTGAGGAGGGCCAGACCGTAAGGGATGGCCCTGGGTCAGCCGGGGTGCGAGGGATATGTCGATGACAACCTCACCTACGGCCTAGCACCAAGACCCACAGTCGGCGTCCGGTTTTAGTCGGTTCGAGTCCGACATAACCTCCCCTTCCGGCTCCGGCAGGGGGGTATCCGAGGGGATTTCCGCACGAAAAAAAAAAAAAAAAAGATGTACCCACTTTTCGTATATCTGTATTTTTTTGGTTGCACTTAAAAGGGGGCGAGCGTAGTACAGGGCACATGGTCACAGGACTCACGGGCTGTAGTTTACTGACAGATGGAAAACAGCCCAATCCCTTAGTCCCTTTCTGCAATGATCACGGGAAGAGATGAGGTTGGCGCTAATCACCTCCACTGGGAACCAACATAGCAAATATAGAGAATGCAAATACAGCGACTTCATCCATACTTCCATACTAATATTATAAACGCGAAAATAACTCTGTCCGTCTGTTTGTCTGTCTGTATGTTACGATTTCACGCCTAAACCACTGAACCGATTTTAATGAAATTTGGTATAGGGGTAGATTAGACCATGAGAAAGGACATAGGCTATGTTTGGTCGCGGTAACCACGCGTGCGGAGCCGCGGGCAAAAGCTAGTTATAAATATATCCCACTTCAATTTAAAAGAAAAGTTCAGGGAGCTTAGTCATCACGTTTTTTCCTAGTCACGAACAGCATTGCCCTCCACTGGCCGTTGATGAGTTAGCAAAACCACGCCGATAGGGTTATGATGATGAGTATGGACTAAGTTGTTAACAGTGTAATCACCGAAAATATTCAGAAGTATTTTGACTACTTATTACTTCCTCGCCATTACTCTTTCAACCAAGCGCCAATCTTGGTTGCATCAAAGTTTGCACTTTGAAACCCAGAGCCTAACTCTTTTATTCTTCCCATATTGTTTATTTATTTATTTACACTTTATGCACGTTGTACATAGGAGGACTTAATGCCGTAGGCATTCTCTGCCAGTCTACCTTAGAATGGTGCAGATCTAGTACGAGTTTGGCGCATATTAATGTGGAAGATTTAAAGTGATGACATTTCGACCGATTTTCGATATAGATGACTTACTTATACTTATATATACATACATAAATTATTAGAGTAGAAATATAATTTTTTATTTCTTTTTTTTCTTTTTATCTCGGCTTTTAAGGAAACTTGCGCTGGAGCCTGGTCTCGCTTTTAGACAAGGTTGTCATTCTTTTGGTGACCTCTCTGACGTAACAGCAGGTCATGGACAGCCTCTGTGGCGTGGCGGTAGTGCACGCGACTGCCACGCAGGAGGCGCGGGTTCGATTCCCGCTCAGTGCAAACATTTGTATGCATGAATATGGCTATTTGCATTGGTCTGGGTGTTTCTATGTATAATATGTATGTATTTACAAAAAAAAGTATATAAGTATGTTTATCCGCATTCTAGATTCCATAACACAAGCTATAAAAGCTTACCATGGGTCTAGATAGCGTTGAAAAAAAAAAAATTCGCCTGTTTTGTCAAAGGTCGGGGGTTCAATTCCGCTCAGTGAATAATATTTAACAGGCATGAATATTTGTATATTATTTGCACCTGAGTCAGAATGTTTCTGGCTATACTATGGATATAATAATATGGGCATTCTACTATTCGCAATGTACACTGACTACCGACAAAAAAAAATCTAATAAAAGCATAAATCTCACCTGCACGGATCCCAAACGACAATCCCCAATCCTGGACACCCACTCGGCTCCAACACCTCACACTCCCTGGGATTGCAGACGCAATCCCACCCCCTCACCGCCCCGACGACCACCACCACCGCGAGCATCGCCAGCCAGCTACCCCTTGTCATACTGTCACTCACATTTCACCCGAGAAACTCACTACACACTCACACTGTCCGAAGTTCATGATAGCACATTTATAGGTGGTACTCGGGTGAGGTACTTTGCCTCCGCATTCTGAAACAAAGATAAGTTTCCCATTAGTATATCTTAAGTCCATTTAAGTTTAGAATACATCGGGATAAAGGTATATCTTGGACCTAAGAAGTACTCAAAATGTGCTATTATAGTGTATTATTATAGTGTACAGCTCACGTTTCTTGAGTTTCTTTGAGAATAGTACGGGGTGCTACGTCGGTGGACGAGTTCAACAAATTCACCAAGCATAGATTATTACAAAACAATCCACGTGCGCCATGGTCGTGTTTTTCTCGCATGTTGTTCCTAGGTATAAGAAGATATATTTATATTGAATAGACACTTGTATTTTTACAGTATTAGATTTTAACCTGACGTTATTCTCAAAGGTTTAAAAACGGTTTCGAACTTACTATTTCTAAAATAACAATTAAAAAGAAGGTTGTAGACATCTGTGACTTTCCAAATGTGCATATTTCAAGAACAAGTTGAACAAGAATTTCAAGGACTTATAGACTTAAATTAATGTTGAAATAGTCTATAATAATAGTAACTATCAGAGTTACTTTGTGAAAGTACCAACACGAAGAAAACTTTTCTGTTTTGCCTGGCAACTGACAGGAACAGTGGCCCTTTGTGACTGAAAGTTGGCCTGATAGGGGTGGGCACTTTAGTTCCTGAGATCAATACTTAATAAGATTTACTGAAGTTATCAGTTGGAAAACTCGTGACTCCGAAAACTTTGAAGGTATAACATGATATCAACATGATAATAATATCAAACACATTAAACTTCTTGGAAGCGCTAAATTATGAAACGCTTACCGCTTTGAATAGAATTCAATTTCAAAGACAAATACTGGAGATAAAGTTACGGTGTAATAAGTAATTCAGATTCAATTGATTAATGTTTAAGTATAAATTTGCTCTTAGACTAGATAGTATAAGAGCCTTTTTTTTACTCATTATACTTATGATGACGTGGATATATCACATCTGATTATGTAGCTGGCAAACTAGGAATGCCTTTGATAAGAGATCCCTAAGACTTCATCAAGTCTAGGATGCCAATGCGACAAAGATCGCAAATTGACTAGCAAAAGGTAGCATTCCTAACCAAGTAGACTAACGACCTAGAATCGGTAGCTAGGATAGACTGTATGTTAGAAAGGTTAGTATAGAAGGATGAGGTGATATGGCGTGTATCGTATCTACTAAGGCATGCATTGTCAGATATAGAATCAGATATAACATTACCTATCCAATTAGGTATCTATCGTAATTCGTGTCTGTTTCGACTACGTTGTTTAGAAAACACCTTCGTGTTTCGTTCATAGTTGACAGTAAATTACAAGTAGTACCGAATCGATATCAACTTGATCCTCTCGAGAACACTTCAGTTGCCGAGAAGATGGCTATTTACGTATCTTTGTAGGTCAACAAGTCATTGATCCATCGAAAAGGTTTATGGTTTGATTCATTTGTTTGAATAATTTTCTAGGAAATGTCCAGGTAGATCAGTTGCTCAGAGTATATTCCCCTAGAAACGGACTGATCGCGATTTCAGTCTGATCGTGATTGCAATTTATGTGAAACTAGCTGTTGCCCGCGGCTCTACCCGCGTAGAATGTTGATCCCTTTCCGCATAGTCGCATAGCTTTGCTTTATTTTCTACACTTACGGCACTCTTAGTTCTTACAGGGCCGGCAGCACGAGTGTAACTCCCATACACACGCCCGTAAGTCACGAAAACTACTTTACATCATGTGAGCTGTGTGCTTGTCTGCTACATGAGTGGTATAAAAAAATCGTATCCCGCTGTAAATATTTCGATTCCTTGAGAGCACTCGATACCATGTACAATGTTTATATTACACGAGTATATGGAATTTTACGTTGGACATTTTCAAAATCGAGCACACATAACACATGCAACTTTTGTATCCCTCACAAATAAAATAATAAATGTTATATAGATCAAACTTTGAACAGTGTGTGTCGAGTGTAACAACAAAATAAAGAATTGAAAATCTGATGTACGTGACACCCGAAACACAGCCTAGCTTCATGATAAAATAATTTTAATGAAAACTAATTTTCATAACATTATATGAAGTGAAATGAATATTTCACATCATTAATTCATGTAGTTTCATTTCATTTACATAGCAAAGAGATAAGAAACGACCATCGTATATCACGTTGATATATAGATACTAATCATCTGAATTTAAAAGCTTTAAATCGAATGCTAAGTAGGGCACAAAATAAAACGAGCTTATCCTAATTAACATAATCCTAATCCATTGACAATGTTTGAAAATGTTCTCAAATTCAAATGTTTCAGCAGTTTTGGTTGCGGATTTCTATCATCTTTATACCGATTTTCCAATTCAGTCCAATTTTTATTATGAATTATTTAAATAAAATAATCTTTTTACCATTAATACTAAATTGAGTCCCTATGACCTGATGCCTGCTTCCCAATGTGGGTCGCATGGTCCATGACAAACTAGAGCGGATATATTATTTTTTCCACCGACTTCCTTTTTCAAAATTTTCACCCTATGCCACTGAAAATGTGTAATGGCTGAAATTCTAAATACTATTAAGTATACAAGTATAGGTACTTATGAAAAAGGGAGACACTACACTTGAGGCATCGGAAAATTCCTCCCCTTTCTTTCTCTCTCGACATTTATTGGAACCAATTAAATTGAGTAATTGATATCAAACTATAAATCAAATAGTTTCTTTAGATATACGGTAGCTCGACTTCTAATTAAGCGGTAGTTTTGAACTACAAACAGCAGTTTCAGAATGAATTTGCTCCCATTAACTTCTGTTCGCACTTGGAACTTTTCACTGGAAACTTACGCTATTAAATATGTTTAACGGTTTCTGCATCAGAGATATACATCACATCGTATCAAAACTGCGCAAATTTAACATTTACATCGTACTTTAGATATGTAGGAAGTTGCAGTTAACTTCCATAATGGTTTCTTGGTTTATTTCTGACGGATAACGTCATAAACGGATAAAAGTCTCGGTATATGGCACATGGTAGGTTGTTTTAGTATACTCCGATACCCATATAGCCTGCCCTATGCAACGCGATATGTGGTTTTTTGTGCCTAAACAAATATGTTGGGTTCCATAAATATTTAGGCTGAGCGTGAGTTCCGTAATGGTTTAAGTAACGTTGAGTGTCATTTTATTTACATTCGCTTAAAAAAGAGGGTCCAGAATTATTATAAAGTTATAAATGGGGTTGATATAGGGACCCCATAGGCATCAAGACGCTTAGGGCTAACCTCACTTGCAAGCTATATTTTTTTGTAATTTCACTCATATAAAAATGAACAGAGAATAATGGTGATAAGTATACAGAAAAAACCATTAAAAGTAATTTATACATCAATATTTTGCATTCTTGTAAACTTTGGAGAATATTATAAAATATTTCATATTGAACAACATGAAGCTAATATTTATATCTACAATACAGTTTGATATCTTTAACGATCCAACGTTTATCTTACGTTGATTTTTATTAGCGGTTTGCACCAGTTCGCCCGAGAGCTGCAATATCTCCGAAGCTATTATCAATGCCCACACCCTCTTCTATCAGAATAGAGCCATTTATCTGAGCCTTCTCGATTCCCGGCCATTCTATGTTTCCTTTTTCTGATAAATTGGTAGAATATTTCTGCAGAGCTGCGACTGATAGTTTGCTACTTGAAATTGAATACTGACTTTTTTGTTCGAATCAGAATAGATAAATGGAAAATGTTGAAGTGAGACCTGTATTATTGCTGTGCTTTTGTGATTGTAATTGCAGTTCTGCATTGAATAAAGTTTTGTATTGTGTGACATTTTAAACTGATGTACAATCGAGTACAATGATCAAAATGCAATGTACAATGCAATGTAATGTGAGTACAATGAACAAAATGCAAATTAACTTAAAGATTTTGGCACTTTTCAACTGTCTCTAATTATATTATTGTGCAAATATGGTGTACGATGATATTTTTTATTAAATTGAGTTAACGCTGTCTGTCTACCAGTAAGCTGTATCTCATGAACCGTGGAAGCAAGACAGTTGAAATTTTCACAGGTGATATATTTCAGTTACCGCTATAACTACAAAATACTCAACAGAATTATAGCTTCGAGCCGTTCTTGAGTTTCACGCTTAGCCACCTTAGGCTAAGTTAGCAAAATCCATTTTTAAATATAAGATAAATAACCCCAATACACGTATTTTTTTACATAATCAATTTTTCAAAAGAAGTCTACAATCTCATAATTGTTTTAGTTCTAGAACCAATTTGTACGTTTTATGCAAAAGATAATATTGAGTAAGGTGGACTATTAAAAAGAAAGGCAGTATTCAAGGAGCCTTAAAGGAACCTTAATGCCTCGAGCCGTTAGGCAGCAGATGGTTTTTATTGTTCATGTTACAACCAAAATCTTCAAGTCATAAAATTGACCATTAGTTTAGACTGATGGTAGGTACCTTATATCTAAAGATAAAAATGTGACCGTGTATTATTTAGATGGCAATTTCCTCCGTCATCATCATCATGTCAGTTTTGATTGCACCCAGCTTTTACTTTCAAACCTTGGGTCGAAGACCATTTTTTTTATATGGTACGAAAATCCTCTCAGATATGTTGGTGGAGGTGTTATGTCATACTTGTACCTACTAAAACCATATGCTGTCGTGGATTTTTACCATGGGTAAGACTACCTCTGGCATCTCTCAAGCCCTGGCTGACCCAGGGCCATCTGAATGACCGCCTCTTGGGTATAGAATAAGCCCTTCCACCTTTCGTCGTATTTGGTCGAATAAAGCGAATAACAAACGACACATCTAACAAAGTGTAGTTCCGAAGTCATATATGCGAAATGTATTCATAGTTGTAACCGACGCAGTTTAGTATCATGAACGCTGTCTCTAACCTCGTTTAGCTGGCTGCTCCAATCAATCAGCAGATTTAATAGCGTTCAGTATAGAAGCCTCGGTAATTGGCCAATACTGTTATCTATGCAGGTTTATTAGTTAGATGTACGTCACTAGTTGTATCAGTTGGTTTATTAGTCAGTTAGTCAGTTTTTGTACACATTAGTGTAGTGAATAAGATTTGTAAAAGAGGCGTAGATGTTGGCTTAAACCTAGTTTAGGTAATATTGTTGCACAAGTTACAAGAGGGACGCCCAACAATGTTGTCTACCTACGATTGATCATAATCAATCTTCGAACAATAATCAAGCTGCGCGTCACGTTGCGCGTCAGTTGGCAACATCGTGCGTGTTGCGCCACATTGCCGAACTTGTTGAGCGTCATGTCACAGAATAGATAATAGTACTGACGTAGTCATGTGTTGCGTATCATATATTGTACTTTGCCTTTTTTATCCGATGTTCATTTTAGTCTACTATATAAAAATAAGTCGGGTTTTCCCTCCTGACGATATAACTCCAGAACGCCTTTACCGATTTGGCTAATTTTGGTCCTGAATTACTCGTGGAAGTCCAAGGAAGGTTTTTACGGCGAGAAAAATTCGAATAATTGCCGGGAACCGACATCCACGCGGGTGGAGCCGCGGGCAAAAGCTAGTTTATTATATTAATAAATATTAATGTTAAAAATAGATTTTATTGAAAATTTGAAAGGTTTTCAGAACAACAAATTGACTTGTGAAATTCAGGCAACAGCCGCTACTATTAATTAGTCGCATCAGACAAACCCTTAATGAAGCTCATCAACTGACTTTAATGAAAGCAATTTAAAAGAAAAGTAATACTTAAATCTGCGCAAAGAAGTAGATAATTTACTTCTTGGATTTCATTGAAGCATTTTTTATGAATCTTTTCCGTTTCTTCACGCTCTCTGGATCTTATGATCATAAAAATGTATCTACGAGTACCTAGATATGTTTGTTAGCATTTTAGAACTCACACTCAAACTGGTTAAGCTATGCTTATTTTGAGTCTAGCTAGCGCTGTAGTTGAGCGTCCTGGAGCATTATTAAGTGTTCCAAGTGAGTGTACTAAATTAAATACTGATAATAATTTTCGTTATTGTCAACACAAGGTTCAAAATATGTCTTTTTTTTGGAAAGTATATAGGTGAGGTGCTATGATAGCACCGAGGCGAAGGTAATCTTATACCTTTAAATGAGCAATTCTTGTATATAATATATAATTGGAATCTCGATATCGGCTCCAACGATTTTCATGAAATTTAGTATACAGGGGGTTTCGGGGGCGATAAATCGATCTAGCTAGGATTCATTTTTAGAAAATGTCATTTTATTCGTGTTTTATCGATATCAATTTATAAAAAAAATACCGAGCAAAGCTGCGGTCATCCAGGTACTATTATTAATATGTGAAAGTCTGTGAAGACGTTTGCATGTGTCATGTCTGGATATTACAAATATCCAGACTGGACTGGATGTTTGGTTGTTTGTTATTATATCACGCTTTCTGCTGAACACGTCTGGTTGGGTCTGATTGAAATTTGGAACAGGTATAGAATATTTTCTGGACTAACGTTTAAGCAACTTTTTAATATTAAGTAATTTAATTGCGAGAACGAGATCCAAACGCCACGCAGGTGAAATCGCGGCATTAGCTAATTTGTTATGAAAGTGAGAGTAGTTAATTTTCGTAGTGTATTAACTCACTACAACTGTAGTACGAAACTGATACACTTCGGGGATAAAGCCGTGGTAAACTTCCAAGTGCTTATCAATTTCACTCCAACTCTGAAAGCTCATAAATACTTTAGTCCAAGTCTAGACTTACAAAACAGAATACGGAGGCAGCTTCAGTTGGAATTAGGCGGAAACTAAGCAGCTTTACAGTATGCTTCCTAAATATGCTAATTTGTGCGTACAGTGGAATGTAGTACATGTGCATTATTAGAAAGTTATCCGTAATGAACGAATACTACTAACTTACATGCTTCCTTGCTTTTATTAGCTTTTTTTTTCGTGCGGAAATCCCCACGGACATAACCTCCCCCGCCGCAGCCGGAATGGGAGGTTATGTCGGACTCGAACCGACTAAAACCGCACACCGACTGAGGGTCGTGGTGCTAGGCCGGAGGTAAGATTGTCTTCGGCATATCCCTCGCACCCTGGCTGACCCAGGGCCATCCCTTACGGTCTGGCTCTTTTCGGGAGGGGGGCAGTTGTGTTCCCAAGCGCTTTTATTAGCAGACGGATAAACACCACCTGTCTTTGTCTAACAAATAAAGACACGTTAAGTGTGATATAAGACGGTAGATGGCGAGACAAAACTATCAAGAATACGTGACAATGAAGAAAGTACACCACTGAGCCAGGCAGTGTTTATCTGGCAGAAACTTCACTCAGTTCCAAGGTTAGGTATGTATCAATGTCGGTAACTTAGTAGTTGTGAAGTCGCTTTACGATCGAAGGGTGCCGAGTTCGAATCCTGGTAAAGCAATTTAGCCTAGTTGGAAGGGGGAAAACAATTCTAAAGCAATATAATCTTCGACAACCTCTGTGGCGTGGCAGTAATGAACGCGACTGCTACGCAGGAGGACTTGATCCCCGCTCAGTGACAATATTTGTATGCATGAATATAGCTATTTGCATTGGTGTGGGTGTTTCTATGTATAATATATATGTATTTTCAAAAAAAAAAGTATCTAAATATGTTTATCCGCATGCTAGATTCTGTAACACAAGCTAGTTAAAATTACCATGGGTCTAGATAGCGTTGTGTAGAATGTTGTGGAATATTTATTTATTTGTTTTCAACCAAATGCTAGCTCCTTTACAATGACAGTTTGTAAAACATTTCCAAGAAAATTGTGAATTAATAAACTAAATATAAATCTGAAAATAGAGAGCGAGATTTATTTGTACAATTCTAAGCAGCTGTAGGCACAGGTGCGTTTGTCAATCAAGAGGTGAAAGCAGAACGGATTTAATCCAAATTTATAGACAGATTGCTTTATTTTATAGTCAGTGAATGCTCCCAAGATAATTTTATTATTATTTATAGGTACTGTTGATTTTCCTTGATGAAATTCATCGTTAAACATATTGAGAATACTTGTACTTTTTGCACTGTATTTATTCTATGACACGGTCAAAACAGCCGCAACCTTTGGTAAATGTAAACCTTTGAGAATGCCGTAGGCGAAACCGGTCAGGCAGGTGTAATAGAATAAATACAGTGGAAAAAGTACAAGTGTTTTCAATATGTGTAATAATATTATTAGTTTACTGGAATATTGGATAAGGAAACTCTTAATTTACATATACAGAGTGCAAGATTTTCATGCCGCCTGGACGGGAAGTACTCGAAATACTGTAGATAGAGAATTTCACGAAAACGAAACATTGCTTTATTTTTGAAAAGAACCCGGTAATCGAACAAACTAAAATCCTAGTCACATCCAATATAAGCCAAACCAATAAGAGTGTAAGTGAAGCTCGGGCTCCGTGTTGGAAGCCAGATAACCACAGTTACAAATAGCAGATATAATTTATACTCTAGTTTCGGTTCCAGGTGGAGGAAAATAGGGCTCCTCCGTC
The DNA here is from genome assembly GCA_914829495.1 of Eilema sororculum. NCBI lineage: Eukaryota > Metazoa > Arthropoda > Insecta > Lepidoptera > Erebidae > Eilema > Eilema sororculum. Next base: position 17,315,855 of record OU618545.1, on the reverse strand, counting down.
GCTTTCTGCAGGCTGTGTATCCGACAGTAAATATACAGCTCATGACAAAGAGTCCGCTTCACGGCAATAGGCTCGCTCTCTATTATTAATACACCTCTGCCTACCTCTTCGAGGATTTTTAGTCGTGAGTGTATGTATGTAGGTATATTTTGTACTAACTTTTGCCCGCGGCTACGCCCGCGTGAATGTCGTTCATCGCGACCTAACATCCTTTCTCATGGTTTAATCTATATCAAATTTCATCAAAATCGGTTCAGTGGTTGAAAGGTTCAGGCGTGAAAGCGTAACATATAGACAGACAGAGATACTTTCGCATTTATAATATTAGTATGGATACTTCTAATATATAACTACAATATTCCACCATTATTTTCTTCTTTCTTTATTCAAATGATCTTAAATTACACCTTGGGAATAGTGTACCTGTTTTATATACGGTACGCATGAAACACTGTCGCGGCTTGCGTGTGAGGTAAAAGTTCACGAAAAAGCAGTTTATCCCTAACACATTATAATGTCGGAGCCGTAATATCGATCGTACTTCAATCACGTACTTCCGAACGCTATACAGAGGTGTTCAGGAACAATCAGTGGCTGTATTAGTGTAGCAAATACTTAGGATTATATGCAGAGCGAGAACGATAGTAGAATATTAATCAGTGAGTTAAGGAACTGTATTCTATTCGGATGTAGGCGTAGGCGTTAGTTAAATATATTTACTTAGCACCTCAAAATTGATGTGATATTTTCTAAAGTTTACGCGAATGTCACTCATTGAAATAAAACCACTTTTTACGGATTCTATCGCGATATATTTCTTATTATTTACTTTTGTTGTTATTCGGGTATTTTGAGATAACTTACACTTCAAACTATGTGACAACTACCATCATGAGTCACACAGCGATCATGGCTGCTGAGAAGCAGCCGAAAAGTCGGTTAAAAGTAAATAATAACAAATATATCGCGATAGAATCCGTAAAAAGTGGTTTTATTTCAATCGAAATTGATGTTTAAAAAAATAGAGTTGGTTAGAAAATTAACTTAAGCTTCGTGTGTAGATCTTATAAAAGCATTTTTTATAAAAAATATCGGTATGGCGGGATATACAGAGCCCTAACAACATCTGCGGGGGTTAAGGTAACCTCACCTGATATTTAAACAACTGAAGAGGCTGCAGCTTATCCTTTTATTAGGTTTGCGAGGTCAGATGACACTGGTTCTCATTAAAACTAAAAACTAATCAAAAAAAAATATCCGGAAAATACTTGTAGCTAGGAAAATGAGGTTGGTAATACGAATTTAAATAAAAAGGAACGTTTACATTTTGTTTTAACTTTTAATATATAAATTTTATAAAGTAAGTAGAATCTTTTATATTAGAGATAACAACGAAAGCCTTTTAAAGCGAGATAATATAAGCTCCTAGATTTATCACGACACTCGTATTAGTGTGAAATATAGTTGACTTCATCGTACTACTATTTATAATATTGTAATGAGTTTAACCCTTATACCATATTATATAGGATGCTGATAGGGCTACCCCGCTTCTGGAGTACATCTGGGATGTTTCCGATGCTCGTGTGGATTGTTTTTATACCACGATGAGAAAGGCTAACAACATCCTAAGTATGATAGCAGATAGGCTGATTGCATGTACGTGAATCACTGTAGTGCTCTCTTCCACGAGACGAGGCGGCGGTGATACATAATCCATACTAATATTATAAATGCGAAAGTAACTCTGTCTGTCTGTCTGTCTGTCTGTATGTTACGCTTTCACGCCTAAACCACTGAACCGATTTTGATGAAATTTGATATAGGGGTAGATTAGACCATGAGAAAGGACATAGGCTATGTTTGTTCGCGATAACCGACATCCACGCGGGCGGAGCCGCGGGCAATAGCTAGTAATATATACAAAAATATTATCTTAGTCTTATTGAAGGATTATTTTATTTCAATTTATCAATATATTTCAATTTCAATTTCTCAATATATTTAATTTGTTTTGACAAATCTGATTACTTTATTCAGTTCAATTTAATTTAATAGTTTTATGTTTATAATGAATGACTTACCTACATAATGAAAATGAACTTTTGACTTCATGACATTTGTGTTCTGCATTTTATGTGTACCTCTTTGAAATAATGATATGAATTTAAATACCTATGTAATGAGTCTCCGTAACTTGAAATAAATATATTTTCATTTTTTGATTTCATTAGCTAACAAAATTTATCGCCAAAAGAAAACGCCGTGAAAAACGCATTTTGCGCGAGCAAGCAAAAACAATATTGTTGTTTAAACTTTCAATGTCTACACTTCATGGGATGTAGGTATGTACCAGGCCACTCAGAAAGTATTGCGAAAAAAAGTTTTTATATATGAGAGACTGGTCAGTTATAATCTATTTCTAAAATATGATTATTTATGAGTAAAAATAAGTACGTTCCAATTTCAAAATTTCTCTCTGCATTTTTTGCAAGATAATTTCAAATATTGTGTCTCATTGAAAAATGGATCTGCGTCGGGAACATTTTCGCGCTATGATTTTCTACGATTTCAAGTGTCGCCTGAAACCAGACGAATCGTACGATAGACTTCCAATGGCATTCATGGATGAAGGCCCTTCCAAGGCGACCGTGTATCGTTGGTATAACGAATTCAAGCGCGGTCGACTGACTTTGGAGGATGAAGAAAGAAGTAGTCGCCCTTTGACGGCTGTAACGGAAGAAAACGTGCTAGCAGTGAAAAATTTAATCCAAGATAATAGACGAGTCACATATCAAGAGATTCAGCACATTCTTCAGATTGGATCGGGAAGCCTTCACAAGATTCTACACGTGCATCTTCGTGTGAGAAGGATAGTTTCACGCTGGGTGCCGCACAATCTCACCGATGCTCAGAAGCAGGCCCGGGTGGAATGGTGTCGTGATATGATAAACAAGTTTGAAGCAGGCGCGTCTCGGCGTGTTTATGACATCATTACAGGTGATGAGTCGTGGATTTATCAGTATGATCCAGAAACAAAACGCCAGTCGACGGTTTGGGTGTTTCAAAACGAATCAACACCTACCAAAGTGAAGCGATCTGGAAGCGGAGGGAAGATTTTGATCGCGAGTCTTTTTAATTTGTCTGGCTACTTGTTATCAATCCCTTTACGAAATCAAAGAAGCATCAACGCTGAATGGTACACTACCAAATGCTTGGCAGAAGTTTTCTCTGTAGTGAGCTACAAGCGACCAAACACAGGGCTCCGCGGGATACTACTCCACCATGACAACGCGCCCGCACACACCGCGCTTAAAACGAGGGACTTCCTGGACAGCACTCCGGTTAAACTCTTAGGTCACCCTCCTTACAGCCCTGACCTTGCACCGTGCGACTTCTTTTTATTCCCGAAAATAAAAAATCAGCTCAAAGGGATACAATTTTCGTCGCCGGAAGATGCGCTGTCAACGTTTGAGCAGGCTGTAAACGAGGTATCTGCGGTGGATTGGAAAAAGTGTTTTGAAAACTGGTTCAAACGCATGAAACTTTGTATAGAGGCTGGTGGAGAGTACTTTAAAAAGATTTAATAAAAAAATATTTACCTATAGAACACTTTTTTTATTTTCGCAAAACTTTCTGAGTGTCCCACGTATATGTCAACTATACCGAAGTAGTAGCCATTTTTACGTCGCATTGAAATGAAACTTGCTATGTCTAGGTATAAAGTTTCCATCCATCCATCCTATCCTCGTCTGTAAATCCCCGACGGGATAGGCAGTGGTGTACAGGCACCCACGTTTCGCCAATTATGATTTTTGGTCCCATAGCGTTATAGAGGGCAAGCCTAGAGTTTATCTTGGGCTACATGTTTACTGTCGGAAGGAAAACAGCCCTATCCCTTAGTCGCATTTTACGACGCCCACAGGAAGAACTGGGGTGGTTCTATTATACTCCACCAGGTACCAACACTGCTTTCACGAACGAACCCACAGTATAAAGTTTGTATATAATATATAATGTCAAAGGTTTAACCGTTCGGTAGCAATCTCACCGATGATCTGCGTGAGAGACGACGTTTAATGGCGCATGTGGCTATCGACAACGCTCGTAAACCTTCACAAAGGTCTTACACGACACAAAAGTATAGTGTGGGATGTACACCCACTGGACCGTTGCAGTTGTGCCGTTGTATGGAAGATAAAACGGCTTATTGTGGTAATCCTTGAGGAAAGTCTACAAATAGTGAGCACATCCATTGTTATGATTATTCTGTTGTTGCTAAATTTTACACATTTAAATAAAAATATATAATATCCATACTAATATTATAAATGCGAAAGTAACTCTGTCTGTCTGTCTGTATGTTACGCTTTCGCGAATTTGATGAAATTTGGTATAGGGGTAGATTAGGCCATGAGAAAGGACATAGGCTATGTTTGGTCGCGATAACCGACATCCACGCGGGTGAAGCCGCGGTGAATAAATAAAAGTAGTTTCCGTTTACGATATGCAATAATGAGAAGTAACTACAAAAGCATAGACATCTAATTTCACAAAGTCTATCTTAAATATTAATTACTTGACTAACTAATTGATCAATCCAGAAATTGGAATCATCTACCAAAATTTCTAGTCTTTTGTAATATTATTAAACATCTACTAATGAAGAATTGTTAGAAATTTCAACCTGCCAATATAATACAAAAATTTCCTGTGTGAATCCGAGATAGCTGCTAATTTGACATCATTCTATTTTTTATAGCTTTCCAGTAAGTATAATTCTCAAATAAATTAAAGTTTATCTAGCCTGCTGAAATAAGTTTGCTTACTTTAGTTATACTGTAGATAACAATAAAAAATCGAATACTTAAATACTACATTTTAGAAGAAAAAAAGGGGTTATTATTTACTCAACTACAGGAAAGCTAAAGTTACATACAACCATAAAATACAGAGAGCCTCACTCACTATCTGCAATATATCTACAACTGTCGACAAACCTATAAGCCAGTAGGTACTTTGGTTAATAAAGTAACAGCTGCTCATGTCATTAGTACTTTATTACATGACATGAAAATTAACGACAATACGCGATGACTTGCGTAATTAACGTTTGGACTACGGGTAGCGCTCCAAAACTATGCCACTTAAAATTTTAAAAGCTTTTTACGGAATTATGTCATATAATATTATTTTATGCCCACTCAAATAAAAGTAGTTTCAGTAGTTTTTATATGTTATTTTATTGAATAAAATAATCCTGACGTTTGGATTGCTTTTTAACAACCTCAGTTCGTTTGGTGGAAGGATGGTGAAAGTGAGATGATAGTCATAATATGGTCTTGAAGTGTAGTGATATCTTAAGAATAACTGAAACGTCAGAAGCAATTGCAAATAATAATATTCAATCAATCGAGCAATCAATTGGCATATCACAATCCACTGCTGGACATATACCTCTATCATGCGTCATTGCTCCAGATTCTTCGCCTTTCGCATTCAGTCCACCCCAGTCGCCTTTTTCAAGTCGACGATTTCCACTCTAGGACTCGTTTACTCCAATAATAACACTACACGTCATCATCACTATCATTGCATAGTATAAAACAAAGTCGCTGTCGGTGACTGTCCGTCCCTATGTATGCTTAAATCTTTAAAACTATGCAACCGATTTTGTAGTGGTTTTTTAATAGATAGAGTGATTCAAGAGAAAGGTTTATATGTATAATACATGCTTAATATAGTAGAGGATGCAGCGTAAACGGGAACAGAAGCCACGCGGGCGAAAACAAATTGGTGGTACGAAGTTTGCCATAAGAGCTAGTTACCTAAACGATTTATATTGTATGTGTGTGGCAACTAACATTATTTATTACTTGCAATATGCAATATTCTCGTAAAATTTCAACAACATGATCATGCCTGCTACGAGTTTTTATACTAACTAGCAACTCAAACGTAAACCTAATACAATTTATCAACATTTGTTAGCATTATAAATAATTGTCATATTTAAGTCGAAACATTAATATCTGGGGTTGTATTAATATTAATGGGGGTACGTTTCAACGATAGCGTCCCTTAGCCCTCGCCTAAATAACGTTGTAACAAACAAACTGCTCCACAACACGTTTATAACTTTGCTTTACATACCTATAGCTACAATTTACTGGAGGACTATAAAAAAAGACGATGTCTCCGTTTCGATCCCAGGTTTACCATGGCACACACCAATGACTTTTCGATGCTTTTCGAAGTTATGTGTGTATGTATCGAAGGTTTATAAGCCCGGATAATGGCAATAGGCTCGCCATCTATTACATTGGGACCTAAACATAAACTGGCGAAATGTGGGTGCTAGCACCTCTGCCTACCCCTTCGGCAAATACAGGCGAGAGTTTATGTATGTATGATGTATTCTGTTTTAAATTCTTCTATACAATGTCATGAAGATTTTTGTATTCTTCTTCTTTTCGTGTCAACGATTCACTTTTATATAACTACACTCTTCGGGAATAAAATTCTGCCATCTTAATCGCGCTGTCAGTGGCTTTATTTACGTCGTCTTCAGTCTTCGATTTTTGTATATTTATTACTCGTAGATACACGCTCTAACGGCTGAAAGGATCTGGCTAGTAGAGGAATAAATATATAAGCTGGAATAACACATAAGCCACTTCTTATAAAGTAAAGTCTCCTAATGGGTAACTGGAACGGGGTTCAAATTTCACGCGGTCGGATCAATCCACGGGCATCAGATAATAGGTACTATAGATAAGTTTTTGTTATAGTATTAGTAAATGACATGTATAAGTGTGGTAATTTTGTTTGAAAGTACAGTCTGCGAAGCCTATGACGACCTCTGTGGCATCGCGGTAGAACCTTCGACTGCTACACAGAGGCGCGGGTTCAATTCTCACCCAGTGCATATTTGTATGAAATTTGTATATTTGCATTGGTCTGGGTACAGTAATAACTACCCAAACGTTATTATTGTTTTGAGATTAAAAAATGTCCATCAAAAGGTTGCCTGTAAGAGATCGCTTGTAGCGATAAGGCCGCCGTTTGTACATTTCTCATTATGTTGTCCGTACATGTACTAAAATTTATAAGTGTACAATAAAGATTTTTCTTATCTTATCTTATCTTATCTTATCTGGGTGTTTCTATGTATATTCGTGTATTTACAAAAAACAGTATCTAAGTTTTTCGCTTCTTTATGATTATATCATCAGGTAGTTAAGCTATGCTTATCTTTGGTCTAGACAGCGCTGTGTAAAATGTTTTACAGTATTTATTTATTTACATTCAACTTCATATGAAAAGGTGTATAATAATATTGCAAAGGTTACCTGGAAAAGATCGCTGTTGGCGATAAAGCTGTCCCATCTTACATTTTACTGTTTATTTATTACGTCCTTACTGTTATTTTTTGTCTTATTGTGCATTTGTTTTACAAACCAATCTTTTAAAAGTAGAACTAACTAAAAAAATATTTAAAATTACAGTCAAAACTGTGTTAAATGATGACAAAAATTAAAATCGTTTTTGAATTTAGAGCCACTTGAACTAAAGAAAATATACTTGGCTGCCTGCCTAATATACGAGTACCTGTCAGGTAAACGTCTATTGTTAGTTTTTTTTTTACACGTCACATTTGACTTCACCTCGTTATGTAAATACTTAGGAATGTGTATTTGCTGGTGTTTCAGGTTCCCAGAACTATTTGGGAAGAAGTTTTCTAGCTCATTCCAAGAAGTTATGATAAAGCATAATAATAAGTATAAAAGTGGGTACGTGAAAGTTATGTGGTGCTCGTTTTATTGACCTCGAGGTCGTATTATTTAAGTATCTGTGCGAGGTTTGTGTGATGATTCGGACCATTTGGTTATGCCATTACTAGTGAAGGTCTTCAAGATATTAGACATTGCTCCACGTATACTTAGATATCCTTCTTTTTATTACCATAATATGTCACGTACTACCCTTACTATCTAGGTATTTTTTTTTTTATTTTTTTTTTTTATACAGGACACGTCAATCTGACTTCACCTCGCCTGATGTTAAGCTAAAGGCAAAGTCTCGGAAAGAGGGTCACCATCGTAAACATTTACCATGTTAACAGTGGTGGCACTCAGCTTGACGGCCTCATTAGATGCCTTTTCACGCCCCGCTTAAAGGACCCAGGACTGTAGGAAGAAGGAAACACGTGAACTGGCAGGGAATTCCAGGCCTTAGTGGTGCGGCATAGGAATGAATCACTGAAACGCTTGGTTCTAGCAGGTATACTCTGCACCGTAAATGGATGACATCTTAGCCCTGCACGTGTCGTCCTGTGAAGGAAAGGGGAGGGTGGGACTAATTGGAAGAGCTCGTCAGAACATTCACCATGGTAGAGACGGTAGAAAACTGCCAAAGACGCAACATCTCTACGCATCTGCAAAGGCTCGAGGGTGTTCGTGACCTCAGGATCCCCAATAATGCGGACCGCACGTCGCTGCAACCTGTCGAGAGCATCTAATAAGTACTTTGCGGAGCCGTCCCAGAGATGTGAGCAGTATTCCACGCAGGAACGAATTTGGGTCTTATATAGAAGACACCGCTGCTCCGGCGTGAAAAAACGTCTCACTCTGTTCAGGACTCCGAGTTTACGCGAGGCTGATTTGATGATACTCTCGATTAGTTTTTGTTATTCAGTTTGCAGCGAACATCCATACCGAGGATAGTGAGGTGATCCTGCAGTGGCAGTGGTGTGCTCTGAAGAGTGGGAAGGGGAAGGAAAGTGTGATGTATGTGATAATCATGTCAATAGTGGGTAGTTACATTGTAAGTACGCGCCTCTGTACGGTACAGGGAGCGGTGCGCAGTCGAGGATTATACGCGTTACAAATAAGCTGTGGTTTTATTATATACTCCAAAATACTTCAGTGGCGACGAGATAAAACGGACCTGAAAAAAAAGTGATCGTGTATAAAAATGTCGATCGGAAAAATCGCGGAGTTCAAAGTTCACAGTTATGATTGGCCGCTATATATAGAACGTCTAGAACAATATTTTCTAGTGAACAAAATTAGTAGTGAACTACATGTACCGACATTAATAACGGTTATGGGGGCGGAATGTTACGAGTTGTTGGTTAATCTATGTACGCCAACTAAACCTACAACTAAGACGTTTGCACAAATAACGGACATTATGCAAAAACATTTGCAGCCTAAACCGAGTGAATTAGCGGAGCGATATAAGTTTAGACACCGTAAACAAAAGGAGGGTGAAACAATATCGGAGTATACGGCGGTATTAAAAAAAATGTCGAAGACCTGCGAGTTCCGTTCGTGGCTAGAAGAAAGTTTGAGAGACCAACTGGTTTGCGGTATTACTAATGAAACCATTAGACAGCGGTTGTTCGCCGAAAGTGATCTCGATTTCGGCAAAGCGTATAAGATAGCGGTGAGCATGGAAGCGGCAGAGAAAGACGCGGCTGCGGTAGAAGGACACGGAAGGACATCGGGCGAGGCAACCTCGACGACGTCGGTGTCGTGTCAAGCGGTGAGGACGGCAGACCACGGCCCTGGCCGTAGCGGTGGCGCGCGTAAGGAACGCACCGGCGGCGGTGCGAGCAGCGGAGCGGCGCGGGAGGCCGCTGCGACTACGTACAGCTCGCGGTGGCGCGGGGCGCGGCCGGCCGCGGAGCGGGCTCGGTTGGAGGAGCGGGCTCGGTTGGAGGAGCGTGCTCAGCAGCAGCAGCAGCGGCAGTGTCGGGCGTGCGGGGCGCGTCATGACACTAGTACGTGCAAGTTCGCACATTACGTCTGCCGAGTATGCAATCGGCGGGGACATTTGCAGCGTATGTGCCCGAATCTAGTGGAGCATCACAATGTGAACATGGGACAAGCAGAAGACAATTTAAGTAGTAACGCAGATAGCGAGGAGGTAATATTTGTTAACAGTAATAAATGTAATAGATTATCCGCTACCCACTGTACACCATTATTTATAACATTAAATGTCAACGGTTATAATTTGAAAATGGAGTGCGACACGGGCAGTGCAGTGTCATGTATTAGTTGGGAATGTTATAATAAACATTTTAAAAGATTAAATCTTGAGCCCTGCAATTTAAATCTTAGATATTATACGGGCGAGTCAGTAAAACCAGTTGGATTAATTAGGCCTATTGTAAAATATAAAAGTACATCTAAGAAATTAGAGTTATTCGTCATTAAAAATGGAAAAACGATTCTGTTAGGCCGACAATGGATGGCAGAGTTAAAAATACAATTACCGGTATTGAATTATGACTGCCATAATGTAACGATGTATAAAAATAATATATTCGATATGTCTGCTTTCAGTACCAAATATTGTGAAGTGTTTGCGGAGGGCCTGGGGCGGTTCACCGGCGGCACGGTGAGCATACACGTGCGCGAGGGCGCGCGGCCGGTGTTCCTGCGCGCGCGCCCGCTGGCGTACGCGCTGCGCGAGCCGGTGGAGCGCGCGCTCGCCCAGCTGCAGCGGGACGGCATACTCTCTCCGGTGGAGCGCTCTGACTGGGCCACGCCCATCGTACCGGTGGTTAAGAAAGACGGTAACATCAGAATTTGTGCTGACTACAAACTAACCTTAAACAAAGTCGTAGAGATTGACCGCTATCCCTTGCCTAGGATGGAGGAACTGCTGCTTAGGTTGAAGGGTGGGGTGCGTTATAGTAAAATTGACCTCTCACAAGCGTACGCACAATTTGAGCTCGATGATACGAAACGGTATACGGTGATAAATACGCATAAAGGGTTGTTTAGGTATAACCGCTTGGTTTATGGGTTATCATCAAGTCCGGGTATTTTTCAACGCCACCTGGAGCACTTGTTTGCCGATTTGCCCCACGTGGGGGTATTTCTCGACGATATTATTATAACGGGACCAACCGATAGTGCCCATATGGATAATCTGTGTAAAGTATTTGATCGATTAAAAGAGTACGGTTTAAAAGTAAAAAAAGAAAAGTGTGTGTTTTTCGCCGAGTCAGTCAATTACCTAGGTCACACTATTAGTAAAGATGGAGTGCAAACTTGCCCGGATAAGGTCAAGGCCATTGTCAAAACACAAAAACCTACCAATGTTTCAGAGCTGCGTGCGTTTATTGGTATGGTTATGTACTATGGTAAATTCGTTAGGAACATTAGTACTATCCTGGCCCCGCTCTATTTCTTGCTCAAATCAGGCGTCCCTTACGATTGGACCGTTCAATGTCAAGAAGCGTTCGAAACTGTTAAGCGTATGTTAATAAGTAGCGAAGTGTTGACACATTATACACCCGAATTACCAATCGTACTAACGACGGATGCTAGTAGCGTGGGTGTCGGCGCAGTCATTTCGCACCTAACGGCGGACGGCGAGCGGCCAGTAGCATACGCGTCGCGTTCGCTCACACAAACTGAGCGCGATTATTCACAGATAGACCGGGAAGCGCTGGCTATTGTGTTCGGTGTACGTAAATTTCATCAATACCTTTACGGTCGCAAATTTATTTTAAGGACCGATCACAAGCCGTTGACTTATATCCTAGGTAATAAAACAGGCATCCCGATAATGGCAGCGTCCAGACTTCAGCGTTGGGCAGTGTTATTATCCGGGTATACCTACGATATAGAATACGTTGCCTCCAGTAAGAACTGTGCGGATGCACTATCGCGCCTGCCGTATAAAGAAAGCACCGAAAGGTTAGCGAAGGAAAGCACGTACGTTAACTTCGTTGAAGATTTTCTACCTATCACCAGTAGTGATGTTAAGAAAGCAACGGCGAGTGATAGGATACTCAGTAGAATTATAACTTACATTCAATCAGGCTGGCCGCTTACTTGTGCAGATGACCAAATCCAACCATTTTTTGTACGACGGAATGAATTATACATTGAAGGGGGGTGTGTAATGTGGGGTTATCGCATGGTTATACCAACGGGGTTACAAAGTACCATCTTGAGACAATTACACAGTAGTCACATGGGAATAGTGAAGACCAAGGGTCTAGCGCGTAGCTACGTGTGGTGGCCTAATATAGATGCAGCCGTGGAAACTTTATGTAAACAGTGTGAAACATGTGCCGCGGAAGCGGTGGCGCCGCAACGAGTGCCTATTCAGCCGTGGCCTTACCACGAGCGCCCCTGGACCAGGTTACACATAGATTTCCTGGGGCCATACAAGGGCTCAACGTTTCTAGTACTAATAGACTCATCATCGAAGTGGTTGGAAATTTTTGAAATGACTCGAACTAACGCGGTGAACGTGATAAAGGTATTAAGGGCTACTTTTGCAAGGTTCGGACTGCCGCAAGAGATAGTCTCGGATCAGGGCCCCCCGTTTACTAGTTCGGAGTTTAAATTTTTTTTGAAGTCCAATGGCATCAAACAAATGTTTGCACCGGTTTATCACCCATCTGCGAACGGAGCAGCAGAGAACGCGGTTAAGTTGTGTAAACGGGCCATAAAAAAGGCATATAGAGATCGAGTAGATGTAGATACAGCTTTACAAACGTTCCTGTTGGCATACCGGAATACGGTGCATAGTACTACGGGGGAGACACCGGCGATGCTATTACAGAGACGGGCGTTACGCACGAGACTAGATTTGTTGCGCACAGACGGGGTTGTCGTAGATAAGGTTCGCGAAGTACAACAACGACAAATCGAGCACTCACGTGGGGTTCCGCGAACATTTCGAGAAGGCGACTCAGTATGGGCTCGCGAATTTGGCGTTCGAGACAAGTGGACAAAGGGGACTGTTGAAGGGGTAGATGGTATGCGTAGGTATTCCATAGTAAGGGATGACGGTCAATTACTAAAAAGGCATATTAACCAAATTCGGGGCAGATCTCGACTATCTGATGTTACCTGTCCAGACAGTGGTCTGGAAAAGTCCACTAGTGAGAGTTGTAGTTCTAAAGATAATTCTGAACATAATACGAAAGAGAGTGTTGTCGTTCCGGCAGAGGGGCGGGCGCCCGCACCACTTCAGGCAACACCCGTGGTAACCGAAGTGCAAGAGGTTTCAGACCTCAAGCAGGATAGCCCTGAGATCCGTGTATCTTCACCACCAAGGCCGCCGGTGAACCGTTATTCCCAGCGTATACGAAAGCCGGTAGACAGATATAAGGATGTATACTAGGATTAAATTAGATTAAGATTTTTTTAGTATTTAAGTTCTTGCTTATAGCATTGTATAGTGGTGGAGGTGTGATGTATGTGATAATCATGTCAATAGTGGGTAGTTACATTGTAAGTACGCGCCTCTGTACGGTACAGGGAGCGGTGCGCAGTCGAGGATTATACGCGTTACAAATAAGCTGTGGTTTTATTATATACTCCAAAATACTTCAGAAAGGAGATACCTTTGCTGTAAACGCACATGCCTGGGTCTTCTTGGCATTGAACTCGACCAGGTTCCTAGCGCCCCATTGAGAAATGTGGTCCAGGATCCGGTCCAGGTCAGTGACAAGAAGCTGCCTTTTTTCCGCGATATCAGACTGCTTGGCCGCAGGATGTGTGTAATAACTCCCGTGTAAGGTGCTGTCGTCTGCATAGCAGTGAATGCTTCCGTTACAGAGCATGTCATTGATATGCAGAAGAAAGAGAGTGGGAGATAAGACGGAACCCTGCGGCACGCCAGCATTTACCTGCAAGAACTCCGAAGCTCGTCCATCACAAAGGACGCGAATACGGCGCCCCTGCAGGAAGCTTGCAACCCAGTTACACAGTCTAGGAGGCAGGCCGAAGGCTGGTAGCTTGGAAAGAAGCGATTTGTGCCATACCCTATCGAAAGCTTTGGCGATGTCAAGACTAATTGCCAGTGACTCACCGTGCTTCTCCATAGCCTCACCCCAAAGGTGGGTCATGTACGCCAGAAGATCACCCGTTGACCGTTTCGGTCTGAAACCGTATTGCCGGTCACTAAGCAAGGAGTGATCCTCTAGGTGGCGCATGAGCTGTGTGTTAATTATGTGCTCGAACACCTTGCACAGCACTGAGGTGACGGCTATGGGTCGATAGTTGGCTGGGTCCGAGCGATCCCCCTTCTTGGGGATCGGCTGGACATTCGCCTCCTTCCAAGCCGAAGGCACTGTACCCGAACTGTAGGACAGTCGGTATAGCCGCGTTAGCATAGGAGATAACTCCGCTGCACATTTTTTAAGTACGACCGCTGGAATACCATCAGGACCACTGGCTTTCCGGACATCGAGTGATTGCAGTACTGCACGAACATCGCGTTGCCTGATACGTATATCAGGCATTGCGTGGTCACCAGTGGGCATTGTCCGTGGTTGCATACCACAATCATCGACTCGGGAGTTGGCCGCGAAGAGATTGACCAGCAAATTTGCTTTCTCTTGCGGCTCATGGGCCAGAGATCCATCGGGATTGCTCAGCGGGGGCAGCGAGGGCTGGCAGAAGTTGGCTTGCACGGCTTTGGCCAGTTGCCAGTAGCCACGGCTACCCGTGGGATGCGCCACTAGCTCTTGGCCCAGCCGTGCTATGCGCTGGGCATCCGCTCTGACGCATGCCCTCTTGCAGACCTTTGTGGCTCTGTTGTACGCCGCCTTGAAGTGACCCACGTTGGGATCGCGCGTGGCGCGCGCCCGCACCCAGGCGCGGTACGCAAACTGTTTATGCTCAACAGCCTCCGCGCACTCGCGCCCGAACCACGGACGCGCTCCGCGGACTCCGGTGACATCGGTGTATGGGATATAGTATTCCATACCTAGACCGATCTCACCGGCGATGGCAGTAGCGCTCTCAGATGGGTTCTTACCCTCAAAGCAGCGTTCAACCCACGGGATGGACGCATAATAGTCGCGCAATCCATCCCAGTCCGCTGACGAGTAGTGCCATAGACGCCTCTTCCCCTGCACGGGTCGTGGGGGCGCTACAATGGGCATGGTGGAGCGGACCAGACAGTGGTCGGAATTACCTAAAGCAGCACTCACCGAGACACTGTACTGGTCCGGGCGACTCGTCAACAGAAGGTCTAGCAGAGAGCGCTCTAGCTCTACTTGAATATAGCGGGAAAAATTAATGCTCAAGTGGGATTTGAACCCACGGCCTTTCCCTTACAAGGGGAATGCTCTTCCAACTGAGCTATTGAGCCACACCTGAATCACTTCAAATTTCCCTTATCTTTATATCCGTCTTTAAGGGCGACTGTGGAGCCATCTAGCAACTTTATTACGAACTGTTGAAACCAATGAATTCTCCTACTACTAGGTATAGTTTTGAAAATCCCTAAATGTAATAAAATATTGCTTCTGAATTTCTAAAGTGTTATTAACCCATCAACCATTACTCATTCATATAGTCTATCGGAGTTCACTACTGGATCTAGGCCTCTCACCAATATGCGCCATTGCTCCAGAACCTATGCTTTTCGCATCCAGTCTATCCCAGCTATACTTTTAAGTCATCAATCCATCTGACTAGGGGGACTCGATTATTATTTTTGTGACCTACATGCACAAAATATTAATATTGCGGTTATCCAATTTTTGACTTTTCACGTCAATACATAACGTGGTTATTAGTAAAGTGAATAAATATTCACAAATTCCACATTCAATTCTAATATACAGCTTATCAAATCACACATGTAACACAGTAATAACAGGTAAAACTACCACCAATAACACTATTACTGCAAAGTATGTCGTGACCACAGTACTAAAGAATTCAACCGAACCGGAAAATAAAACGTAGCCCCAGAACACTTCGTACTTACTTTTATTTCACTCAATACAGTTGCGTGGCAATATACTCGTGAGTAAGATTACCGTGATTACTATTTTATGACGTGCCGTGAATAGGTATAATTGTAACAGTTCTTACTACTCTATGTATGTTATTTCTTCTGGATGTATTTGATTCTCTTAAATATTAGGAGTAAGGCAACATATGCTTTAGGTGAGGTAAGCTTTAGGCAAGGTGATGGTACGATGCGCCAATATGCAGGGTGACTTTGCAGCGAAAGTATATCTCTCGCACGTCAATAGCGCAATCAAAGCCTTTAGCACGCATTATACTCGCATTTTAATAGTTTTATAACGTATTAATAACAGATATTTCCTCACTACCTACGATGTGAAATAGATACGAGTAAATAGTTTTCATATTAATTTCACATCGTACAGTGTACTGAATATGAAATTGAAATTAACATGAAATGAAATGAAAATAAAATTAAAAAACACCCAAATTTTATTAGAGAGCGTGGATGGAACGTACCACCAGCTTGGGAGCCAGTCATCCACATCAAACCCAGTAAGCAGCTAAATCCAGCAAGACTTAACAACACAGTGAGCTCATTCTGCGTAAATACGAACACCAATAATTCACCATGATTCGGGTATTTTGAGATAACTTATACTTCAAACTATGTGACAACTACCATCGTGAGTCACACCGCGAACATGGCTGCTGCAAAGCAGCCGAAACGTCGTGTTAAAAAGTAATAATAACAAATATATCGCGATGGAATCCGTCAAAAGTGGTTTTATTTCAATGAGTGACATTCGCGTAAACTTTAGAAAATATCATGAATATGACTTACTAAATATAAGAGCTGTTGGCCAAACTTTTGTAGGGCTTTTGAATGACGCGTTTCATGGACAGAATTTCAAAGTTAAAAGAGACCGCGCATTTAATAACTAGCACTTTTGCCTTTTCAAAGGTTTACTCGTAGCCAGGCAGTATACTGGACCAAAAATACGATGTGAGTTTTAATGATCTGAACCTTATACGAGTTCTGTTTCTGGGTGGCCTCGAAATATTTTGGTGCTAAACTAGGTATCTCTGCATGTGTTTCGAGTTTAGGTACGCTTTTATAAGAAGGGTAGTAGGTTAGATGCCAGGTGCTTATTAAGTAGGGTGCTCCCTATGGTGCAGGTTGAGCAATAGAAGTGGCAAAGCGAAAGAAGAGAGTTCTCTCCTTTTTAATAGCGGCTAATATTCTGAAGAGGCGTGCGTGAGTTATTCAAATTTCATAACTTACTCTCTGAACGCACTGTGATAAAACAGGGTGAGCTCCTTACTCTCTCTGTATTCTTACAGAGCTGTAGATATTGTATAGCTCAGACCTCCGTTTATCTTTGTCCAAAACGGGCAGCACCAGTGGCTGTCCTGCGGCTGACAGAAGAAACCTTTAGAAAAAATTGTCCGAGTGAAGCATACGGTATCATCCAGTTACACTGGCAATTCTGTACAAAGTATTGGCAGGTGACAACCTTCATCATTTGTAACCTAAGGTCATTTCGTCTCCAGCCCTAATTAGCTTAGCATCTGTACACCCATTCAGCAAGAAATTTAAAAGAAATAATTATTATAAGCCGCTTTCAAAGTGAAATCATTCAAGCAATTTTGAACATTGAATCATTTTATTTTAATTAGTCTAGTAGGTACGTACGGTGCTTCAAATTTTATGTGAGTACTTACTTTATATTTTATGCTGGCAAAATGTGTGCTTTATGGATTCATTAAGAAGTAAAGCATATCGTTAAGGATGGAAAGGAGCAATGACGTTGTTACGACCACGCCTAGTTAATAAACGTTACCTTATATTACGGTTTAGGTGCAGATTGACAGAAAAGCAAAATTGCAGATTATTAAAAATCCAATGCAATCTGTCAGATATAGCAAAATAATAGAAAGAAAAAATAACATAAAATATCAGAAACGCAAAATGTCAAACTTTCAAAATGACATAAAAGCAAAATTGTAAAATGCTTCTCACGCAAATAAATAAATGATTGACTGATTCCACATTCACAGAATATAGATACTGTACGATATAATCAACTCGAGCATCGTACTGTGACGTTGCGCATGGTCAGCGGGTTAAGCTGATCTGCATTATTTCACCATGTCATCCAATCAGTATCATTACGACAATCAAATAGCACGGATACACTCACTATCATATCAACAATAGTATATCATTTAGGATTGAGTCAATAGACAGTTGTCCATAACTTCGTTTTATATTTATCACCTCTGCACAGTTCGTATGTACAGAGATTAACTAAGCCTTTTGTGGTACCCTCCATTCCTGAGATGGTCGTGATTTGTGACATCAATAACTCTAAAATAGCCTCGGAAGTTACGTTTCGGTTATCGAGCGTATCAACACAATGGACTTACAGGAGTCCCGTCGAAGTGCGCTCTGTTCTCCTATACCCGGAAGGTACCCGGGCCGTTAGCGTGAACGTTCCTTTGAACATCAAACGTGTACTTGTTTGAAGTGTAGAATATAGCTAATGTAAGATAATTTTCGACTGTTTCACAAAATTTCGAAGTTCAAAATCGCGATGAATGGTAGTTCGAAAGTTCTGAAATGTGACTCACGTTACACGTATTGTCTATTGTTCGTCCCTGCGATGTACGTTATCGCGAAAGTGCGCCAAATCGATACACGCATTTTCGAATGTTCGGTACACATTATCGTCACCGCGAAAAAAACATTTCAGTTTTTGTAGTGAAAAATTTTAAAGATCAAAACTGCTTAAAACAACTAGTTAGTATTATTATTGCGATTTTTAAATTGAAAATGTATTTGAATTGTTCTTTAGACCTTTGGTGTAAATAGACCTAAGTTGTTTTGAGTGTTTCTAAAAGTTGTTTGCGTAGACTGGTTTTGTTTAGGTACCAAATAATCCCCATCAGCTAAGTAAATAACATTTGTAGACATTTATTCGAAAATACAGCTTTGTTTGAAAATACTGTTGTAAAACATATTTATTTTATTTTTTTATACTTCAAAGGTACATAAGTCTCGTGATGAGATTACACTTACCTATAAGTGTAAAATTTAGTGTATAGATGCTTTGCACACACAGATCAATTAAAATAGATAATTAATTTTAATGGATCAAACGTACTTCATCCGATCCTCCACCTTCCACGTCCAGTCTGTCTCAGCCATCGGATAGAGGATCGGGAGAAATGATATCCTACAGTCCCGGGTCCTTTAAGCGGGGCGTGAAAAGGTATCTAATGAGGCCGTCAAGCTGAGTGCCACCACTGTTAACATGGTACATGTTTACGATGGTGACCCTCTTTCCGAGACTTTGCCTAAAGTTTTCCACCAGGCGAGGTGAAGTCAAATTGACGGGTCCTTTATAAAAAAATAAAAAAGGGCATACAATGAGAGAGGCCTATGTCCAGCCATGGACTGCGGTGGGCTAATTGATTGATTGATTGGAACGTATTTCAATCCATGTTTCATTTACATTATAAGCAGTAATCATCTTTAAAAATATATCTTCAAATATGTTAGTGATATTACCTCGGTAACTCCAATTTCAAGAATCCTCTCAAGATATTAATTTTCCAAATGTTCTCAGAGAAACTTCGACCTTGTGATATTATTATAAAATGAGGTGATTGTTTTGTGTTATTTTATGGATAAAAAAAGGTTTTTCTTATTCAAAAGCTAATATTTCAAAAAGGTTAAATAAATTCGTAGTTTTTTTTTTTCATGGAATAGGGAGGCAAACGAGCAGAAGGGTGGCCTGATGGTAAACGATCACCGCCGCCCATGGACACCCGCAACACCATAGGAGTCACAACCTTCCTTTTAAAAGAGAGTACGCTCTTTTCTTGAAGGTTTGAAGGTCGTATTGGTTCGGAAATACTGCTGTTGGCAGTTCATTCCGCAGTTAATATCAGCATCAAGTTTTAGGAGAACAAACTAGAACCAAGAACCTTATGTAAGTAATTCTAGTCTCGACCTGGTCCTCGATTCCACAAAAGCCAAACTACAGTTGTGCCGCAGCCACTGCAAAATACGGCATTAAATAATAGACTTTAAAGTGATGCGGTTAAAGTTCAAAATTAAATGACATATCTATATGATAAATGCGAAAGTAACACTGTCTGTCCGTCTGCTAAGCTGTCATGTCTAAGATACAGAACCAAAAATTTATGAAATCTGGTATTGGGGTAGATTAGACCTTGAGAAAGAACATAGGCTATGTTTGGTCACGATAACCAACATCCACGCATGCGGAGCCGTGAGCAACAGCTAGTATAATATAAATAATTGTAATAATCGAATCGTCAAAATGAGACTGTTATATACCACTCAAAACATGTCAACCTATGATTGGAATAGAATTTCATTGGAAAATAAAGCCGTCGTTGGTCCATGAGGAAAATGAGGTATTATTATGCCTTGTCATGCCTCGAGTCTTATTCGACTCAGTATCGGATTATAGAATTTTTTTATGAGTTTATTCCCCAAATCTAGCCGGGCTTGAGCAGTTTCTTTTTGTTTTATTCGAAGATATGAGAATAATAGTTCAAACCTGTGACCACTCGATCGTAAAAATGCCTGAAGCCATTAGCCAACTTCTTCTTCTTCATCATCCTTGCGTTCCTAGTTGCATCGAAAGCTTTCACCCCGAAGTGAAAGACTGGGAACGCCAATGACTCCAAAGTCAGAAGGCCTACATAGGGTTAGGCTGAATTTTGATTGCGATGGCAGCCGGAGGAGATATTTCTGTGTAATGATTGCCATCTGACCTCCATTACCTATTGGCGATATCGATGCATTGCATTGGACTTTTTTGGGATTAACATGCTCTCTGAGGCCAGAACAGACCACACGTCTCCTGTGACACAACCTGATAATTATGTAAATCCTCCAAAAATTTGTCAATTGCGCAAGTTAAATCTTTTTTCTTTGTCACTTTCCCTATCAAAATACTTTAAAAGAAGTTGCCACAATTTTGTCTTAAACTTTTCAAGAATCTTTTAAACACAAAATTAGCCGAAACAATGTTTTGGTTTCATTGAAGCGATCCTATTATCTCCTTAATGGTTTTAGTATATCGCTGATAGGCAAACTTGTTTCGGAATAAATAGGCGTAATTTGTTACCCGACCCCATTGAAGGGACCTATGAACTTGATCAGACCCTTCAGACTAACCTTGATTCGAAGGGAACAAGGGTGAGAAGATCGTTCGCTTAAAATATTGCTTCTGAAAAAAACAAATTTGGTCTTTGTTCAAGTATAATCAATCACTGAAAGTAATGTAAAGCCATTTTGAAAAATCTTTACCCTGTTAAGTAAATAATTTAATCTTTAATTAATCTTTGTTTGGAGGAGTGACTAGTAAATTGTTTATCAATAATCAATTTGAAAGTATCGGTGGCTTAGTGGTTAATACGTCGGGCGTACGATCCAGAGGTCCTGGGTTTGAATACTGGCTTTTACACTACCGACATGAACCCACTCCTAGCTTAGCACAAGCAATTTAGCGTTCTAGTTTTTCAAATGAATGATAATGGTTCACTTTATTAAGTCAAAAAGATCACATCGGATTTTCGTACCGTGGTGCGAAACGACGAAGTACAAAATAGACATTCGTCGATTCACACCACTGGTCCGAAACGACGATTTCAAAAAGGGGCCTTGTGCAATTCACACCGTGGTGCGAACAGCTTGTGGTGTGAATCAACGAAGTACCCCGTTAGTCTCAGTAGTCCGGTTGCTAGTCCAGTTGACCATACTATTGAGACTAAAGGAATTTAGCTTAGTTGGAGGGATTAGAAGGAATACTAGTATTCTTTTTGCTAATCTATATATTTATAAATCAATGCCACTTTTAGTTGTAATGTTATAACTCAACAACGCCTTTACCGATTTGGCTAATTTTGGTCTTGAATTATTCGTGGAAGTCCAGGAATTGTTTGTACGTAGAGGAAAATTCGAATAATTGCCGGGAACCGACATCCACGCTGGCGGAGCCGCGGGCAAAAGCTAGTATTCTTTAAAAAAGGACAAAAATATTCAGTAGCTTAATGGTTTAGGCATTACGATCGAGAGGTTATGCATTCGAATCCTGTCTAACTCACTTCTGGTATATTATTAAATAACTAACTTCTAACCCAAGTTGGTTGTTTAACTGGAAGGGTTTGCCACAAAATTAATTGTTGCACGGCTGTTATTGCTTACTTAACTTGAGTATACTTAAAGTTTTAATAACTTTGCCGTGTTTTGAATCAATCTTAATTATTGTTTAAATAACATTACCTTGGAACGAGTTTGTCGTTTAGATACTAAATCAGATTACATGGTTTGTGTTTTGAAGTGATTCCGCGTTGGAATAAATAGTTGCTTTATACTCGTATCTAGTATACTAGCTGATATCCGCGACTTTACTAGCGTACAATTTTGATCTCGGCTTCCATGATGATACCTATTCCCGTGACAAAAAATAGCCTATGTGTTATTCCAGCCTACAATTGATCCCTGCACCTCAACATTATCCATTCAATCCAGGATTGAATACCAAACATATGAATGTTACTCAAGTAAAGTTGGTGAAGATGATTTCACCAACTTGAGTATAAATTAGAAAAAAAACCTAAAACACCCAATAGAAAAAAGGAATTGTATAATTTATACACGAATTTTTAACAAAAATATAAAGACTAAACGCTACAATTTGCTACGAACAGCTACGACGGCGTAGCACTTGTAAGGTTAACGGCAAAACGTCGTAGCTACTTTGCATTGCCTACGAGGCTTATTTGCTCACGTAATGAGGTGGGATCAACCACTTAATATGCTCTTCAAGGCTAGAAGAGGTGGGACGATATAACTACAACCTCAATTTCTAACAATATATTAACTTGAAACAATGTTGGATTAACAATCTAATATTCAGATTCAGATATATAACAAGGTCAATGGGGTCAAATGTAGTATTTAACAAGATTTATTAAGAGCAATTAGTTCTGTATCAAGATTGAGGAATGGCTCGCCCACAGAAAGCGTTTTGGTTCAATTAAATGAAACATAATATAATATGTGATCGATATAATTGTATTAATTTAGTAACAAATAAATTGAATTGATTATGATTGTGATAACCACGATACTCATACAAAACTAAAAATTGTATATATTGACGTCTGACGTCATTGTTTCGATGAGTTTTCTTCCACCAAAGTTTTCTTTAACAACTGCGCAATGCGCCTAAAGAAGTTCGAACTTTAAAAAATTCTGTCAGCACTGGCAAAGGTCCACTGTTTTTCATCGAATTTATGTATTTGAAAAGCGATATTTTGAAGATATACCCGCTATTCGCAAAATCAACCACACGACTGAATAGCGTAAAATTACCTAAATGTAATTTCTCATAGGTATTATGACATCAAATAGCGAAACGCAATCTTTATCGCCTTGATATCTCATAAATATTTTAATAGATCTATTAGTTTTGACATGGAAACCTACTGTGGCTGAAGTGTTTATAAGGCAGCCTTTGTGGTGTGGCGGTAGTGAACGCAACTACCACGCAGGAGGCGCGGGTTCGATCCCCGCACAGTGCAAATATTTGTATGCATGAATATAGCTATTTGCATGGGTGTTTCTATGTATATTATGTGTTAAAAAAAGTATCTAAGTATGTTCATTCGCATTCTAGATTCCATAACACAAGCTAGTTAAGCTTACCATGGGTCTAGATAGCGTTGTGTAGAATGTTGTGAAATATTTATTTATTAATATTATACTCGTATATTCCATTTTTTTTATTTGATTCTTATAGATAATTTTGAATAGAATTGTATTTTCACCCGACTGCCGAAGGAAGGAGGGTAATTCCAAAGTATTTTATTTTGTAACCTGATGAATTTCGCCTGACGGAAAGGGCAAAACAGATCAGGTTAAAAATATCACTGCGAGAGAAGGAATCCTCCAAATAAAACACGGTACCAACCCGTCTGGCCAGCGTGGAAACAGTAGGCCAGTCTCCCAGTATTCAGAGAGGCCTATATCTAGCAGTGAACTCCGATAGGCTAATCGATTGATCGAAATAACTCTTAACCCTATAGACATACAACTGAAATTAGTTTGCACTATTGGTTCCAGTATCATAATGAACTCTCTATAGTGAGTATGTGTACCGCAACTGAATTCAATTCCACTATGATACGGACAAGCCGCTGTACAATTAACTGCGTCTCGCTAGATGTCACATGGTCAATGGAACATGTTAGCTTGTTGGGTAGCCGGCAAATAAAGGGGCTCATGCAGGGGATTAACATACATGTGTTAGAAGGTATATATAGTTCGAGGACTTGGAGAATGGAGCATGTGAGGCGGATTTGTGTTCACTCTGTATGTGTTTTCTTAGTTTGATAGATAGATACAGTCCCGGATCCTTTAAGCGGGGCGTGAAAAGGCATCTAATGAGACCATCAAACTGAGTGCCACCACTGTTAACATGGTACATGTTTACGATGGTGACCCTCTTTCTGAGACTTTGCCTTTAGCTTAACACCGGGCGAGGTGAAGTCAAATTGACGTGTCCTTTATAAAAAAAATAACATTAGTTTTACAGTAGAGACAAGTAGGTAGCATGTATACGGTTGAATGTACAATAGGGGACCTTATCGCTGGAAGCGATTTCTTCCTTGGGATGATAATAATATGACAAAACGAAACTGTGGTGTAGTAAACATAATTATAAACTTGATATTAAGCTTTACTAACGCGATAGAGAGTAAATAATGCAAAAGAAAAAAAATAAAGAATCAGTTTTTTTCCAAATCGATTTTTATGCCATTAAGTGATGTACGTTCACCTGGGCCTCGATTCTACTAAAGCAAAACTAATGTCAAACCACAGAGATTGCAAAAAGCGGCATTAAAGTTTAGACTTTATTTCTATACACTAAGGTCCAAAATTAAATGACAAAAGTTTCATAACATACTTTTATTCACTCTGCTAACAGTTATTTAATATTGAACTTTAAATGCAACGTGTTAAAGTCTATAATGTATTGCCGCTTTTTGCAATCTCTGTGGTTTGACAATAGTTTTGCTTTAGTAGAATCGAGGCCCTGGAGTAGTACTGTGGGGCCTTTGGTTTTGGGCGCGTTCCC
The DNA here is from genome assembly GCA_914829495.1 of Eilema sororculum. Lineage (NCBI taxonomy): Eukaryota > Metazoa > Arthropoda > Insecta > Lepidoptera > Erebidae > Eilema > Eilema sororculum. Next base: position 17,290,924 of record OU618545.1, on the reverse strand, counting down.
TTTAGATACACTCGGTATAGGTTTGGTTAAAATTCTATCGCACGTGAAATGGTGACTTGTAAATTTTAATTGTATTGTTATCGCTGTGTCGTCTAATAATACTATAGTATCTGGTATTAGCTTCATCTAATCTATCTATACATATAATAAATCTGTAAACGATCGATGTCTGTACATGGAAAGGAAATGAAAAAAAATGTTATAGGGGGACTTTATAAACGTAATAGAAGCCAAATCAACGTTTTTTGGAATTTTTGTCTGTTTGTCTGTTTATCTGTTTATCTGTTTGTCTGTGAGTTTGTGCACGCTAATCTCAGAATCGGCTGAACGGATTTGGTTGCGGTTTTCACTAATATATTGTGGCAGGCTTCACTTAACATTTAGTGTTTGTTTTATTGAAATCGGTTCATAAATAAAAAAGTTATGTCAATAATAGCATATCACGGCTAACAATTTGTGATTGTGTGAATAGATCGAACCATTATAGAAGCAACAATGCTTACAAGAAGATATTATTTCGGTCATAGGAATCTGAAGAACTTCGAGAGGCCAGAGTTCTACATCTCAGCCAAGTTAGGTCAGGTTACTGCAGAATCTTTGGCACACCAGGTGTCTCGATAGAATTCATATTGTTCTCGAATGATTTTCTCTCGAATCCAACAAATTAGTAAGCAACTGGTTCGGTAAAAATACTCCTGGCTTTCATAATTATTATCTCATCACGCTATTATAATAAGGAATGGGGCAGAATGTTTTTATGACATAATATGTAAACGTCTATTTCACACTATGATTTCATGGTAACTGTGGCTCAATACGTCTGCGGTGGACTTAAACCTAGCTGAGTTGCGTTCGAATCCATCTAAAATGTAATTTTTCTTTTTTATGGTTTTTTATTTACTTTTGTTTGATTTTTTTATTTTATTGTGTATTTGTTGTATTTTATTGTATTTATAGTTTTATTTGAAGTAAAATATAAATTCTATGCTTAGTATTCTATAGGTAATACATAAAATTAGGCTGTGTGACAGTAATAGTAGAACTTATTATATAATATTCTTGGCTCTATACAAAATTCTTCAATTCGGAGAATGAAAATGTGGTCCCCACCGGCCTGAGAAGTCATAAAACTGAAACTGGTATCCCCCATCGATACCCATGCCACCACATCGGGGCAAGCGCAATATTGGAATCAAACCGATTAAAATTTAACAGAGGAATGGGGCATTGGGGGTATTCTGGGGTTAGGTACTCCAGTATACCTGCCTTGGTTACCTATCATAAATAGGCGGTCTCAACTTGAAGAGCAGGGATTGCTTCGGCTAGGGTGATGGGTAGCCTAAGCTATCACCATCAAAGCCGCGCTCATGGAGGAAGTAAATCGTTGCATCTTCTATGAAGCACATTAAGTATTCTGGGAGATAGTTGTCCCTATCGTATTACCGTCTCTACCATCGTGAATGTTCTGATGAGCTATTGCAATTAGTTCCACCCTCTCCTTTCCTACACCCGACAACGCATGCAAGGCTCAGATGTCATCCACATACGGATCAGAATATTCCATCAAGAACCAAGTGGTTTGGTGACCCATTCCTATGTCGCCCCATTAAGACCTGAAATCCCTGCCAGCTCGCGGTTTACTTCTTCCTACAGTCCCGGGTCCTTAAAAGGGGGCGTAAAAAGGCTTCTGATGATCCCATAAAGATGAGTGCCACCATTGTTAAGATGGTACACGTTTATAATGGTAACCCTATTTCCGAGTCTTTGCCTGTAGCTTAACATCAGTCGAGGTGAAGTTAAATTGACGTGTCCTATATAAAAAAAAACTCCGGATCTTAAAAAGAAGAAAACACATATGTGGGCAGAGCAATACATTTCTTAACTGCAAGATAAAGAAATGAAGTTCCGAACAGCTTGGTTCGAGGTGGCATTATTTCTACCGTATGTGACTGACGGAAGGAAGGAGAGATTAGTTTAAAGGCTCTTAATAGGCTCTTTCACTCGCCGTGGTGCGGTAGAAATGGTAAAATACAGCCTGAGAGACAACGTCTTCATGCAACTGCAGACATTATACAATGTTAGTGACCTGATGACTACCAACGCACGCCGCTGCGATATTATCTATTCCGTCTAATAAGTAGGTATCTAATAGTAAATACGTAAATCTATCCCAGAAATGATAACAGTACGCCAGGAGAAGCCAACCTATGTGTTAGGTATATAAAAGATACCGCTGCTCCTATTATATAAAAGAGACTGAATGTGGGCAGAGAAACACACAGTTCCGGTAAATTTCATCAGACCAAAAAATCCGCCACGTAGACATCAACTCCAGTATCAATTTGGAAGTATCTACATCATCTGCTGGAAACAAGCTTACCAATACAAGTAATATATAGCAAAATGAGGCTATATGACACCATCCCAGTCAATGCTGTATTTGCTCTCTGGCCCACTGCGCCCCTCTTCTCTGCCTGTGTGTAAAGCAATGAACAACGATGTGACTGTGGTCGATGGAATTTATCATAAAACTGGAACTACCCACCATTGGCTCGGCAAAAAAGAGAACGACTGCTCACTGCTCAGGGCGTGCAAGGCACCGGGTTTTCTTGAAACTATTTTGTGTGATACTTGATGTACTTATTTTAATTTGTTCAGTTCGTAAGTTCTAAAAATATGCTGCCACAGCATGTTTTAAGAATTTGGGAGGAAGGAAGAATATTCAAACCATTAAAAATGGTGAACATTACCAAGTCCACATATAACAATGTTCATCACATACTTGATAATGATTTCGTCAGCAAAATGTTGAATTTTTTAAAATCCTTCCGCAATATTTGCCAAGCCCATAGAAGAAGTCTGTCAATTTTCGTAGTTTTCAGGGGTTCGGTCGAGTACAACCTATTCCCAAAAGACGATTTGAATTTCAGGCATATTGACGTCTCAGGCAGACGTCAATATGCCTGAAATTCAAATCGTCTTCATGCCAAAACGTCTGAAGCCCAAATCGTCAGAGAACCAAATTTTCGAATAAACCTAATCCCAAAATGATCAAAACCCAAATGGACTGAATCCCAAAATAACCGAATAGCAACATGACTGAATTTGGCAGCCGCTGACATTTCTAATTTATAGTCTGTTCAAGCATTAAGTTTAATTTGAACACAGACTTTGATAATCTACTATATTTTTGAAGGATAAATAAACGTGAAATAGTTATAAACCAGCACATAATTCGCATGCGGGAGCTCAGCAGTGGGACCCACGGGTTCCATTGGTCTTCAGCCTACCAGCGCTACGACACAGAGGCTGTCAAAATATCTTTTTATTAAATATATAAAAAATATTTTCAGTCATTTTATGATTAAGGCATTAGGAATTTCAGGCATAGTGGGAAGAAGACATTTTAGGATTCAGCCGAATCGGGCCTAAGTCATGTTGAATTCAGACATCTTGGGAAACAGACGGTTTGACATTCGTTTATAGTGCGATCAGGCATTTTGGGAATAGGTTGTACTCGACCGGACCCGTTTTCAGTAGTTGAGCCCTGTATTTATAAGTCAGTCACTCAAAAGACTGTATTCATAATATTTAATTTAAAAATACAAGGGGGATGATGTCAAGCGAGTTTTCGAAATGATTTGAATACAGTTTGTTTCTTTTTTTAAATAAACAAATGTTTCCTTTGAGTAAAATTCACTATCTCCAGTACTTCCGTTCCAGTTGGGATGAAAATCTTCCACCATGTTTAATAATGAGTTTGAGCTATTCCGAACTAAACGCGGACGAAGTCGCGGGTAACAGCTAGTTTTAAATAAGCATAGCTTGTAGTATTCCTTCTAGAATGAAAATCCAATACTAGTATTTTAGTATCGACTATCAGCTTTATTTAGTTCCAAACTAAGTATTAGTTAGAGTATTTGTTCTAGAATGGAAATATAAATATTGTATAGAAATATCCAGATCATGCAAATGAAGCTAGTCATGTACCTATGCAAATTTTATTTGTGTTGAACAGGAATTTATCTCGCTACTTCTGATATGGTAGTAGTTTTTTTAATAAAATATTATATATCATCATATAACTTTTCTTAATGCCAAATGTTATCACCTCAGCCATTTCTTCTTTAACCATATTATTCTCTTTCATGCAATCGATTAAATAATTACAAGATAGACTACTAATTATAATATATAAATTAATTAATTGAGTGGTAACTTGTAAAACTCTTGTATTAATTATATAAGAACCTTATTAAATTGAGTTTAAATGAGGTTTTTATCTCGCCCTTTTAATAAACTCTTTGTTTTTATTAAGAAATTAACACAACTTTTCGAGTAAGCTCCTTAACGCTAATTTGAAATAAACAGCTTACGTATTTTTGTAATAAAACGGGCGAAAGTAAATAAAAAAAAGGGTGAAAGTAAATATGATTTTCACTATACAATACAATCAAAATGCAAATTAGTTCCATCGTACTCCAGACTACAGAATGCAGTAGCTATGAATAAATGAGCAAAAACTAAGCTATAATGACTTCCTCGCAGACAGGGCCCCACCGCCTCAAGTAGAATATTCAGAAACGTTTTGTTCACTGCCAAGTTTCATCATATTTGATCGTACCGAGTGTATAATACGTACTAGGACTGTGTGACTTTACTCTGATTGGGAAACTTGATTCTATAGTCTCTTTAACTCGAAGATTCTATGTAGTTGGATTCTCACACAGTTTTCTCTACGCTAACTATTGTGTGACGAATGCTCTGGTATAATGTATGCTATTAATAAAGAAATGTTGTAGCATCTGACGTAGTTTCTTATGCCTTATGATGTACTTATGCACGTGTTATAATACTGAAAACGTGGATTGTTCCTATGTCCAATGAAAAAGAAAGTAATCACGGAACATCTAGATAACCATAGAACACATTTTCTTGTCTTTATTTTACAAATTACCACTACACGGGACCTAAATTCATAATTAGCGAAACGTGGGTGTTAATACACCCCTGGCTACCCCTTCGGGGTTTACTGGCGTGAGTATATGTATGTATTTTACAAATATGACAACTACAAGTTCTATCACACTGTATCTAGTATTGCTTAAATCACGAATAACACTACCGACGTGAACCCACTCCTAGCACAAGAAATTTAGCTTAGTTGGAGGGGTTAGAGGGAATATTGGTAACTTCGGTTCTAACATTCTTTAAAAAAAAAATTGTGTTATAAAAGTTTAGATATGTCTAGTCAACACCCGAAAGACGTTGGCGAACAAAGTTCTCAAAATGATTTTTTAATCTTTATTTACGGAGCTTAGCCACAATATGACTATGTCCGCTCTATGATCTTAATTTCGTTTTTTGACCCCCTTCCAGTTGATCGATCGTTCTATGTGACCTTTAGCTTAGACAATTAATAATCCATACTAATATTATAAATGCGAAAGTAACTCTGTCTGTCTATCTGTCTGTCTGTATGTTACGCTTTCACGCCTAAACCACTGAACCGATTTTGATGAAATTTGGTATAGTGGTAGATTAGACATTGAGAAAGGACATAGACTATATTTTGTCGCGATAACCGACATCCACGCGGGTGGAGCCGCGGGCAAAAGCTAGTTCCATATAAATCAATAAAACAATTTGATTTTCTCTTAGTACGAGAGTTTTAAGATCATTTGGAGATGTCGTCGTCAAGATATTTATGACGCTGACTGTACCAAGATAAATAACTTCTACCCGTGGTATACGCTAGAATGCTTAATTGCCCCTAGTCGCTGTAAGATCTAATGAAAATTAATACATTTCATATTGATATTTTCAGCAAAGGCCTACATAATATTTTTACACATTTAGATAGATTTAATAATTTCCTTTTGTACGACGTAATACGAAACCCAATTAGTCTTTTAGTAAAGATAATTATGTCTTTTGATAATTAACTATTCATAGCTCGTTTAAAAAAATAGAAATCTGGGGTAATTACTGTCGATTTTGTATTATTACAAGGACTAATAATACCTGTATTCTCATAGTATTGAAGTGGTTGCATAATATAACCGTCTAATTAAGGGTTCAGTAGGTCTACTATGTGACGAATGAAGCTATCCGCTCTATATAGCTCCATCCCTCTCTCTCCGGATCGCCAGCCAAAGCCTTACAGCTTATAAGCACGTCATGGTGGTCCAATATCCCAGGACAATATTCCGATAACCGATTTAGTGCATCTTAGAATAATTCCCCGGGTAAGAGGGAAATGCCTAATGCCGTGAAGTTGTCCTGTTTAAAGGACAAAAAACGTGCTCAAGCCTAGGCAACAAAATATAACATACTAGCTTTTGCCCGTGTTGCGCGTTGGTTATCGTAAGTAAACATAGCCTATAATATGTAATGTAGCGTCGGATTTCCACAGTGCGAAGTTTCACGGACGCAGTCGCAGAGACGGACGCATTTGACAAACGTGTCTTCAGTGTCACGGACGAGCTCCTACCTATAATGCGTAGTCTGCGAAATGATTCGCATGTAGACCGCAATTCAAGTGAAAATCGCAGATCGTGGAAAGCGGCCCTAATACGCACAGCGGTACTTACATCAGTCAGTAGTACATCTCGAAAAGTCTTTGAGATTAGGGTGATTAGCTTCTAATCTTGTGAATGCTACCCTTCCCAGTTCATGTTATGTTCAGCTACATAGGCTCCAAGTTAAATAGGTTTATACATATTGCTATGAATAATTTTGTACAAAGACGTTTATAAGGGCTGTGTAACTCGATAGATTGTTGAGAAGCATTTATAAGGGCTGTTATTATTTTTAAATTGTGCTCATTGCATTAGTAACTGTCTCATTATTGTCTCCTATTATAAAACTTTGTGAAGATGTTGAGATGTTTATTATTCAATCATGCTCTAACAGCTGAACGGATCTGGCTGAAATTTTATAAAAGGATAGATTGTAGTCTGGAATAACACATGATTTCCTTTTATTCCAGGAATAAGCTCCCGTGTGTTGCATGAATGGGGATAAAATTTCACGCGGCCGTAGCCACGGCATCAGCTAGTAATATCATAATAATCAAACATAAAAAAGAAGGTATGTAGAACAATGTTCACCATAATTGTGAATTGTGTGCCTTGTTTCACGCATGCTGAAATAAAAAATAAACGTACCTATGTAAAATTTATTCACATTAACCGAACTTTATTCAAAGCGTACGAAAGCAGAAAAGTTTGTTCAATTCACCTTTGTAATGAACTTTTTAACTTTCATGATATCACGTATCATCGACGTGTCTGTATCTATTATTTAAATATTTTGCACATGCGAATTTATTATTAAACTGATATTTTATGTAGGCAATTTCAACTTGTAGTTATTTTATTAATGTAGCCAACAATACGTGAATTTTATGGCCGCCATGATTGGTTAGAAAATATACCAGTTAGAGACGAAATTCTTAGCATAGATTGGTTAGAAAATATACCAGTTAGAGACGAAATTCTTAGCATAGATTGACGGTGCAGGTGCCAGGCCCATCATCCGACAGAAAAAAAAACCCAAGACTTACGATTTGAGAGATAAGCAGGCATCAAAAATGAAAATTTGTGATGTTTAAATGTCTGTAACTTATTGACGTGAATACCGTCAAAAAGACTGAGATATTTAAAAAAGATTAGGCGCATTACCTGGATTAACACATAAAATACTTTTCATCCCGGGAACAGTATCGTAGCCATGGGCATTATCTAATAAGGTATTTAATTTTACTATAGCGACAGACAATTTTCAGAGTCTTTCGAACGTATCCTTTATTAAAACCAACAGAACAAAAAAAACATGAAAGATAAGAGAAGAAAAGTAAATATTTTCTTTGAAAGTATAATTCTTTATCAATAGCCGCGTAATATACCAGTAGTTTTATTACTCCAGAATTAGTTTGGATGACTTTCTCCAACAAAGTTTAATAGGTTGCAAATTAAGAAGTCGATTCCTTTTTATCTTTTATACCCCGGAGGCAGTTCCAAATTGACATCAGAGGACCGAAAATAAATACTTTTGTAAGGAGTTTAATCGAAGCTTATTTAGAAAAAATTAGTGGACTTCAAACAAGAATATTATAAGCTATTTTATGAACACAGCTTTAGTAAAGGAAGCTATCGACTTAGTGTGTGAATTTGCAAATTTGCATATTATGTAAAATTACTAAGAATACACAAATTTGCAATATTTGGATAGGTAAATTGGCATAGTAACTCGGCTCTTTCCCCAATCACGATACCGTAGGTACCTACTACTGCAATTCTGTGAATAATATTTAAATATAATTCAAAAATAATATACTAGCAGTCCGCGACCCGACTCTATTTGGGAATACATCAAAAAAATCTTGTAACCCAATTACAGCCACTTAAAAAAACAGATGAAGGTGGTTGTGAACCGTAAAAGTAATAATTCCAAGCATAACCTAATCTTCTGTCCTTTTCTATTTCCCATTTTCCTCTATCGCTTAAATAAACATTTGCCGACAACTAGCATCGGACTTCTTATATCAATCGTCAAAACAAATATTTATGCCGGCAACAGGCTTATATGATAGTATTTTTTTAAACACTATTTTTTTTTATAAAGGACACGTCAATTTGAATTCACCTCGCCTGATGTTAAGCTAAAGGCAAAGTCTCGGAAAGAGGGTCACCATCGTAAACATTTACCATGTTAACAGCGGTGGCACTCAGCTTGACGGCCTCATTAGATGCCTTTTCACGCCCCGCTTAAAGGAACCGGGACTGTAGGAAGAAGGAAACACGTGAGCTGGCAGGGAATTCCAGGTCTTAGTGGTGCGGCATAGGAATGAATCACTGAAACGCTTGGTTCTAGCAGGTATATATGCACCGTAAATGGATGACATCTTAGCCCTGCACGTGTCGTCCTGTGAAGGAAAGGGGAGGGTGGGACTAATTGGAAGAGCTCGTCAGAACATTCACCATGATTCACTATCAAGTGTTATAGTTATTATAGATCGATCATATCCATCATCCCTACCCATAGGACATTATTACTTTACCACAAAATTATTAGTTAAGTACATAACACGGAAAAACAAATATCTTAGGCTGTATGAAGCCTCACTAAGCTCTTCGGGACCCAAACAGCTATACGTGCTGACTGACGAACCCCTGTCGTCAAATTTTCTCGGGGTCAGGTGACATTCGCGGGCATAAAAGCCAATATCAGCCAAATAATGGAGTTTTAGGAGAGTAGACCCTAGCCTCTCAAAAAAAAAACACTCATTGCAGAAGATTTCTCATAGCCAAAAACAACTGATCCCTTAGTACTATGTAAGTATAATGTTCTTGTGTATAAACGTTTTGAATGTTCCTATAAACAATTTACAAGCTTTTTATATGCCGTTTTCTATTGCTACAACGTGTGTAGTAGTAAAATGTTACTTCATGGCCCTAAAATTTGTCGATAGACTAGGCCGTATCCCTTGGAATGTGGCTATAAAATAACAATGTTCTACTTTTGGAAGAAGCAGTTTCTTGCGTACTTAAAAGCTTAGAATAGATCACCACTTTATGACTTAACTTGGACTTGGAGCTCAAAGGTAGCGTTGAAATTCATTTCTTAAGGTGGAACCACACACCCTTATTTAATTTCTGTGTTTTTTGTTATGCCAATACAATATACGTTACTGCAACTATTGCCCTGGCAGGTATCTACCTACTAGGAGCTTATTCGTATCCTTTGATGTGCAACGAGTAGACGGTAGGCAAGTGTATGACAAGATATGCATGTTTTCTATTCACGCTAATGCGTGCGAATGAAGCAGAACATAGACGAATGAGTCGTTCACACAGTAACGTATGCGGCCGAATACCGAATACTGCAAATAACAAATTACACATAAAGAAGTACGCCTCCGCCTTTACAGAAACAAAATTGATACTGAGTCACGCACCACGTCGTAAATTGAAGTTTTTTACGACAGCCGATTGATTTAAAACTTGTCATCACACTGCGTTTCACTGGCACGTTCCGGTGACTATTTTTTTTTCGAACGCCCTACTGAATCCCTACATACTTATAAAGGCACTGTGAATTGAAGTGCCGTGTTGGTTACCGATGGAGTATAATAGGACCACCCCAGTTTTTCCTGTGGGTGTCGTAAAAGGCTAGAATATGATATAGGAAGGGATAGGGCTGATCTTCATCTGACAGTAAGCATACAGCCTAAAGCAAATGGCCTGCTAGACAGCAATAGGCTCGCCCACTATTACGTCGTGTGACAGAAAGTCATAATTGGCGAAACGTGGGTGCTAACACACCTCTTCTCACCCCTTCATTTACAGACGTGAGTATTATGTATGTATAACTGTGAATTATTTGGAAAAAATTAATACGACAAAAATGAAAACTCGGGTCTAAGCCCATGTATGAGGGGGGGCCACACGCCTGAGCAACATTTGCTGCGTACACAGAAAATTGCCAAGAAAAATGCTTCTTGACAAGAGATGTGAAGAAGCATTTAAATGTAGGTAAATTTAGTGCTTTAGTACATCAGCTGCTATGGTTTGTGACCCCCCAAGATGTAGCAGACGCAGCTTTTTTTATACTGGACACGTCAATTTGACTTCACCTCGCCTGATGTAAAGGCAAAGTCTCGGAAAGAGGGTCATCATCATAAACATTTACCCTGTTAACAGTGGTGGCACTCAGCTTGACGGCCTCATTGGATGCCTTTTCACGCCCCGCTTAAAGGACCCGGGACTGTAGGAAGAAGGAAACACGTGAGCTGGCAGGGAGTTCCAGGTCTTAGTGGTGCGGCATAGGAATGAGTCATTGAAACGCTTGGTTCTAGCAGGTATACTCTGCACCGTAAATGGATGGCATCTTAGACCTGCACGTGTCGTCCTGTGAAGGAAAGGGGAGGGTGGGAATAATTGGAAGAGCTCGTCAGAACATTCACCATGGTAGAGACGGTAGAAAACTGCCAAAGACGCAACATCTCTACGCATCTGCAAAGGCTCGAGGGTGTTCGTGACCTCAGGATCCCCTATAATGCGGACCGCACGTCGCTGCAACCTGTCGAGAGCATCTAATAAGTACTTTGCGGAGCCGTCCCAGAGATGTGAGCAGTATTCCACGCAGGAACGAATTTGGGTCTTGTATAGAAGACACCGCTGCTCCGGCGTGAAAAAACGTCTCACTCTGTTCAGGACTCCGAGTTTACGCGAGGCTGATTTGATGATACTCTCGATATAGCAGCTAGTCTTAGCATGGAAGTGATAAAAATATTAGGGTCTTAATCATCCAACAGTTGTCAGGCCTTAACGCCTGAGAGCGGAGGACCTCACTCAAAATGAGTTCGCTAAACTTTTTTTGTGTGTAACCTTAATTAACATCGCATAAATTAAAGGGTCTTTTTGTTATTTTTCCTATAAATTATGATTGATGACGTGACACCAAATAGCTGCGACTTGCAATATAGAATTTTATTATTATCTTCATTTTCCTTCTAGAATTATTATTTGTTTAATAATATTGTCATATTAAAAAAAATTAAAGTAAAACTAAAAGAACTATACTAACTTTCTATTTATAGATATTAACGCAAAACAAAATAAAACGCGTCGTTGAATTCCTCCGCAATCGTATGCCTTTTGTAGTAATATTCCCAGAAGATGTTCTTAGAATTTAGATGACAATCAAATTGCAGTCTAAGCCCATTGTGTGATTCCAAATGGCGTTAAGAACATTAAAATATGTATGCAGTATAATTGTGTATTTCTAAAATGTTTTAAAATTTCTACTCTTGACCAAAATTCATAATTAAGTACTAAACTTACAGAAAAAAGTTGTTGTCTCACAAAAAGTGCCCACTTCATGTTATGCAAATTCCAAACTTTCATTTTATTAAGAATTTTATTGAGATCACTCATATTGCCAGTACTACGACTGTAAAGTTTTATTCTTTTTGATGGTACCATTTTGAAAGAAATTAAAAAAGCATTTATTATGCTAACTTTACAATTTGATTATATCAGGAAAAATGAATTACTCAGATGAGGCTTGAACCCACGACCTTTCCCTTTAGAAAATCATTCATTGATTCCAACAGTTCAAAAGAGTATTGGTAGATGACTCCACCGTCGCCATAAAGACGGATACAAAGTAGTAAGTAATATATAGAAGGAGCTCAGTTGGAAAAACATTCCCCTTGTAAAGGAAAGGTCGTGGGCTCAAGCCCCACCTGAGTAATTCATTTTTCCTGATTTAATCTAATAGTACCGTTGTTTGATACTTCATTAGTATAAAAATAAGTTTGAGACTGAATTTTTGCAACTCACGTTTTAATTAAACTAATCTCAACATTTCGCTTTTCAGGAGTCATGGTCTGAACTGAAAAGCTGTTGAAACGTCGAAATAAAATAATAAATATACATCACGATGATACATAGTTTTAATTCAATACAAAATAATTAAAAAGTATCAAATACATTATACTCGTTAGGTTCATGTTCTACGTTTGAAATTTAATATGAATTCTATTAACTTTTATGTTATTTAATTTATATTATTTATTTTTATTTCTGAAATTTTATCACATAATAAGGAAGGTATTTTATATTTTATCATTACATTAAATTATATTATTGTTTAATATAATAATAATAAATATCAAACTAAGACTCGATACCAATTTTTACTATTTTTAAGTCAATCACTAACAATAATATAATAATAACAAGATTACGAATTTGTTTGTTGTCCGAAATGAAAGATTTTTATATAATTTTCATTTTATTTCGTTTCTTTTTTAGGCATCTATATAGTTATTTTATTAATGTATATTACTTCTATATCTGCAGGATTTTGCGAGAGCATTATGAACGAATTTCAACATAAATCTTAACTGCTAAGGAATATAAATTGCTGGATATAAGACCAGTTTCTCTTATGTAAGGTAATCTGCAGATTTATTATTACAATGTAGCAAATTTGAGCCACAGTTATCTGGATAATTTTATTTTAGTCAAAATAATCGACTTTCATATTGTTGATGCGTACTATTATGTCTTCATACTGCTTGTTCCTTTATAGTCCTACTAATATTATAAATATGAAATTTTGTGAAGATGTTTGGGTGTTTATTATTCAATTATGTTCAAACGGGTGAACCGTTCTGGCTGAAATTTTGATACAGAAATAGGTTACCATAGGTTGTAAGAATAGAATCAAAAGTCCATGCGCGCGAAACCGAGGACAACTAGTACTTTTTATTGCAGAAGACCACAAATGCACCGGTGAGTTTTTTAGGAATCTGGCATCCGTAGACCGGGGTGGCAAAAAATATCCTTTGTAATCTTATATCCTGCAAATACTATACATGTTAAAGTTTATGCAGATGTGAAGTTTATGACTCCAACATGGTCAAACGGCTGAATGTAGTGACTGATTACCAAGAATAATTCTAAGAAATAAATTTTATGAATGCCTACGTATTCAACTGTGCTACCTGTAAATTAGCAACGATAAATCAAAGGAATTAATTTTACGAATGTGTATTCAAAAATCTGTGCTTCAAACCAAATATAGGTACTTAAACATACATAAAACGATGTCATACAAATTAATATAAACAGTTCATCTCATCTTGAGTAAATTTGATTACACATGGTGTTACAAATTCGGAACACGTTCACAGTCGTTACCGACAACGACGACAACTGGAAAATTAAATCAAATAAGTGTTGTATCGTAGGTACTCATACGAGTTGTAATGAGTGCTTGAGTTGATTGTCTCTCAATTAGATGAATGACATGATACATTAATACAGTTTGTTCTGTAATATTGTTTTCTGTATTCGGTCATTGCTAAGGTGACTGAGATTAAATGAGGCAATTAGAAATTAGGTATTTTTTTTTATCTTGCGATAAATCTCCACGGATAGCACCCCCACGGAGCCGGTGGAGGTGGTTATGTCGGACTCGAACCGACTAAAACGCACGCCGTCTTGGGTCCATGGTTGCCGGAGGTGAGATTGCCAAAAGCATATCTCTCGCACCCTGGCAGACCCAGGACCATCTTTTTCGAGATGGCCCCCTTCGGGTTGTGGGGACCACAGGGTCCCCATCTAGCCCCGGTTACGGGGAAGCGCACTTCGCGCCGCCGCCGCGGCCTGCTTCTGCTAGGGTGACAGGCGGCTCCACCGGTCACCCCCAAGATATTAGGTATAGAGTTTTTGGTGTACGCTTAGTTGATAAAAATATAAAAAAGGTCAAGACTATATTTTTTTTTATAAATATTCCACAACATTCTACACAACGCTATCTAGACCCATGATAAGCTTAACTAGCTTGTGTTATGGAATCTAGGTTTTCCGTGTGGTGACGAAGAAAGAATACAAGTATCTCCACACCATCTCATCCGAAGGGTGATGTAGGACTTACGGAAAGACGATATCACTGCGAGAGAAAGAAAACTTGAAATAAAACTCTGTTCCAACTCGTCTGGTCAGCGTGGAAACAGTAGACTAAAGCCATCCCAACATTGAGAGAGACCTAGGTCCAGCAGTGGACTGTGATACGCTAATTAATTGATTGATAGTTGCCATGGTTGCTTGGAAAGCGCCTCCCCACACAGGGGACACTATGGTACCCACAACCCGAAGGGGGCCTTTTCGAAAGAGATGGTCCTGGGTCTGCCACGGTGCGAGAGATACGTTTCTTGCATTCTCTCCTCCGGCAACCAAAAACCTAAAGACGGCGTGCGTTTTATTCGGTTCGAGTCCGAAATAACCACCTCCACCGGCTCCGGGGGCTGGTATTCGTGGGGATTTTTCACACGATAAAAAATAAAAGAAAAAGGAATATATGGCTGCCTGGAAGATATTGCCCTGTGCGATAATGCCACCAATTTTATGCTACTATGAAATTGTACCAATTATATTGTGATATGTTTCATCTGTGTACAGTCACCTCTATAAATATGTATACACGGTAGGGTACCAGAAACAAGTAACCGGGGTTAACTTCAAATTTTTGTTTACAAAATATATAGCAAAATGATGTAAACTCTTAATATTTCATAAATATGTAACCATTACACGCCTCATAAAATGTATCAACTAATGCTTGCAAAAATATATCCACAACTAACGGGTCAATTGAATGGAAACATGCTATAGTTCATATAATATGTAAACACGTACTTTCAAAATAATATAAAATATACTTTCAGTGAAGTTAGTCTCTTTATTCTCTCAAGGCACATCAGCTAACGCTAATATAAATAACTAGCTGATGTCCGCGGCTCCGCTCGTGTGGATGTCGGCCATTGCGACTTTCAATCATATCTCCGTTTCTACTCTTAACCAATTATGATCAAACGCAATATTTTAAGTGTGACTTTTGAATTTGAGTCTGACAGTCTGAGAGTTTGAGTCTGAGAGTCTGAGTCTGAGAGTCTGAGTATGAGAGTCTGAGACTGAGAGTCAGAGTCTGAGAGTCAGAGTCTGAGAGTCAGAGTCTGAGAGTCTGAGTCTGAGAGTCTGAGAGTCTGAGTGTGAGAGTCTGAGTCTGAGGGTCTGAGTGTAAGAGTTTGAGTCTGAGAGTCTGAGAGAGTCCGAGTCTGATTCTGTGAGTCTGAATCTGAGTGTCTGAGTGTGAGTGAGTCTAAGTTTGAGAGTATGAGTCTGAGAGTCTTGAGTCTGAGAGTCGCGTGAATCTAAGTTAGAATTGAATTTGATGTTTCGATTTTATAGAAAACTACATATTTTAGACTACAGACTACATAACTTCACTGAAAGTATATTTTATATTATTTTGAAAGTACGTGTTTACATATATATGAACTATAGCATGTTTCCATTCAATTGACCCGTTAGTTGTGGATATATTTTTGCAAGCATTATTTGATACATTTTATGAGGCGTGTAATGGTTACATATTTATGCAATATTAAGAGTTTACATAATTTTGCTACATATTTTGTAAACAAAAATTTGAAGTTAACCCTGGTTACTTGTTTCTGGATCCCTACAGTGTATACATATTTATAGAGGTGACTGTACCATACATTAAAGAGATATTCATTCATTGATTTTTTTTATACGGGACACGTCAATTTGCTTTCACCTCGCCTGATGTTAAGCTGAAGGAGACAAAATTTTAGTATCTTTTACATCTGTGAATTAATTTGAACTCTGAGGACATAAACCAGTAAAAACAAAAGAATAACTGACTTTTATACTGCAGTAAAGATAAAATTAAAATGCATCATAAAATTCATCTTGCAAAGTTCTAAAACAATGTACTTACATCAAACTTTTGTTCAACCCTTGTCCTGTTGAGTTTATTCTACATTAATTATGGTGTATTACGTTTGAAGCCCTTTGGCAATTTTATGTTTTCTTTGTAAAGCCTGCAGTATTTCATAGAGCTTTGTACGTTTGTTCCAACAGAAGACAGGTTATGTGATTATCATTACATTGTTAGTCCCAGTTGCATTCAAAGCTTGTACACAAAATTCCTTTGTTTAATTTTCTATTATTTCTCTTCGTTTGGCTTATCTTGAATATTATGACGACAACTGCCGTCTAATCCTCCAACCAGACTCAAGCCAGAGCCTCATGTATTATTTTATTAGCAGGTTCTTTAACTCATCCATCACCATCCGGTAGCCTCAGAGGATTTTGCTCTGAGCACACTGTCCATTTTGCATTTTAATTTTGAATTATTTCGGGAATTAAGTATGGTGACTGACGGTTAACCTCCCAACCTCGAAATCTACACCGTAAGCTCGTTCTTTGGAAAGCAAATATATCAGCTAGCCGGTAAGGTAAAGCTAGCCAGAATTTGTGCCTCTAAATCCTTGGGACACACGACACCCACGAACTATTTTACAAATAATGGACAGGTACCTTCAAAAGCAAATTACTTACTATAAAGGAAACTCAAAGATAATAATTACTCAAACGACTACCAGTAATAACAAGATACAGTAAAACTGGTAGAGGCATAATTTTGCGAAGATAACACTTTAGTGTTACGTCAATTATTAATTAAACAGTATAAAGTTACCGATACGATAAAATTCCTTGTCACCGATTTAAAGGAGTTCTACCGTCGTTATCCCTAACGACAGATAAGGTGACGCGTCGGCCTTTGTAAGGACCTGCAATATTATTGTATTGAAGTTGAGACCGTTATCCGGCCAGTGATGCCCGTGACGACCTACATGACGCCTCCCCGTATCTAAGGGTAAGATGGAGATACCGCTGTTCCCATACCTGAGGGTGCCATGGGCGTGTATAAGCTGAAGCGTGAGGGACATGCCTGATGACCCAAGACAGCGTGTGGTTTTAGTCGGTTTGAGTCCGTGGGCGCGGTGGTATCCTAGGGGATTTATACAATATTAAAAAATACTGTAGAACACACCCACTTGAAATTTCTTTGAATTGGATAACTTTGATCTTTAACAAATTCCTTGTGTACATTAGCAATGAGATACTTAACTAATTTACAAACGGCAAAGAGCTTATAATTAAGTTATAATGACCCACTGTATTTGTAAAGGCATTAATATTATCAAAGTTAATAAGCACAGCCCAATGTTTGAGAGAAATCATATCAGAATTTATCCTTGATGTATTTGAATCATATTTAAATGATAAAGTCAAAAGTTTTAATTATTCCATAAATAAAAATGGATATTGCTAAGCGCAAAACTCGAAAATGAATCGTCCAATTCGGCTAAATTTTATTTACATAGGTACCAGAACTTCGTTACTATGTTTTTTTAAAAAAAGGTCACATCCAATATACCTACTTTCACCACTGTTGTAATTCAGTTCTGTATAATTTACCTATCTCTGTTTTTACTATACCGCTCACAAACCGGGAATCATCTTTATAATATCAAGAGCGCAGTTCACAAATTACTAATCTTCACCCAAACTCCTAGAACTAAACCAAGCTCTTGCGGTTAGTGTCGGTTCATCTTAGCAGTGTATTTGGTAGGTTCCAATCCCACAAGCTAATGCTAATTGAGTCCTTGAGTCATTACGCTCTCTAGTTAGCCACATGTAGTCAAATAAATAATAATGTTATTACTAACCTTTGTACACCGGGATTTCGGTGGGAATTGATGTAAACTTGCCCCGAGCGATCCTGAAACAAAGAATTAATGCTTGATCGTGAAAAAGTATTATCAAAAATTCATCTTAATGTTCTAATTTTTCGAACAGCGACAGCCTCTGTGGTGTGGTGGTAGTGCACGTGACTGCCACGGACGAGGCGCGGGTTTGATTCCCGCTCAGTGCAAATATTTGTATGCATGAATATGGCTATTTGCATTGGTCTGGGTGTTTCTATGTATAATATGTATGTATTTACAATAAAAACGTATATAAGTATATTTATCCGCATTCTAGATTCCATAACACTAGCTATAAAAGCTTACCATGGCGGTCTAGATAGCGTTGTGTAGAATGTTGTGGAATATTTATAAAAAAAAACTGACAGCTACAGAAACCATAAAGTCCACGCCGTAATATTGTGATGTGGTCAATCAAAATGTATATAAAACATTGCGCCAAATCTGCAGACCTTCGAAACCATTATATCCCGTCACATTGTAGGTACCCTAATCTCCACCTATTCACCTGATATAATCTCTATGTGGTCTCTTACGACACCCACAAAATGTTATGGGTACCCTTACTTAGAACATCTTACTTCTCTATCTAATCTGTAGTACTATTGCAGTAGCAATTAAGCCAATATTGGCACTATGAAAACACATCTAACTTTAGTACCTACTTAACACT
Source organism: Eilema sororculum (assembly GCA_914829495.1). NCBI lineage: Eukaryota > Metazoa > Arthropoda > Insecta > Lepidoptera > Erebidae > Eilema > Eilema sororculum. The sequence continues at coordinate 17,272,091 of OU618545.1, read as the reverse complement.
TATGGTGCGCTGATTCCGCTGGCTGCGATTTTACTTGCATGCATATAGTTTGATCAGCTTTTATTAAAACAACTCCTGTTAATGCAGGTGATGTTACTTTTTCTGTGGCGTGAAGATTTTTAAAAACACAATCAACGAGTACAAAGTTCTTTGTCAGTGATTCAACTCTTTATTCAGTTTTTGCAAAGAAATTTAGTTTCAACGTTAAATTAACAGCTATTCAGGTTCAGTATTGAAACTGAATTCCTTTTGTACTACTGGGTGAAAGACAAGATTTTATAATAAATATGTACTTGAACTAACTCGTCATCAAACTTCTAAATTCAAAGAAATATTGGTTCACAATCAGCAAAGAACAATACATTTAACCGAATTGAGATTTCTCTTCTAAATTGAGTAAAAAAATAACAATCTAATCTATTTAGTATGTTAAATCAGTATCAATCCCTAACAAAATATGAACCATTTTTGAATTTATAGGCGTATACGAATTTATCGATTCTGATTGTGACATCTCTCAAAGGAATCGTCTCCGATATTCTAATTTATTATCCGTTCCCCGGGCTAGACGTGACTGAATGGCTCTAGCTATTGTTTAAGCCTACGGGCAGTTTATATGAAGTAGGTGCTTACGTATTGTATTGAGAACAACGGAAATATAGTCGTATTGTAGGCCTCGCAATTCAATAGTTGTTAGCAAAGATAATTTGAATTCCTAGTTCGAGTTAGACACCTTCGGCTATATACAGGCATAATTTTATTAAGACAGCCTCTGTGGCGTGGCTGTAGTGAAAGTGACTTCTACATTGTGTTCCCACTTAGTACAAATATTTGTATGCATGAATACTCCTATGTCTATTTGCATTGGTCTGGACAGGTCCGGGTATTTCTATACTTTGGAGAGGCAATTGTTGCGGGTAGTCGGAGCCCTAAAAACAACTGGGTTAACTGCAATACTTCGATATCACGAGTAGGTCATAAAGGTCGATTAGGTAGAGGTGGAAGTTGCTTCACGGAATATATCGAAGTTCAATTAAACACGCAAATAGACTGGAACATTGCTGGATAAATTATTGTTGTATCATAATGTATTTTTTATGAGGTTACGCTTTTTTCCACAAACTAAATCATTTAATATTCTTCGTCGTTTTTATTTGGTTCGAGCTGTTGTCTTGAAGAACAAACCGTTACTATCGACTTACATCTTTTAAGTCACCGTTACCAATAACAGTTACCATAGTCTGTTTAAAATAACGTTATACTCCCTGAAACACCGAATACCGCGATCAAAAGTCTATTGTTATTTTCGGCCTACGCGATTAGCCTGCCTGATTTATTATTCAACGGGCTTTTGTTGACCTGTACTGATGGTAAACACACAAAGTATACAGGTTTACCTTTGAAGGTGTGTAATCATTGGCTCACTTTTCAAGCTTAAGGTAGATACACACATGGTTAAGTATGTGTTATTTGTAATGCGGCAAGGCTGCAATTGCTGAAATGTTTTGTTGTTTTTTGTTTCTTGCTAATGCGTGCGAATATAGCAAATATAGACGAAAGAGTCGTCTACGTTTCGTTTTATGTGGCCAAATAAAGTAATAAATTAAAAATTCCGCAATGTTTATTGAAGTATACTTCCACTTTAAAATGAACTTACATACATTTTCAGATAGTGTAGTGGTTTTGTTTGGTTATTTCACGACTATGTTGGTACTCGCTAAGTAAGAGGTAGTAATTCCAGGTTATTGAATAATTTCAGTTTTTTTTTGTATAAGAAAACGTTATGAGGAGAGTGAGCACTGAGCATTCCGGGAGCGAGTCGGGGACACCGTTGTCCCCCCTCCCTTAGAGGGCCAAACCGTAAGGATGTCCCTGGGTCAGTCGGGGTGCGAGAGATATGTCGAAAGAACCTTACCGCCAGCCTAGCACCACGACCCTCAGTCAGCGTGCGGTTTTAGTCGATTCGAGTCGGACATGAAGTTCTATAACATGACCATAAAGCTTAAAACAGTCGAACGTATAACGTATACTAATTTTGTGACTAAAATTCCTCCAATGTAGCCAAAAGGTTTCATTATTAATAACCCTGTTTGCGACATCGGGACGCCAAGGTTAGTTATATTTATGTACTCCAAGATGAAAAGCTTCAAATTTCTCTTTGTTGTTGGGGGCACGGCTAAGTGCTCTCTAGTGTTTTATATAGTGTAGCCTTTAGCGACTATGAAAGCTTATGTGGAGGTACAAAGGCTGTGTATTTACCTTTTGTGTTGGTTTGTAAACGAGTTTTTTGTTTGCGTGGGCCTTCGCTGGTACATGATGGCGCCTAACTTATGGATAAACAAATCTCACCAAAAATATTGTAAACTCGGCACAGTTTAAATCCATATCCATACTAATATTGTAAATGTGAATGTAACTCTGTATGTCTGTCTGTTTGTACGTTACACTTTCAAACCTAAACCAAGTGGTAATACTGCGGAAGTGTGCTTTATTCATTAACGTAAAAAGTGCTTACTTTTGATGTTTGGTTTGGTTATTCGTAGTAATGTTTGCTATTAAAAGGAGGCGGCCGGCATCTCCTTCAGCGAGCAGGTAATGGTCGTGAAGGAGACGGCGCGGCGGAACGGTAGATTCCAGGAGCGAGTCGGGGACACCGTTGTCCCCCCTCCCGAGGAGCGCCAAACCGTAAGGGATGGCCCTGGGTCAGCCGGGGTGCAAGGGATATGTCGAATACAACCTCACCTCCGGCCTAGCACCACGACCTACAGTCGGCGTGCGGTTTTAGTCGGTTCGAGTCCGACATAACCTCCCCTTCCGACTCCGGCAGGGGATTTCCGCACGAAAAAAAAGTTATAAAAAGTAGAATCTTTAACATACCCAGAGAAATGTGACTAAGTAAACCTATAAAAACTAACATCATGTTACATACAATAGAATCGCCTGAACAACTTAAATCCCTGAGCTCCTATAGAATTTAAACTATTTGTAAGCTTGCTATGGTCCATATCATAAAAGAAAATAGCATGTCATTGAGGACCTTTACTCGTTACTCGGTTGCATGGCAAAGGGTTTATTCCCCTTATCAATGAGTTCAAACCGTATTCCACAACTTTAATTCCTAAACCTAACATTTAGTAAGTTTCGTGACGTCACATAATCTGTTAGTACAATTAGTTGCAAGTTAAGTGCAGTACTTTACAAATTAACTGTTGCCCCTATTAACTGTATGGTAGCACAAAAAATACACCTTATAATATTTTGTTTTAGCTTCATTTAAGTTCAATGCTCGTACCAACATGGTAAAGTCTAATTACCTGACTCAGTGGCGCTGGTCATGCTCATGAAATAACTACCCATTTTGTCGCAATCCTTTACATGTTTCGTGGCTGTGCATAAGCTTACAAAGTGGGTAGCAATTAATTTGCACTAAAGCATGTGTTCTCGTTTGTAAAACCTGCTGGCTGAAACAGTACAATATTTTACTTTTTTGTTACGTTCACATGTAGTGAACACTTTGTTATATTTTGGTAAATTATTTAGGCACCTAGAGGGCTAAAGGGATCCTCAGGAACAAGCGACCTTATTTTAATTGAAAAATACAATAATTTTTAAAGCGAACTTTAGATCAATTTTATTTTCTTACGAACCGTTGGAACCAATGAATGAGTTTTCAACAATTTTGAAACATTGATTTTTGATGACTCCGTCCAAATATTTGATTGAAGTGTTTATAGCATTTATTATGCAAAATTTTTTTTTGACAGTTGGTAGATGGCTCCACCGTCGCCCTTAAAGAGAAGGGAAATTTGAAGTTATTTAGGTGTGCCTCAAATAGTTCAGTTGGAAGAGCATTCCCCCTGTAAGGAAAGATCGTGGGTTCAAGTCCCACATGAGCGCTTCTTTTTCCCGATGTATTTCGAATTTAAAAGTTAGCATAATGTATGCCATAAATTTTTTATTAAAAAAACTAAGAACTTTCTTTCTAGAGTTTACCTAGGTTACTTACTTATAATATATTCCAGTAACGGATTATTGTTTTCTAATCGATCTAAATTGTAATATTGTCACTTCACCAATCGTCCTGGTGGGCACCACCCACCGAACCAGGGCTAGTGGTGAACCGATATAAACTGTTGGGGATTAATATAGGGGGATTGTTGGTGATTAATACATAAACTATTTAACGTATCAAAGTACTGCAAATATATTCAAACACGCTTTATACCACAAACTAAATAAATCAGTCTAACTGAAAACAGAGTAAAGCAAGGCTTGACCTGCTACCAACTACAAATTGGAAAAACGAAATTCCCGTCCAACAGTTGCCCATCCAACGCATTTAAGGTCGCGGCATATGTAACGGGAAAAACCCTGGACGGAACGAGGACGGGACAAAAACGTGTCCGTTTTTTTTATAAAGTACCCGTCAATTTGACTTCACCTAGCCTGATGGTAAGCTAAAGGCAAAGTCACGGAAAAAGAGGGTCACCATCGTAAACATGTACCACGTTAACAGTGGTGGCGTCAGCTTAACGGCCTCATCAGATGCTTTTTCACGCCCGCTTAAAGGACCCGAAACTGTAGGAAGAAGGAAACACGTGACCTGGCAGGGAGTTCCAGGTCCTAATGTTGCGGCTTAGGAATGAGTCACTGAAACGCTTGATGGTTGAATGTGATGTTAATGCATACGAACTGCGACTGTGATTTGGATTTAACGTTATGAATTAATGTTGTGAACAAGGTATTACCTTCTCTTTATATATATTTATTTGTAATATTTATTATTGTTTAAGTTTCGGACTAGGGTCCGAAACTGTGATAAATTGTCCATAGTGGCCAGTAGAACAGAACTGCTACATAACAGTGTGTTTTGCCTAGGACCATGAATATTTAACAAAATACCAATAACAATTAGAAATGTAATTGAAATGGACAGTTTTAAAATAAGACTTCGCAAATTTTTAATTGATAAATGTTATTATACTGTTGATGAATTTTTGGAGGATAACTCACTGTTATTATTTAATACCTATAATGACAACTTAAATATGGTGCATGATAATTATTAAAGAATTATATTTTTGTTTGAATTGACATTGTGGATTTATATTCTTTATTTATGTGATAACTTAATAAATTAGACTAATCTAGTGACTTAATTTAATAACCTACTTAGTATTGTATACCCAAATGGTGAAACATAGCTGAACTTATTATTCTGTGAACATCTTTTGTACCTATGATTTACAATAAATATGATTTGATTTGAAAGGAAAGATGACTTTTTCATTTCAAGAATTGGCTTTAATCTTAAACAGAGATGCAACGAGATTATTGCCGCCCCGCAAGTGCCACTTTCCCGTCCCGTCTATGTCATCGTGACATGCACTTCCGTATACATTTTGTATGAAACGATATTTCCAAAACTGCCCGCCCCGTACCGTCCCGTCCGTGCAAAAACCCGTCACGTATGCAGCGGGTCTTACGACCTTGTCCAACGGAAATTTTACAGCAAATGTCAGAAAGAAAAACAGCGAAAAGGTTCCAAATATAAATGTCAAGTTAGCAAAAATGGCGGTCGCAATCCTTTCCGTTGACACAGCTCAGGGAGTAATTGTTGAATTGTGGATGTATTCGGTGTCCCACCGACATAAAATTAGAATCATTACTGCAACGACGCACGATTTCTCCCGACCTTTCAGTGTACCTTTGAGTACCATTTTATTTTATGTAATGCTTTATAGCGAGTCTGAGACAAATTTTGAGGCTTTTATAGGTCAAACCTTTATTTAAGCTTGTTGTTATTTTCAAACAAACAAGCCGGTCATTAATCATGATATTTTTGGACGTGAATATTTTAAGGTTAATTATTATGTCATCGGGCTTCCGACCAATCTGTTATAAAATTTGCTTTCAGACGAAATGAAGGCCATATTGCTCGGTATCAAGAGTAATGGGCTGAAAGTTGTTTTGGTAATTAACCTTGGAGTAGCCTCAATACTGGGAAATATAGTTTTCTCTAGAGAGGTCACAGTGTATTTGTATCGAAAGACCAAAATAAATACATGGTGTGTTAACGTAACGATCCACTATATTATTTGAATGGTCTGTTAACATTAAACTGCCGAGTAACATCAACATCTTCGCAAAATTCTTTACTTCCAAAACTAAGAGCCCAGGATTCGCTTTTTTACTTTTTCTTCTTCACCATAGTGAGACCATTCCTAAAATAAAAATAAATACGTGCCCGTATCTTAGCAATTTTTGCGAGAAAGAATAATAAACATTTACCTGTACTATCCTCATAAACTTGCGCATATACCTATAGGGTGTATTTTTGAAACGGGTCAGTAAGGGTACGGATATACCTAAGTATATACCTAGGACTGTCAGGCATAGGTTGTCTTGCTATAATCTAGTTTTGTCTCATTGCTCTACCAGGTACACTACTTTAGAATTGAAGGGAATAAATCACGTACTCTCTGTATAATAGAATTTAATTTCGTATAATAATAAATTCGTAAACGTGATTTGAAAAATATGCATGGTATGATTCGACCTTATCAGTATTCCATAAAGTCCGTGAATAACCGTCACGTCCGCAATTTTCAAATAGGAATCCGTAAGCAGACCTGTACTCGTACTGTCGTGAACTTTATCGAAATCAATAGTAGGTCACGTTTGTTCTATGATAGTTAAATTATAATACTATAGTGAGGAACTCTATTGGTTCAATATATAAGTATATAGACTCAAAAATACAATGATTGTTGTGACACTAAATTTAAAAATAAATTGCCAATATCAAATTATTAAGATGAACTATTGCACATTCAGTTATAATAACAACTATAACAAATAGTGAACAGAATAACACAAACTGTAATTAAATTCACTAAAAAAAATAACATTGTGAGTCGAAAAAATTATTATTATTATGAGTTATTTCGATGTTCACTGAAAAAGCCAGGTTGTTAATAAGCCAGTTGGGGTTATACTAAATAATGTATGATGCAATTGTTTCTCTTAAAATGTTCTACAACAAGTCCGCAACGGCAATCTTCCTGATATATGGAAGTCGTTACAGTAAAATAGTGATTATAAAATATTTTCAAATTGGATAAACTATTTACCATGAACATTTTAGTGGTTGTTATACCTATTCAAAGTGACTGAACTAGGAAGGAGTTAACGGAGATTATTTATTGTGTTTTAGTTAGGTATCTTTATACCATTTTTTCAGGTTATTCAATTGACCAATAATCTAGTAGTTTCGGTAGTTAGGTACCTCCGTAAAAGCCAAAACAAACGGAATTACCGAAAGAAGAAGAGTGAAACCCGGATTTTGGATGCAACGGGGATTGACGCTCGGGTAAACACAGTTGAAGAATACAGTTGTGTCGTATATTTTCATAATTGCTTACATTTAAAGTTCAAAATAGCCTTTATATAGACGTAATGTTTGCTGTAATGTTTATTACACAAGTTCATAAACTCAATTAAGTTGAGCTGCAAAGTTATTTGCCACAGGTTTTGTTGTTTAGATGACCTAAGCTCAGTCGTAGTAAGTTAACATTTGATGTTATTTCAGACTCGTGGGAACTTGGACGGGAATTGTTTAGGGTGTTTGAGTTTGTTTCTTATGTGTACATAAACCTAATTCAGAGAAGTTAGGCAAAGTGGAAACCCACGCTTATAATATAGCTGTCAAGTACAGTCGGTAACAAAAGCCTAATATGTTTCAATTCTATGTTAGTTACATAGAATTGAAACATTAGGCTTTTGTAGTTTTACGGTACCTCTGGCAAAGTGGGACCCACGCTCATAATATTTCTGTCAAGTACATTACAATTACAACAAAAACCTGATATGATTCACTTAGTAGAAAAGTTATAAGATTATAACTATGACTGTAACAGCTGGAATCTTATATTTTAAGATTACAAAGCAAATTTCAAATAATTCTTTTATCATAGTTTCAGACAAGGGAAATATACAACAATGCGCGAAGTGTCATAAGGTATTGGCTCTTATAGACCCGGTAATATGCCTGACCCTGTTCCTCTCGTTTGAAACCCTCTAAAGACCAATTTTTAGAACTAGCAGATCTGGCCTTCTCGCGGTTTCGGATACTAATCTCATCCCTCAAACCCATTCCTCTCTCAGGACGGTATTAGGAGTAGGTACTCGTTTCTTTATCCCTCACCTCGTCAGGATCGGATCAGCGAGGGGAAACGATGGGATCAATCTTCCTCCCTGATCCGCTCCGAATTTTCCTTGTTGACACCTATTTTAACCTTCAACCACATAATGTAGAAGAAAATATATTACAAGATCTCTTTAATAAATTATTTATGTAGTGCTTCCAGACCAAGTCAGACCCAGTTACAACCTTCTACAAAGTCCGCTCTTAGCAGCCGAAAAATATTATCATTAAAGTTTGAATTATTAATGTAATAACGTTAGACAGGACTTATGAGCTCGTTCAAAATAATACTTAAGTTTTAAATTTTAAATGTAATAATTTTAGTTCTGTGAGATAGGCAGCTGACTCAGGTAATTACATGTTATGATATTCGGGACAATGTTAGAAGGTTAAAACCAACATATAAACGTTAAAATGAAAATATTATGTTATGAGTAAGCCATCTCAGGCAATTTCTGTTCTAAGCTAGTACAAAACAAATATTATTAGTATTTATTTTGCTGTCAAAAAGGTCTTTTACTATGGGAGAAGCCTCCCTTCTGAATTTAATTTCATTTCGTTGAGATCTAGAATATAGATGAAGACAAACACACTCACTCATTAACTTCGCGTGAATTTGGAACGAAAATTATTAACCTCATTCTTTACTCATGTTACCTGTACTATTCTGTGAAGGTCTTAAAGTGCGAGGTTTATACTGTGGGTATGAACGTAAAATTCACACGAGTATAATGTATTATCCCTACAGCATGTCAACCTTTTTATCATGTTATCACCTTAGCGTGGTACCCAGTTGCATTTGAGCTTTTTATCACAAAGCCCGAGGTCCGATTTGTCTATCTTTTCGTTTTGGTTCATCCTAAATGATCCTTAATTACATAATTGCAATAATCAGTATAGATAGCGACTACCTCCTTTACTTTTCTTTATTTTGTTATTTTTCAAAGCGTGATTTCACTTTAAAAAAAAGTTGAAAAATGAACATCAAATCCTATCAAAATCCGGAATATTAAATTTCCAATATAATCGCAACGCAAGCGAATAATAAACTAAATCTCCAGAACTCAACGCTCGGCATTTATTAAGACTGAACGAACACGGACGCCCTGTTTCTTTTTCATCAGCCTACACAAAATAAAGCCGTATACAAATCAGATTACATTTCGAGTTCGTTAAACTTTCATCGGACAAGGTGCGGCTCTGATTGGAATTCCGTCTATAAAGCACACTAACTCGTTGGAATTTTTAGGGTTCGATTTTCGGTGAACGCCTTTTGTGATTTTGTAACGAATCTAATTGTGACTTTCCTGTGATCTCCACTACAAATAACTTTTCAATATTCTGTGAAATAAAAGGACCTCGGCTGAATGGCAGTCAAAGAACCTGTTATTTTCAAAGTTCAATAAAATAGTGAACAGGATTTTTTCAACGTGAATAGTGTAGTTTTTATTACAGAATGGGGTAATCAAAAACTACAACCAGTAATAAATTTAAAGTGTAAAGTTGTTATTGGCCGTAGTTAGTGACTGCATAACAATATTCAAAGTATCTCGCCGGGTGATCACAAAATATTTTGCGAATTGTTTTATGATCCATATGAGTGGAGTAATAACCATAAAACCGATGCAACCGCGCAGTAAAATGTGACTGAAAAATTTACTAGCTCGCAGAAAAGAAAATAACAACTCTATTTGCGTCGGTAAACTAATTATATAATTTTTTGTTGGAAGGACTTTTTACCGAATTGATCTCAGAGACTGTAAGTAGAAATATATTAATGGAAAAAATAAGGCCAAGGAGTCACAAGGTACACCACTACCGGTTCGAGCGAACACGCTGAAATATGCCCATTTACGCGAGACCTATTTTTTGAAGCGCGTAATGTAGCGTTTGTGTAAGCGCGTCTGCTGGAATCGTATACGCGCAGAAAAATATCCTAATCTGAAACCCCCCTTATAATGCCTAAATAAAAGAAAACAAATAATATTCAGTCTGAACCTTAATAGTACTACTTATTATTTCAATATTCTGTACTTGTAAAATGGATCCATCTCAGTAATTGTACTGGACGTATATTAAAACCTCCTTTCGTTTCAATTCGTGGTGAAACTTCATCGATCAGAAACATTCACTATATTTCATTATTTGTGATTTATTGTTTATGTTAGTAGCAGTTTCTTAATTCATCCAAGTTTGTTTGATCATTCAAATATAAAAGAAACTATTCTCGATATAATTAATCGAGTAATAAATCAAATAAGTTGTTGTTTCAATGGTTTAATGGAAAATAAATGAATTGACATAATAAATCCATACTAATATTATAAATGCGAAAGTAACTCTGTATGTCTGTCTGTCTGAATGTTAGGCTTTCACGCCTAAATCACTGAAACGATTTTGATGACATTTTGGTATAGGGGTAGATTAGACCACGAGAAAGGACATAGGCTATGTTTGGTCGCGATAACCGACATCCACGCGGGCAGAGCCGCGCGCAAAAGCTAGTTACAAATCCATACTTCCATACTTCCATACTAATATTATAAATGCGAAAGTAACTCTGTCTGTCTGTCTGTCTGTCTGTCTGTCTGTCTGTCTGTCTGTCTGTCTGTCTGTCTGTCTGTCTGTCTGTCTGTCTGTCTGTATGTTACGCTTTCACGCCTAAACCACTGAACCGATTTTGATGAAATTTGGTATAGGGGTAGATTAGACCTTGAGAAAGGACATAGGCTATGTTTTGTCGCGATAACCGACATCCACGCGGGCGGAGCCGCGGGCAAAAGCTAGTATATTATAAATGCGAAAGTAACTCTGTCTGTCTGTCTGTCTGTCTGTCTGTATGTTACGCTTTCACGCCTCAACCACTGAACCGATTTTGATGAAATTTGGTATAGGGGCAGATTAGACCATGAGAAAGGACATAGGCTATGTTTGGTCGCGATAACCGACATCCACGCGGGCGGAGCCGCGGGCAAAAGCTAGTAAAAGATAAATTAATAGCATTAATTATATACTGTTCAGTAAACTATCAGTGGTTTAAGGCGTTATCTAGGTGTGGTTGCCATTTTGATGGGTGACCTTTAAGTATCAATCCCGGCTGTCATTAGTTGTTAGGTCAAAACGGATTTGACCTGAAAAACTCTGTATGTGGTTGGCTACTAACAACAACTCAGGCTGGGAGGTCAAAGGACCAGCCTCTGAGATAAAGGCCTCACACAAGGATGATGATGATCACAGTTACAGTTAATTTTTTATTGAATTTAAATTAAATATTAGTTAAATTATTACATACTTAATTAAATTATTTTTAATCCTCGATTCAACTCAATATTTGAATCACAAATAAACCTGAAATAATAAAAGATTTACAAAATGTCTAACGAATTTAAGCCCCTACACAAGATTTATTTCGTCTCGTACAATAAATAAGCAGATTACCATTTAAGCAATAAAATAAATTTACAGATAATAAATTATTATACGGCTATGTACTTTGTACTTAAATCTTACCACATAGCTTGTTAGAACTTAGCTCTTATATAGCAATCGCAAGATATTATTGTGCATTCCTCTCGATTTGGGAATGACAGCTCAGCTGTAAAAAAAACCCTCCGGTCGATTACAACCTATTCCCAATATTCCTGATTGCACTATTAACGATTGTCAAACTTTTTGTTTCCTGGGATGTCTGAATTCAATATGATTAAAGCCCGATTCGATTGAGTCTTAATTTTTTTTCATCCTTCAATGACTAAAATTCGTTATGCCTTATTTATAAAATGACTGAAAATATTTTAAGATGTGCCAGCTACTATAATGTAGACGACTTTAATCGCCAAATACTCTTTTTCCCTTTTTCAGTACCGCAAGCAATTATATCACCTCAAATAGTGGTGAGAAAAATGAAATTGTGATGTCATAATGCACTCAACAGGAAGAGGGAAAAACTTTAAGATCATTTAGCGTACTTTGCTCGTCAAAATCGAATTGATACTGACTGCATGTAAAATAAAAAACCAGACTGCTCTGTTGACGAATGGAACACATTGTTTGACAGAGGGTCTAATGGGCACTAAAGTAAAAATGAAATGCAAGATTGAGGGTCCAATTCTAACATGGAGGTCCAAGCCCCTACTTTTGTGAGAGGGTAGAATTTTGGAGGTCGAGCGGGTACATAGCCGTCCAAGGCTGTCCAATGGATCATATTTATAGATGAGGTCGAATTTTGAGGGTCTAGCAGGTACGTAGCCGAAAAAAGAGCTGTTTAATTTGGTGCTACGTTAACAAATTTGCAGTCAGCCAGTAGATATGAGTAATACAAATATACCTTTGTCTTATATTAGCAGCTCTTGAAAACAAAACTCTTTAGCATCGCTCCGAGGCATATCATTACATTACCATCAGAAACTAAGCGAGTTGCTGCCCGCAGGCGACGGGCTCACAAACTGAAACTATGAGAAGGTAAGGCGACGTCTTGTTACAGTTATAATCACTAATAAAGCTCTCAGATATAAACAAGTTGCTTTAGTTATACTTAACATCGCAGTTATGTTAACATTGTTCCCGATGGTATATGAGACCTCGAATCCAGGGAGTCGTTTATTCTTTCTCCTTGGTATCTAGTTATTCACATGCTCAAACCTAGGTATATAACATTAGAATGTACTTAAAGAGCACCTTCGATGAATATTTAACCGCACAAATAAGTAAGATACATGAGTGGGATGGTCGAGGTTAAGTAGACATGGTGTTGAAGGAGAATAAAAGTGGTTACGCCTTTGGTGTGACGTACTATTCAAGTCAAGAATCTACCCATCTAGACAAGTGGCAACTCATTATAGTAAGCGCGTTATCAACTGTTTTGTCGGGCCTTTGGAATTGTGTTTTTTGAACTACAGCTCTATTGATAACGCACTTACTATGGTAGAATAGAATGAAATAATTGTATGGGAATAACATTTAATATGTTTATATTTATGACAGTAAACGTAACAATATCAATAGCTGAGTTGGAAGAGCATTCCCCCTGTAAGGGAAATATAGATAGTCTCACTTGAGCATTTCATTTTTTACGATGTTTTTTGAACTTTTCATTTATTTATTTACACACTTAAAACTTAAAAGTTAGCATAATAAATGCTATGAAAAATCATTCAAATATTTTGTCAATCCAATGACATTCGATCAATGGAGTATTCTATTCTACTAACGATTATGCCTCTTGCCTAGGGGTTTGGGCATACTTATGATATTAATAGTCGTGGTATCACAGAGATATTTACCATATTTTAAGAGTCATAGCTACTATTGATGTACATGACCATATCAATCTTAAATCCTAATTATAGCCCGACAAGTCATGAAAATTGAGGGTGGCGCTACTGCGCTTAACCTGGTATCCCTGTCATACTACAACTAAACAGTCTTAATCTGTTTTTTTTTTATGGTTTATTGCAGAATAATTTAATCATGGTAATAAATAAATAAAAGTGAAAAATTTATCACGGCCCTTATTTTTTCACATTTATTTAGGCATTAAGTATACCTACATCGTTTTTTAAGAGTAGGTACTTCTTTCTTCGCTGTATAAAAAAAATACTTTTCGCCGAATTGCACACAGTCATAAATCGAAATCAACGAGTGATTTAGTGTGGAAGTCTTGGAGTGTTGTCAATACATACCTACAAGGAAAAGTATTAATTCCTCAAGTATTCATTTCATGCATTTTAACACCTAGGTGGCAGACAAGCACACGGCCCACCTGATGGATTATTATTTACACGTGTAAACATAAACTTGGAGCCTAATAAAACTTACAGCGTAACGATTTGCAAGCATAGATATTATGTAAAATTTGGAGCGCGTGATCCGAAACCTCCATTTGGTGCAATCTGTACAACAGAGACGGCAATGCTTCTCTGCTCTCTCTTCCTCAGCACAAGGGAGACGCTAACCCTTACTGCAATGAGGACACCATGCTTCCCACACCCAAGAGGACCATCTTAAAACCGTATATGGCCAAAGGTTACTGGGGTGCGAGGGAAATGCCTTATTTCTTTAACCTAACACCTCCCTCGGTAATTGGTTAAGTATAAGACCCCAAGTACGAGGACACGACGTGTCGGACTTTTTTAGGTTATAACTCGGGACACGTGTCTTGCACCTAATAAATTGCGAGACAAACTAGGCCCATTATTTTGTAATAATCTATGCTTGGTGACTTTGAACTCATCCACCGCTGCTGGCCACATTTTAGGTCCAAGATACATGTCCTGAGCAATACCTTAGGCAAAGCACACCCAAAGAATAAAAACGGGACCCTATCACTAAGGTCTGTCATGAACCGTGATAGCTAGACAGTCGAAATTTTCACGATTTAAAGTATTAAAAAATTAAAAAAAAAGATCTTTTATAAGAATAATTTATTAGTATGAATATTGAACACCTGAAATGCTGCTTGAAACTCCATGTGTAATTAATTGACATTCGATAGTTTCCGACTCTCTGGAAATATCATCATACTGAAATGATGTCTTGAATCTACTTTTGAAAATCTGAAACAAATACAAACGTACTGGATAAATACGACTGTATTATACCTACCCCGTGTATTTTTTATTAGTCTGAGCCTGAGTGGTTAATACAAAGTACCTGGATCAAGAATGTTCAAAAACGTCAAAGTGATGCACTATGATTTGTTATAATCGTAGGTTAATGACTTAACCACAACATATGAAAACAATGCTTTGAAACATAAAATATTCCCCTAAAATACATAATTTTTAATAGATTACACTTCCCATACCTTGTTTAACATTTGAGTATATGTATGTACTGGCTAATTTAGCATTTTGGCCATCAAAATCGTCAAAGTCGGAAAGCAGCTTGCCGGCTTGAACTTCTGCCGTGTATCATACTATATCCCTGAAATACTTTGAATACGACATGTCTCGCACAACTATTATTCACATATCAATTCATTTTTACACTCAAAACTGTTATCCGATGAACAGTAATTAAATAAACGCAAATAATATACGAAACATCTCCGAAGAAGCAAGGAATTGACAACTGATTAATCAGTTTGGCAGTTATCGAGTGTTGCAAGTACAAGGAAAAATTTTAGTTCCTCCAACATTAATTTCACGACTTTCTTGACGCACTATATGATAGTTGATGAATGTATAATTAATATTATACCTACAACTTCAATCGCGAAATGTAATGGCTGCTTTTCATAGAAACAAAATAAACAACCACCCAACTACGCGTTTAATATCTTATTGGTTTTATTATAATTTGTATAAAATTCTTCGTGGAAACCAACAACATGAATTTCTTATTAAAATTAAGCTTAGATAAAATTATAAATGCCTGAGGCCCGGTTTGATAAAGGTTGGTAACGAATTAAATTACCCTGTCTGTTATAAACATCAGTGCCGTTAAAATTCATTCTGTTTATTCAAGCCATAGGTTTGAATATCGCTACATTATATTTTATTTTACTATAGTTAGGAACGGCTACGTTCTATCCTTTGCCGAAGGCGGAATATTTCAAATATACCAAAATATGTAATTTGGAACAGCGAATGTTGCGATCCTTTCGTGTTAATATTAAAATATGCAAATGGTGCCATTTCCATGTACCACCCTTCACTCCTGCATGCAAATGCAGCTGTATTAAATGCCCATTGGAAAGTTGTTTTTAAAATATCTTTGTTGGTTTTCAATTTATTTTCTTTTAGTATAACAACATTGTTAAAATTTTACTGATTCTGACTGTTTTTAGAGTTCCGTGTTTAATTAAATACGTAGTAACTATTTATCAATCTGTGGTTACATATCGTTGTGATCGTCCATTCATCCTCTGTTTGGCATGGTATAGATAGTTCTTTATTGACAACCTCTAGATTCGTCGTTCATGTTGTCCTGCAATCATGGCATTATGCGTTTTTGACATATTGAGTATCTGATATTTTCTGAAGTTTACGCGAATGTCACTCATTGAAATAAAACCACTTTTTCGAATACATAGGGAAAAAGAATCTTCTCGGGCGGGACTCGAACCCGCAGTCTTTCCCTTACAGGGGGAATGCCTGACCAATTCGGCTACCGAGAGTTAGCATACTTAATACTATAAAAATTCCTTCAAAAACCACTTTTTACAGATTCTATCGCGATATATTTGTTATTATTACTTTTATTTTATACCACGTATAAACAGGTCAAAACAGACCCTGCTAATAAAAGACACCGCGAAAATGGCTGCTGCAAAGCAGCCGAAACGTCGGGTTTAAAAGTAATAATAACAAATATATCGCGATAGAATCCGTAAAAAGTGGTTTTATTTCAATATTGAGTATCTGTCATTCAGCGTTCATGGTGTATAAACCTTGGATGGGTACTTTATAGAAAAAGAGGCTTCTGAATAATTTTATGATAGAATCCGTTTCTAAACTGTCCGAACTCGGAAATCACAGTGGTAGTAAAAATAAATAAGAAGAAATTATGAAGAAAAACAGTGTGGACTTTGTTGCGCCGTTTCTTTTCCACCAGAGCGGTTTGGAGGTGGTGGCAAACTTAACCTAAATTGAATTATTATTGACGTCAATAAGAAACAATTCGTATCTATTGTTCTATATTGAATAAGATCTATGATTATGGTTACTTAAATTAGACTTCACTAATTTGTACAATATTTATTACTACAATGTATAATGACCCAATATGCACTTGGCTGGCTTTTTTACATACCTGCCTGTAAATCACCGAAGGGATAAGCAGATGTGTATTAACACCCACATTTCACCAACTATGAGTTTCGGCCCAACGTAATAGGGGGCGAGCCTATTGCCGTCAAGCGGGCACTTAGTTATGGGATGCATGTTTACCTGCATGGATAATAGCCTTATCCCTTAGTCGCTTTCTACGACATCCATAAGAAGAGATGGGTTGGCCTTATTCTACTCCACCGGGAACCAACACGGCTTTATTTACTTGTCGTACAAAGTCTGTAAGACACCGCCTTAATTTAATGGATGCCTTTTTTCCGTGTGGAAACCTCGAATACCTCCTTCACCGCAGCCGGAGGGGCAGGTTATGTCGGACTCGAACCGACTAAAACTACACGCCGTCTGTGAGTCGTCGTGCTAGACCGGAGGTAAGGTTGTCTTCGACATAGCCCTCGCACCCCTGCTGACCCAGGATTTAATAGATGCCAGCCTACAAACTAGCTGCACTCCGTAGCCGTTTTTTTTTAAATATCTATTATTCACTCTCCTCATATTTTCAGCAGCTATAAAAAGATATTATTCGAGAATAACTAATGAAGATTCAGTATTGTTTATACTGGAGATTGATGGCGCTTGGTGGAATCTGCTACACATATTGAATAACACACTTGTACTTTTCCACTGAGTTTATTTTATTTCTAAACCTGACTGATTTACAAACGGTACGTAGATGACACTTTCACAATACTACCAACAGATAGTGTAAATACATTCCTGAACCATCTTAATTCCATTAATAACAACATTCAATTCACTATGGAATCAGAGGCAAATAATTCATTAGCTTTCCTAGATGTTCTTGTTATCAGAAATCCTAATAATACCTTGAGCCACATACTGATAGGTACTTAAATGGTGAATCTCACCACCACCCTAAACAGTTAGCTACCGTAGGAATGTCTTTGTTTCAGAGAGCCCATGGGATCTGTGACAAGAAACACCTGAACGCTGAGCTTCAACATGTCAAGCAAGTACTGCAAGACAACAAGCTCAAACCACCTCGCCTGAGTCACAGATCCCGAGGAAAACCAGCCACGGTCGAACGCCAGCCTGCTGTACTACCGTATGTACGAGGGGTCACTGACAAGATTGGCTACATCTTGAAGCGAGCTTCAATCAACACATACTACAAGCCGCCAACGAAGATAAGTCAATTTTTACCATCTGTCAAGTGCCAACTACCTCTACAAGATGCAGGGGTCTACAAAATAGACTGTGACTGTGGGCTCTCATATATTGGTCAAACCAAGCGAAGCATTGGCACTCGGGTCAAGGAACACATAGCTGACATAAAACACCAACGCTCAACAAAGTCAGCTGTATGTGAACACGCGCAAAAAGGCACCAACCATTACCTAAGGTTTGACAAACCACAGATACTCGCCAAGGAACACCGATATATTCCTAGAATGATCCGCGAGGCTATTGAAATTAAAAAACACCCAAATTTTAATAGAGAGGATGGATGGACCGTACCACCAGCTTGGGACCCAGTCATCCACTTAATCAAACCCAGTAAGCAGCAAAATCCAGCAAGACTTAACAACACATTGAGCTCATTCTGCGTAAATATGAACACCAATAATTCACCATGATTCGGGTATTTTGAGATAACTTATACTTCAAACTATGTGACAACTACCATCGTGAGTCACACCGCGAAAATGGCTGCTGCAAAGCAGCCGAAACGTCGGGTTAAAAAGTAACAATAACAAATATATCGCGATAGAATCCGTAAAAAGTGGTTTTATTTCAATACCTACTTACCTATTTACTTTTGAAGTTGTAAAGTGGTTGAGTCTGTACATTGGAGATGTTTAAAAAAATTCTTGAGTTTAAAAAAAATTGGAATTTTTGTCTGTTTGTTTGCGATGAACGTTAAAGTTACGTAAACGTTTTATTTGGAAGTTATTAAATTATAATTAAGATAGTTTATGCACGTACGCACAATTCAAGATACGTGCAAGAGTAGAAATGGATGTGTAGTTGGAGTAAATAAGTAATGATTTATAAAATAATATGAATTAACGCAAGATTAGACATTATTGTATAAATATTTGTATTAGAATATCGATATTCTGTAGTTAGACCGTTGTTGGACTTTTTAGGGCTCCAACTAGTCATAACAAATTCTATATATGTATATACGTCTGTTTGAGTTTCGAAGGAAGATCCAACTATCTGTTTTGGAAATCAGTTTCGTGAACAGGATTATCATTCTTTCTTGGAAACCAGGTTTCGTTAAAAGAAAAATAATCCAGTAATGGAAACCGGTTTCCATACCTTGGTTTCCAATCTGGCCGAAGGGCGTATGGCAAACGGTACCACCATAATGTAGTCTCAAGAGAGGTAGATTATTTCTCCATGCATTGTCCCAAAAATAACCTAAGACGAAGACCTACCTCATTAATCCGCGTTGCGTCGTGTGGTATCATATTAATTACAATTTTAAGTAATAACACATGGAGACAAAATAAAAAATTTGCTGACAAAAATATAATTTCCCCGATTATTAAGTTTAAAATCGTTGAAAGAAAAATATCATACAGTTGTAATATATACGAAATGCTATAAGTTCACGATAATCACATTATTCTCTAATATTCGTATACCAAACAGCTTTACACATATAAGTGATGCAAAACAGCATCGGAGAAGCACTCTATGAAATGAAGGTATAATTCAATTTTCACGTCAAATTATTCCGTTTCTTACTCCCGATCGGTTGCGGCATTCGGTAGAAAATATAATCTCAGGTATATTGAATGCAAATATCAGTTTAGCATAGAAATGAGAATAGAAATGAGAATAGGGGTTTATGAAGAAATAATATATCTAGAGATATTATCTCACTAATTGAAGATGAAGATTAATCTCATTACATTTAATTTTGCGTTTTAGGTTTTTCATTAATAGAAATAGAAATCATAATTCAGATTTTTAGGCGTATGTATCATATAATTTTTAAAGTGGTCGTATCTATGTATTATTAATTCTTAATTCTTTATTTACAAATGAAAATGATACAGTAACAAGCATACTTAAAAAAATTGATGTACAAAGGCGATGTATGTAAGAAAGATGTATGTAAAATATTGAATTTACTTATTGTTAAAAAAAGCTCAGGGTTAGGTTAGCCATTTCTGAACACAATTGTTTTTTAAATTCTTTTCTATATATTATGTTAGTAACGGCAGGTAATGGATTTGGATAATTAGTAAAAAAAAGAAAATCTGCGGTAGCCTAGTGGTATGGGTAATGGACTGCTGAGACGAGGTCCCGGGTTCGATCCTAGGTTTACCATGGCACACACCAATGACTTTTCGATGCTTTTCGAAGTTATATGTTACCGGGCACTTATAAATCTGCGATAAATACTATCGCAGATTTATAAGTGCCCGGTTAATGGCAATAGGCTCGCCACCTATTACATTGGGACCTAAACATAAACTGGCGAAATGTGGGTGCTAGCACCTCTGCCTACCCCTTCTGGGAATACAGGCGTGAGTTTATGTTATGTATGTTATGTAAAAAAGATTGTAAAGGAATAGATTGTACTCTGGTATAATATAGTTTTGTTTGAGTTACGGCAATGCGATTAGAAGCTATAATAGCATTATAAATACATTGTCACAATAATTTCTTTGCCTCTAATTTTTTTACATATGTTATTATTATCATCGTTTAAATGATAAATATACTACCTTAATTTATTTTTTACCGTATTTTTCTGTAAAAAATACTCGATTATTTATTAAATTGTAAGACAGTAATGTTTACTAAGAGAACCGCTTTCCCTCTTCACTCTATTTCATTCTTGTGTACCTCATGTGCTATAATCGCAATGCTCAGTCAAATGTCATTACTTCTAAAGGCACTATGGGACCCGGTCGCTTCTTTCCCTTTAATATGTCGAGAGGGCCAATGTCTGGTCCATGCGTCATGCTCGGGCACGGATGTCTGTAGCGATACTAGCGGTACTCACATTAATGATGTGTCCCCAAAGTTGGTTGGGATGAATTGTATAATGCCTAAATTCCATTAGCTGTATTTTTGGTTATATAGGATGAGACTGATGTGTATGATAGGTTCAATTTGGGATTACGAAAAGAAAAAAAAATTGTATATGTAAAGTGAAATGTATATTTTAAGTTCGCCATGACGCGCCTCTGTAAAATATTCTTTGGCAATTCGTTTAAAATTGTATGATGCATGTTCACTAGAGATGATTAGATTACTGTTATCAAGAACGTTTAGTGTTTTCATTTTATAGTAATTGGGTATTCTACTGACTAGTTAAATTAGTTACTTTTTACTAAACGTCAAAACGATAAGTTATAAGGTAAATTATATGAATATAGCGCGGTAGCCTAGTGGTATGGGTAATGGACTGCTGAGACGAGGTCTCGGGTTCGATCCCAGGTTTACCATGGCGCACACCAATGACTTTTCGATGCTTTTCGAAGTTATGTGTGTATTTATCGCAGGTTTATAAGTGCCCGGTTAATGGCAATAGGCTCGCCACCTATTACATTGGGACCTAAACATAAACTGGCGAAATGTGGGTGCTAGCACCTCTGCCTACCCCTTCGGGAATACAGGCGTGAGTTTATGTTATGTTATGTTATGTTATTATATGAATAATGATGTACTGACGTCATAAAATGTACCTACAACTCGTGCGAGTTAACATGGCACCTGGCTCGGGGCTTTGCGCGGGGGAGCGGGAGGCGTGTACGCTGACGCTACTAGCTACGCACAGCGAGAGCGGGGTCGCGCGCGGGGAAGCGGGAGGCGGGTGTCTTCGAGGCAGGTGCCATGTTAACTCGCACGAGCTATAATAGTCAAATCAGTTATTATTATAGGTTGGGTGGATGATCAAAAATAAATAAAAACTATAAAATAAGAACCAACGCAATTGTTACCGCTCTTTTACCATTCTTAATTTAATAAGTTCGGTTAGATAATTTATGTTAACTATAGGATAATACACAATTAACGCATCATTCAAAAATGGAAAAAAATACTATTAATTTCTGCTTACATTTTGGCATATTTTTACCACTACACGGTATCAATGAATCAATTAGTCCATCGAAGTCCATTTAAAATAATGTTATAATATTACTAGCTGTCCCGGCGAACTTCGTACCGCCAATTTTTTAGATCCCGTTCCCGCTGCACCATTTAGGGGGATGAAAAATAGATGTTGGCCGATTCTCAGACCTACTCAATATGCTCACAAAATTTCATCAAAATCGGTCAAGCCGTTTCGGAGGAGTATGGCAACGAAAACTGTGACACGAGAATTTTATATATTAGATAAAGCACCAATTATTAAGCTATTCAGAATTATGCTTTTCATCAGCTAATAAAAAACAACTTGATGAAGCCTCAGAAACAAAGTAATCCCCCATTGTATTATGATACTGAATGATACATTAACCAGTTAATCACAGGAGATTATCGAATGTATGTTTGAAATTGATATCGAGTTGATATAATCGATTACACCAATATATCAAATGATGACGTCACGGGTAATTGTGCCCATCATTGTAACAATCCAGGTTGTGTAATCTAATATTCGATTAATTTATCTGCTAACCGGAGTTAAGTGTTATTATCAAACGTGAATCCATATCCATACTAATATTATAAATGCGAAAGTAACTCTGTCTGTCTGTCTGTCTGTCTGTCTGTCTGTTTGTCTGTATGTTACGCTTTCACGCCTAAACCACTGAACCAATTTTGATGAAATTTGGTATAGGGGTAGATTAGACCATGAGAAAGGACATAGGCTATGTTTGGTCGCGATAACCGACATCCACGCGGGCGGAGCCGCGGGCAAAAGCTAGTACCTAATAAATAAAACAACAAATACCTGAAGTGGCACTTCGGGAGTGCTGATTAAAATCAAAACTTGGTTAATAATTAAGTTGTAGATGCGTATAATTTTGTTTTTTCCTGTCTTAAAAATATACGATGGTAGTATTTAATTCAAAAACCAGTATGGTATCACATTAGAGTGTTCGACTGCGTCTGACGTCACTGGTTCGATTACAAATCTGTTTTATATAAATCTTATCGTTTTGTTTATTGTGCATACATTTGCAAGAAATATTTTAAGAAGTATATTTTATTTAACGCGAAGTAGGTATAAATTAATATTATTATTTGTTGAGCAGTCACAGCCTAAAGAAGTAATAAACACGTAGACATTCACTCAAAACGAAAGACGACAGTACAAGTAGAACTGAGCATACGTATATCAAAAATATCTGTATTGAAAAGAAAATCCATAAAGTGTCTGGATTTATATCCTCATAAAGTAAAAAGACGGCAGAAGTAGGTACTATTAAGTCTCTGACGTTAACGAGAATGTTATATGATATTTGAAACGGGTGCTGACAGAATGTCACGAAATCATGTCTTATGAAGTACGTGAATTTTTTCAATAGCTATATTCATTCACATTTCAGTGTCATTAATTCTAACATTCGTTTATAGAAATATAACATGTTACAAATGAATAAGTGCAAAAGAACGTGACTTTAACACGTGGTTCTTCAGAATAAAGTTAGACATTAAAAGTAAAAAACATGATGGGATATTAGATCGAAAAAACTTAATATAAAGCGTGTTCTGCGTATAAATACCTAGTAAAATTAAGAATAATTTTTAATTTCTTCCAATCTTATAAATTTAACGATAACCAGATAACATTTTTCAGCGATTTTCAAAATATCACCTTACGTTATGTCTTAATTGGCAGAAAATATCTGTTTCTCAAAAAATATAGGGTGTAGTCTTTTTTTTCCTTTTTTTCTCTCCATCTAGTTGTTGCGTGTAAGAAATTGCCGCAGAGCGATAAGGTTGCCATCTGTACTTACTACCTATTTTCTATCTTTCAAGGTATTGTTATATCCTTGATGTATATTATATTATTATTACATGCTCGCTTCCTGTTATCAGTTATAAAAAATAAGATAAACATTTCTGGTTTTCCTGAGAGAACGCACCGATGCGATGCGTCATGTTGTATCTACCGAGCTTGTTTCAAAAGATCAAACAAAAAAGTTGAGTCAAAGAAAAATAGAAATATTCATGGCTATATTCTCGGGAGAGCGAAATTTCAAATTTGAACAACAAAATGAATAAATCGGAATATTTGTGTGTATTTTATTGTCAATAAATAAAAATGTTGTATACTGAGATTTTCTATTTGAAAAACATTACTAAGTCACTCCCGTGCCGGGGGAAATGTAAATATTATTGGATTCGTTCTATTCGATAGCGCACGAGATTCGTACGAAATCTGTTTTCATGACGACGAATAAGTAAGACAGATGCCCAGACGTTACATATATAACCTCTATATTAATGTTGTAAAACAGGACACGAAATGAAATATTATTTATTTATCGTGTAAAATTCCCATTACCTAGCCCATATTCCATTCTGCCCATACTGTAGTATTGTATACTATGCCATAGTATTGTATACTGTATAAACAGGATTCTACTAATATTATAAAAATGTGAAAGTTAGTGAATACGTTTATTATTCAACCACACTTAAACAGCTAAATGGGTCTGGTATCTGACATTTGACCCAGGATAAATTAAAAAATAATAATTAAAATGTACATTAGTTAAATTGTGTACCTTTTTTAAATACTAGAGAAAATATTTCGTACATAATAAGAATATAGGTATGTTCACCTTTTACAGCAGATACTGCCGTCTGACGCCCAACGTCCGTTATTAAGTAGGTGAGGTTAGCGTGGTCCTAAGGATCTTTTGTGTGGTCACATACATACAATTTATTGTTTGAACCTATATCAGTAAAATTTAGAGAAGAACAAGTCATCACTCATGATAGGAATTGAACCCGTGAATGCTCTGACACAATCACGTCTTGGATATTCGGTTTTCTCCTATACATTCGTCCCGGGGCGACCAATCCTTAGGGACGACCTGTAGATATTTGTATGCACAAAAATGTCTATTTGAATCGGTCTGTGTTTTTACGTATAGCATGTATTATCACAAATAACATAATAGGTATAAGTATTAATTATAAAGGAACAGGTATTTAAGTATGTGTATCCGCATTCTAGAATCCTTAATACCAAGTAATTAAGCACTGTTTACTTTGTGTGTAGATAACAGATGAAATATAAGCCCACATTATAACATTTTACTAATTAAAAACTGATAATGATGAGTAGTTAAAGACCACGACTGTGAAGACCACCTTATCTAAAAACATTACCCTCCTCCCTTAGGCAGTCGGATAAAAAAGCATACTATAGGACAAAATGATTAGCTGAAAGATAAAATGTCTGGCTTGATCATGGTGCAGGCCCCTCATACAATGCTATAATTACAGCATGGTATTAGGTACGTGACTTTTTTAACATTATATAACTTTAGTTTAATTCTTTAAGATAAAGTGTTTTATATACTTATTGTTAATTCAGACGGGAAATATACATTCGTCCACATTTAACCTAGAAGAAAATAACTATTGTAAATTGACGTCTATCAAAAAATGCCGCAATGGAGTTTGTTGCGCTGTTTCTTCTCCACCAGCGCCTTGGAAGCGGTGGTAAACTTAGATTAAGTAGAATAAAAATTGACGTCAATAAGAAACAATTGTTCAACATTGACAATAAATTACTTTGACTTTGACGTTGAGTTAAATAGTAAATAGGTAGCAAATTTTGAATACAAAATCCAGAATCTAGAACTTAGCTTACAGAAATAGTAAGCTATAAAATTCCATGAACTAAAGCCTATTTTCCCTTCAATAATGTCAAATTATGCTTAATTGTCTTCGAATTGCAGTAAAACATGATGATCCGCAATTGTTCTACAATACAACAGCTGTTTTTAAGCTCTCGCCTTTTAATAATAAATAAAAATACTTCAGTGTAATATTAAGAAATAAATTTATAAAAAACTTAATGTCAACCTAAGATACTAACCAGGGACGTGTTATCTCCATACAAACAAATCCATAGCGGAATCTATTCACATAAAATCTTGGGCACAGAAAAACAATCAACATGGATGCCATGACAGAGTCTTTTTCCACAATGATGGCTGGGCTGGAGGAGCGGATGGCGCATTTTGAGGCTGAGCTGAGCAAGAATGTGAAGAATCCAAACACCAGTGCACCGAATCTGACAGGTCTTGCTTCTGATTATGCTGCATTCAAGTCATTCGTGGTCAGCACATTGTCTGCTTTTCGTCAGCAAATCAACCTATTGGCGCGTCAAGTGGACAATCTCGAGCAAAGAAGCCGACGTAAAATGCTGCTGGTACATGGTGTACCCGAACAGAAGGATGAGGTGACTTCACACAGTGTGGTGAGTGCTTTAAGGGATCATCTTATGCTTGGTGACTTCACAACTGATGATATCAGGCGATGTCATCGAATGGGTCGCCATGTATCGAGTGGATCGGAAGGCAAGCCCAGACCTATATTAATAAAACTGGAACAGATGGCTTTACGGGACAAAATCTGGTTCTCAAAATCGAAACTCAAGGGCTCCGGCATTACACTCTCCGAGTTCATAACTCGGACCAGACACGAAGTGTTCATGGCGGCACGCGAGCGTTTTGGCATCTCCAGATGTTGGACGCGGGAGGGCCACGTCTATGTTCTCGGCGCCGATGGAACGCGGCAGCGGGTAGCTACCATGAGTGAGCTTAATCTGCTTATCCCAAACACTGCGAAGGCCACTCCGGTTGATAAAGCTACTACCAAACCCAGACGTGTTGCGAAGAAGTAGATTGGTATTGTAAGTAGGTATTGTTGTTATTTGACATCACTATTGCATCATACATTTCACTATACTTCTACCTGATCTTCGTTATATAAATTGTTCTAGCTAGTGTACTCGTATTGATTGAAAATAATTTACTATTGACCTCACATTGTATAAAAATAATTTTATTTACATACATCTTACTGTAAAGTGTCAGAATGTCATTTTGACTTTGACTAGTTGTCAAATGTTTATGGCTACGTTCCGATTTCCATAAATAATTTGCTGTAGTTTGGTACAGCACTGGTATTCTCGACAATCTCGATTTTTGTAATTTGTTGGTCAATTATGTACTGAGTGGGTACCAAAACAATATATTTTCCAGTTCGTAGGGCGATGCAGTGGTGATGACTGTGATTTGGATTAATATATTTCTTTCGATTAAACAAATCGAAAGAAATATATTAATTTAAATCACATGTTTAGTTATTAAGAGATTTTTTATTTTTTTATATAGTGAATGTTAGTAATTTCAGATAACACGTAACTGGCAGATGGACATTTGGATAAAATACACATTGTTTAAAATTTATTGCTTTATATATTTATATTTATACATTCTACAGATATTTGGTATATATATATATATATATATATATATAACTTTAATTTATTTTTATTTACATAATTTATTATTTATCCACTGCTTAAATGATAAGCATAAATGATAGCAGCTCAGATTTAAGCTTTATATCGGCCAGTAGTCACGATGTTAGCCTTACACGTGAGCCTTCATTGGCTGAAACTATGCAGACCCAATTTGCTGACGTTCCCAAGAATTTCAATGTAGTCCATATAAATGCACAGAGTATTCCAGCCCATTTTCCAGATATGCTGGCTAGCTTTGATTGTAAAAATATCCACGCCATTCTTGTGTCCGAGTCATTTCTGAAGCCTTGCCTGCCTACAAACTCGTACTCTCTGCCCGGCTTCCATTTACTTAGGAATGACCGCACGGGTCCAGCCTGTGGTGGGGTTGCTATCTATTTACGTCATAGCATTCCTTATCGGATTGTGGATTTATCACCACAACCGCCACCATCTAACGCCGGTGAGCACCTCTTTCTGGAAGTAGAACTCGCTCACATCAAACTATTGCTTGGTGTCTATTATTGCCCCTCTTCTAAAATCAACTTTTTCCCTTCTTTCGAAAAACTGTTAGAACGCCTTTGTCCTCTCTATAATCAAACCATCATAATGGGCGACTTCAATACTTGTTTGCGGAGACAGGACTCCCGCTCTTCCATATTCCTCAATACTATCCAATCTTGCAATCTGTCTGTTCTTCCTTCCAATACTACACATCATGTTCCTGATCGTAATCCATCTCTTCTTGACCTTATCCTCGTTTCTTCAACCGATTTAGTCACTAAGCACGGTCAGTGTACCGCCGATCAATTCTCTTACCATGACTTAATCTTTCTGTCCTATAACCTTCGTCCACCCAAACTTAAAAATAAAATTCTTATGATGCGCAATTTTAGTGGCATGAACATAAATGAGCTTCGTGAGGATGCTGACAGTATAGATTGGAGCTCTCTTCTATCTACTGAGTCAGTTGAGGACAAAGTAAGCATACTCAGCAACAAGTTGATCGAGCTATACGATAAACATGCGCCAGTACGTGCTATAAAAGTAAAGCACTTGCCTGCCCCTTGGCTCACTGCTGAAATTAAGGCAATGTTATCCAAAAAAGCGGCAGCCAAGACTCGATATAAGATACGGCCTACCCCTGCAAACCGAGAAAAATACATAGCGATACGAAATCTCTGCGGTAAGATGTGTAGGAAAGCACAACGCCAACATATCCATAATTCGGTCGAGAACGGAGACCCAGCCAAAATCTGGAAATTCCTCAGAACACTGGGAGTTGGAAAGTCACGGCAAGATACTATTTCTAATAAAATTGACATCAACATGCTAAATCAACATTTCTCAACCTCGTCTAAATGTGATCGGACTAACAAAGATAATACCTTGCAGTATCTTTCATCGCTTCCAACACCTGACTATCCCCCGTTCGTTTTTGATCAAGTAACTGATTGTGGTGTTAAGGAGTGTATAATGTCGATTAACTCAAATGCTGTTGGTGATGACTGCATAAGCCGAAACATGATTTTGCCTATCCTTGAACAAATTCTCCCCATAATATGCCATGTTTTAAATCAGTCACTCAATAAAAGCGTATTTCCTGAGGCCTGGAAACAGGCTCAAATCATTCCATTACCTAAAAAACCCAATCCCTCATCTCCTTCCGAATATCGCCCTATTTCCATATTACCTTTTCTATCAAAAGTCCTAGAAAAACTCATACATAATCAGCTAGGCAGATACCTTACCCAAAACAGCCTTCTAAATCCGTATCAGTCAGGTTTTCGACCTGGACACAGCACGGTTAGCGCACTGATAAAAGTCACCGACGATATCAGGTTTGGTATGGAGAATGGAAATCTTACAGTACTATCACTTCTTGATTTCAGTAACGCGTTCAATACTGTGGATTTCCATATCCTGCTCGGCATTTTACGCTCTATTAACATATCTCCAACAGTGATTGATTGGTTTCATAGTTACCTGTTCGGGCGCCGACAGCGTGTACGTGTTGAAGATTCCTTCTCTTCGTGGTGTAGTACAACTGCCGGTGTGCCGCAGGGTGGCGTGCTATCTCCTTTACTTTTCTCAATTTTTATAAATTCCATCTCTAAGTTATTACGTTCTTCCTATCACCTTTACGCAGATGATCTTCAAATCTACACACAAGCCTCTGTGCCAGAATTACCTACAGCTATCTGTACCATAAATGCCGATCTGACGCAAGTATGTGAGTGGAGTAAACAGTATGGGCTCGAAGTGAACCCCTCTAAGACTCAGGCTATTATTGTGGGCAGCTCCGGGATGTTGAATCGTATAGACTGGTCGCAATTACCAGATGTTGTATTTAACGGTGTTGCAATTCAATTAAGTGGTGAGGTGAAAAATTTAGGTATATGGATGGATAGAACACTATCCTGGGGCCCTCAAATACGTGAAGTTAGCCGCAAATTGTTTGCTTCTGCGGGTTCCATGCGTAGGCTGCGAAACTTTCTACCAACAGCCACTAAAATTGCACTTGCAGAATCACTTCTTCTTCCACAACTTGACTATGCTGATGCCAGCTATCTTGATCTCACTGAGGAGCAACTTGATAAGCTTGAGCGCCTTCAAAATTTCTGTATCAGATTTATATTTGGTCTTCGCAAATATGATCACGTAACACAATTCCGCAACTTGCTCAAGTGGCTCCCAATTCGACTTCGACGGAATGCTCATATTCTTTCCATACTTTACAGTATTCTCTTCAATCCCCGTACTCCTATTTACTTAAAAGAACGTTTTGTGTTCCTCAATGACACACATTCGAGATCCTTGAGGTCGTCAGTAACATTACAACTGTCTACGCCTTCTCATTCCACAACATTTTATGACAAGTCGTTTACTGTCCAGGCTGTAAGGTTGTGGAATGCGCTGCCTGTATCCATCAGACGTGCACAATCCCTGGCCATTTTCAAAAAAATGGTAAAACAACACTATCTGGGTTCTTAGTTACCTTTTAATGTGAGTTTGAGTGGGTATGTGCTCGCTGTATATATAAGTAGATATTTATCTTGTATAATAAATATATATGCGTGTATCTAATGTAGGTATGTATGTTTATGTAAATATGATAGACATTCAATGTATGTACTTGGTTTATTTAGTGGAGTATTTAATAATGTATATTGTGTATGTTATGTATGTGTATGTGTGTGTGTGTGTGTGTGTGTGTGTGTGTGTAATGTATATATTTGTGATATATGTGTATATGTGTATATGTGTGTATGTGTTTATGACTACACTAATAACTACCCATAGTTATTACTGTTAATATTTAAAACATGTCCATCCAAAGGTTGCCTGTAAGAGATCGCTCTTAGCGATAAGGCCGCCATTTGTACATAATGTCGTGTATTGTCCATACATTTACTGTCTTACTGGTGTACAATAAAGATTTATCTATCTATCTATCTATCTATCTATCTTCACCATTTCACTGAATCTTTGGTTTCTATAAGTGAAGGAAGTAAAAGGCGACTAAGTCTGTTCTCCATCCGACAGTAAACTACAGCCCAAGACAAAGGGCCCGCTAGACGGCAATAGACTCGCCACCTACATCGTGGGACCGAAAATCATAATTGGAGAAACGTCGGTGCTAAGATTCTGCCTACCCCTTCGAAGATTTACAGACATGAGTATTATATGTATGTATGTAAATCTAAAAAATAAAGACCACTATTGTAGATGGAACCCCATAATACTAAAATGATGGATAGGTTTACTGTAATTAACAGCAGTGGTGAGCGGTCCCCAAAACCTGCTTCCTGCCGGCTTGTTCTACAGAGAGAACCGTGCTAGAATTTCATACAAAATAGCTATAAGAGGGCAGATTTTCTCTCAATAGCCTGCCTTTTTTGATTTTTTCTTTTAAGGACAGGTTAATTTGATGATTCGCCTGATGTTAAGCTAAATGCAAAGTCACGGAAAGATGGTTACCATCGTAAACATGTAACATGTTAACAATAGTGGCACTCAGCTTGACGGCCTCATCAGATGCCATTTCACGCCCCGCTTAAAGTACCCAGTACTTCTGATGGGACTGCACCCATCACCACTGGTTGACAGACACATGCTTTTTCACGCCCCGCATACCAAGCCAATCTGACATCAAAATGGCAAGTCTTTTGAATGTCTCATTCAGATTCTTAAATAATGGCTTACAAATCATTTAATTTTAGGTACCAATTAGTAATAAATATTGGCAATATACTTGTATGTATATAAGTTAGTGCTATATTAATAAAAATAGTTTTGCATATTAGAATTGTACTATTTTTTCACACCTTATAAGATTTTAATGACGTTAATAATATTGGAAAAAATGAAATGCTCAAGTGAGACTCGAACTCACGACCTTTCGCTTACAGGGCGACTGCTCTGCCAACTGAGCTATTGAGCATTTCTATTGGCATTGGCAGAGCAGTCGCCCTGTAAGCGAAAGGTCGTGAGTTCGAGTCTCACTTGAGCATTTCATTTTTTCCAATGTTTTTCGAACTTAACAGTTAGCATAATAAATGCTATAAAAAAATTCATTCAAACGTTAATAATAATTATATTAAAGTAAAATTTAAAATCATGGACACCCAAAACGTGTAAAGAAGACTGAAACGGAGACATTTTAACACTGCCTACTCCTGAACGAGATATCCGTAAAAAAGTTAATAATCATCATGTGTGGTATTCATACTTCTAACATCGTAAACCTTTATTTTATTAATAAACCCCTAACATTTTACACCACATTTAGTAAAAACATAATGTGTGTCGGAGTTTAGGCAGTACACAAAATTAACTTCAACACGTCATCACCCTTCGGATACAAGGTTTACGACCGGAAAGGTTACCTTGCATTATTTACGAGACATTAAAACTCAACCTAAAGCCTCACAATCGTACACATACACATTAAAACCATCCAAATTCGGACTAATTAAAAAGCGTTTTATACCTGTACTTAAAATTCTACAGTAAAATACAGACTAATAAAATATAATTTCAATTTTATGAACAAATAAAATTACCTTTACAAAGTTCAATATATCCGTAGTTCACTATAGGGTCGGCGGTCACAAAACAAACAGCACTCGGTTATATAATGAACGGTTGAACTAACACGTCAGGGTCGTAATTTTCTAGAGCAGCACGTCTACCCCTCACGGCGTATACGAGAATACTGATACGCGTTAACGTCAACGCCGGCAGGCTCGCGAAGACCGGTGTGAAATGCGCAAGTCACGCGGAGCTTAACTTATCTACCTACTTTTAAAATTCAAATTGTCATTCAGTCGGTCTTTTTATTCGTACAGGGTACCCAAAGTAAGGACCGGCGTTTGATGCCGGCGGCGTTTCATGGGTTAAATTTCCGCTACGTAGCTCTACGTGTTTCCAGCCATCGACCTCACAACGCCTATAGTGACTTTGTTTTCGTAAATATAGGAATTATTTTATTGTTGCAGAGGTTATTTTGTCGTCTTACGAGTACTTCCAAAACTCAAATTGTCATTCACAGGGTACCCAAAGTGAGAACCGGTGTTTGGTGGGTTAAATTTCCGTTACGTGGGTGTACATGTTTCCAGTCTTTGGCCCCCTGAACCGATGCTGAGTTTGTTTCATCAATATGGGAATGTTTGCGTAGTTATTTTTATAGAGGTTAACTTAGGAGTACTCCTTAAATTCAAATTGTTATGCAGTCGATTTTATCACAGAATGTAAAAAATAAATATGAAAACAAACGCACTATGCGTTTGTTTTCAAAATTTCAGGATTTTTTCATAGTTACTTTGGAGAGGTGAACTCATCGTCTTACGAGTACTCTTAAAATACAAATTTTCATTCAGTCGGTCTTATTACAGAAATAGGGTACCCAAAATGACGACCGGCATTTGGTGGGTTAAATTTCCGCTACGTGGGTCTACGTGTTGTCAATCTTCGACCTCAGATAGCCTATAATATAATTACTTCCTTATTCTTGGAACGTTGCCACAGTTACTTTTGCAGAGGTTAACTAATTACGAATAGTTTTAAAATTCAAATAGTCGTTCTGTCGGTTTTACTATAATACGCTAGTACTATTATCTATTCTGTGCTATAATAATACGTGAGGTTCGTCATTCGGTGGGTTAAATTTCCGCTACGCAGTTCTACGTGTTGTCAACCTTCGACATAAGAACGCCTAATAGTGAGGCTACATTTATAAAATATAGAAACATTTTGATCGTATTTTAGTATTAGGTACATATTTCGTAGCGCGTAGAACGTTGACAGTGCTCGTAGCTACTGTGTAGCAAATTCTCGTAGCCAATACAGGTTATTGTTGCAAATAAAACTGTTCAATAATTGCTCTGATTGGTTAACTAAGGAAATGAGCATAAGAAGGTGTTCCTGATGGTAAGCGGTTACCGGCATTTGTATTTATACTTCTCACAACACCAGAGGAGACACTGACGCAATGCGGACTCTATAATCTTCTTACAAAGTATTCTGGTGACTATATTAGTTAACAAAATGTTATTTTTGATTGGTCCAGGTGGGATTTGAACCCGCGATCCTTTTATTATAGAGACAATGCTTAGACCAGACAGACTTAGATTTTTATAATTAGCCTATGAAATGCTTTAAAATTCCTTCAAATAACAGAATGTTAGTTGAAACTCTATTTTATCATTTTTGTGCTTTAAACAATATTATCCTACTCATATTACAAACGTGAAAGTTTGTAACAACGTTTGGCTATTTGTTTCTCAGTCATTTCAAACACCTGAACAAAGCCAGTTTAGAATGTAAATTTATTGGGTAACTACGCGAGGTTGTACAAGTAATTTGTTATACTGGATCTTTTTTTTTCGTGCGGAAATCCCCTCGGATACCCCTCCTGCCGGAGCTGGCAAGGGAGGTTATGTCGGACTCGAACCGACTAAAACCGCACGCCGACTGTGGGTCGTGGTGCTAGGCCGAAGGTGAGGTTGTCATCGACATATCCCTCGCACCCCGGCTGACCCAGGGCCATCCCTTACGGTCTGGCCCTCCTCAGGAGGGGGGACAACGGTGTCCCCCGACTCGCCCCCGGAATGGGGAGGTATACTGGGTCTAGAACTGGCGGTAGAGCCGCCTCTACGCGCTATAACCAATTAATTGACACTTGAGATTGAGGCGGTGTGTGCTTGTTTTAGTCGGTTGGAGTCCGACATAAATATCACAGCTGGCCAACGAGGGTGTCCGTATAAAAAAGTTTCAAATAATTCAAATATAGAATTTTATAAATAATGATATAATATTTGATGGCTCTTTGAGTTAAAGTGCTTTAAAGTAATAACTAAAACGACCATAACTTTTGTATAGTTTGTTTTGTAGAGTGTAAAGGGTAGGCAGCGCGAGTGTAACGCCCCTGGTGTTGCATACGTCCATAGGCCGCGGTAATCACTTTCCATCAGGTGGGCCGTGTGCTTGTCTGCCACCTAAGTGGTATAAAAAAAAAGATACAGATTTATGTCCATACAAAAAAGTTATTGAGATCTTTTATTTCATATAGGCTGAAAAGTGTTACAACTCGAATACATAGGAAAAAAGAATCTTCTCGGGCGGGACTCGAACCCGCAGTCTTTCCCCTACAGGGGGAATGCCTGACCAATTTGGCTACCGAGACACGCCCGATATGATTTAAATTTCCCATCTTATACGTATTTAAGGCGACGGTTACAACACTGAAATTTTGTACAGGAGATTAGATATAGTCTGAAATATTACATAAGTTTTTATGTCTGAATTTAGTTCCCTTTGGGTCACAGGTGTATATAAATGTTTGTATCTAAAGATAAAACATTAAACGAAACATTAAAATGTAAAGGTAACATCTCGTAAAGTTACGTAGCCCGGGATCGTAAATATTACGGCCACAAAAAGTGACACTTAAGGGAATAAGACTAATGTTGGTTCATGTGTCGGTAGCCTCGTGGTTAAGGAGGGTCTTGTGATCCAGAGGTCCAGCGATCAAACCCTGGCCATCACAAT
Source organism: Eilema sororculum (assembly GCA_914829495.1). Lineage (NCBI taxonomy): Eukaryota > Metazoa > Arthropoda > Insecta > Lepidoptera > Erebidae > Eilema > Eilema sororculum. Next base: position 17,236,615 of record OU618545.1, on the reverse strand, counting down.
ACCGACAAGAACCAATTCCTTATACAAGCCATTTAACTTTGCATAAGGAGTTCGGAGAAACAGTAGTCTAGTTCTAAATAGTAGTTTAGGTCACTAATATATTGAAAAAATACATACATATACGCACACGCCTTTAAATGCCTGAAGGGGTAGGCAGAGATGTCTTAACACCCACATTTAGCCGATTACGATTTTCGGTCCACATAATAGTGGGTGGGCCTATTGCCGTAAAGCGGGCACTTAGTCATGTCCTGTTAGTGTACTGTCGGATGGAGTACAGCTCTATCCCTTTTTCCTTATTTATAATCCGATCCTTATAGCGATTTTAACTAAGGATTTAAGTAAGGATAATAATCATATCTGCGGTAGTCTAGTGGTATGGGTAATGGACTGCTGAGACGAGGTCTCGGGTTCGATCCCAGGTTTACCATGGCACACACCAATAACTTTTCGATGCTTTTCGAAGTTATTTGTGTATTTATCGCAGGTTTATAAGTGCCCGGTTAATGGCAATAGGCTCGCCACCTATTACATTGGGACCTAAACATAAACTGGCGAAATGTGGGTGCTAGCACCTCTGCTTACCTCTTCGGGGAGCACAGGCGTGAGTTTATGTTATGTATGTTATGTAATAATCATTTTAAAAACATGTTCCCATAACATAAATGTTAACATATTTCAAACGTAGTTCTTAATCCACCAAATGATTTGTAAACGTAAGTAGGGTGACCTTTTACCATTATCCTAGCAGTTATCCCTAAAGCTTGCACCCAGGAGCCCGCAATACGGCTCCTACTTCTCGTTTTGAAGCCACTGCTTTGTGACCTCCCAAAACCGAACAAAAACCCTACACCAGGCTTGTCCGACAGTTAGCAAGTGTACAGTCAGCGTCAGAAAATGTGCTCAAAATGTATAATAGGCACAGTACACGTTTCTTGAATGTATTTTGAAGATAGCACGGGTTTCTACGGCGGTGGACGAGCTCAAATTCACCGCAAAGATTATTACAAAACCATACGCACGCTAGTGCCTTTTATATTTCTCGATTTAGGTTCAAGTTATTTCATTCAAGCTATAGAATATGTTATAATAAATAGAAAAGGAACAGTAATGCTTCATCTTTCTCATGAATATAGTAAGAGTGACGTGTTTAGCCTATTTGGTAATGGAACATTGAACAATAAAATTCGCAATTTTATTGTTCACGACCCTTCACAAAACAAATAGGTCGTCCCTTTTGACATTTTGTTCACAGAAACTACTCGCTTCTGACGTCGCATATGACGTCATTAAAACTAATGACATTCGAGATCATACGAATGTTATGTGAAATTCAATTAACGTGTAACTTATAACATTGGTGACGTAATAGTGAGATTTGAAATTCGAACTAATTGAAATAGTGGTTAGTTAATAGGTCACATCTATACATACATACATACAAATAAATAAAATTGGAGTGTCTGTTTGTAATATTAAAATAACCACTTTCTACTACATGCATATGAATGTATATACGGTACACATACCAAAATATATATTTTTAATTTTTTTGTCTGTCTGTCTGTCTGTCTGTCTGTCTGTCTGTCTGTTTGTTTTGGCTAATCTCTGGAACGGCTGGACCGATTTGGACGGGACTTTCACTGGCAGATAGCTTATGTAATAAGGAGTAACTTAGGCTAAAAAAAAATGCCAAAAACAAAAAAAAATAAACTGATTTTTTTTATTAAGTACATTCCACGCGGACGAAGTCGCGGGCACAGCTAGTTTCCAATAAAATTAATACTTCTCACTTAGTTCCGATATTTTACAGCTGTATAAATACTGATCTTTACTCTATTATAATTGGGAAAAATTGAATGCTCAGACGGGACTTGAACCTGTAACGAGCCCCTTACAGGGGAAATGCTGTGACCACTGAGCTACCCGGTACCACGCCTTGAGTATCCCAAAAATCACTATTTCCAATTGAGTTAAATAGTAAGCATACTATTGCTTTAAACATTAAACAGAGTTATAATGTTGCTGGGACAGACTGGATGCGGAAAGCGGAGGATCGGGTGAAATGTTGCACATTAGGAGAGGCCTATGTCCAGCAGTGGATTACAGTGGGCTAATTGATTGATATTGTTTTATATATATTAATTTATACTATAGTAGTGAGCAGGCCGGTAGAGTTGGGCCCAACAAACCTCACTTCTTCACCTATACATCTATTCTCTCCGGATTAGGAGGTCAGAACAGCTATGTTCTTATAAAAACCGTATAAACCAAACCAATAAGAGGAGAACGAGTGAAGTGCAATCGAGAACAATGTTAAAATGAGGATGATGAAGTTATCTAAAAACAGTTGAGGCCAAAAAACGGTAAAAATTCAACTCTCTAAGAGTACCGTCGATCATTAGCTTCGCAATCTTCCCAAACGGATTGCAAGCGCGCCGAACCCATAACCCCAATATCTTTTCTCTAAGTACGAATATTTCTTTTACCGTGGTCAAAAGCGGGCTGGCTGGAACCGAAATGAAAATATTTTCACTCCAAACCTCCCAATATAATTCATTGCATTAAATCAAGAAGAAAAAAGCGTTAGAGCACCCGTCTGTTATCGATTCCTTCTTGCAACTTCCATCAAATATAAAGAAAACACGCCTGAAAAGTTCAAAGGAAACGTATTTCTTAGATAATTTAATTTTCTTCCCAATATTAAGGCGTTGGCTACATCGAAGGTTGTACCAAGTTTGGACGAAATGGCCAAGTTTATCAACGCGTTCTTTTTTCAAATAAGTTATTCTATTTTGTTGATGAAAAAGGTTAGTATTTATTTATCACATCAATGAAAATTGGAATGGATTTACTATCTGGAGGAAGATTGCTTTGAAATAAAAGCTAAATTGTGTTTTATAAATGACGTTCTAAGTTCAGTGTTGAACAGCTACTGAGCGTGTTCAAGGTTGTATAAGAAGCTTGTATTAGTTTTTGCAATACTTCACGTCCTCGAAGTGAACAAGAAAACTTACTTACCAGCTTTACTCAACCGATGTATTAAAAATATTTCATTTACTTTCAAGTTCTAAGAATATTCTCAAAAGATTTATTGCTTTAAGAGGAGACTTCTGTTTTTAATTAGATAATGTTATTCTCACGGGAATTGACCGTCTAGTTGATACTGATGACTAGATCAGATTATTTATTATGATATTTATTTTTTTATTTATCATATCATTGCTTTAATAGGTTACAAAATAACGATATTACTGTTAAAAGGACTGATATTGACACTTAAAAATAGTTTCATATAGCAAATTTAAGAAAACTTAATACAATAATGATATCGGGAATTAACGCGATCATGGTACAGGTACCACACATACCTTTGACTTCTTTCAAAATATCAAGAATGTGCAGGTAGATGAAGAGCCTACTATCTCACGGACTCGAAGACGGCGGGCGTGCACTACTGAGCCAGTCAGCCTGTGACCACGACCGGTATAATCTGGTCGAAACGTCAGGCAAATCAAAGGTACCTATACCGTGATCACGTTAATTCCCGTTTATTATTATTGTATATCATGGAACGCGAGGTCCTCACCTCGGAGTCCAGGGTCCGCTTTCCGGCATTTTGTATGCTGCACTTCAGACGACATCCATGTAGTGAGAATGATCTCATGTTAATGGTATGTCATCCTTTACGACGCCAAGGCAGCACTTTTTGGGCTGGTTACGTGGTTTACAATAACTATATTACTGGAATTTGTTCTCCGCGTGGTTACCGGCAGAGTAGAATTTGGTCCACCCCATCTCTTCCTAAGCGGCGTCGTACAAGGCAACTAGGGGATAGGGCTGTTTAACATCAGACAAATATATACAGCCCAGACTCAGCCTCGGATGCACGGCTTTAGTCAACAAAGAACCCGGAAAGCGGCAATAGGCTCACCCCCTATTACGTGGGACCGAATCCAAGGATTGGTGAAATGAGGGTGTTAATTCACCTCTGCCTAACCCTCTGGGGATAAAGCCATGATTGTATGTATGTATGTTGTTTTTATTCAAATTAACAATGGTGAAGTTGATTATATCAAAACTCAGCTGGTATATTCCTCCTATAAAGTGCTCATGGGTTCAAATCCCGTCTGTACGATATTTTTTCTGATTTATTTACTATATCCGTAAGTTTCTTAAAACCAATTTTCGTAATTAAGATAAACCAAACTAACCAAAACCTAACTAAATACAAATTGAATTGAGATTAAGCTAACGTCTTACCGTCGCGTTCAATTTTAACTGTGATTCCGATTCCAACTCCCCCAAACCAAATGGAATCGAAAACCAAAATCAAATTACATTCAAGTGCTATCTGTGTAACGACACTGGCATTAAACAAAGTGAAGCTGGTTGATGGTATCACTACAGTTTATGATCGTGACTGTTCAGTTGGTGAAATTTGTATGCCAACATAATGTAGAAAGGAAACATATATTAAAATGGGTTTAGAAGGTTCTTACAGGGTTGGCAACACGTTTGCGGCACCTTTAGTGTTGTACACGTACGGTCACAGTAACCACTCTCCATCAGGTAGACCATTTGTTTATCGGCTATCTTAAAAAAATTAAAAAGAAATTATGTTTTCAGAACAAGCAAATTTCACCTACAAGACTGTAGATACAGCTAAAGATTCAAAAGGCATTCGCTTCCATAGAATGTCGTAAAGTCAAAGCAAAAAGAGTTAGCGGCTTCCTAGGTGAAGAAGACATTGAATGCAAAGGGAACAACGCTAAGTAAACGGTAAGGAGATCTTGGATCTTAACTTTTTCTGATCTGATCTAAATCTACATGTAAAGAGAAATCAGATAGCGGACTCTAGGCTTCATAGCGCAATTGAACAAACAAAAGCAAAAACTTGATTTAACTTTTGTTCTTGTACTTAATTCAAAATCATTTTATTTACACATTAAATAACTCTGTAACTTAGTGTATTGACATCTAATCACAATGGCTAATAGTTTATAATTAGTTTATAGTTCGGGACTTCACGTGATAAATTTTGGAAAACTTACTTTTGCGTTACAGTTTTCCAAAATTTATCGCGTGAAGTCCCTAACTATTATAAACTATGAGTTTACGCCGCGATAGTTTCAAAATAACAATGGCTAATGACAATCAGTCGTTCAACTCAATTACAAATTCTCACATACAGGCAGGAGTTCAAATTTTTCGTACTTAATGAATAATTCTGTTTCCATTAGCCCGATTTGAACCGAACTTTGCTTATACGTTTGAGTACACTTCAAGAGTATGAACTGACATTGAATCGAATTATACTCGATTCAATTCTTAATTTGAAATTGATACGGAATATTCGTAACGGTTAAAGTTAGGAATAACATTAAAGAATTTACCATTAGGCACTTTTCTATATTTAACTATTTAACTAGAGAATGGTAAAAAAACAGCAAGCATTGCGTCCTTTTTTAGTTATCATATTTAATTATTAGTTTTTAAAACCTTAACTATGCGGGGTCCACGTTGATCCGTTACAACGGGAGGTTCTGGATTTCGAATCTTAAATATTACTCTATCTACGAGATCCCAATTTAGCCTAAAATATTCGCAATTTCGAGGAATATTCTATTTCAAAATAAGAAATGAGAATAATATAATGTACGTTATATTTACTTTTTACAATTGCCATTAAACTGTTGACGTTTTATATAAAGAAACACATTTTACATTTTAGTAAAATGCAAAATGCAAAATAAATATGTATAAATAATTCTCTGTCGTAGATTTGTTCAGTGACTTTATCATGAAGATGGTTAAGACAACAGCTGCTCATATCCATAACTTTTCAATGCATTTTTAATGTTAGTTTCTGCAGTGAGTACGTGTAATCTCTGAGTTTTTATTATTATTGAACTGAGTAACAGTTTTGTAAAGTTTTCTTTTCATTTTTATGTATAAATACTTACTTGCTTCGAAAAATTAAAAATGAATTTGAAATTTTGTATAAAACTTTTTTTTTTTTTTTTTTTTTGTTTTTTTTTTTTTTTTTTTTTTGTTGTTTTTTTGTTGTGGTGTTGTAAAAAAAAGCAAAAAGTTTGCACTTTTTTAATTTTATTATATATACTCTTATGACCAGACCAATACTGCTAAATGAAAACGGAGACTTGAAAGCAATGTCCAATATTTTTTCTCCAATATAAGATACAAGAAATAACAACATTTTGTTTGCGTTGACGGTAGCCTAAGCCCCGCGGGACCGTGAGATCTACAAAGCCAGTAGGCTTACAAGACCTATCTTGCAAACATCCAATGTAACTATACCCCCAATATCCTTTGCAGTTCTTCAACTATCTATCTATTGTACTAAAATAAAACGGTTTCTGATGGTTCAACTTAAGCTGGAAAGAATTTAAAACTATACCCATGAGAGAATCTCGTGTGATATCCATGATAGACTGTTTTCGCTGATTTCACCTTTTGAAGTAAGTAAGAGTTTACTAGGACTAGGATTTTAAAAACTATAAAATTAAATTGTCAGTTAGAAGTGATTTTATGGAAAATTTCAATTAATATTTTTTTATAAATTAATACATAAAAACTTTTAATAATAAAAGCTAAATGGTTATTATAACACGGCCAACAGCTAGTATATTATAGACATAGAAAAATAAAAATTTCAAATATTTCACAATATTCACAACATTCCACACAACGCTATCTAGACCCATGGTAAGCATAGCTTAACTAGCTTGTGTTATGGAATCTAGAATGTGGAATAACATACTTAGATACTTTTTTTGTACTAAAATGTAAATACATAGAAACACCCAGACCAATGCAAATTTCATGCATACAAAGATTTGCACTGAGCTAGAATCAAACCCGCGCCTCCTGCGTGGCAGTCGCGTTCACTACCGCCACGCCACAGAGGTAGTTATTGCATATAATTATTTGTGGGAAAGAATTAAACCCGCGATCTCCGACTGCTTGAACGTGCAACCATCGTGTCACAACTAGCACAAAAACTATAATGTGGATGAAGGACTGCATGTAACAGTGAATTTGCACTACCAATATTACACACAGTAATGAAGACAAAGCTACACACTTCAAAACCAATTTCTAAACCCATTAAATAAAGACTGCGAAGACGCTAAGTAAACTAGGGGACCAAACAAATTCAAGTCATATACTTTAAAATAAAGCCTACTTCGAAGCCCTTATCAGCCCCAATACCCTCTCGGAAACATGAATTTCAATTTCTATATTGCTTTTCTGCCTCCGCCATTTATGTCTCGTAATGGAAATTCAACCTATAAGGTGTAACAAGGGGTAAAATATGTTTTAGCCGGCATGGGCACCCTTACCTTATTACATTAGTTATTAGTTTATAAGCCACAAAATTATATGCCATAAGGTCTATTTTACCAAGTTCAAACAGTTTGGTATTCTAATATTTCTAATGATAATATTAAAGGTATAAATTGAGAAATAATGAAACGTATTAGGCTTTCGAGTTTTTGCAAACTTATCTTACTACGGCCATTTTTTGTAATTTGCAACGATGTACAAGTAATAACTGTTGAAAAAAAAACGGTCGGGTATTTCATTTTACTGTAGGTAATTTACAATTATAACACAAATTACATGATTGAAAAAGAAAATTAAGTAGTTTACGTGTGCGATTTGCGTGTTAAATCCATACTAATATTATAAATGCGAAAGTAACTCTGTCTGTTTCAGACAAACTCTGTCTGTCTGTATGTTTCGCTTTCACGCCTAAACCACTGAACCGATTTTGATGAAATTTCATGTAGGGGTAGATTAGACCTTGAGAAAGGACATAGGCTATGTTTTGTCGCGATAACCGACATCCACGCGGGCGGAGCCGCGGGCAAAAGCTAGTATATAATATTCCTCCGTATTTTAAGTACTTACAGCAAGTATTGGAGTCTTTTTTTCCTCATTCTATTAGTGTTCGTAGTTCGATGAATCTACTGTTTATAGATCATTGAATATACTGTTTATCGATGAATCTATTGTTACGGTATTTACAACTACTAGTAGTAATCATTAAATTTTAAAGTCTGAGCTAGAAGGGTTTTTTTTTATCGCGCGAAAAACCCACGGATACCACCCCCACGGAGCCGGTGGAAGGGGTTATGTCGGACTCGAACCGACCAAAACGCACGCCGTCTTGGGTCCTTGTTTGCCGGAGGTGAGATTGCCAAAAGCATATCTCTCGCACCGGGTTAACAAGAATAGTGCTGGAAAAACTAATTAAACGCGTGCAAAAACAGTAACTATATCTAAAACTCAACCTTATGATGCTTACAGAATACCTAACATTTGGATCACATCAAAACAAATTATCGTGTAATGACATCTAAAATTGCGTCGCCGTCCAAACTAATATGCGGCGTCACAAATTGCACTCATTTCCTCGAGGGACGACTTATTTTTCGAAGAAACGTGTACCAACATTGGCAATTTCCTGGCCGAGTCTGATGGACGCCTTACCGCACGGTGTAAAATATCCGCTCGGACCTGCTTAAAGACGTGACTTGTCTTTGCTGTTAACCCTATTATGGATAGCTAAGGGCTGCTTTTGTGTGAAAAATACGGCGTATTTCTTTTTCTAGTTTGGTAAATTCTCATTCTGAATATCATGTAATCTGACATTATATTTACGTGACAAAAATGGTAGATGAGTACTTAGATTTATGTAATAGTGTGATTAGAATTATGTGCCAGATATAACTACAGTAGTTCAAGTCCTGTCTTAGACGTCCACTTTTTCTCATTTAAATCTAATGGTATGCAAATTCAATAAATTATTTAAATAATACGGGATATTTTTTTTTAATTTATAATTTAGTTTTTATTTTATACATTTTAAATTTATCTACTAGTAAAGCTCTTTCATTAGATACCCATATTGAAGGAGTTAAAAAGAAATAATATGTATTCCGATATGTTGTGGCGGAGGCCATCTTGGACCGTTTTTTTTTTTCAAACATAGCTAAGAACCCTCCCGAGTTATATACCTTTCAAACAAAAAAAACTAAATCCAAATCGGTTCATCCGTTTGGGTGCTACGATGCCCCAGACAGACACACACAGACACGTCAAACTTAAAACACCCCGTCGTTTTGCGTTGGGGATTAAAAAATAGAACGGCGAGGAAATAAAAAGAATACTACTACATAGTTATTGCCGATTTATTTGTAGTGCGTCACTATACTGAAAGTCTAACTGCAAACTGATTAATTTTATAAAGATTGTCAGTACAGAATAAATAAAACATGTTACTTTCACAAAGCTTTTATTATCTACAGACGTGATAAATAAATCCTCCTATACTCCTTCCACAGGCGTTAGGGCCACGCGGCAATTTCCTGGCAGCCCTGGCATGCCACTCATATCATACACAATATCCGATGTATCAGAATCCACTTCGGAATATGGCTGATACTCCAATATTGCTTTAAAATTTTTGCATTTTGATATCTTTGCTACGCTATTACTTAATCCTACTAATATTATAAACACGAACGTTTGTAAGTATGAGGGATGGATGTTTTTTAGTCTTTCACGCAAAAACTACCGAATATATTTCGATGAAATTTGGCATGGAGTTAGCTGTTACCCTGGATTAACACATAGGCTATGTTTGGTCGCGATAACCGACAACCATGCGGGCGGCTCCGCGGGCAACAGCCAGTAGGTGTATTATAATTGAATGTGAAAATTTGCGAAGTTCTTTGGATGTTTGTTACTCAATTATGGTGAAGCAGATCTGACTTAAATTTAGTACAAGGATAAACTATTGTCTAGAATAGAATATCAGACAACTTTTTTTATTGCCAAGTCGTCATGTCGTCGGTCGGTTGGTCGGCTGAAGCTCCATTTGTGCGTTGCGTTGGGTCGTCGCAACTGATCAGGGTAATTCTTAGTAATTTGTAAGCACTTAAAATTATAGCAAAGAGACATATTCCTTTAAATTTCTAAGAATGACCCTGCTCCGTTGCGACGACGCAGCAACGTACAAGCCTCGGCCTTGGCCTTAATGAGAAGCGTACGTCGGCAGTTCGTTGTTTCGCTGAATTCTGGTACTCACTCAAGCCTCCTAGGCAAGTTTCAATTAGATGGCTGACGTATAGTGAATATGTAGATTAGAATGACAAATATATGAGAGTTGACGTACATAAATGACAGTCGTCAACGAAAGTCATATTCGTCAAATCCAAATCCAAAAAAAGAAATATATGCATTTGTCTAGAGGGATAGAATGCTTTATTTATAAAGGTAGACACACTCCATTGTATTATTTGTCATTTGTTTAGCGAAATAGGAATAGTTTGTTCATCTTATATTTCACTTATTAGCACCGGTACCCACACTTAAATGAACTTTTTTAAATTACTGATATAACAATCCATTTTAAAAAAAATAGCAAAAACATACAATATTCAAGTATAAAAGAATGAATACATTAAATATATTAGCTTTGAGCACTGAAAAGTATTAAACAAACATTATATACGCATACTCACCTTTGGAAATCCCCGTAGGGGTAGGCAGAGGTGTATTACCACCCAAGTTTTGCCAAGTATGATTTTCGGTCCCGCGATGTAATGAGGTCTGGCGGGCCTTTTGTCTTGGGCTGTATGTTTACTGTCGGATGTAGAATAGCCCTATCCCTTAGTCGACTTTTACGACAGCCACAGAAAGAGCTGGGGTGGTCCTATTCGGGTGCCGTCTATTTGGTAGAAACTTGATACTCCGAAACCTATTTGGGATAACTCACTTCGCAGAAACTTCTTTAATCGATCATTTATTAGGCATTAAAAATATTTGACATAAATATTTTTAGGCATAATGTGCTTATGACCGAATTTAGAATGGCATACATTTAAGACAGTAGAATTTTATTTGGCATAGTTAAAATTTTGTATAACTTCATTTAGCATAACGTTCATTTAGAGTACAGATTATTTGGCATAATTTGACTAGGCATACTATAAAGAACATAGAATTTCAATTAGAATAATATAGATTGGGTTACTTTATTCTTTAAAAATGGGTAGGTTACGTTAGATTAGAACTGTGACCAGAATAAATAGTTGTTTACACCCCGACACAGAGTGCCCCGACTCGGATAGGTTAGGTTAGGTTAGAACTGTGACCCCAACAGCGCGAGCCGAGCGAGCGAAGCGAGCGTGCCGCGGCAGCGGCCGGCGAAGCGCCAGAATAGATAGTTGTTTACACCCCGACACAGAGTACCCCGACTCGGATAGGTTAGGTTAGGTTAGAACTGTGACCCCAACAGCGCGAGCCGAGCGAGCGAAGCGAGCGTGCCGCGGCAGCGGCCGGCGAAGCGCCAGAATAGATAGTTGTTTACACCCCGACACAGAGTACCCCGACTCGGATAGGTTAGGTTAGGTTAGAACTGTGACCCCAACAGCGCGAGCCGAGCGAGCGTAGCGAGCGTGCCGCGGTAGCGGCCGGCGAAGCGCCAGAATAGATAGTTGTTTACACCCCGACACAGAGTACCCCGACTCGGATAGGTTAGGTTAGGTTAGAACTGTGACCCCAACAGCGCGAGCCGAGCGAGCGTAGCGAGCGTGCCGCGGTAGCGGCCGGCGAAGCGCCAGAATAGATAGTTGTTTACACCCCGACACAGAGTACCCCGACTCGGATAGGTTAGGTTAGGTTAGAACTGTGACCCCAAAAGCGCGAGCCGAGCGAGCGAAGCGAGCGTGCCGCGGTAGCGGCCGGCGAAGCGCCAGAATAGATAGTTGTTTACACCCCGACACAGAGTACCCCGACTCGGATAGGTTAGGTTAGGTTAGAACTGTGACCCCAACAGCGCGAGCCGAGCGAGCGAAGCGAGCGTGCCGCGGTAGCGGCCGGCGAAGTGCCAGAATAGATAGTTGTTTACACCCCGACACAGAGTACCCCGACTCGGATAGGTTAGGTTATGCGAAATGATGGTTCTACTTTTAAATAGTTATGGATAAGAAATATGTACCAAAAGATGAATCTGGTTTTGAACTTTCTGCGATGTGATGGTTATACATTGTGATTATTATGGATACAAAAATTATGCGTACAGATGATTCTGCCTTACAAAATTATGGGTTTCAATGTATGCAAAATGAGTTTATGCCAAACGATATTCTGCGAAAAGAGGTTTATGCTATTAGTTGTTATGCAATATAAAATTATTACTTAAAAAGTTCTACTATATGAGGTGTACCCGTCCTATTCTACTCCACCGGTAACCAATACGACAAAGTATATAACTACTTACATAATAACTTTTGGAATATTTCAATGTGAAACTGTTTTGTGAATATTTTATTATTTATAAAACTTTTGTCGTTGACTGTACTTTTCCCTGCAATTAACAGCTATCAGCACAATATTATTCATTAAACTCTTTGAAACAGTTTCTATGTTCAGCAGAATGTACAAGATATGAAAATATTAACGCTAACGTAACGATCAAAGCTGAGTTGTGTTAATTTTGTCTTATTAAGGTGATACCTAAAGATGTCTTTTCATTCGTACTTGTCAAGAGTAAGCCTTTTGTTAGCTTAAAATTAAACTTTACTTATTTTAGAACATAATATTATACGCATGATAAATTTTTAATGCTAGTTTTTAGCTTTTTAAGCTTTTCCTACAAGTTTCAAACTATTAAAGTCGACAACCAGAGCCTCAATTCTGCTAAAGCCAAACCATTGTAGTGCCACTGCCACAGCCAAAAACGGCATTAATAATAGACTTTAAAGCGATGCGGTTAAAATTCAAAATGAAATGACTTTTGCAGAGTATTTGAAAAAGTGTAATAAAACTGTTTCCATTTCATTTCGGACTTTAGGCGTATGGAAATAAAGCGTAAAATTTATTCTGCCGTCTTATTGTAAAAAGGCATAACCAACAAAAACAAAAATGTAAGATAATCGAGTTTGAAATTTTTCAAGCTTTTTTAGCAGAAAAAATTATTTGTGTATTATTGGGAGAAACAAGTTATTAATTGAAGTACACAATCGAAATACCTATCCAACCATGTATAGGAATATATATATTTATTTATTTTTTATACAGAAAATCCCAATTTTCCCTTTCATCTTAACAAAATAATTACAAATAAAATATATTTTTATCGTTTTAAAGGCACAACTAACCAGATAGGCACCGGGAATGGTTGTCTGTATTTTCTGGACTGCATTTCAGCTTTGTTGCCATCTAGCGGAGTGCAGTCAATTGACGGACCAAATAAAAAAAAAAACTTTTCTAAAACAATTCAGTATTAAAATGAAAGGACACTTAGTTTATGTAATTATGTCTTTGTAACATAATCATAAAGGTTCATTGCGAGTTTAAAAGAGTATAAATTTTACATAAATTGTTACTTTTAAAATGATTGACTTTTTCACTTGCTTTTTATTTAGTGGATATCTGCGGTAGCCTAGTAGTATGGGTAATGGACTGCTGAGACGAGGTCTCGGGTTCGATCCCAGGTTTACCATGGCACACACCAATGACTTTTCGATGCTTTTCGAAGTTATGTGTGTATTTATCGCAGTTTTATAAGTGCCCGGTTAATGGCAATAGGCTCGCCACCTATTACATTAGGACCTAAACATAAACTGGCGAAATTTGGGTGCTAGCACCTCTGCCTACCCCTTTGGGGAATACAGGCGTGAGTTTACATAAACATATGTTATGTTATGATTTTATTTATGAAATATTGAACAAATAACAAGAAATTGGTAATCAAAACTCTTTAATTCAATAACATGATAAATTTGACGTTACACTTTTTAAACCACCGTATTATCTCTGATTTTGGACCAAAATCTAATTCTACGGGGCCGGACTCACGCACGAAGTGTTTCAGTTCAATAGCTATCACGGTTCATGAATTATTAGCAAAACCTGGTGAAAAACAGATAGCGAATCTTAGTAATATGGTCCCATTTTTACCCATTGGGTACGGCACCTTATTAATTCAAAGCAAAACATCTGATTACATAATTATAACTTAATTTAAGATTTTACAATGAAAGAAACAACATTACTTATCAACAAATCAGCTTGCGTTTACTTTGAATTGAAAACATTGGCGCAATGATGAGCGCAAGGACACCCCCACATTCCTTACCTACCTTACTAGCGTCTTAAAGAAAAGGCACAACTGGTCACTTGTGACTTCTTTTTAGTCAATTATAGTCATTTATTTTTCAATATAGAACAATAAAATTGTTTCTTATTGACGTCAATTTTAATTCTACTTAATCTAAGTTTACCACCGCTTCCAAGGCGCTGGTGGAGAAGAAACTCTCTCTTTATAACACTTTCAAGTCATAAGTACATATATTTATGTTGTTTCTTCTTAATCGGTGTCAAATAAGTCTTTTCAATTTATTCAATAACAATTTAGCTGTAAGATGTGCCTTTCGGGCTGTGAAAAAAATGTTAGTTAAGTTTTCTCCGTAATACGGCAGTATTGTCATTTTTGCGGTGTCTGCGGAACCACATTGGTTTAGCTTTAGTTGAATCGAGGGCCAGCACGCGACTGAACCCGTGACCAATCTCATTCTAGGGCCACTTTGGCTCTAGCTTTCATGGTAACATTGTGGTATATACTTAGGAGTAGATAAAAAACATATTACTTTAAAAAAAAGTCAGACGTCCATCAAACCTCCCATCCCAGAGAGGATAGCATATACATTATCCATGTATTGTTCGATTCATAGATCTCGGGCCTAAAATCTGCTTAATATGTGCTCTATACACGCAGTACACTTTTCTTGGATGTATTTTGAGGTTATCAGGTGCTACCATATGTCAAAAACTTCTATAGTAAAAACTTTACACATATGGTGCTACTACGGTGGATGCTCTCAAATTCACCAAGTATAGGTTATTCGGCGGTGGCGCAAAGTGCTCCTCCCCATACCGGGGCTCAACCCGAAGGAGGATCTCGAAAGAGATGGTCCTGGGTCTGCCGGGGTGCGAGAGATATGCGCCCTGCATTCTCACCTCTGGCAACCAAAGACCCAAAGACGGCGTGCATTTTAGTCGGTTCGAGTCCAACATAACCTCCTCCACCGGCTCCGGTTGACATCCATGGGAATTTTTCGCACGATTAAAAATATAAAAGTATAGGTTATTACAAAATAATTTTGATTTAGGTCCAAGATATATGAACCGAGCTATACCCAAACAATCCAAAATAGTGGTTATCTTCTTAACCTTTTTCGATGGCTTAACGTGCTCTAAGAAGCACGGAGGGGTCTCAAGTCCCAATATCTTCAGAATGGTCACCCCTTACTGACTGATCTGGCTAGTATGGCTTGACCTTCAAGGAGTAACATTTTCATTTACAGTACACGTTAGCCACAAGCTCCGGACAAAATTCAAAATATTTTTGTACACGACAATTTGGCTTCACCTGTCTCGGAAAGAGGGTCACTATCGTAAACGTGTACAATGTTAACAATGATGGCACTTAGCTTGACGGCCTCAACAGATGCCTTTTCACTCTCTTAAAGGACCCGGGATTATAGGAAGAAGGAAACACATGAGCTGGCAAGGAGTTCCAGGTCTTAATGGTGTGGCATAGGAATGAATCACCGAACCACTCAGTTCTAAAAGGTATATCTGCACCGTATGCGGGTAACATCTTACCTGCACGTGTTGTCCTGTGGAGGAAAGGAGAGGGTACGATTCCCCCTTTAGAAAAAGGCTACCTGTCACCGGTATTTTTAATTATTATACCAAGATATAATTCTCAGAATTATTATACCAAAAGGAAGAAATAAAAGTACTATTAATATTTATGTGGAGTTCCTTATAGTTGGTTATATAGAACTAATTCATGAACTTACTAACGGTCGTTCCCAATAATATACTTACAGTTGAAGATAGATCGCAACAGTCAAATTTGACGTATCGGCTGTTTAAATTGAAAACATGGTAATAGATTTTTTTACGGGAAAGCGCATCGCGGTATAATTTTATTTTCCGAAATTGGTGTGAAATAGGAGTTACTATGTTTTGAATTTAAACAGCCGAGCTCTTTATCCGTAGATGTGATCTGTCAGTATGGTATTGGGAACGGCGCGGTGGTGAGAAACTTAGTTACCCAATAGTATACTCCATCTCTAGTATTTTTCTTTTTAAAATTTACTTAGTTATTTTTGAAGACAGGTCATGCCTCGGCAAGTGATGTTGAATAATATTTTTTTTTTTTATATAGGACACGTCAATTTGACTTCACCTCGCCTGATGTTAAGCTAAAGGCGAAGTCTCGGAAAGAGGGTCACCATCGGAAACATGTACCATGTTAACAGTGGTGGCACTCAGCTTGACGGCCTCATTAGATGCCTTTTCACGCCCCGCTTAAAGGACCCGGGACTGTAGGAAGAGGGAAACACGTTAGCTGGCAGGGAGTTCCAGGTCTTAATGGTGCGACATAGGAATGAGTCACTGAAACGCTTGGTTCTAGCAGGTATACTCTGCACCGTAAATGGATGACATCTTAGCCCTGCACGTGTCGTCCTGTGTAGGAAAGGAGAGGGTGGGACTAATTGGAAGAGCTCGTCAGAACATTCACCATGGTAGAGACGGTAGAAAACTGCCAAAGGCGCAATATCTCTACGCATCTGCAAAGGCTCGAGGGTGTTCGTGACCTCAGGATTCCAAAAATATATTTATATATATTTGCTTTATCTCAATTTGCAGTAATTTCTCAACTCAAATGAATGTATGAAATTATGAATCAACAAAATACAAGTCAAACATAGTTAAATTAACTATGCTTGACTTTTGAATAGCATGTTGTGTATCTGTCTAATCATTTGACTGTTATTATACATAAATAACATTTTTGGAATAACAAAAAATTTAGCTCAATCAATGCTTAAAAATGGTTTAAAAGTCATTCATTGGTTCCAACAGTTCGTAAGAAAGTTGGTAGATGGCTCCACCGTCGCCCTTAAAGACGGATATAAAGAGAAGGGAAATTTAAAGTGATTCAGGTGTGGCTCAATAGCTCAGTTGAAAGAACATTCCCCCTGTAAGGGAAAGGTCGTCCCAAGTTCCACTTGAGCGTTTCTTTTTCCCGATGAATTTCAATGTAGCTTAATTGGGGAAGTTTGTAGTAATATTAGTGGCTTCGGTTGGTTATTAAGATCATTCCGACCAAATACAAAAAGGATTCAATGATGACATGGTATTTCAGGAAGGTGTTTCAGACACCCTGTATAAAAAACAAGTTGACCATTTTGAAAAAACTTCACAAAATATTCATTTCACATTTTGTACATACATATTCAAAGAATACTAATATTCGTTATAACCTCAGATTGAAAAACTTTATAAAAGTTAGTACTAACAATACAAAAATAAAATAGCTTGCACCTGTGCCGGTATGGTCTAACTTTGTTTACTAACCGGTCCATTAAAACTTAGTATGTTATACACATATGTATATAAAATAAACTGAAACTACACAGTGAACGAGGTACATTCACACACATTACATATATTATAATAATATTATCTACCGTTGATTACCGTATTCAAACTCTGAATCATCTACGTATAAAATGTATAGTACCTAAGTATCTAATTTATTCTTAGTACTGTCAATAGTGGCTTCAACCGCGTGGATGTCGGTTTTCGCAACCAAATTACTAATATCTAGCACATTGGGAGAGGCCTATGTCCAGCTGTGGACTGCGGTGGGCTAATTGATTGATTGAATCTATCTGCGTACCTAATTATCGGTTCAGTGGTATAGATCTGAAAGCGTAACAGACAGACAAAGTTTTTTTATTAAGTAGTAACCATTATCCTTGCACCTCTGCCTACCCCTTCGGGGAATACAGGCGTGAGTTTGTGATAAGTTATGTTATGTAAAAAAAATTCATGACTTGTTTTGTTTGATAAAATTGTTTTTTTTTGTTAAATATATATTTAGCGATCCAAGATGGCGGGACTCGACATTTTCACTAAAATAGATAACCTGTAACCTTTAATTTTGACGACTTTATCTGGTGAAGTCCAGGTGAACTGGTGTTTTTCAGAAAGATGAAGAAAAATTAGGTAATTTTTCTAGGAAAAAACTCTAGATGCGAGACAATAATTTGTTTTGAAAACGTTCGCTAGTTATAAAACTATCTTATAACCCTGTGTGTACCAAAAATATAAGTATTAACATTAATTTAATAATGTTTGTGCTCAACATACACTATAGTCTGATTTTTAATTCGAGTCAGTAAAATGACAAGTGCAACTGTCACTAATACAAAAACGGGTGATGTTCGACAATCAATAGACTAAGATATTTTAGTCATACTTTAGTTCTTCGTAAGTTTTTTAGGTATGAAACCGTTTTTTTATTGTAAATATGTAATAGGTACCTACATATGTATTAAACCATATTATTGGAGAAATATGGATCTTACCATCTTACTATAAAAGCTGGGAATAAACGTTTCAAAAGCTAGTGAGTAATAATACTAATAACATTCCACAACACAAGATTCTACACAACGCTATCTAGACCCATGGTAAGCATAGCTTAACTAGCTTGTGTTATGGAATCTAGAATGCGGATAAACATACATAGATTTTTTTCGTAAATACGTACATATATTATACATAGAAACACTCAGACCCAACCAAATAGCCATATTCATACATATAAATATTGAAACTGAGCGGGGATCGAATCCGCGCGTCCTGCGTAGCAGTCGCATTCACTACCGCCACGCCACGGAGGCTGTCGATGCGATGTAATGTTATGGACCAAGTGATAAATTAGGTATTATGATAAATATGAGAGAACATTGCGCGCCTCGACATCGATAGTTATAGATTAGAAGGTTAAGCGGTGCCTTCGTGGTTATTTTTTCATAACTAAGGACAACACGTGCAGGGCTATGATGCCATCTGTATACGGCGCAGAATATACCTGCTAGAACCATGCGTTTCAGTGACTCATTCCTATGCCGCACCGTTAAGATCAAGAACTCTCTGCCAGCTCACGTGTTTCCTTCTTCCTACAGTCCCGGGTCCTTTAAGCGGAGCGTGAAAAGGTATCTGATGAGGCCGTCAAGCTGAGTGCCACCACTGCTAACATAGTACATGTTTATAATAGTGACCCTCTTTCCGAGACTTCGCCTTTAGCTTACCATCAGGCGAGGTGAAGTCAAATTGACGTGACTTTATAAAAAAATATAATCTCGACTATCTTTTAATTGTAAAACTCGATTCAACCACATCACTATTTATTTGAGACAAAAAACCTGCAACACTGGAAATGTCATTTTACTGACTCGAATTAAAAATCATAGTATACAGTTATTATATTAGGTATAGTATTCTGAGAAAAACGCTCATTTACTCAAAGTAACCTCGTTTAATGTATTTTGTTACCAGTTAGAAAATTCTAGGTAGGTATTTTTTAAAATGTTTTTATTATAAGTAAATACATTGTACCACTTACATTAATACAACAATGTATTATCAAGTACACTGCCCTCAATTTTAAAAACTTTTATGAAGTAACTTACCTATAAATAATAAAGTAAAATTGAAAACCCAATTACAATAATGAAATTTTATTTAAAAAAGGTAAAACTAAAGTCCCTTCATTGAATAAGTAACTTCATTCAGTAGCTATGGTAAATCAAATAATGTAAATACAGCCCTGTACCCACGTCACGTTCCTACGTGTCAACCCGTAGAACCGTGTTTAGTTGGTTCAAAAGCGGCGACAAATTTATGCAGAAATGTGCAAGGGTTAAGAAAGTGAGTGAAATACTCTGCGCTACGTGACTTGTCGTACACTCGGAGGGTATACTCGGCACAAAATATAAGATAAACACGAAAAAATTAAAACCAACACTTTCTTAATTAAAAGTAAACAACGCTCAAGCTTAACGTGCAGGATGAAATATTGTGTGTTTTGGTTATGGAATATTATATTCTGAGATTTAGATTATGTACTTATAATTTTAAAATGTGTCTTTATAACAAGTAAATTCTCAATGAATATCAACAGTGGAGAGAATTACTGTATACCTGCTGATTAATGAATGAGATTCTGAGGGCTATGGGAATTTCTGCACGCAAAAAAGTGTACAGACGTATATGTAAAGAAAGCAATAAAAATAACTCAACAATTAATCATTACCTACTAAAAAGTAATTTTAATTATGTTTCATTGTTTACTTCAAAATGTTTTCGTTCAGTTTGTTTATTGCGTCTGAGTGTACCGCATATTACTGATGCACTGACGACGCGACGGTACGTAATCCACTCACCGATTGTAACATAGCGAGCACCGTCTCCCGTCCGAAGACCCGTTAAATTACTTAAGGCGAGGATATTTTAAAATGAACGAAAGGCTTTGGGGTAACAATGCCAAGCAGGTGAAACTTTATGCGTGAATATAAAAAGTTTGGGAATAGTAAGCAGGCTAGTTCTCACCCCAGATTTTTGTGGATAAATTTTATCATGTCTTAAACTTCAGAACGGACTATATTTTCAGATATTTATAATTCACGCTCTACTAATATTCCACCGAGATTATATACTACTGCAAGTTCTTAGAATACATATCATTTTATTCGATTAAGATACGAAAATGTTTTCATCAGTCCAGACGATGAGAAAAAAAATCAATACACTTGCTCATAAAATAGTCATAATTCTACCGCTCATGATTATACCGCAGGTAAGGTCATAGTTTGATTACATGTGTGCCTAATGCACACATGTTATCAAACTATGACATTTTAATCCAATAATTATACCTTCATACGTAGGACGCGGGAGGCGGGAGGCGGGAGGCGGGAGGCGGGAGGCGGGAGGCGGTAGGCGGGAGGCGGTAGGCGGGAGGCGGGAGGCGGGAGGCGGGAGGCGGGAGGCGGGAGGCGGGAGGCGGGAGGCGGGAGGCGGGAGGCGGGAGGTGGGAGGCGGGAGGCGAGAGCCGGGAGGCGGGAGGCGGGAGGCGGGAGGCGGGAGCCGGGAGGCGGGAGCCGGAAGGCGGGAGGCGGGAGGCGGGAGGCGGGAGGCGGGAGCCGGGAGCCGGGAGGCGGGAGGAGGGAGTCGGAGTTAGAGTCGAACTCGAAGAAGAACTCAGACTTACAATTATTATGTTTGTTTGATCATAATTGGTAGATATAACTAAAAGTCCCAATAGCCGACATCCATGCGAGCGGAGCCACGGGCATCAGCAAGTTATTTTTATTAGCGTGAGTTGATGTGCATTAACAGAAAAAGAGACCAGTTTGGATTTGAATTTGATTATTGATTCAGGTTCGGGTTCAGATTTGGATTCGAATTCGAGTTCGTTTTTCGATAAAATTACGCATACAGAGTATAAATATATTATAATTGAATTGACGTTTTGACTTGACTATTGACGATTTGAAAAGTTAGCATCATATATGCTTTAAAATTTCATTCTACAGTAAACCGCGTTAGAAACTTGCCTCAACGAGCCTCTCGCGGTTGTATACCAGCTCGATTCTTAGAATAAGATAATGTATTACAATAGTATAGTCTGTACCTACCTATACACTAGCTGCACTAGCATATTACGATCCTTCCCGAGGATACACGAATCTCCCGAGAAGTCGGGAAATACATAAGCTGCGTCGCACCCGCGCACGCCCGCGCACGCTCCCGATCGCGCCCGCGCCGCTCGGCAGTCGTCCGCTAGCCACGTTATGTGTAAGGTACATACGCGCGCACGCCTATCAAACCTACCTGTTCTAGTTTTAAATGTTCATCTTAGTAAATATTTCAATTGTAACTTCTTGTGAACATTAAATAAGGATACCCTAAGACTTACTCGTGTTTATTTCTAATATGAGAAACCGTACCTCATAATTCCAATTTAACTTTATTTTCAAAACTAAAGATATTTTGGAGATCATCGCCTTAAAGAAAATGCAAAACAATGTTCTAAGGGACTCGTAATAATCTCAGAGCGCCACAAACGCTGTTAAATAAATCTAAGGGCGAAAACACACACATAGCATAAGTGAGTAGGTGTAACCGGGATAATCACTATGATGATAGTAAGGAACGTACATTGTTATTTTATCAACTATTCCAAAGTTGAATACATCGGAAAAACTGATTTTTTCTCTTAGTTAGGTGTCAGCATTTGCCCTTGTTTTAGTCAATTGCTTGAAACACAATTTTCGACTTATAGCTCTCGGATAGATCCCAGCATCTCATGCTTTTTCCACTATGTATGTCCAGAACTATCTCATTTATGTGCGGCAGACTACAACCTATGATTTCAAAGCTTCACCAGACACATAAGTCTGTTTGGTGTCAGCATCTGACCCTTTTTTAATTTTTTTTAATTCTACACAACGCTAGACCCATGGTAAGCTTTAATTAGCTTGTGTTATGGAATCTAGAATGCAGATAAACATACTTAGATACTTTTTTTTTGTCACAACACCCAGACCAATGCAAATAGCCATATTCATGCATACAAATATTTGCACTGAGCGGGAATCGAACCCGCGCCTCCTGCGTGGCAGTCGCGTGCACTATCGCCACGCCACATAGGCTGCCCATTACTCAAACCACAATTTTCGGCTTATAGCTCTCGGATAGACCCCATCATCTCATGCTTTTTCCACCTCTGTAGGTATGTCCAGAACGGTCTCATTTATTTTTCCTCATATTCGATTTGTATAGTTAGTGTATACCTAATGCTATAAAAATTCTTTGAAATATTCTAAAGTTATTCAAATTAGATTTTGCCCTTCAATGGAAATCAAATGTCACAAAACTACAGATTTATTCAAATTCAAAAATATTATAAAACCGGGGCACAAAATAGATAATAGTTCGGACGTTCCCTAGCGCTGTTTCAAATTGAGTCTCAAGTAAAACAAAGTTGGTCTGTGTAGGGACAATGTTCAACTTTGTTAACATTTAATTTGTTTTGATTTCGACCAGTTTCCAATTTATTATATCTCAGCTAGAAAATTAGTTAGCCAGTCTTATCAAACTTCAGTAAAATAATCAGTGAGTCAATTCAAACCCTTTTAGTTGGTAACTAATGTAGAATATAACTATCGTGAGTAATTTGAACGTAGACTCTAGTTTTGAATCGGTACAAATCACTTTCGATTCATCCATGCTAATATTTTAAATGCGAAAATAAGAGACAGTTATTTTCGCATTTATAATTAGTAGTAGTTAGTAAAATAATATTATCTATCTGTATGTTATATTTTATGCCTAAACCGCTGAACCGACTTTAAAATATTATATATACCGAAATTCTTTGAAATATTCTAAAGTTATTCAAATTAGATTTTGCCCTTCAATGGAAATCAAATGTCACAAAACTACAGATTTATTCAAATTCAAAAATATTATAAAACCGGGGCACAAAATAGATAATAGTTCGGACGTTCCCTAGCGCTGTTTCAAATTGAGTCTCAAGTAAAACAAAGTTGGTCTGTGTAGGGACAATGTTCAACTTTGTTAACATTTAATTTGTTTTGATTTCGACCAGTTTCCAATTTATTATATCTCAGCTAGAAAATTAGTTAGCCAGTCTTATCAAACTTCAGTAAAATAATCAGTGAGTCAATTCAAACCCTTTTAGTTGGTAACTAATGTAGAATATAACTATCGTGAGTAATTTGAACGTAGACTCTAGTTTTGAATCGGTACAAATCACTTTCGATTCATCCATGCTAATATTTTAAATGCGAAAATAAGAGACAGTTATTTTCGCATTTATAATTAGTAGTAGTTAGTAAAATAATATTATCTATCTGTATGTTATATTTTATGCCTAAACCGCTGAACCGACTTTAATGAAATTAAGAGGTAGAGTCGACCCTAGAAAAGGATACAGACTGAAAGTTTGATCGCGAGAATCGACTACTATATGAATATAATGGAATCATAACTCGTACTAAGCCAAAAACTGAAATGGAACTAAATTTGTAACCTTTATGGGCAAACTTCACCCTTTTGACGTCATGGTCATGGCTTGTGGGGAATGTCTTACGGCACGGCATATTGCACGATGCGAAGAAGCCTCGTGGTTATGTGTGGCTCTCACATACTAAGCGCCTATATGGTGTGTCTCCAAATAATACCCTCCTGATCAGAAGTCTAAGTAGCTGAATGACCAACATCGCGAAACGTCTAGGGAGCATAAAGTCTAACTAGCACAAAGTTCGTGTAGCAAAACGTCCAACTATCTTATGGCCTATAACAAAATGGTTATTTAGCAAATCGTCAGTTTCTCAAAATGACTGGACACTTAGGCACAACTTTCAATACCTCTTTTGCAAACCACAACATACGTTAGAAGCAGTGTATAATTGAACAACGATCGCGTAAAATTTGTTACCTAGGTTCCATTTTGTAACACATCAGAATATCTTAGTTATTTAACTAAATTCCGCCGGGACAATAGACATAACCGTAATTTGTACAAACTTTCTAACAGACAAATGAAGGTAATTTATGGTGGAGTTTTCGAACAACGTGATGAAATATAAATGAACAAAATTGTGAAGTTCTGTTCAACACTTGGTCCCTTCGCCGGATCAGAGTGAAAGGGTTTAAGTGTACCGGGGAAAGCATTTTAGCTTCTGGATTACAACGGTGCCCTGCATAATTTTGTTTTGGATTTCTTCTTACTAGTAAATCCTGTATATGAATGACAGTGACGTGGGTTTATAAGTGCAAAAATATGTGTTTTAGTACATTATACTCGTATATTACAGTAGGTAATATTAAGTGTTTTGCACTAGTATCATTACTATCTACAGTAATTTTGGATAGATTTTTAACTTAGATACAATAATGTTTTGAACCTCGCAAAATATAAGTGTAAAATATAAGTCGACATCGATGAGAATTTTTGACGCCTGAACTGACATCCTTGTTTGTTCGACTTTCTTGTAAATATTGCAGTTTATTATTATTATCATGTTTATTAGTATTAAATTGAATAGGTATATTTTGCTTGCTTGATATTTGATGAGAATGCAAAAGCAGAAGTTTGCGAATAAGATAAAGGGTTAAGTTTAAGTTAAATGGTTAAATTAAATTCTCGTCTAGCAACACCCAGGCACCGAACCTATACCCAGAACAAGATGGTAACGCATGCTCTGCTGAGATGAACGCATGCATCGATAAGTAGATTGTGTGCGTTGAGTCTGTGAAAATCTGCAATGCACTTTTCATGTATAGAATCGATCGCACAAATATGTATCGTCTGTGTTGACCTTATACTTTCATAAAAGAATAGAGTATATAAGTTACTTAATCTATTTTTATTCATTGCTTAAAATATCTTTAATTCACCTTAATATTCATATCGTCATTAGAACGTAAAAAAGCAAAGAGAGACTGGAGTGAAAAGGACGTACCATAGGTGCTGAGGTGATGATATCCTGGTCCGCAGGTCTCCTTGTCCACAAACACTTCACACAGAGTTTTTCTTTTATATATTTGTTTATTTGGAAGCGCGGACGCGCGGCGAGTTATAGTATGTTTTAACTGAATGGTGAATAGACTTGAGAGTCGCGGAGGCCTATGGGAGGCCTGAGTTCCTTTTTTGAGCGTTTCGAACCTCTTCGTGACGGGTGCACGATGATGACTGATACATAGGGAGTGGAAGGGGTAGGAAGAGTGAAACGTTGAGTGATATACTGAATGAAAGTTAATTATAAGGATTCGAGTACGTGTCTTTTGAGTAATGTTTATATGAATAATAAAAATTAAATAAACTACGAGTGTAGGTACCTATTGGGCGCAGCCAACTTCGGGGGGCCTAGAGGTTTCCTCTACATTGAGTTAAATTAAAATTAAAGAGTAGAATTGAGGAAGAACTATATAATAACTTAAGATTAGATTATAGAGCTAGAGCTAAATCTATTGGGAAGGTAGCGGGCAAAGTCGGGTGACAGGCCGTACATAATAACTTCCAGTAGAAGTTCTAACTTTAACAGTGCGAATAATATTGTCCTTTCCGGGAAAGATTTCTGTCACAACAGCGAGAGTCCATAGCATAGGATGAGTGTTGTCATCCTTGATGATCACTATTGTTCCTACAGTAACAGGGTTTGAAGGCGTATTCCATTTTACGCGCTGCTGCAAAGAAGTAAGATATTCTAAGTTCCATCGCTTCCAGTAACTCTGAACTATTCTATTCAGTAGCTGATATCGCGTTAATCGATTATCTGACACAGAGGGATCTATATTTTCAGCGGGCAAAAATTTAAGAGAAGTTACGTTAAGGAAATGATTAGGCGTTAAAGCGGACAAATCAGAAGGATCTGACGAAAGAACACAAATAGGGCGACTATTCAACAAACCTTCTATTTGAATTAAGATAGTATTAAACTCTTCATAGGTGAGTATTTGCTTTCCGATAGTTTTATATAAATGGGTTTTAACAGATTTAACGTTTGTTTCACTTAAGCCATTAAAATGTGGACCGTAAGGCGGACTGTGTTTAAATTGTATTTTATGTTGAGTTAAATGTTGACTTAAGTAATTTTGGTGATCAGTGGACTGTATAAGTGTATAAATTTCGTCTAGTTTATGTTTGGCACCAATAAAATTAGTACCTCCATCGCTATACATTATGGATACAGGACCCCTTCGAGCAATAAAGCGCTTAAAAGCGGCGAGAAATAAATCAGAGCTTAGATCCGAGACCAATTCTAGATGAAGGGCTTTTGTGGTTAAACACACAAATAAACATACGTAGGCTTTATGACTTTTAACACCACGGCGACGAATATGCGTGATGAAAAAGGGTCCAGCGTAATCTACAGCGGTATGAACGAATGATTTCACTTGAGAAATTCTCATAGCGGGGAGATCACCCATCGGTGGGTTCGTAATGCGGGGTTTTATTTTAAAACAAGTGTTACAATTATGGACTACTTTTCGTACTAAATTGCGTGCTGACAAAATCCAATATTTTTGTCTAAGAAGAGCTAAGAGTAAAGCGGGACCTGTGTGAAGATTAATTTGATGATAATATTGAATAAGAAGTAAGGTAATTCGATCGTTAGGAAGTAAAATGGGGTGTTTTTTATCAAAATCTAACTGTGAATGAGTAAGTCTTCCGCCCACGCGGATTAAATCATTGTTAAGAAAGGGATTGAGTTTTAAAACACCTTTATTCTTACAAAGTTTAGAATTTTCGAGGTCGCTGATCTCATGCGAGAAATATTTGGACTGCACGTAACGTAGAGCATGGTATTCAGCCTGTTCCAAATCATCAACTGTGATAGGACCGCGTGAATTTAATATTTTTGAAAAGCGTAAAATATAAACTAGAGAGCGTATAAATTTTAACCAAGTGGAGACACGTTCTGCGAGACATTGAATAGGGTGAGTATTTTCTTCAATAGATTTAGTTTGTAAAGAAAGTGTTAAAATTTTTGATTCAGGTTGATCTTCATTGTGATTAATAACGTAATTTTTTACAGGCCAAGCAGCAACTGGAGCAGTTAACCATTTGGGTCCGTGAAACCAGAGATCATTATTAACTAATGCTTTAGGTGTTACAGGGCGTGAGACTATGTCGGCGGGATTTTCTACACCTCGAACGTGAAACCAATGTGGAGCGGGTAAGTATTCATTTATCTGAGTGATACGATTAGCTATGAATGTATGAAATTTATAAGCGGGCGAGTGTATCCAAGTAAGTGTTACTGTGGAATCTGAAAATGCATATATTTTGTTTACGTTACAGCGTTTTTCAAATACCCTACGAACCGATGCGAGTAGTTTGGCAAGCAGTAGCGCTGCGCAGAGTTCTAAACGAGCGAGAGTTTTATCTTGGGATGCGACTTTAGATTTGGCAGTGAGAAGTATTACAGAGCTGGCGTTATAATTTTCACCACTATCAACGCGTACATATACACAAGCGCCATAGCACTTTTCGCTGGCATCTGCAAAGCCAATTAGAGTTATGTTTAAATTACTAGTGATACCTATATGTCTTGGGAATTTAATATTTTGTAAATATGTGAGCTCATTGTGAAATTGTTTCCACTTAGCAAGGATAAACTCTGGGACCTCATCATCCCAATCGAGTTGTAGCTTCCAGCAGTCTTGTACTAACAGCTTCATGAAAGCGACAACTGGACTGATAAGACCTAATGGGTCAAATAAGCGTGCAGTTTCAGAGAGGATTGTGCGTTTAGTGCATGCTTCTGGAGCGTTAATATTAATTTTAAAATGAAAGTTATCATCGTTAGGTTGCCACTGCATGCCTACGATTTTTGTAGCGGCGTTGGAGTCGGAATCAAAGTTGATAGCGTGTGGGCTTTTGTGAGAAGAGGGAATACGTGACATGAATTCTTTATTATTAGAGATCCATTTGACTAAGTTAAAACCTCCAGATTTAAACATTTCAACCATTTCCTTATATGTATTTTTTGCGTGATCTAAACCATCTATAGAACAAACATAGTCGTCCATATACATGTGGTTCTCGGCCTCGTAAGCAGCGAGAGGATACTCATCTCGACTGTCAGTGGCCAGCTGGCGAACAACGCGCATGGCGAGATAGGGAGAGCTAGATACCCCAAAACATACTCTATCGAACTGGTAAACGTCGACAGAGGAGTGGGGGTTGAATCGAAATAAAATGCGTTGATATGGTTGATGTTTGGAAGAGAGTTTGACTTGAAAATACATCTTTTCGATGTCTGCAGTTAATGCGATAGAAAACATGCGTAAATTTAGAAGTAAATCATAAATGTTACTTTGTAAATTCGGACCTACATAGAGTAGATCATTAAGCGATTTCCCTGATGTAGTTTTACAACCTGCATCGAGAACCACTCGAGTTTTTGATGTTTCCTTTTCGGGACGGTAGACAGCCCTATGCGGCATATAATAAGCGTGAATATCTAGTGGGAATTGTTCAACTTTAGATAAATGACCTTGGTCAATATATGATTGGATGGTGGCGTTATAATCGTTGCGTAATTCAGATGAATCAAGCTTCTTTTCTAGGTTTAACAAGCGGCGCTTAGCGATGTGGTACGAGTCACCTAGTTCAGAAGGTTCGAGTTTGAATGGTAAACTGACGGTGTATCTACCGCTGTGATCGCGTGAGTAGGTAGCTTGGAATAAATGTTCACATGCTTCGTCTTCTGGACTGAAATGTTTTTTATCTGGAACATTTTCTATTTCCCAGAAGCGTTGAGTTAGGTACTCGAGCGAATGTGATTCCGATTCCGTACAGAAAAAGACTTTGTCCGAATTGATTGAGTGAGCGTGCGAGATAGACGAACGAGTGTCCGAGTGCGAGTTTGGTGCGAGCATGAGAGCTGCGTGCGAGTGAGGTGCGTGCGAGAGAGGTGCGTGCGAGAGAGATGCGTGTGAGATACATTGGGCTTTACCCATTGCGACATATCCTAGTGTGGTTTGTATACCAACTACTGAAGATTTCGGAGCGGATACTCGGCCTGATCCGAGTAGAAGCGGGAATAGTTCGTTACCTAAGAGGCAATCGATTTGAGCTGGCGCGTGGAAATGGTCATCTGCCATTGGGATATTCTGTAAGTGTGTCAATTCCTTGAGATCGACTACAGCGTTAGGTAAAAAGTCGGTTATTGTGTCAATAACGCGAGCATTAACTGTGTAAGAACAGCGCGAGTCGATACGAGAATATATTTTAAATTGAGTCAGTCCGAAAGACTTACTTTCGACTTGACCGATTCCTTTGACCGTAGAAGGTGCAGGCGTAATTTTTAAATTCAAACGTTCACAACAAGATTTTGTTATAAAATTACTCATTGAACCAGTATCCAAGAATAATCGTATATTAATTGGTTTAGCGTTATTGTAAACGTGTACAGTTGCGGTGGGTAACAATACCGTCGTATTATTTGAAATACGCGCGGAAGAAATCGCGGAAAGTGCAAAGTTGTTGTTATCAACGTTCGAATGTTCGCGCGCAGTCATATGTTCGACTGGCGGCGGCGAGGGGTCACGCGAGTCGTATACCGCGGCGGTGAGCGGGCGAGAGTGCGAGTGAGAAGGGCGCGGTGCGGCGCGAGCGAGAGCGGGACGGTGCGCTTGCGGTGCAGGGGGCGCGGCGGCGGCGGCGGGCGCGCTGCCGGCGCGTATCAGCTGTGCATCATCACGCTGTGATAAGCCGTTAGCGGGGTAGACAGAAGTATTGCGTTGCGTATCGGAATGAATATTATTATTGTAAAAATTAATGTGTAATAATGAGTGGTGTTTGCGATTACAAATTGAACACTTTCTTAGTGATTTACACATGTTTACATTATGAAATCCTAGACAGTTTTTACAGAATGAATGTTTGTTTACAATGTCGTTGCGCGTTTGCGGATCTGAGTTCAGAAAAAAATCACATTTGTATAAAGGGTAAGAGTGGTTAGCGTTGCATATTTTACATGACTGATAGTCTGTTTGTGGAGGTATGTCAGATTGATTATTTTGAGTGGAATTATTATCCTGGGTAAAGAATGCTTGAGTTTGTTTGGTTTTAGGAGTGGGTTTGTATGTTTGTTGCTTTTGAGTGTTGTAAGAGATTGTAGGGGTACGAAGCGTTTGAATTTTATTTTGTTCTTTAACAAAGTTTTTAACATTTTGAAAAGTAGGAATGTCTGTTTGCCTGTGGGTCTGTTCAAACAAATTGAGTGTATCTCTATCCAGCTTGCTTAATGCAATATGAGTTATTATAAAATCTGACAAATCATTGATTTCTAAACGACGGAGTGCGGCTTCAGCGGAACAAAAGTTATCAATAAATGTTTCAGCCGATTGGTTTGGCTTATGTTGTAACATTTGTTCTAGATACATAGAGGCTTGTACTCTTGTATCCTCATATTTTTCTAAGAGAGCTTTCCATATGATTTCATAATTTTCTGCAGTAGCAGTTATTCCAGAGCAAATGGTGAGTGCCTTACCGGAGAGACAACCAATTAAGTATTGTACTTTTTCAGCACTTGAGAGGCGTTTATTAGTGTGTACTAAGCAGCGAAAGTTCTCATAGAACACTGGCCACTTGCTCGGAGTGCCATCAAAACTTGCTAGCTGTAGCGGAGGGAGTTTGAGTTTAAATGGATCATTTTCTTTCCTTGAGTCATCACGCTGTTGATTCAGAGAGCTTTCTGTATGTTTTATGTAACAATACAACTCATCAAATGCGTTGAGAGCACTGTAATTCGGCTTTGCCTTAGGATCTACTTGAATAGATTTAATGACAAGGTCATCAAGAGTTTTCATGAATTCAGAGCGAATTTGGTCAATTGACTTTGTTCTCGCGAGAAATTGAGAGCGATTAATGGGATCTGACACCTTTAAACTTAAATTATACATATCCTGAGCAATTTATTTATTTATTTATTTATTTATTTATACATCATACTACCATCCTTACAGGTTTAACTTTGTTTCTTTACTTCGAGTATAGTGACCGTGACGTCGGGTACGTCGTCATCAGAGGCGGAAGAATCATCAGATTTCTTTTGTTTACCACCCATGATGATCGATGGAAATTATATTTTAAGTTTTAGGAATCTTTATGAAAGCCAGTAGGTACGCGGGAGTAATTCTAAAATATGTGCGAGGGAATATGATACGTAATACAAGAGCCGTAAGGCTGAGTATTGCGTGAAAGTGAACGAGAATTATTTGAATAAGGCGACAGTTACCTACCTACCTGCGAGTTGAAATAATTAACGAATTTGTTGAAATATGTTATAAAATACAAAAATATTATCGTAAATGTATACTATTATGCGTATGGACGAGATATAACGAGATTATAATAGGAAATAATAGATACTTTGCGAGATTCGAGCAAGTTAAACTTGTCGATGCGTGTGAGTGAAAATGGCGGCGAAGGCGTTTGAGCAATATGATAAATATGTGTTTAGTGTTATTTGCAAGGAGGAGCGATGCGGATCATGGAATCCGGGGAGTGGGACCAAAACTTGGAGTGAAAAGGACGTACCATAGGTGCTGAGGTGATGATATCCTGGTCCGCAGGTCTCCTTGTCCACAAACACTTCACACAGAGTTTTTCTTTTATATATTTGTTTATTTGGAAGCGCGGACGCGCGGCGAGTTATAGTATGTTTTAACTGAATGGTGAATAGACTTGAGAGTCGCGGAGGCCTATGGGAGGCCTGAGTTCCTTTTTTGAGCGTTTCGAACCTCTTCGTGACGGGTGCACGATGATGACTGATACATAGGGAGTGGAAGGGGTAGGAAGAGTGAAACGTTGAGTGATATACTGAATGAAAGTTAATTATAAGGATTCGAGTACGTGTCTTTTGAGTAATGTTTATATGAATAATAAAAATTAAATAAACTACGAGTGTAGGTACCTATTGGGCGCAGCCAGAGACATTTTTCATACAACAAAGAAAAATCTTATATGGTAAATAATCTTTTAAGTGTAGATCTCGAAGGCTTATCCTTAAAAAGTAAGGCTTAAAAGTCTATAAATCGTAGGCCCATCAATTTACATGCTAATACAGTGTCGGACTGGTTCAGACAAGTGAGTGACAAGGCCACAACTTTACTACCGCCCGGCCCACACAAACGACCCTACGGGTATTAAGACATTCTACTTTTTTGGCAATTATATAAAATTTACAGCCCTCAAAGTATCATCCCCGGCTGTCTTATTAAAAAACTTAAGAGTTTCATTCCGTGAAGCAATTTATTTCATCTGGCTCAGCTATTGATACTCGTATTTTTGCTGGCAATTTATTTGTCAGTTTTTGTGCCTACCAAGATTAAATAACAAAGACTGGCTGTTAAGAACGAACAGGTTCTTAATCTTTTTTATTGAATTTAGAATGTAAAGTTTAAAATTTCAATTTAGTTTCAAATTAACGTTCTAAAATTATTATTATTATTTCTTTTATTTTAGTAAATAACATATTAAATTACATTTTTAAATATATCCTAAAAAAATACAAAATATATTTAAAAATATAAAAAACAGTGTCCCACCGGCATCGAGTACAGGGACCAAGCTGCCGGTGGTCAGGGCTCCAGAGAGAGGAACTTCCTCACTATGCGCGCCGTGTCGAGGAGTACTGCCTTCTGTATCAGGCCCTTGATCCAGCTGCCCAGCGCGAGCCTCTTTAGGTGTTGGTCGAGGCTCTTGGCTATAAGTCCATTTACGGTTATAACTATTGGAACAATGATTGCCGAGTCCACCTCCCACATGTCGACAATCTCGTGAGCTAAATCAAGATACTTAATTTGTTTATCTTTTTCAGCTTTCACGAGATTCTCGTCATGAGGGATTGTGACATCGACAATAATTGCGCGCCGCTCAGACCGATCTATCACCACGATATCAGGTTTGTTGGCAACAACAGTCCTGTCCGTGATGATAGATCGGTCCCAGTACAATGTGATATGACCATTTTCGAGAACTGGTTCAGCAACATACCTGTAGTACGGCACCTCAGTGTCCACAAGTTGGTATAACAGAGCAAGCTGCTGGTGGATGATCCTGGCTACTTGGTTGTGCCTGTGCAAGTACTCGCTGTTAGCAAGACGAGAACAACCGGAAACAATATGCCTGAGGGACTCACCGGGTTGGTGGCACGCGCGACATATATCGACCGTGCCGTCCCTCAGGATATATTTACGGTAGTTCTTCGTCATGATAACCTCATCTGCAATTGCACAAGCAAAACCCTCGGTTTCTCCGAAGAGATCACCGAAACGTAGCCAGGCCACGGAGGCTAATAGGTCCACATCGGGCCCATGAAGAGCGCGATAGAACCTACCGTGAAGCTCCTTACTCTGCCACACCTCCTGCCGATCACTGATGCTTAGCACCACAGGTTTGCTCCAGTTCTCTTTAGCCAACTTGAGCGGTGTGAGAGAGACGTCCACTGCAATAACATCGCGATGCATATCCTCATTCACTCGGAGAAAATATTCTCTAAGGTTGTACACCTCGCGGTTGTGGAGGTTTTTAGCATTTAAAAAGCCTCGGCCTCCACATTTCCGCGGGATGTACAACCTCATCACCGATGAACGAGGATGGTGCATTCGATATGCCGTTAACAGTGTACGAACTCTTCTGTCTATAGCGTCCAATTCAGTCTGAGTCCACTTGAGTATGCCGAAGGAGTACATCAGAAGCGGCATGACCCAGCCATTGTAGGCGCGCACCTTGTTGCCGCCCGATAAAAGGCTGTTCATTACCTTTTTCAGGCGACCAAAGAAACGTTGTCGCAATGACTGTTTCATGTCAGCCTCAATGATTCCCAACGCCTGCGACATACCCAAGTACTTATAGGTGTCGGTTACGAGGAGTGATTTCAGATGAATGGAATCAGAGAGTTGGATACCTTCTGATTCCACTGTCCGCCCTCGCTTTACATGCATGACTGCACATTTGTCCACACCAAACTCCATTTTGATGGAATCACTAAAGCTTTTAGTTATCTTTAGTAAATCCACCAATTGTGAGCTTGATGTGGCAAACAATTTTAAGTCATCCATGTAAAGCAAATGTGATATTATCTGACCTCCTCCTCGTAATCTGTAGCCTAGCCCTGAATTCCCCAGTAAAGTACTGAGAGGATTCAGTGACAAGCAGAACCATAGGGGACTCAAACTGTCACCTTGGAAAATGCCTCGCTCAATATTTATTGGTTCGCCGTTACTGCACATTCCTCGACATCCCGGATAGCTAAGAACTGTTCTCCATTGCCGCATACATGACGCCAAGAAGGTGCAGAGAGTTGTATTTACTTTATACAACTCTAGCACCCTCAGGAGCCATGTATGGGGCACAGAGTCGAACGCTTTCTTATAGTCTATCCAGCATACCGATAAATTCTTACGGCAACGGCGAACTTGTTGACTAATGGTCATATCAATGAGGAGGAGCTCCTTAGTACCACGGGCCCCACTCCTACATCCATTCTGAGAGGCACTCATAACAGTGTTTGTTGAGATGTGCTTTGTTATTTTATCCCTCAGAATAGATGTAAGAAGTTTATAGATCGATGGTAAACACGTAATCGGTCTATAGTTACTGGGGTTCGAGGTACTTCCTGTCTTATGGAGCAGGTGGGTAATACCAGTGGTCATAAAAATTGGCAACGACCCTACCTCGATAGCAGCCTGAAACTGAGATGCCAAACGAACATGTGAACTACGTAGCCACTTAATCCAGAAATTGTGCAGTCCGTCCTGTCCTGGAGATTTCCAATTAGAGAGTGGACGGACTGCACTGGCCACGTCGGAGTCATCTATAGTGACGCATTCCATGTCTGGGATTCCTTCACATGCTCGCTCGACATCACGGGTCCAGTCGCCTTCGACATGAGCAACGGGTGCCGACCAGATGCCGCGCCAAAACATGTTCGTTTCGTCAGCATTCGGCAAGCACCCGTCTCTCACATCATTTTCAGGTCGATCCCAACTTCTATAGACCCACCTCTGGTCCCTTTGGAACGCACGGTTTACGCTAAACCGATCCACGCGTTTTTTGTATCTACGAACTCGGTTTGCCCATGCATAGATTTTCTGTTTCAGGAGGTCAATGCGCTCCGTGACCCGAGCCATAAATTCTGGAGGGCTGATTCCTGTACCCGAAAATGCTCGGTTCACAAAGCGCATCACACTTGGTCGTGTATTACCTGACCTGAAACAGGTTAACTTGCCGATGAGTACTCTTGCTTCAGCGATACGTCCGTCAATCCTGCGCTGCCATGCTGGCACGGTGGGCTTTTGTCGGTGAGTCGTCATTTGAGTTGGAAATTTAACTCTAACCAACCTACATGCCGCTACCGCAGCACAGTACAGGATTGAATGAGTATCACTGAGAGACTCACTACTATCCATATAAACAGGTAATAGTGAGTCAAGAGCACTCATCAGCATTACATTTTTCCTATGCATGGGTAACCGAGGGAGACGCGGTCTAATATTAATGGGCATGGACCGATATTCGCGCATCGCACATTCCAAAGCTACCTTTACCTCCTCATTGCACTCGGTGTCTACAGTTATAACCCTATCATCCACTACCACACTTACACGACTTAAAATTGGTGTTGACTCACTGTGTACCGGGTTTGGGGGGATAACAGGGTTACTCTGCAGACACTCTAAGCGTAATCTCTCAAGTGCGTCTCCATCCAACAGCTGATTACGTTGGATGACACGCACTTGGTCCGATAACCGTTGCGCCGAAACGTTGACATCTGGCTCAAGCACCTGGAACAGAGGAAGCATTCGAACACGGTACGCGGTGAGGTTAGTTCCTCCCTCTGTAGCCGCAAAATATGCCCGCATGACGTTCTCATTCATAGATGAAGTCCATCGCATGCGGCGCACATTACCACTGGCAGCGGGGGCCCTATTCGAGGCCGGTGGGCCTCGGGACCCCAAGCTGGACGGCGGTCGGCCTCTCCCCGGCCGACGCACAGGTGTTGGCGACGTCGGCGGGGAGAAATACTCGTCGGAGCTCGACGCCTCAGCAGTAGTTGCCCTCGGAGATGTGGTTTCCGGAGGCTGCGAGGCGGAGTTGCACGACGAGTCCGATGGTGTAGGGTGTGCAAAATTCCTGGCTTTTGCCCTTGTCAGCATTTTATTTACCTAGATTATTACGATTATTATTATTATTATTATTTTTATTTACCATTTTTTTTTTACTTTATTATTATTATTATTATTATTTTTTAACAGGCAGGCAGTCGAAACAACTGATAATGCCCGTATCCTGCTTATGCCCACCAGTGTTTATTTATTTTGGTTAAGGTGTTGGTCAAATCTATTCTTAAACTGATTTATGTTCTGGGCTGTCACAACGTCATGTGGTAGCTTATTCCACTCTCTCACTACCCTATTACTTAAATGAAAAAATAAATAAAGTCTTTGTTGTCTGCGTTATACTTGCGAGCCATATTTTTGGAATTAACCAGCATACGGTGCAGATTATCCTGTCAAGAACTAAGCGGTTCTGTGACGCTTTCCACTGCCGCTCCATTAAGAGAAGACCTAGAACCACTTACCAGCTCACGTGTATCCTTCTTCCTACAGTCCCGCGTCCTTTATGCGGGGCGTGAAAAAGCATCTGATGAGGCCGTCAGGCTGAGTACCACCATTGTTAACATAGTACGTGTTTGTAATGGTGACCCTCTTTCCTGAGACTGCCTTCATCTTACCATCTTACTGACGGACTTAAATCAAATTAACGTGCCCAAAGTAATAAAAAAATATCAGTATCTGGTACCTACTCTATTATCTGTGATTCTATTTCTAGCCCTCAAAATAACAGTTATTTTCGAAATAAAACAATGAATATTAGTTAAACAATTTATTATTTATTGAAATAATTTTTCCTAATTCATTCGACCTTAATACCTAATGTCTGTACAAACCTTATAATTTATTTGAAATTGAACGTTTTGGTGAAAATTATATTTGATGTAGGTGTATTTATTTAGGTTAATCAAAGAATAATATTTATTCACGTTTACAAGAATGTGTTAATTTAGACAAGTAAATAATATAATTTGTCGTCAATTTTGTGTGCTACATTGTGTACTACATTGTTTGTCAAGACCTTTTCCACAAGAACATGTGAATATACTAGGTCGAAACTGGAATCAAACAAATAGGTCTGCAAATTATTGCAGCTGTGTAAAAATTCAAACTTCTAAGCGCACGTTTATATGCAGTTCCGTTCTACTAGTGAAATTTTTCGTACCAAAAAATGCAATAACCCTTTGTCTAACCCGAGGATCACGAACGCAAACATAAGCGCGAGGCTATGGAACCAACGAGACAATCTTATTTGTTTTCAATCTTGTTGCTGGATACTTTTAAACGCCGCCGTGTAGGTTTCGTCTATCCTTTGTTAGAGAGTCCTTACCTACACTTCAAAATACCTATTTACTACAATATACTTAAGTAGATGTGATATTATAAAAGTCTCAGCAAATAAAAATGTTTTTTTTTTTTTTTTTTAACCGTGGGGGAAAATCCTTCATGGATGTTATGCCGGACTCCTACCGACTAAAAACCCCCACGGTAACGCCCAGAAGCCTATGGATGGGAGCCCCGGGTAAGCCCTCGGAAGGATGTCCCAGGACTCCCATCAGACCCACGGCTACAATTGCGGCCTCGTCTCGGGGGTGGTTCGGGTGCTATCCCGCGTCTATGGGGGGGGGTTTTCGGGTGTTACCCCGCTTCTTAGGGGGGGGGGGGGGCGTGCGTGAATCCCTCACGTCACGCTGCCGTCATGGGCCTGCTTCTGTAAAGACGGTGAGCAGCCAACTCACCGTCCTCAGGCCCCCGGTCATGGAGGCCGATGGTCTTCGGCGAAGACACGTCGGCGGTGCCCAAGCCGCCGACTGCGGAACTCGGGTGGGAGAGTTTTCTCCCGCTGTCGCCCCGCCGCCTCTTTCACGAGCATGACCTGCTCACAGAAAGAGGCGGCGCAGTCCCACTTACTCCCGCTGGAGACCATGGCTCGCACCATGGTCTCAAGCGAGAGGGTGCCCACGCCCAGACCCACCACGAGGACCTGGCGCTGTTGCACCCACGCCGTGCACTCCACCAGCGTGTGGAGCGCTGTGTCATCGCTGTGGTCCTCGCAGTGCTGACACTCGGCCGTGGTTTCCCGGTGTCTTCGCCACAGATACCTACCGAAGCTACCATGCCCGGTAAGTATCTGTGACAACCGGTAGGAGAGAGCACCGTGTCTCCTCTCCAGCCACTCGTCCATGACCGGTCTGACGGCCGCAATTGTGGCTTTGGTTGCTCAAGTCGCACCTTCCATGTCTCCACGGTTTCCTGGTAGAGCTGGGACCGCTGGGCCTCGATTTCTCGAGACGCAGGCCATTGGCCCCGCTCCAGCGCCTCCTTGCGCCATATAAATAGGGACGCAAGGGCTCTCGCTTCCAGGTCCCATGGAGGGGTCCCGGCTAAGAGGCATGCCGCCTCACCTGAGATCGTGCGGTATCCCCTTATCACCCTGACGGCCATCGCCCTCTGTGGGCTCAGCAATCTAGCCACATTACTGGCCGTCAGGTTCTCTGCCCATACGGGGGCCCCGTATAGGGCCATACTTCGCACGATCCCCAGGTACAGTCTCCTGCAGGGGGCGTTGGGTCCCCTGATATTGGGCATCAGCCGCGCGAGTGCAGCTGACGCCCCCCTCAGTTTTGGGACCAAACTTCGGAAGTGATGTCCGAAGTTCCACCGGCCATCGAGCACGAGTCCCAGATACTTCATCGAGGGCTCGATGCCGATGCTGACGCCCCCTACCTGTAGGCTGGATCCCGCAGGTGGCCCCATCCGAGGTCCGTGGAAGCACAGAGCCTCGGACTTGTGAAGGGCGACCTCGAGACCCAGCCGCCGTATCCGACCCACGAAATAAAAATGATAGGCTTCAAACATAAACAAAAAATACACGCACGTGCAATATAGTTCAATCTTCTAGCCGTTATGAGCTTTTGATGATAAATGCCTACGTGTGATTGAGCGTCGACTATGCGCCTTCACTCATCGTGAAAACTTGAAAGATAAGTAAAGAGACCGTTCAATGAGCTATACGTTCTGTAAGGCTGTTTTCTACCAGAATGTGCTATGCTATTTTGCTAGAAGCGTTGAATATCCACCAATTATATTTGTTCACTAGCTTTTGCTCGCGGGTCCGCTCGCATTTTCCTTGTACAGCGCCTTGTGGCAGTGCATGTTTTGGCAATTGACACACAGCTACGCATAGTGCAACACACTGAAGATGCATTTACACGCAAATCTTTTAATTGTAAAATTTTCACTCGCGCGTAACACTGTGTGATGCGGGACCTCCTTTATAGCACCTCCTACTCACTCCGTCACATAGCTTGGCTTCAGTGAAAACGCTCACATAATTTTATAGCTTACTTATTGAGTAAGATACTTTGTACTTTTCCACTTAATTTTATTTTTCACCTGACTGGTTTCGCCTCACCATTGAGAATGCCGTGAGGAAAACGCTCAGGTGAAAAATAAAATTAAGTCAAAAAGTACAAAGTGTCTTACTTAATATGTGTAGCAGATTCCACTAAGTGCCATCAATCAACAGTATAAACAGTTTTATAGCTTAGCTTTCATATCAACACATCATAACTAACTCTGGTTGAACACCATCCTAAAATTTACTGGCAGAAATTTTCCTATACGCGGTGACCTTTTGTTCGACACAAGCGCTCGCTTGTCAACATACTCTTTATTTTATCTATTATGTAAAAGTAGGTACGGTTCGATACACTTTAAGGACCTCTTGGGATGAAAACATACACGGCTCCGGTTTTAAAATTTTACCTATGAAATACCATTGGGAATTCTTTAAAAGGTTTTGTATTGTGTTTTGAATATTTCATAATTATTTAAAAGTAAGTAGGTAATAATATAGTAGAAGGTATAAATTTAATTAAAATATATATTTGATACATGATTCAGTTAATTAAATAATCGTATTTCGTATATAGGTACTGTTAAATTGTACCTAAGTGGTTGTTTTAATCATAAGATCTTCTCTCTCAGCGCTCAAGATCAAAAGGATCTAAATGATCTCATCAAACCGGTGTCTACTTAAAGATGGGCGAGGCGAGGTTAAGACCGTTTGAAGTACATGACTTCAAACGGCCTCTGTGGCGTGGCAGTAGTGAACGCGGCCGTTACGCGGGAGGCACGGGTTCGATCCCCGCTCCCCCGCAGTGCAAATATTTGTATGCATGAATATGGCTATTTGCATTGGTCTGGGTGTTTCTATGTATAATATGTATGTATTTACGAAAAAAAAGTATCTAAGTATGTTTATCCGCATTCTAGATTCCATAACACAAGCTATAGTTACTATGCTTACCATGGATCTAGTCCATGGTGAGCATAGTAACTATAGCTTGTGTACAATGTTTTGGAATATTTATATTGATTTCTATTTATAATATATAAAATGTAGACAAGTCACAAATTATAAAGTTGTAGAAACAAATTAGAGTTTAAACTGTTAACATCAAACGAAATATTTAGTTACTTCAAAAACTATTAATTAAGAACGTGGTTGTTGACAGAGCTGTTTATGTTAAAATAATATAATTTGAGTAATTACATTCGTAAAATTTTTGAGAGAAATATGAGATGATGAAAAGATAAGTGGGTGTACCCATGAGGACCAAGCCGTTACACCTTTTCATTGACCACTCGCAGGTTTTCCTACCTGCATTGAGACATCGTAGAAAAAGTAAACAAAGAGAGTGCAAGAACGCACTTTGGCACACTTTTCATGAACTCGGTAACGCTCAAAAGTGAGCCAAATTTAATCATACTTACTTTTTGTAGAATATATTTTCATGTCAAAAAAACTAAATGAACTTTTTCCTATACCTAAGCTGCAATACCAATTTTGTATAAGGGTTTTCAATCAGAAAAAATAGGTATTCTGCAAGACTTTGTAATTTATATTGTAAATGCGAACTCAATTCATAATTTATTCTTCATTCAGTCACTTTTCGTTCCGTGGGGGTTTATAGTCATAGCAGTCATAGTCATTGTCATTTATTTTTCAATATCTAATATATAAAATTCTCGTGTCACAGTTTTCGTTGCCATACTCCTCCGAAACGGCTTGACCGATTCTCATGAAATTTTGTGAGCATATTGAGTAGGTCTGAGAATCGGCCAACATCTATTTTTCATCTCCCTAAATGGTGCAGCGGGAACGGGATCTAAAAAATTGGCGGTACGAAGTTCGCCGGGACAGCTAGTAGAACAATAAAATTGTTTCTTATTGACGTCAATTTCAATTCTACTTAATCTAAGTTTACCACCGCTTCCAAGGCGCTATAATCTGCCTTTAGTTGATGATTTATTCTTTCTTATTAGATTAGATCACATAACTCCATCACCCCTCACCCATGACTATTTTAATGTGGTTTGATCCTGTTTCGCCCCATCATAACGCTGTCCCTTCACATTTCTCCAAAGCACAGTCAGCACCGTAGCGTATTTCGTGCGAATAAATTATCATTCGTTCATTCATTCATTCACCAGATCTATCTTGATGAACAAAGTGATCAAAATTATCTTAATTCCTTGGTTTTACCTCCCTTTCTGCTGACGGATTTTTCTGATATTGGGAGCATACCTTTAGTTCGGACAATAATACAATTGAAATCAATAAAACCGTTTGTTTTGCTCTTAACAACTTAGTTTTATATTATTTTGAGACCTTTGAGTCAAGATATTTCTAAAACTGACACTACATATAAACATAATCGCCCCATTGCCTTTCCTTATAATGAAACTTTCTAATCTATCAACACAACCAATGATTACATACAATCATACAACAAACAGTCATCAACTAACTAACCCCACAAGTCAAGTACCGCAGTCCCTACAGACGACCAAACTAAACTGCGCAACATTACCATAATATAAGCCTGATAAGCGGGTCGTAGCAGCGTAATGTCTGTACACATTAAGTATAGTGCCTAGGAAATGATAGGCCCTATTTATAGTTGAGTAGGAAGGCAAGTGGGCCATATTTAGTAATACACAACCTACAAAGTTTGTTGTACTTCTGCTTAATGAGTAATATCTTCAAAGCGCACCCTTAGTAATATAAGGGCAAATTCAAATTCAAATTCTGCTTAAAACTAAGTTTACCACCGCTTCCTAGGCACCAGTGTAAAAGAAACGGCGCCACAAACTCTACTGTAGCATTTTATAGACGTCAATTTACAAAAAGTAAGTTCTTAAGAGGAATAAAAATGATAAATCTGGTTTTTAGGCGTATGTTTAGAGAACAACTCCTCTTTTATTTATGGACGTATTTGAAAACTGTTTACACTGTTTTATTTGTTGGTTTCTTGTCTACATTTGGTACATTTTTAGTTATTCTTACTTTTCAATTACTATATGAAAATCATACCCAAAGCAAAAAGGTCACTCAAAAGAAAACTGGCAACTACTTCTGAACAAAAAATATTTTTTACGTAATTTTTTAACTAAAAGAAAGACAAAGATCTGGAGTATAAGTGGTACATTTTTCCGTTCAATACATTGACTTTTGAAGTCACAGGCCACGTTTATGTTACGTTCTCGAGAGTTTGGCTTAGCGGGTGCCTATGCGGGGGCCGGGCGGCAGTGCCGTGATGGCTGTTGGACGGGGAGGTTGTGCTT
The DNA here is from genome assembly GCA_914829495.1 of Eilema sororculum. NCBI lineage: Eukaryota > Metazoa > Arthropoda > Insecta > Lepidoptera > Erebidae > Eilema > Eilema sororculum. Next base: position 17,193,352 of record OU618545.1, on the reverse strand, counting down.
CACGTTTTCGCAGCTTTGACAGCAACACAATTCGAGATTAATGCACAAGTGAACAGATAAGACACTTCTTTGAAACGCCGAAAATAAATTCGGTAAAAAAGCGAAAGCTTTAAATTCTCAAGAAATACATGAAAATGTTGTGTTGATTATTTTATTCACACACTTTATTTGTTACCAGCTGTTGCCCACGGCTCCAGCCACATAGATTTTGGATGCCGTTACTTCTAAAACTACGCGACGGATTTTGAAGCAGTTTTCTTTAATAGATAGTAATCATTCAAGGGGTAGGTTTATATGTACAATACAATCTATATAATATAAAAATGAATCGCTATTGGATTTTGGCTGGACTGGCTGAGGTTGGACCAATTTTGCTTTTTTCTTTTTTTGTTGTGGAAGTTGTATTGGAGAAGGTGAAAAATGCGCGGAAAATAGAAACATTTAAGATTACTTAACCATCATATAAAATATCTCACCCGGAATACGTTTTATGTCCTATTGGTGTCAGGATCTCCGTGGGCATATGGAGTCCCTGTCGTAATGCTTTCTGTTCTCAAAATAATTACACGAAAAACATTGGAAAAAATTAAACACTCAAGTGAGACTTGAACTCACGACCTTTCCCTTACAAGGGGAATGCTCTTCCAACTGAGCTATTGAGCCACAGCTGATTCATTTCAAATTTTCCTTCTCTTTATATCCGTCTTTAAGGGCGACGGTGGTTTCATCTACCAACATTCTTACGTACTGTTGGAAACAATGAATGATTTTTCAACCATTTTTAAACATTGAATTTTGATGACTCCGCCCGAATATTTGACTGAATTTTTTTATAGCATTTTTAATGCTAAGTCACTTTAAAGTTCGAAAAACATCGGAAAAAATGAAACGCTCAAGTTTTTCGAACTTTAAAGTTAGCATTAAAAATGCTATAAAAAATTCAGTCAAATAATTAAGACGACTTAATACAATTGACGTAAATTCTAATTTTTAAGGCGAAACGAAGCTTACCGGGTCATCTAGTGCATATTATAAGAGGTTTGAATGTGATGTCTTAAATAAACACATTTTTTGGGCTTACACTGCAAACGATGGCACTGTGAGAATGTGTAATGTGTGTGAATTGTTATGCCTATAGCATACTTATAGCGTTCATATTCATGTACCTCAATGTATCTCCGTGCCGTGGTGGTAGTGAACGCGACTGCCACGCAGGGGGCGCGGGTTCGATTCCCGCTCAGTGCAAATATTTGTATGCATGAATATGGCTATTTGCATTGGTCTGGGTGTTTCTATGTATAATATGTATGTATTTACAAAAAAAAAAAATGTATTTAAGTATGTTTATCAGCATTCTAGATTCCATAACACAAGCTAGTTAAGCTATTGCTTACCATGGGTCTAGATAGCGTTGTGTAGAATGTTAAAAAAAAAAAAAAAAACTATACAATATACCTACACCCTAACCAATGGATATATACGTCAGATTCATGTATATAAATATAAGAGCTGAGTGGGCATCGAACCCACAAACTCTGACTGCTCCACCGCTACGCCATGGAATTTGAACCTTGTGAAATTGAATTTGTCTGTTTGTTCACTATGGACACAAACGCTACTTGGTACACGGATTTTTTTTTTTTTTTTTGATACGGTATTTTCATTTAAAAGGTTTTGGTAGAATGGTACCAGAGATAAAACCAAAGTCGCGATAATAGACATCCACGCGGGCGGAGCCGCCGACCTTAGCTATAATAAAGAATCAAGAATCAATCAACATCGATGTCAAAAAAATACCAAATTAGTTAGGTACGTGAAGTTAGGCAGAATATGATGTTTCCACTCTGTACCCTTTTTACCGACATCTTTTCCCATATTTTTATATTATAATCACTTTAGTGACATGTGTGCGGGGTGGTGCGGGGCTGCGATTATTACGTTCGTAGACTCCACCCATTCTCTCTAAAGCATCGTCTCAGGTAAGGACCTTAAGACTAAATATTGACGAATGTACATGTCTCGTGTCAAGATAATTAAAGTATAGGTCTAAAAAAACTTATAATAAAATAATTAACCTAAGTTAACAAAAATAAAGAATGAAGAAGTTCGCGTTCCTATTTAAACATTATGCCGTAATTACAGCAATTTAGGAGGACCCTGCCCTGACCCGTGCCCAAGCCAGACATTTTTGTCTTTAAGGTCCTATAGTATGCTTTTTTACATAAGGTGGTCTTCACAAAAGTTTTAAATTTATTGTCATGCATACCAAGGACTAATTCGGGCAATTTATTATAAAAAACGTATACCTTCCTCCCTAAAAGAATCACTAACTCTGCAAAGCCGATAGCATGGAAGGAGCAGTTTATTTTTATTGCGCACTTACTTTTGTAAAATTATATATATTTTTTCTGACATACAGTATATTTTCGAGTATGTATTGGAAAGCTACAGTTAAAATATTAATATCTTTAGGTCGTTCACTAAGAGAATCTCTTTTACCTAAACTGTAAATGGCACGAAATGCCCTTTTTTGTAATATAAAGATAGTTTCTAAATCTGCGGCATTCCCGCAAAGTAGTATTCCATAAGACATCAAGCTATGAAAGTAACTAAAGTACACCACCAGCCTAGCAGTATCTACGTCAGTCAACTGCCTGATCCGTCTGACAGCAAAAGCAGCAGAGCTGAGTTTATTGGTCAAAGTAGTGATATGGTCATCTCATTGCAATTTCGAATCTGTTGTGATTCCCAGAAAAGTAGTGCTATTTACAAATTCTAACCTTTGCGCCCCCAGCACGATATCAACCTAAGCTTGCCTCACATTAGGCAGTATAAACTTAATGCATTTGGTTTTTTCTGCATTCAACAATAGCTTGTTTGCAGAAAACCAATTGTTGTTTGCACAATTCAATGTAATGTTACTAATATCGTCTTATAACTGTAGGAACGGAGGGATGTACGAGCTAAGCTGAGTGTGAGGGTCATACAATTATTGTTATAATCAGCTCGGCGAACCTTGATCCCTATGACAGTTCATACTAGTGACGGGTCGTGTCGATATATCGCAACTTTTTATAGGCAAAGGCGTGACTTGCATTCAGCCACATCGATAAACATGTTTTTAAAATATAATCTACATTACTATAATTATAATGCTTGTTATATTTACAAGTATCCGTGTATTTGTATATGGGGTTGCCAATATTCCGATGCAGAGGTAACATGGTCGGACTGTATAATTTTAATGTGAATTAAAATTTTAGTTATAGCAACACTATCTGATCTGTCACTACGCTAGTACTGTCAGTTCGCTACGCCAGTACGAGTGCTAACGCCTTGTATGCGCCACGTGTTTTGTTGTGTCAACGGAATCCTTTGTTTATTACTATTGTTGTTTTCTGTTTTTGTTATTGTTGCTGTTTTGTTTTTGTTGGTGTTTCAAAATGCCGAAAAGACTGAGAAAAACTGTACTCAACAGTGAAACGCGGGAGTTTGTTGTACGCTTGCGTGACTATTTTGCTCGCGAACTACAAAATGGCGGACCTTTGTTGCCACTTGACAACGTACGCGACCGTGTTGCTGATGCTTTGGGAATTGGCAAAGCTACCGTTTCCCGAATTACAAAGGAGAAGTTCGGCGAATCGTCGATGGAGGAGAACAAATTATCAACTCCAAAGAAGAAAAAACATAATAGGGCACGACCCGTAACTAACCCCGATGATTTCGACATGGCAGCGATACGAAACCATATTTACGGCTATTATTTTCGAGGTGAACTGCCGACTTGCACAAAATTATTAGCGTCGCTGAAATCGGCTGATTTATTTAAAGGTGGATTCACTTCTCTCAGACAGGTTATAAAAAAATGTGGATTTCGTTATGGGAAGTGTGACAAAAGAAAAGTGATAATGGAGCGGAAGGACATTGGATTGATGAGGTGTGATTTTCTACGACAAATAAAAAACATCGAGAACTGGGACAAGGTGGTTTATCTGGACGAAACGTGGCTCAACGCCAATCACTCAGTCTCCAAAACATGGACAGACGACACAGAGAAATCCTGTACCAAAGCACCAGAAGGCAAGGGCCAGCGTTTGATTATCTGCCACGCTGGCACAGCCAAAGGTTTTGTACCTAACTGCTTGTGGGCCTTCAAATCCGTGAAAACAAGTGATTATCACGAAGAGATGAATTTTGAGAATTTCAAGAAATGGTTCACAAAACTATTAGACAATTTAAACGAGCCCCACTACATTTTAATGGACAACGCCCCATACCACTCTGTGCAAATTAATAAAGCGCCTACCGCGAACAACAATAAAGGCGAAATAATAGAGTGGCTGCAAAACAATGGTGTGGCAGCTAATACTCAAATGCTGAAAAAGGAATTAGTTAGATTGTTGAACCTTCATAAACAGCAAACAAAGAAGAAATATTTCTTGGATGAGATGGCAAAATCAAAAGGGCACACCGTGATTCGGCTACCGCCCTACCACTGCCAATATAATGCAATCGAAATGATATGGGCGCAGATCAAAGGTGGGTTGATTTGTATTTATTTTAACATGTTTTTATTTAGGTCACTGGTGACTGTCTAGTCGGCTAGTACTATTTAAAGCTATTTTATTTCACTAGCAAATTGCATTTTTATTTTTATCCATGTGCTTATATCAATTACACACTTTTAACGTACAAAATTATGTACTTATAATGTACTTACCCCGATCTCGCTCTTTGACTTTGCATCATTTTCAATCTAAACCATTATTGTTTCAGGTTGTGCAGCCAGGCTTAACACCACTCCACCATTCACAGCTAATAAAATGCTTACGTTGCTACAAGAGGCATGTAGTCAAGTGACTCCGGACAATTGGAGGAAAGTGGTTGAAAAGACGAAAAAACTATGCTTAGATGATTGGAATCGAGACGTGCGATACGACAATATAGTAGACCAGCCGTTTTTAATAAACATAGGAGAAAGCAGCTGCAGTTCGGATTCCGAGTCTGAGACGCAATCGGTGACACCATTGTCAGATTCAGATTAATGTATATTAAAAAATCATAAATAAACCGCTTTTGTTTTATTTGAGTAGGTATATACAATAAATTTGTTAAATCTCCTTTATTTTATTATCGCAAACAACTTAAATGATTATAAATCTGACACTAAGAGCGTAGGTGCTCTATTGATGTATTTTGTACACTCGTTTCCATTTTCGATATTTGTTTATCGATACTTTTCCGCACTAGTCGATATCTTCCAAACGGAGTAACTTTTGCAGGACGTCAACGTAAAGTCTGATTGAGATAATTTCTTGTAAGTGTTAATAATTATTATAATTCCAACGGGATATTATTGTAATTGCATATATCTGCCTAAAATTAATAAATATCATTTTTAGACACCGCCAATTCGATTATAATATAACGGTGACGCTACTACAAGGTTGTGTCGTGGGAATAACTGTCAGTGTCATAGGGATCAAGGTTCGCCGAGCTGATTATAGCGGGTTATATGATTATATATTTTGTCTCTTTCAGACAGGTTAGGTTTCGGTAGATAATTAAATTTGTACCTTTTTCTTGAAAACTCGTTTTGCAAAAAATATATAATTTTAGAATTAGAATTACGATCATTGCTTTTTAATCCCCAGCGGTGTCAATCCCAGTTGCATCCAAAATTTTCACTTAAACCAAAAATACTTATTTAAAGATTTTTACAACTGATGGCGGTTTAGGAATATCATACCTACGTAATTTCAATGAGAAAATGTTACAATTATTGAGAAATATACAAAAAATACCAAAAATTTAATAGATTAGAACACCAAATTCAATCAGTATTTCACTGCCAACTGGTGCTACACCGCGGGTGCACCCGCCATGCTCGGTTCAATTCAGGCAGCCGCCCACTTACCTTATTTCTATATTCAGCCTCCGTGCGTAGCGATACTGAACGCGGCCGACTTACTGAAGAGACAAAGCTCAACAAAATCGAAGTCGAGTCGAGTCATGAAATTTGGATGTTCAGCCCACACGACTCCAGTCGTCTCTTGCTTTTTCTTCACCGTCGTCCCGAAGTACCAAATCAAAATCCGTGTATTGTACTAAAATTGAATACCAATTTGATATCAGAAAATGTACTGCAAAATTTTAACGATAACAAAAGCTTTCAGGAAAAGTTTTCTTTCATTTAAACCGTTGTACTAACTCAATGTAAAGTATTGGGATTTTAATTGAAAAGTTTCTATAACTCAACCACTTAAATTTTAAAGCAAACCTTAAATTGCACGATGAAAATGTATTTAAGGTTAAATTGTAATTTCAAATCACATTCAACTTGATATATTTTGTGGTTGTATTAAACGTGTGTATGGCGTAAATAAACTTAAATGAGTTCGTAATTTTTCATGTTATGAGTATTTTGCTTTCATGTTTTATTACCTGTAAACAATTCAGAAGTATTCTACATTCGAATTCCATTCAAAGCTTGCATATTCATTCTCCCACCACTCAGCTTTTCCATGAGCTTGACTTGACTTTTACGAGCGCAATTGCCTTATAAATCTCCAGACACCAGAGGAAAACCTTGATTAGAGTCTTTTCCGTCATTTTGCAGTTGGACCGGTGACCGGTGGTCTGCTTGTGCCTGAAAATCTTGATGAGACTTCTTAAACTTCCAAACATTTCTTTACTACATGAAATGTTGTAGATATATGTGTAAACTTTTGACAACGTTGCATAATTGCAAGCATATCGCCCTTTTACGCTTTCTTTATTAACCCAAAGCCTCGTTTAGTTGCCAATAAAATAAAAGCCTGCGCTTTGCAATAATGGTGAACGAAATAACGTAAAGTTAGACAGTATTGTGTTTACGTTCCGAAGTTTCCGTATCATAAAATGGAAAGTATATTGAAGAGTTGCGTGAATAGTAAACGGATCCTCAGCCTTTTATTTTATATTTATCTTCATTACTAAATGAATTTGATTACGGTATTGCTAAAAGGTTTCTGATTTACTTATTTTTTATTACAGACATTGAATAATTTAAAATACGACTTCTGTTTAGCCGTTGATATCTGTGTCAACAAATCATTTTTTCGCTACGGTGCAAAATAACTGCGGAGCAAAAAAGTTGTGGGACAATAATGAATATCACGTAGAAATCTGTACTTCAGTCTACTTCTATAATTTAAGTTAAAAAGAAGAAATATAAGTATAAGTTAAAAAAAATATATAAAAAAGAAAGAATGGAAGACCAATTTATTACTGCATAATTATTAGTGAAGATTTTTTAGCTAGCACTATCCCAGAACGCAAACCAATAGCTTGAAACATCCCAAATTTCAAATACAGATATTTTTGTGAATTTTTTCAACTGCTTCACAAAAATAGTTAACCGAATAGTTACTAACTTTTTTTACATTTTTCACAACGTTTTGTTCAATATAAATTGTTTTAGAACACCGCCCAGTAGATATGTTTGAACTTTAATAAACATAGTAGTTTTGTGACGTGAAGCATAACAATGTGTTTGAATAAAATTTCATTTTATATTCAAACTACTCTGCGTGTGTCATAATTTGTAAATATTATCCTCCTAGCACAAAATACAGGGCAGCCAGTGGTGCTTACACAAACATAAAAAAAACTGAGTTCTTGCTAGGACTAAGATTTATAGTCTGTTGTGGTTGATGCACTTAGATACTGAGGTGATATCTTTTTTGCGAAATGGACAACGGTGCTTTAATAGTATGATCTATTGATCATACGATACGGTTATAACAGGTAGGGAGGCTACGCAGCTAAATTTGTAGTTACTCTAGGGTCGCGGGAAACCTATTAGAATTGGTAGATTAAATGATAGGAAGAATAATGGTATGTAAAGTTTATACTTTTTATATGCGAACGCTGCCCTGGAGGTTTTTTTCAATATTATATAACTAGCCTCCCCTAGCTTAATCTGACGCGCTGGAGTTACTACCGATTTTTCTTCTACTCGTGCCCTACTATTAGTATTAAGTACCTTATTTACCACCTTGGAAGTATTTAAATTAATATATTGTGAATTATAGCCTCAAATCCAGAACTAACTGATCACAATGCAGTTTTCAATCTTTCTGAAACAAATATCTCTTTATTGTGTCGACTTGAGAATAAATCTTACAATTTCAACACAACTGATCCTCAAATGTTATGGCGAAAACAACAGACTACAAAAAAAAACAATAATAGTGTCTATCAACCTTTGGTAAAAACCCTTGTCAAAAAATTCAGAACAGTGAAAAGGTACATGAAAACAATTTCACAAATAGACCCAATACCAACATACACGAATACAATACAATTCTATTTGCAAAACTTATAATATAATAAAAACTATTAAATTCAATACCCAAACTTTTTTGTAGGTATCTTAAACAAATACAGAGCAGAATTGCCTGGACCCATTCTGGACCAATATAGTATAATCATTGAGGAGAGTACAGGAATACTTTTTTTTATCCGGATCCCTATTCTTAGCAAATTCAGCCGCTGCCTCATATATTTTGTTTTATGCTGATTGTGTTCCATTTTGTAAATATAGTAAATAATTTTTCATGAAATGAATATAGGATGATCTTCTTTTACAGGGAAAAGGTACATTATAATACTTTCTTAAAAGGATTTCATTCTGTGATGTTGTTAAAAATATTGGGAAGAAAAAGTGTTTGATGTTGATCCTGCTTTTGTCTAATGTTTGCTTATTTATTAATTGTATGCCGGGTTTTTATGAATTTCGTTTCTGATAGTTTTTTTTTGCTGTATTTTTATTATACGAGTAAATTACCTTCATAGTTGTAATTCTGTCCGGTTAAAGTTAATAATATATTTGATTACTGAATATTTTTTTGTAACAGCTGTTCGTTTTTTTATATTTATGCTGATGTGCTGAATAAATTCCATGTTGATATATTATCCATAAGTATGTTTAACATATATTTACACTCATAAGAGTTTCTCTTATTAGTTGATAACAAAATAGAGATACTATGACTGGGAGGCTGCTTCAAGTCTTCGTAACTGGATATTGTCACACACACACACATCACACATCACATTATATTTTTGAGTAGTAGCTGAGCATTTTTATCAAGTACCTAATCCTGTGGTTCCGGGAGGCCATGACTGTTGTTTGCGATGCGGGTATGTCTAGGGCTCCAGCCTATAGTCCGAGGCGCCGGGTCTACTGGTGGACTGCGGAGATCGCGAGGCTGCGTCAAGCCTGCGTGATCGCGCACCGCCGGTGGGCCAGGCTCCGTAGGAGGCGTAGCCGCCCCGCAGACACAGATCCCCTAGTGGCGGAGTTGCAAGAGGGATACAGGGAAGCCAGGAATGCCCTCCGAGCGAAGATCAAGCGGTCCAAGGCAGCTTCCTATAGGGAGCTGCTGGAGACACTGGAGCGGGACCCATGGGGGCGGCCTTACCGCTTGGTAAGAGGAAAGCTGCGCCCCCGGGCCCCTCCCCTGACCCAGGTTCTCGAGCCGGCTCTGCTTGGAGGAGTGGTGGAATCCCTGTTCCCGGCGCGGGCGGAACACGTACCGCCGCAGATGACTCCGCCACCTCGGTCGCCTGATGCGCCCGGCGTGGTTATTGACGACGACGTGCCCGAGGTCACTTGGGTAGAACTAGAGCTGGCGGTGCGACGGCTTAGAGCCAAGAAGAACACCGCCCCGGGACCCGACGGCATTCCAGGCCGTGCGTGGGTCCTAGCTCTAGGAGAAGACGGTCTCGAACCCCGACTGCGAGGGTTCCTCAGCGCATGCATGGAGCGGGGCCAGTTTCCGAAGATGTGGAAGACGGGGAAACTGGTCCTCATCTGCAAGGATGGACGCCCGGCGGATGCGCCGTCCGGGTACCGGCCCGGCTCGACGAGGTGGGCAAGCTCTTCGAAAGAGTGATTGCCAAGCGCCTCGTCGAGCACCTCTGTAGAGTGGGGCCGGACCTAGCGGACACGCAGTACGGCTTCCGCCGGTGGCGTTCCACTGTGAATGCCATCATGCGCGTGAGGACTCTGGCGGAGGATGCGGTTGCCCGGGGCGAGGTGATGTTGGCGGTGTCCTTGGACATCTCCAACGCGTTCAACACCTTGCCCTGGAGTTGCATCAGGGAGGCGCTCGTGTACCACGATGTGCCTCTCTACCTCCGCCGCATAGTCGGGGCGTACCTGACGGAGAGGGCCGTCATCTACCCAAGTGCGACTGGCGTCGGTAGGCGTGAGATGTCGTGCGGTGTCCCACAGGGATCGGTTCTGGGGCCGCTCCTGTGGAACATCGGATACGACTGGGTGCTTCGCGGTGAGCTCGCGTTCGGTGCCACCGTCACGTGCTACGCGGACGACACGCTAGTGACGGTGAGTGGCGCTACACACCGCAAGGCGACCCAGAGGGCCACGACCGCCGTTGCTCAAGTCGTGGATCGGATCCGGCGGCTGGGTCTCGAGGTGGCTCTGCACAAATCCGAGGCCTTGTTCTTTCATGGTCCTCGGCGCAGGCCACCCCCGGGATCCAGCTTGACAGTAGGAGGTACTCCCATCGACATCAAGCCCCGGTTAAAAACCTGGGGTTCGTACTCGACGGTCGGTGGGACTTCGGAGAGCACTTCCGAAGTCTGCGCCCCAAACTGTTGGTGTCAGCTAACGCGCTGATGCGGCTGCTGCCCAACTTGAGGGGCCCAGAGGACTCCTGCAGGAGACTCTACGCGGGTGTCGTGCGGTCCATGGCCCTGTACGGGTGCCCCGTGTGGGCGGACGCCCTGCAGGCCAGGTTCGTGCAACTGCTGCATGCGCCGCAGCAGACGATGGCCTGCAGGGCCATTAGGGGGTACCGCACGATATCCTTTGAAGCGGCGAGTCTCCTAGCCGGATCACCACCGTGGATCCTGGAAGCGAGATCCCTTGCGGCACTGTATCGGTTCCGTAAGGAGGCGCGGGAGCGGGGATACGATCCCGAGCCCGAAGACATTCGGGCCGAGAGGTCCCGGCTCCACGGGATCATGGTGGCGGAGTGGGAGCGACGACTTGAGCAACGACGCGCAGGGCATGCCGTCATAGAGGCGGTAAGGCCCATCATGGGGGAATGGCTCGAGAGGCCACATGGCAGCCTCTCGTATCGACTGACGCAGATTATCACCGGGCACGGGTGCTTCGGGAGATATCTGTGTCGGATCGAAAAGGAGCCAACGTCCGAGTGCCATCACTGCGACGCGAGCGAGGACACGGGGCTGCACACGCTCACCGAGTGCCCGGCATGGGCCGAGTTGGGGACACCGTTGTCCCCCCTCCTGAGGAGGACCAGACCGTAAGGGATGGCCCTGGGTCAGCCGGGGTGCGAGGGATATGTCTTTGCCAACCTCACCTCCGGCCTAGCACCAAGACCCACAGTCGGCGTGCGGTTTTAGTCGGTTCGAGTCCGACATAACCTCCCCTTCCGGCTCCGGCAGGGGGGTATCCGAGGGGATTTCCGCACGAAAAAAAAAAAAAAAAGTACCTATGGTATGGTATGGTATGGTATGACGGGCTATTATCCGCAACTCCACGACAAGGCGCGGTTTTTGCGTACCTAATCCTGTTAAATTGCCTCAGTAACATGAAGTCGCTTTCGATTGGCTATTGTTGTACACTTTATCAAACGCTTGAGCAATGAGTAGGGTTGAGAAATATAATATATTTTCAGAAATATTTTTTCTTAACGAGCTCGTTTACTTTAATGTACTATTTAGCTTATCAAATAGTAGAATTAGGTGTAATCACCGCATTAAAACATGAGCGAAAATGTTAAATTCTATATACGCAACTTAACTTTCAATGGTTTCCGCGGGGAATCGAATTATTGAAAATGGATGAGTTCTGTTTTGAATCATTATCTTTTACGTGTGATGGACGTAACCTTATCAAAGTTACAAAAGGAATTAGTGTACTGGGAGCACTGTAAACTCCAAGAACAACATTATATAAAGGAATTTCTGTAACAATATTATAACAGCTATAAATTTGAATTGCCAAACCTGTAACAAATTTTAATTACGAAAAACTTTGTTGACGCCAAGTTTGGGTGAGGGTAAAGTTTTTCTTGTTCTTATATTATAATAATAAGAAAGAGGGCCATTTATTTGCTATTATTTGATTATTTATATTCAGCCTGACGTTTCGGTTATTTTAAGGCAGTCATGGTCGAGGGCCGACTAAAGCTGGTGGTTGTTAATCTTATTCATTGATATACAAAAAAAAACAATCGACAAACGACTTCATGTTACTGACGCAATATAACAAGATTAGGTACTTGATAACAATGCTCAGCTACTACTCAAAAATTTAATGTGATGTGACGAATACAATATCCAGTTACGAAGATTTGAAGCAGTTTCCTAGTCATAGTATCTCTATTTTGTTATCAACTAATCAGAGAAATACTTAGAGTGTAAATAAATTAATAACACATTTATGGAGAGAACATTTCTCAAACTTGGACTTGAGTTTTTTGTATATCAATGTTCTTAGTGGTTTTATTTTAGTGAGTGATATTCGTGTGAACTTCGAATTTAATACGTCTGTCATAATGACGTAATAGCGATGTCAAATCTGTTCAATTTATCGAAATAAACGTTATATAAAACCCTTTAGACGTCACGAAAACGCAACTGAATTTGCCATTCCAATCTTAATGAGAAAATAATTTACCAACAAATTAATGAACCTAAATAATCCGATTTTATCATTATTTTAGTTAAAGTATCATATATACATATTCGTTTTACCCAAAGCACCTTTCAGTAAGCCGATTGTCCCGATAATGACGTCTCCTCCAATTAATAGGTAACAAATTACAACATTGTTTTCAACTGATTGGATATTGGCTTACACAAAATAATGTATTTATTTTCGGTTCATTTATTGAGTTTTACTGTAGATTTGCGTTGGTATTATGCGCAGGTATTAACAGATCATTACAGAATTGCAAATTGATGACGTAACCGGCTCATATTTACTTATTGTACGTAAATCAGCGGCTTTGTCAATCCACACAGAGCGTCCAATGAAAATTAATTTAGTGAGTTTTAACATTGAATCTGCTATAATTATTTTTTAATATAAAATGAAGGACATAGTTAAAAACTACTTAAATATTTATTTTAGAAACTGGTAGAACACCTTAATTCCTTTTTTTGGTTGTGGTATGTGGTAATGTTGGTTGGTATGTGGAATACACATATTATACTCGTATACCTATAGTTTGAGAAGTTTGAGGTTATATGTTATTCGAGTAGGTTAACATGTTAAGGGACAGGGTAAGCAATACTAGCCAGTGATTGGTCTAAGGATAGGTGACCAGTTTTAAGACATTGATACCCCTCTGCGTCTTGGGGAGCAGAACTTGCAGTGGCTTCAAGGAAAATATTGGAATTCAGCCAAATCGCAGTTAGCCTGGAAAGTCTCCCCCCAACTAAGTTGAGAAAATAGTTACACAAAGAAACATCCAGCCCAATATAAATAAACATTATTTATACATTTAAATGTGAGCACTGAGCTTGAATTGAACCGTAATCAAAAGGCCATTGTATCGTTTAGTATGTATCTATAGATCATATAAAAGGCCATTAAAGTTCAAACGTATGTTTTATTCCTAGTTGGCCGTATTCAAGCTTCAATTACTTAACGTATTATGACTACGAGGAGTTTTAATCAACATGAGTGAATTCCTCAAACGCTTTGTTCAAGTTTTACAGACTTCTTAATGGAAAATCCTTGTAACAAATTACACTTACAAGAAAATGTTAATTCTCCGTGAATCAAATATCTTTTAAATTATCCGAAAAAATATTAAACGACTCGGTTAATTTATTTTGAACTTTGAGGTAACAGAGATTAAAGAAATTAGAAGTTTTAACTTGCATTAAAAATTAAGTTATGAAACTTTAGTGTTTCTTTATTGACTTGTTATTCTATAAAACTGTTCATTACGAAAGCATAATATTTATTAATGTTTTAGGCTTTTAGTATATATTTTAGTGATACTTTAGTAACCGTGAGCACAGTCATCATCATCGTCATCAAAGTGGCGTTATTCCTGGTGGATCGTCTAATGCCCCCTTGCTATGCAAATGGAACATCAACATCATCTTATCGTTGTGCTTACTCTGCAGGTGAGGTTGCCTTGGGCCGCAAAGATATTGGTGATAACCCAATAACATCTAAGAAATAATAACAACTGTAGAAAAGAAAACATGCAATGATAGAGATGTAAAATGAATAATATAGTATTTTATGTTCTTCATTATCAGATATTATTATGTATCACAAACAATAAACCTTTATATCAAAACATTATGAATGAGGTACATAAATCACTTCTATCATGACAATGATATGAATGCGATATCAGAAACATATCATCTCGCAAATTACAGTGATCTTCGGCACAATATTCTCCATTTCAACGTACACATCAAGCAGAGCTTCATTCGAGTACAATATGTTAGATAAATCTATCCACATCTATCGTGAGACGCGCTTCTTCCAATAAACTTTCTGATACGCATATGAAAGGGTCGTCTTAGTATACTGAACTTATACTATTTTTTTTATATCACTTAGGTAGCAGACAAGTACACGGTTCACCTGTTAAAAAGTGGTTACTGGGGTCTGTGGGCATTACATCACTAGGGGCGTCGCACTCGCGCTGCTGACCCTGTAATAACTTTCTAATGCCCTTCTTGAAGAACCCGGAATGTTGATAGATAGCACCACCGTCGCCCTTAAAGACGGATTTAAAGAGAAGGAAAATTTGAAATGATTCAGGTGTGGCTCAATAGCTCAGTCGGAAGAGCATTCCCCCTGTAAGGGAAAGGTCGTGAGTTCGAGTCTCACTTGAGCATTTCATTTTTTCGATGCTTTTCGAACTTAAAAGTTAGCATATTAAATGCTATAAAAATTAATTCAAACCCATTAAGGGGTTCTTCAAGAAGTCACTTGGAAAAACCACGGCAGGGAGTTCATTCTACAGCTTTGACTGAATTTATAACCATACTTCAACGTGATAAAACAACCTTATTTTGATTCTAAGTCCAATAAAGATTTTTCTAGCCTTGAAACCACGTGAAACACAGTGGATAACTAAACCAACTTAAAGAATCCTCTGTAACCAAACGCCTAGGTATATCAAGCTTTATACCGACTTTTACTGTCAACAACATCTCGAGCGAAACTCAATTTAACTTCAAAAGAACATATTACGTGTCGTATTTTAAGGTATATAGCGTAGGTAAATGGTAAGAAATATTTTGCACGCTACATATGTGATCCTTTGTAAGTGGAAACTTAATTAAATGCAATAAATTCTAGGAGTCTTGCACATGGAAGTTTGCAATAAAGTACATTGTTGAATAAGGAATACGTAGAAAGAAGGCAAGTAATGATTTTGAAAAAACTTTATACCTTATATTACCGACAACGGCAAACATTGGATATAAAATTCAAAATGGGTGTGAATCGGTCATAAATTTTATTAGTAGTATCTAATAGTTCAAGAATATTAATAAATAAACTATTCATTCATACCATGCTTATTTCCCATTAGGATATGCAAAGGCTACAGGTATACCTATATATTTTGTTCATTTATGTTTACCTAAGGCCCATGTAGAAGCTCCAGTTTTAGGGTCTTTAATTATTGCTGGTAGTTAAAATTGCCATAAAGAGAATGGACGAAATCAGATTGACAAAACAGATAGGTATAAGAAACGAGGATCTATTAGGCATCCTGACAAGGGTTCTAACATCCAGTCATTAAAGGAAAACCCATGTTGAAAAGACTTCAATCTCAAAGATCTAAGTAGTACCTCTCACATCACACTTACCTACGTTCCTCGTTTTTCTTTTTCAAAATATAGTTAATGTGTTCTGGTTAATGTACCTGTACCTAAAAACTTTGTCACATGTCGATCAAAAATAGCATTAATAACAGTGATTATATTATTGCAAAGGAATATAGACCTTATTGTGTATTTACGGACAAATGAATTTGGATCGTAGGGTGATAGACCACATTCTTAGCCGACAGCACCTGGCATATTATTTCATTCCGATAACTGACACTGATAATTTTGCAAAATCGTAGCGGTAGCAAAATTTGAACTATTTGACGTCAAACAATGAGACAAGTTATTCAAAGTAACAGCAAGGAAGTGTCAAAAGTTTACGTGAACTTATCAAGTAGCAACATTGTTGTTCCCGGAACTGACATTCCTTCATCCTATCTGTGATGTAGCAACATTGTTGTGCTTAGTATTCAGAGCTGACCTATACAAGAGCTAGTAACAATTTGGCTTGAATTTCATCACTTCAGAGATCAAAAAGTTGCATATTTATGCTATGAAGCTATTAAGTAAATAATAGGACCAACAATTTAATTGTTTAATTTTTTGGTTTCATAATAAAACACTTGCTGGGGATATTTACCATGTTTCTTATATTTTTCGAGGATCCGATATTTCGGCGCTGTTTCAAGCGCGTGACAGATAAGGTTTCTAATAATGAACATGTATATCGCAAATCAAAATTTTTATCTTATAAAAACAGAAACAGTTATTGCTCATCTATCCATTTTACTCCAATAGGGGCTGGTATGGGCAAGTAGAACTATAAAGCGCCTCATGTCCCCATAGCCATTGCATAGGATTTGGATTCTATTCTAGGTCGAGGTCTATGTTAAAATCGTACGTAGAAGGACCAGGGTCCCGGGGTGTGAAGCATATTCCTAACTAAGCCACCTTACCGTAAATGAGATTCGACAGTTGGTTCGAATTTAAATCCTACATAATCGCCCCCGCTGGCGGAAGGGTATCCATGGGGATATCCGAAAGAAATAAATGTATACATTATGCCGTCAAGAGCAACAAAAAGCTCGCTAGCCGAGTAGAAATTCACAAAGAGCATATTAAAAGCTATAAAATCACTAGTTTTTAGAACTCCTGGCAAACTTTCCAAGTAAACTGTTCTTTGAGCACCAAAGACTATATGGAAGGGGAAGTATTCAATAGCATTCGTACATTATAATATAGCATTTAGTATGGGTTCGCCAAAGCTTATTAGGAAGAGAATTATTTCAGCTACAAACAAGTAACCTATTAACCTGTATGAATGCTGGCTTGAGGGCGAAAAGTATTGCTGTAAAATGTATTGAAATAAAATTTTCGCTAACGAACAACTGAGTAAATGTTTCTGAATAGACTTTTCAGATTGGGTTATAACAGGAATGCGTTCTATTTTTTTCCTTCATGTTTTTGTAGTATTTTATTGAAGTTTTAATTTGGCAGGCATTTTGTGCTCGTTTAGCGTGTGAAATAAGATTTCGTGTTATTAAAAGTTTATTATTCGAAAAATATATTTCGGCAGTTATTTTTACTAACGGACAGAAAAAAGAGTTAATCGAAAATTGCAAACAGCAATCAGGTTTTGGGTACAATTGCATAATACAGCAATCAGGTTTTGGGTACAATTGCATAATATTATGTACCTATTATTTAAAGTTTTCTCCATAGTTCATTATTTAAATTCTATCAAAATTCGTTCTCCATCATAATAATTCTCTTAGTGTTGTTCCAAGTTGTTTTCGGAGCCCATTTTCCGCCTACTACTTCTCATCCTTTTGTTTTGACCTATACGGCTTTTATTGGAACGACTGCCGTCGACCTATCAACCCCGAAGCGGTGCCAGTCCCAGAGCCGCGTCCTTAAATTTTTAATGTGGATCCAAAATATCGTGGGTTTAAAACGGAAACGCCCAATTTAGGATATCCAGTTTTTAATATGTTCTTGACATTTATAAAAAAAGTTCTCAAAATAAGTCATGCGGGAACAATGAGGATGGCCTGGGGCCAAGGTAAAGGCACAGAATAGATAATAGGTAAAGGCAAGCAATAAACAGACAAAAATCTCACGGGTAGAGGTTCCGCTAGGTCACGTATTTCGTACGTTTACATACGCATTCTTTGAGATTTACAATACGAACAAGTTACTATTCGTCCCTCGTCCAAACACGTACGCCTCAAAAACTACCACTGTATACTGTGGGACAACCTATTTAAAATTCCGCAATTGCGCTGCGTACAATAAATTCAACACGAGGGACTCCCGAGCGTAGTAAATTTCGTACTTATTTTCTACAAATTATTTCAGTACAACGTTCAACTTCCTTCTATATAGGAGAATACAGCAACTTACTGTAGTGGTAGTTTTCAGACATTTTATAGTTTAAAACCAAATTGTACGACGTCTATGGATTCTAGGGATTTATAAGTACCAATCGTTTTATGTCATAAAATATCGAAACTTGTTTTTGTTTTTTTAAATTATTAATTATTCAATAATTCAATTAATGAAACCAATGTTTTTTTATACCATTTAAGTAGCGGACAAGCACACGACCCACCTGATGGAAAGAGGTTAATGCGGCCTAAGGACGTATGCATCACCAGGAGCGTTATACACGTGCTGCCTACCCTGAAGAAACCTTCTGATGTTCTTGAAGAACCCCATGTTGTAGTCGCTTGGGAAAACCACGGCAGGAGTTCAATCCACTGCTTGGGCGTGCGTGGGATGAAGTACTTGGAAATAGGTTGCTTTGTAGAATACCATCTCTCTCAAACACTGCAGTAGTAAATTTTAATCTTCTACCAATCACCACAGACCATTGTATATGACAATTTCGAATGACAAAGACTTCTATGAGTAGCTCAGTTGGTCAATGCATTTCCCCTGTAAGGGACTGATCGCGGGTTCAAGTTCTGTTCAAATCTGTAGGAAAATTTAGTTTACTTTTTGAGCTCAATTACTTATTGAGCTCAAAAAAACAATTTTACTACCAAATGAAATTATTAAAATTTCATTTGGTAGTAAAATTTGGATGACTAAAACTATTCATTACAAAAATCTAAATCGAATCAAAAATATCTGTATTAAAAAAATAAGTTGTAATTATGAACTCCATTAATTATACACAACAACCACATTCATGAGCAACGACTCAGAACTCTCAAAGCGACTAATACGAAGGCTCAAGGAAGAAGCTTAAGTACGCCAGCTTGGAGCCGCTGTACTATTTCGTACCGGTAGTGGTGGAGACCCTGGGGAGCTGGGGCCAGGAAGCTAAAGGCTTTATTAAGGAGATTGGACAGAGGCTCACCGAGGCAACCAGTGACACTTGTTCGGGATCATTCCTGGTGCAAAGGCTAGCCCATCACCATCCAGTGTGGCATCGCAACAAGTGTGATGGGCACTTTTGAACCGGGAGCGATTATGGGCGGATTGTTTGATTAGCACAGGGTAACTGTGCCCTGTGTTATATTATGGACTATAATTATTATTGATTGTTGTATAATTTTGACATAATAAATTACTTTTGATTTGAAAATACAAAACTGAATAACTCTTAATTTGTGTTCAGAAGACACGTATCAGCATTTAATAGCTAATAACTGTATTTAACTGTAAATCTTATTACATCAATGATAAACTGCTGCGTAACATTCAACATTAACATAACGACCAAAGTTTTAGGCACAGTAACGTCAATATTATACACGCTGAAGGTCTCAACTCATTACATCTATTCTTATAGATCGTTTTTTATTTGTTAAGTACAACGAAAATCCAGAAGACAATATAAGCACTATTTTATTTGATTGTCTGTTCAGTGGTGGTCTAACGAGTGTGTATTAAATGTGCTTAGTGTATAAGTAAGTATCGGTCGCCAAAAAAGGTCATAGTTGGAAATTGGTTGATAGATTCTACAGTTGATTCACACATGATTAAATTATTCTGTCAGTGTTTTGTGAGGTTTGTCATTGAAAATCTTACAGAAGAATATTCTTAGTTGTTCGTTTCACAGAGAAACTCTGCATACACAAATATTCTTCACTTTAGCTCAATAATTGTTAGTCTGTATTATAGTTTTGGCTTAGCTGACTAAGGTTTCTCGACCACATTTTCTACATATATGCTAAGTGGGGTTTTTGAAGGGTTCCATTTTGACTACAGAAAGGTGAATATGTGCCAGATTTGTACCTTTACTTATGTTTTAATAAGCGGAGAGTGGCGTGATGCGTTATAATGGCCAGAGACCTTTAAGTATCTACCACATTATGTTAAACCGTAGGGGAGACTTCGACATTATCACTGATATTTTTCAGAGTAGGACATAACAAGACTTCTAGGTGGTCGAACTAATATAAACGCACGTATTTGGGTGATACTTGGCCCCAAATAAGAAATCTGAGAACTTGCTATAACATGTTAAAACATCTTTATTCTGGCGCAAGAAAGAGGCATGATGCTAAACATCCCCTATAGCTCTATCCCTCTATCTGGCCCGGAGACTTTTACTATCCTTACTTATTTCATCTATACAAATAAATAAAATTGGAGTGTCTGTTTGTAATATTAAAATAACCGCTTTCTACTACATGCATATGAATGTATATACGGTACACATACCAAAATATATATTTTTAAATTTTTTGTCTGTCTGTCTGTCTGTCTGTCTGTTTGTTTTGGCTAATCTCTGGAACGGCTGGACCGATTTGGACGGGACTTTCACTGGCAGATAGCTTATGTAATAAGGAGTAACTTAGGCTAAAAAAAAAATGCCAAAAACAAAAAAAAATAAACTGATTTTTTTTATTAAGTACATTCCACGCGGACGAAGTCGCGGGCACAGCTAGTATTGAATATAATTATTTGCTTAACTAGCACGGCTCTAAACGATCAATAATTCATTCATTCTAATGAAAATATAATAAAAATGTCTAAATTGGTTGAATGTGTGCGAAAAATAAGGCACCCAGAAGAAGCCCTTAAAATAGAAATGAATGTTTGCCGTCTGAAAAATCTCCATTCATAAACCGGTAACGGTTTGAATTCTCCTTTGTAAAGTAATTCCAAAATAAAATGATAAAGCATTGTCCTTGGTCATCCCACAACGGGTTTCTGAATAAATGATATACTTAATATATTCATAAAGGTATTAAGATATTGTTTACATTTTTCGATTCTATGAATTTATTGAAATTGAAGAGAAGACAATTATGGCTACTCTCAATGAAAGAATATAGACGTGTATATAATTTTTATTTAATCCAATATATAGTGTACCTGGAGTACTATTAGGAGCCTTCGGCTTCGAGAGTGTTCTCTTTACACCCGGTATATTATATACCCACACATTTATTATACATGTATACTAACTCACACAGGGTCTATGGGACCCCACTAAGATCTCTGGAAGACCGGCACTGGCGTCTTGTGCGGACTTTCCACTTGGGTTCAGAGTTGAGATGGGAGAGTTGCTGAAAACTTAGTTTCAACTTTGTAATTTCATGAATTATTTTACTTTAGAAGCCAAACATGGCTACGTCTCGTTTCGTAACCCTTATTATTACTTTTATTACTTAGGTACTGCCTACGTAATAAAAGTACCACCACTTCATCTCAACCGAAGGGCGTCGTAAGAGGTGACTAATGGATAATACGCAGACGATAGCACTGTGTGTAGGAAAGTTTGAAATAAAACCCTGTACCAACCCGTCCGGACTAGCGTGAAAACAGTAGGCCAAAGCCTCCCAACATTGGGAGAGGCTTATGTCCAGCAGTGGACTGCAATAGGCTAATTTATTGATAGGTAGGGATAGGCAAAAACGTGTTTGACAACTTTTTAACACTCCATACATTCAGTGGCGTCTGACAACCTCAAAAAATGCTTGTAAAAAATAGGTGGAAGCGATTTTCGACATTATTTTGCTTATTTTTTGTTATATTTTTTTTTTATATAGTACACGTCAATTTGACTTTACCTCGCCTGATGTTAAGCAAAGGCAAAGTCTCGAAAAGAGAATCACAATCGTTAACACGTACCATGTTAACAGTGGTGGCACTCAGCTTGACGGGCTGCTGGCCTCATTAGATGCCTTTTCACGCCCCGCTTATAGGACCCGGGACTGTAGGAAGAAGGAAACACGTGGCAGGGAGTTCCAGGTCTTTATGGTGCGGTGTAGGAATGAGTCACTGAAACGCTTGGTTCTAGCAGGTATACTCTGCACTGAATATGGATGGCATCTTAGCCCTGCACGTGTCGTCCTGTGTTGGAAAGGAGAGGGTGGGACTAATTGGAAGAGCTCGTCAGAACATTCACCATGGTAGAGACGGTGGAATACTGCCAAATAAACCAATTTCTTTTTTGTGTCTAAAATACCGAATTTCTGATAAAAAATTATATAATTTTGTTATGTTTTGGCTTGATAGTTTATGATCCAAAATCTGCATATACGAGTATACCAACATGAATTTATTAATGTTATTTTTCATTGTTGCCCAACAGAGCATGTGGAGCTTATCGATTTAATCAAAAAGTAATTCATAACACATCGTTCCGATATGACAGCAATATCGGCATGTTTTTGGCGCACATTGTGATAGCTGTGTGCACTTGTGCGTGTGTTTTAGAATATAATTGTGTAATAACGTTTCATACTAATGAAGAACCACGAGGTAAATGATTTATTTAAATAGTAGTTTTCGCCTCAGTGAATAATTTTAGTAAATTACAAACCCCAAAACCAAACGTCGCCCTCACACGGTTTTATGGGAAAATTTAGATAGCTTTAGGCGTAGCTAGGTGGCTCAGTAGTCAAAGCATTACCCCTGTAAGAGAAAGATACCGGTTTCTTCCCAGTTTCACCAGTGCGATTCACTTTTTCCTATCTTAATCGAATTATGAAAAAACATTACCCTCCTTCCTTCGGCAGTCGGGTAGTAAATAAACATTCGAGATCCTGCCTTATAAAATTCTAAAGCAATTAGAGTCTGTCTAAAGAAAGTTGATAATTTCTAACACAGCTCATTGGGTTAGTTGAACATTGTGATTTTGATACTAGAAATTCTACGTAATAATCATCTCAAATATTAAAATGATTGATATCTGAATCACTTAATATATCCTCACGGGATCAGACTTCTAAGCGTACGTAATCATGGGCAATAATGGCATGCTAGTATTTGATAAAAAAATTAAAACCTGTATTTCCTACTATAGCCGGTGATACCTGTCCGATTCTTTTTAAATTTACCGCGTTCTCCAGGGTTAAACTTTCGTTAGACAAACTCTAGTACAGTAACCTTTAAAATTTAGTTAAATTAGAAAATAATAGCTAGTCCAAGATGGATGGAATAGTACTCCAATAAAACCATATCTCGAATGCTTCGATAATCATGTGGCTCAGTTGGTCAGCGCGTTCCCCGTGTACCTACTCTTACAGAGAAAATACTTGAATTTGCGACCAGTCTCTCCTGGGCCTCGATTCAGCAGCAAAACAAAACCACCGCAACCAATGCAAAAAATTGACATTAAATATTAGATTTCAAAGCAATGCTATTAAAGTCCAAAATAAATTCGGATTTCAATTTGGACTTTAAGGGTATAGAAATAAAGTCTAAAATTTTATTTAATTTTTTGCAGCGGATGTGGAATGAAAGTAGGTTTTGATTTAGGAGAAAAAAATCATAGTGGCTGATGACTTACTTTTCTAGATTTATGGCACGCATTTTGCGATAAATTCATTAATAAATTCCAATAGTTAACATTTTGTCAATACCAACAATAAAAACGTTAAATCAATAAATTTATTCCTGTTCGGTACATACTAAAATAAATATAATAAAAATCTAAAATTTCAATGCAATACAACAATTGAGCCATACTTTATTTGCAGTTAATAAGAAAAAGGAATTGGAAGAAGAGTTGGAAGATGTACAGAATAAAACGCCATTGATTGAGTACGTATAATTTTACATACTTACATGTAAAACTAATAATTCCAAGAAGTTAGAGGAGACCGCCACCGTACCTTCAATATTGTCAAATCTTGCTAAATAGTCTTTGATTTACAATGAATGTTTGAAACACTATGCATTTGTCAATGACAACCGTAGTTCCTTCCATACGAACATCTATGGCAGTCGTTACGGGTAGTGGGAAGTTCTTCTCGGGTACGGGTAGTTCTTAAAAAGTCCAACAACTGATGCAGTTGCAATGCTTCGACATCGCCTTTGGGTTGTAGAGATTATATTATGGCAATAGCTTCACGAACAATATCGAAGTTCAGCCAAATCCGCAATTAGACTAGTAAAGCGGACCCCAGAGGTACAAGTTTCGGATGTGACTACGATTAACGCTAACTTGATAAAGAAAAACCGTAGTCCCGATTTTAGCCACTTCACAGAATCGTTGGTTTTACTATAACATCCTCTGTATTGCTTTTCAGTGCAAAGTAAATTAGATAAAGCTACTCGCACAAGGTGTGCTGGGAGAGAACTCATATTGTGTTAAGCTCGCCTTTGTACATGTTTCTTGTAATTTTTTGTTATGACTGATCTATGTACTGTACTACAAAATGGCGGAGAATCGGCAGAAATGGCGCACATTGAGAGATGCCTATGTCCAGCAACCCATTGCTGAACATACGCCAGGAGAGAGGAGAGGCCAGTCTTTTAGCACGTCGTTATAACTTTCTGTAATAACTGTATTCATTTCTTTTAATCAGGTTTTATGCAAATGTATTAAATGAAAAAAAAAATACTGACTGAAGCTCTTCTGTTTCACTATAAAACAGGCAAGAACCAGAGATTGGCCAGTAATATTATTTTTAGTGTTTCCAATTTTACAGCGTAATTTTCACGGATGGTTCGAAGCGGACGTGCACGGGTGCAATAATTCATGACTACGTGGTGATCACTGCTGGACATTGTTTGTAAGTATTTTACAGTACTCAGTATTGTGCTGTTATAAAATAATCCGTACCCATACTTAATATTATGAACGCGTTAGTTACTCTGTCTGTCTGTCTAAACCACTGAACTGATTTTGATGAAAGTTAGTATAGGGGTAGATTAGACCATGAGAAAGGACATGGGGTATGTTTGGTCGCGATAACCGACATCCACGCGGGCGGAGCCGCGGGCAAAAGCTAGTTATTTATACGTTCCAATACTGCTGAATCTGGACTGTCACAACAATTCTATGAATAAATTGCATTAATTTATGTATACGCCCAAAATTTCTGCAGAATAGAGTTTTAATGTCTATGTATGGACTTACTGAATCCGTGATTTAGTAGCATAAATTCATTATTTACTCTGGAGGACACGGCTAGGAAGCCAACTTATCGTTCAATAATTATATTCAATCCTACATTAGCACAATTAAATTACTTTACTAGCTATCTATTAATTTAAAATAATAATTAATAATTGTTAATATTCAACTTCTCTAGCCTACCCAAGTTCCAGGGTCGCGTACGCCCACGGAATGTAGAAGCAGAACTGACAGGATCCTTTGTGGTTATTGGCACGAAAAAGAAATTTGATTCTGGCTACGAACAGTATTTACCCATAGAGAGGGTTATCACACATCCCGATATGAAAGGATGGAGTTGCGACCTTGCCCTAGTTCACACGTTTGCGAGCATGACTGCAGAACAAGTCGGAGCTATAATGCCTTTGGCTGGAGAAAAAACTTCGACGTCCATAGAACCTAACGTGACCATTTTAAGTTGGGGTCGTACTATAGAAATAGTAAGTGGCTAGTTACAATATGTATTTTCTTTTGCATCCTTAAATGGCAGATAAACACGCGGCCCATATATTTACATTGGGACCTAAACATAAACTGGCGAAATGTGGGTGCTAGCACCTCTGCCTATCCCTTCGGGGAATACAGGCGTGAGTTTATGTTATGTTTTTTTATGTTTATAATGTACAGTCAACGCCAGAAATATCTTAACTACAAAGTTTCAAAATTTGATCTTGAAACTAAGGTTTTAAGAGCAAATCAAACTGTGTTACAGATTAAAATTGTATTATTCATCATCATCATCATCATCATAAAATCACGCCTATATTCCCCGGAGGGGTAGGCAGAGGTGCTAGCACCCACATTTCGCCAGTTTATGTTTAGGTCCCAATGTAATAGGTGGCGAGCCTATTGCCATTAACCGGGCACTTATAAACCTGCGATAAATACACACATAACTTCAAAAAGCATCAAAAAGTCATTGGTGTGTGCCATGGTAAACCTGGGATCGAACCCGAGACTTCGTCTCAGCAGTCCATTACCCATACCACTAGGCTACCGCACCGATTGTATTATTGTCCGAACTAAAGGTATGTACCAAATATCGGAACAATCAGTCAACAGAAAGGGGGGAAATCGAAAGAATTGAGATCATTGAATGAATTTCACAGCATTAAGTATACTAACTATACAAATCGAATACATAGTGGAAAAGATACTTCTCGGGCGGGACTCGAAACCGCGATCTTTCCCTTACAGGGGGAATGCCTTGACCAACTCGGCTACCGAGACACGCAGTTCGTAAGAATATCGGTAAATGACTTCACCGTTGCCTAAAAGATGGATAAGAAGGGTAATTTGAATCACATCGGGCGTCTCGGTAGCCGGGTTGGTCAAGGCATTCCCTCTAAAGGGAAATATCCTATAGTCCCGCCCGAGAAGATTCTTTTTCCCTATGTATTCAATGAAGAAGATCATTTTGAATACTTCCTTCATAAAAATCGATCTGATGCTGTACAGCAGTTATCGCAGTCCATGAACGTATGCAATGTAACATTTACGCTGCCAACTTTAAATATGTGTGACCTTAGAATATTTATTAACCCTAATTAATTAGAAGTTAATTGTAAATCCAATCAAAAATTATGACTCAACTTAATATTTTATTAAACATACCAAAAATCATCAAACAGCCACAGACCCTAGAACTAATAAAACATATAAACGCCTTTAAAGCACCATAAAAGGGTTACCAGTGTACATACTTTTATGTTCTTTGTTACGAAAAGGTTCTATTGTCAAGCGGATGAAATGGGTAAGGTATCGGGGTTAAGCGGCCCGTCACAACCTGTTTTTATTGTGACATTAAGGTCACTTGCTATGTGGCTTTAGGCTATACAGACCTCATAAAATTGAACTAAATTGTTACCGATATTAATTTTATTTTACTACTAATTTCGTACATTCATATTGTTTTTACTACTAATTTGGTACATTCATATTGTTTTTACTACTAACTTGGTACAGTAGCTTCAATCAATCTATCAATTAGCCCACCGCAGTCCACTGCTGGACAAATATCTCTCCCAGCATACAGTAGCTTATGACTTTCGTTATTTTCATCTTAGCGATGTACCCAGTTCCACTCGAAGCCTTCAACCTGAAGCCTAGGGCTGATTTACTTCTTCTCTTTCTGGTTTTATTTCTACGGCTTCTATAGGAGCGGTTGTCGTTGGATATTCCAACCCTGAGAAGAAAACCTGTGTCAGTACAGCTTCCATCAATCAGCTGCTATATATTATGGCTTTGTTTTGGAGATTTTGGTGAAACCCCAAAATCATGCTCTCAACTGCCACACGTCTACTGAAAGTAGGAAATAAATGTAATATAAATAGGTACACCTATTTATATAACATTTTTACGGACCTAAATATTTCTCACCTTTCAGAATGAAGAAGACATTCCAAATGAAAATCATTGCTGTACTGGTGATAAGGTATAAGAATGATATTTTTAGAATAACAACAACCTAATTCAAACCTTGTCTTATGAGCTTTATGTATTTATCGAAAGTTTATTCATCTATATTAAAGGGAAAGTAACTGTCTGTCTGTCTGCCTGTCTGTTACGCTTTCACACCTAAACCATTGAACCGATTTTGATGGTATTCGTTATAAGGGTAGATTAGACCTTGAGAAAGGGCACAGGCTATGATATCCATGCGGGCGGAGCCGCGGGCAAGAGCTAGTTCATTTATAAACAACGGAAGAGATTAACTACCTATGTGGTAACATCCGCTCCGGCTAGCAAAACCTTTGCACCAGGAACGATACTGAATGATTTATTTGACTTCACATAATCACGAATTAACATCTTGTCCATAAACTATACATTTTGTCAAATTATTATAATAATTGAGTACATTATTTTCATTATTTAGCCTTGTGATTCTGCAGAGCTTGCCAAATGTCATGGAATTACTCATCATGACGTCGGATCAGCTGGCGATGATGGCGGGGCGGCAGATGGCCCAAAGTCGACTGTTCTCTATAATACCAGAAAAAGCGAATATAAATATCATCGTTTACCCCTTTACCCTTTGCGTAAAGGAGGAGGAAATATGGAAGTGAGTACCCAGGTTGCGAGCCGATATTTGTCACCCGCTGAAACTGTAAAAAACGTAAGTCTAAACTATTAAAATCTTCTTTCGTACAAAGAAAGAATTTTTCAAATCCCTCTATAAATGCATAAATGATCGTGGTCATGTCGTATAGGTAAGTATGGATTATCACATCTATCATATCAATATTTTATTACACTTACGTGTTTACTTTTACACTTGATACCTTTACCTGCGTTTACTTAGGTACTTCTTGATATTATAAGAATAGATATATCTCTATAAAACATCCACGTGACGACATGACCATTTCAATACATTCTAACAACAGTAAAATATCTCACGTTCAAGTTCTGTCTTTTCCTTCATTAAATGAAAATTTAATCCACAAAACAGTTCTCAAAGTGCGAATCAAAATTCCATACTCGTTGATAGTTTAATGAGTCAGCTATACGACATTTCAATCACGAAATAAAAACTCGAACGTGTCATAAAAACCCTCGCGACGATAAAACAATACTAATTGGATCTTTTTATCGTACCACCTGCCCTAATTCGACGCATTTTTACTGCTTTTCAATCGTTAGTGATTCAAATTTGACTGCATAAGTACGACTTTGCACTTATATTTCATAGTGTCACTTTACTTACACACACCTAGACAGTTGGGTAAGATCTTTGCCCAAGTCCAAGTCATACTTCCTAGCCCTTACACACTCACCTACTGTCTGAGGGACGAGGTTCCAGGTTGAAATGTATGTTAAAGATCAACATGTTTATTTGATCCAAAATTTAAACGTTGGTTCTGAAGAGATATTTCAACTGATCCCATCCTCTCCCTTCCTATCCAGATCCAGAACAACTCGTGCTGGCTTGCGATG
This sequence comes from Eilema sororculum, assembly GCA_914829495.1. Classification (NCBI taxonomy): domain Eukaryota; kingdom Metazoa; phylum Arthropoda; class Insecta; order Lepidoptera; family Erebidae; genus Eilema; species Eilema sororculum. Next base: position 17,164,194 of record OU618545.1, on the reverse strand, counting down.
CCACCCACACACTGTGGAATCCATACCGTTATAGGGTGGTGTGGGGTTTTGAAATATGCCGCGGATGAAGCTGTTACGAGTCGGCTAGTGTTTACTCTATGAATTATATTTCTTTCCAGAATCGCGCTGTAGAGACGCGAGCAGACGATGAAGAAGGAGAAGTCACGGTAAAATTCTTCAATTCAAATTATATTTGATACTGTTGGAAGATTACGATAGAAAACCTATTTTTAACAGATTCTAGCGGGATCAGTGTAAATAGTAAAATCTATAATCCCCAATAGTATCACAGAATATCCGCGTACCTTCGACAATAATGGGATGTGAAGGTAGTAGGTGTCTGAAAGAAATTCATATTTTCAAAATGTGCTTAAATATATTTATAATATTCTAGGACAAAACATTTCGAAGATTTGTTCATGATGGTCAAAAACCTATGGTAAGTGAACAGATAATTTTCTAAAATAATAACAGTAATATTTTCGAATAGAATCCAGTCCGTAGTTGATCAACAGCTGGTTGTATGATAAAATTACGCAACCAGTAAAAAGTTATTTATCATTATAAAATTACACTATAGTGGCCTTACTTAAATCGACCTTTGGTGCTTCCAGCATTCACTTAGTAATTGGTTCACGAACTGGGATTTTAATGTTTTATATTTTAATGCCAGAGGGTTTCTCAGTTATGCTGGAAAGAGGGATGAAGCTATACACACTATACAGCTTTTTCTTATAATGGCACGTCATGGTAGACCCACTGATATTATTACTGTTGTAAATTTTGTTGAAGGATGAATACTGGCAGCCAAAAAATCCACATCCCGCACCTACGTCTTGGCGTAGACAAATGGGAAACAAGGTAAAAACTACATTCTGACTGTGTGTGTGTGTGTGTGTGTCTGTGGCATTGTAAGTCTAATTTGGAGTTAGTGTTTTTGTTTGAAAGGTATATTAGTCGGGAGTTTTTTTAGCTATGTTTGAAAAAAGAACGATTCAAGATGGCCGCCTCCACACATTTGTTTATGTCATTTCAACATTCACTCCCTTCTTAACCATATCATCCTTTCACAGTCCATCCACCTCCTTTTAGGTCTTCGTCTCCCCTTGTAGCCTTCCACTTCCATACCTAATACTTACCTTACGACATTACTTTTACGCATTACATTTCCGAACCAGGACAAACGATTTCCTCATAGCTTTCGAACTTCCTCTAATAAATTCATTCATAATCTTATCCATTCTTGTCACACCACACATCCATCTCAACATTCACATCTCGGCTACATGCAACTTTCATCCTTTACGGGCCAGCTTTCCGAGCCATACGTGACGGCAGGCCAGATCATGCTCTTAAAGATTTTTCCCTTAAGTCGAAGGGGCATTCGCAAGTCACAAGCAGTTGCCATAACCTGCCACCATCTCATCCAATCAACCGTAATCCGGTGCTTTACAGCTCGAACTAGTTGTCCGTCGCTTTACAGTAGTGAACCGAGGTACCTAAAATCGAAGCAGGTTGGTATAGGGGCGCCATCAAGCGCTATGACCGCGGGGCTTTTTTTTTTTTTTTATCGTGCGAAAAATCCCCACGGAGCCTGTGGAGGCGGTTATGTCGGACTCGAACCGACTAAAACGCATGCCGTCTTGGGTCCTTGGTTGCCGGAGGTGAGATTGCCAAAAGCATATCTCTCGCACCCCGGCAGACCCAGGACCATCTCTTTCGAGATGGCCCCCTTCGGGTTGTGGGGACCACAGTGTCCCCAATGAGCGCAGGGCTAGAGATACCACCAAAATCTCAGAACATGTGTGTTTAGTTTTGGTTCTGCTAATTTTCAGGACAACACTATCTACCTTTTTTTTTGAAGAAGGAAAGCATTTAAGCGACTTTGTAATTTTACGAAAGTAATTTCCGTAACTTGTACTATGTACTATACCTAAAATAATTTGTTAAGAAAACCTTATCATCTATCAAAACCTTATTACCAGACACCTTATCTGCAAGTACACAAACATGCAACACAGCAAATTGCCTTACTCCAATGTATGCTTCGTGACATCTCTTGTCGAGAAGATCTTTCTTGGCAATTTGTTGTGTGCTTACTGGTTGCTGCTTTTGGTGGGTGGCCCCCTTACCGACAAACGCTACAAAACCCTGCCTGATAGCGAAAAAACCCAATATAGCTATTTGTGTTATTCAATTTTATCGTCCTCATCGATTACTTGCAGCACGATTGTGTTGAATCAGGTAAATTAGCCTACTTAGTGAGCTCATTTTGAAAGATCATAGCTAAGGTGGTAGCCAACTAAGTTAACTCAATACAATGTCAAGCAATAGCCACATCGGTTTCAGGACGTGTAACTATTCTTAATAAATTCCTACATTATTTGAACATGAAATTGTAAATTAAATTAATTTTAACAATACGTAATTACTTTAGGAAACAAATAAACTGACTCTTGAAACATTTGGATTTTTAAATGCAGCTGCTTGTAAAAAGATGCTAGCAAGGGCTCACCCTGAAATGAACTTACGTAAGTATAAACGTCTTTATATGTAATTATTATGCTTTTATTCCACGACATTTTATACAGCGATCTCTAGACCCGTGTCCAAAGTAAGCATAGCTCAATTAACTGGTGCTATGAAATCTGAAACGTGGATATACATATAATTATAAATACTTATTTACCTGCTTTTTTTTCTAAAAAGGTACTTACATAGGTTAATACAAGCACCCAGACCAATGCAAAATATTCATGTTTGCAAAATATTTATACGTTTTTCACCGTAGCAGTCGGCTTTTAGTAAATGAACTAGTATTTTATTTTAAATATCTACTTATAATTCTAATTGTATTTTTATTCTTGTAGAAGGTAATGAGATCGTGTGTTATGCCAGTGATGACCATTATGTAACTGAAGTAAGTGAAACCATTACCAATTTATTGACTTAGGTGTATCGACGACTCGAGTCCGCTTTTCTAATCCAAATGTACATTGTAGGTACTGTCGCTCTCAAAAGTTGACATTCACAATTTAAATAATTTGTAGATAAGTCAAAGGATATTATTCCATTATTTCGCTCCTTTTTGTACCCGTTGGAAAGGTTTGCAAAAGTATGAAGTCCCGCATTCCAGTTTCATTTCCTTACATGTTAAAAATATAATAAGTGATTATTCTTCAAAAGCAATCAGTAAATGCAATGTTTGGCAGGAAGACTCTGGTGCTCCGGTGGTCCGCTTGGGGCAGCTAATTGCCATAACAGTTGGAGGAATCAGATCTGATGGTGACCACGTCGCTGTTGGTATGAAGCTAAGCTACTTCTGTCCGTGGATCAACGAAAACCTCCCGTGAGTATCAACTGATAACCAAATGTTACTTGAATGTTGCAGACATTTCTTGCATACAATATACCACTGTGTGTCTTGTCTTGGACTCGGACTCTGTTTTTAAAGCGGTTCAAGAGCGAGCGGAAGACATGGGGAGTGCGGGTGGACATCTTAGACGAAATGCAATTAAACTTGAATCAATGTGTGATGTCTTCTCTTCTCACCTACCGCAATGCCTGAAAACAAAGGTCTTTGACCAGCGCGTCCTATCTGTTATGACGGACGGTGCCGAAACGTGGACACTGATGCTAGTACATAACCTAAAAGTCACGCAGCGAGCTATGGAGGTAAAGGTTGGCTGAGACAAACTGGATGCGGAGGGCGAAGGATCGGATGAAATGGCGCACACTGGGAGAGGCCTATGTCCAGCAGTGGGCTAATTGATTGATTGATTTACAATGTGTGATGTCAAGTTGGGTCGGAAGTTGGAAGCTAAGAGTGGGCTCTAAGGTGAATCCAATGTATGCCCGGCCACATACTACTCTAGCATCTTCTGCCACTATATTACTCACAAGTTTGCTGAACGTACAGCCGAACAATTTATAAAATAAAATGACATGATTTTTTTATCAAGGTAAAGAGACGATGTACAAAAAAAAGTATTAGAATAATTCCTCACCTAACATCATTCGAAAAAGCATGTGAAAATGTCCTGAAATTAGATAAAGGTAGAGAAAGCAGATCAGATTTCTCACACTAACATGTACAAAGTTAAAAAAATAATATTCAATTCTCAGTTTTAAAGTTTAATCTTGCTTGTAAATACAGTTCGAAATTTTGATGGGTTGATATACGAATGAAATTAATTCGATGTTGAGGACAGCCTTCAAAAACCAACAGGATAAAAATCAAATAAATTGAATCACTCCAGATCAGCTTTCAAAATTCTTTTATAAATTCAATTTTCATAAAATAGATTTTCTCTATTCTTTTCTTTACATAATTGAATTAAGAAATAGAAATAAATTCAATTACATTACTATCTAGAAAGTATATTACAAAATACAACAGTCTACCAATCTCGATAAAATATTTTTCATGAAACATTTTTTAAATAATTAACTATACACGATTAATAGGTGTACATAACCATAATTATTATCACCAGCTATATTTTAGGTTCATGTAATGAACCCCACGACTCCAACGTAAATTTTTCATTAGCTTCACAGCCTTAATATCATCCATTATGCTATTTTTTTGATGAAAAGTAAATACTACGTCATCTCAGGTAATATTATACTGAGACAAACTTTTTGCGGGTAACAGGAACCGGAAAGCAAAAATACTCCCAGGATACTCTTCGGACCACAATAGGGGCGTCTGTTATCATGACGCCGTCAATTAAGGCTTTTATTCGGTGTTCTACTTTCTTGAAAACATGGTTGAGAAGTTGATAGCTAACTTCTATATTAAAAAAAAAAATCGATGTGTTCCCGGCGCGGTGGTGAGAAGGGTAGCCAGAACTCACTGTAGATATTTTGTGTTGTCAATGGGCAAGCCGAAGGATTGTTCTACTTTGTTTTCTGCACTGACCGCAAATAAACTCTTTGTTCTTACAGAGTCTGCAGCAAGAGTGTGACTCTCTGTTGCACACGTCAATAAGCCACGGTAACCACTTTTCATCAGGAGGGCCATGTGCTTGTCTGCCACCCAAGTGGTATAAAAACCTGACCTGACTCGGTACTGTATTTTGTTTTTATCTTAATCTTCATGTGACAAGATTGGATTTAACCGGTGAATAGCATGCAAAATTCCCATACATAAACATCGTAGTTAAATTGCGTCTCCGTCCGCGCACTGATTCCTACCGAGTTGTAGGGGGATGAATCTTTTGAAGCAATCGAAACCTTCATTAACATGATGATGTACTACATGTATTTTTTATACAGGTCAGGAAATGCGAATTTGGACTGCTGGGCTCACACACAAACCACGGCCCCTAATAATGGGACTATAACTTTCGACTCCAAACGAGCCAGAGGCGTAAAACGAATATAAAGAAGATAATAGAATGCTGCAAACTATTGGTGTAGGAAACCAAACATGGGAGTTATTTGATATTATCATTGTAAAATGAACTTATTCAATTGATAAATACAACATAAACATAAACTTATTCATTTAGTCATTCCTAATTATTTTCGAATTTAGAATATCGAATAAAAAGCATCAAATGTCATCATTCGAATTTAGAATTTCGAATAAAAAGCATCAAATGTCATCATTTGGGATCTCTGTGCTTTTCCATTCGTCTCTGTTTACTCATTCAATTCAACATTCAGTTCTCCCAATAGGCGTCATAGCAGTTGAGTTAATCCACTTGCCGCCTCCAGTCTATCACAGCTACCTTTATAGGTCGTATATCTGGCAGAAATACTCCGAAATTCAATAGGCATAACCAATTTGGCATAATTTTATTTAATCTAACATTTGCTAGGCACAAAAATCAATTAATAGAATCATACTTTAGCAGAATGGACATATATTGGAAATAGCAATGGCATACTCTTCAGATGGCAGAATTAATAGGTTATCGTAAATAAATAGGTTTCGCAGAATGATAATTTTACATATTTTGTTTAGCATAACGTTTATTTCGTATACAATTATTTGGTATACTTTTACGTACAATGAAGATAGAAGATTTGACACAGTAACTAATGCCTGCTGCTTCACCTGCATGAAATTTTAATCCCGTTACTGTAAAGTACTTTTTTATAGTGGGCATAAGCCTATCCCTGTGTGAAATTTTAACCGGAAAAGTTAACAGTTTTACGCTTCAATAATTTTCTTGAAAACCCAAAACTTGTGATGCAAAAGTTAGTGACAGATATGAATTGCTGAAAATCCGACTTCACGTGGTCTTGTTTGCCCTACCCCTAGAGTGTTATTTAAGCCCGCGCAGCGCGGAGGGGTGGGGCGGCCTACGAGCTGACGATTATAACCACCTGGGTTACAATGACCGCCGCCGCGGCTGAGGCTGGCTGGCACAGCCGATGCTGCTGTGGTGGGCGTTAATGTATCCCAAATGACGATTCTGCATGTATTGTGAAGTTTCTGCGTCATGATCATTCGACTTTCTGATAATTATGGTTTTAAAGTTATGCCAAAAGATGATTCTGACTAATATAATTATGCTTGTTGAATTATGTGTTATGAGTGTGCAAAACTTTTTTCTCCAAAATGATTATGCCAAGCGTTGATATGCGAAACAAAATTACGACATATAAATTTCGGTGAAATAGAGGGGAACCTTGCTACTTATATTATTATATTTATCCTTCTTCCTTCTTCTCCCACTTCCTTCTTCTTCTCCTTCTTCCTAGAGTCCCGGGTCCTTTAAGCGGCTCGTGAAAAGGCATCTAATGAGGCCGTCAAGCTGAGTGCCACCACTGTTAACATGGTAAATGTTTACGATGGTGACCCTCTTTCCGAGACTTTGCCTTTAGCTTAACATCAGGCGAGGTGAAGTCAAATTGACGTGTCCTGTATATGTATAAAAAAAAAAGGAAAACTAAAAGATAATAATAATGGTCTCTTGATGGGTGGGATACATCTTAATATCGTAAGCAGGATGATACTTATGCCAAACGATACTAGATTAGTGAAAAAACGTTAAAAGGGTATTCATCGTCGTAGCTGTTTTAATTACTTATTTTTAGTAAAAAAAAACCACTTTTTTACATCACTGTACTGTCATCATTACTTGAAATCAACCCGACCTACGTGCTCCAAAATCCGAATTCAAATCGGTTACGTTCAAGTATACCATCCTAAACTAATAAAAGCCCGATAATAAAACCTATAAATCAGTACACACATGACTATACCTACTTAGCTTAATACGATTAATCGATACTTCAAATCCAAGAGCGTTAGATAGCAGTATCGCTAATACCCTAGTATTGTGGTCGGATAATAATAGCTACATTGTCGCCGAGTGGGGCTCTGATCTAGGATTATCAGGGCATTTCCCGGGGAGGGAGATGTACTATACAGCTGCATCGCGTATTATCTATACACAGAGTATACAGAGCTCGTTTAAGCCCTGTAATTCCTTTTAAATGCGCGACCACAGTGTAGGATTTCAGATATGCCCTTTGTGTAGTGTTTTTATTTCTGTATCATACGTTCCATAATATCGTAGTTGGAATCAATGAGGTTTATATTGGAGTCAAGATATGTGCCTTGAACTATAATTAGAATCATTCTATCAATAAGAATTATTTCACCGAATGCGTCACTAAATATAAAATAAATGTAGTTTCAATATTGTGAGATGCTTTTAATGGATTCTTTTTATTTGTTTCGGGATTTCGCACTTTAATTGTTGACGTTGAACACTGTGTTTCCTACCTACTACCATGCCGGTATAATCTTGCTCAAGCCCAATGCTTTGCAGTATATAACAAAATTCACTATTCGTATATACAGCGATTTAAGAGATATATTATGTCTACCTTGAAAATTAAACTATCACTTTTCGTAATATTTATGACGCTTATGAGTACAATTCTATCTAATAGGTACACATAATTGTCAGTAATTATCTATACTATCCACACTTAATTTATTATAAATGCGAAAGTAACTGTCTGTCTGTATGTTACGCTTTCACTCCTAAGATTAGACTATGAGAAAGGACATAGGCTATGTTTGGTCGCGATAACCGACATCCACGCGGGCGGAGCGGCGGGTAAAAGCTAGTAATACTTTAAATCTGAAAGTAACTCTGTCTGTCAGTTACGATTTCATACCTAAAACACAGAGCTGAGTTTGATGAAATTTGGTAAACGGTTTTATTAGACCTTAGAAAAGGACATAGTCAAGGTCGCGATAACTGACCTCCACGCGGGCAGAGCTGCGGGTAGCAACTAGTGTTTAATAATAATAGTATTATTCTTCACTATTACAATAAAGTGTGTACATCCATTGTTCTTCGAGCAACAATTGAGACAAGATCATAAGATAAAACATCGTCCTGTACAAAATACAACATTGTATTTCAATGGCCTACCTAAACTGTTAATCCGTGATCTTAAGAGATACGTCTATCGGCTATTTGCAGTGTAATTAGTGAACTTCGATCTCGACCTGATTAGGTGGAAATAAATTGAGGTAGTGAATAAACCGATTCAACACTTAGCTAGGGAGGGATATGGGAGGGATTATAGTTATCTACGAGTATTAATGGAACCGATTTGGGGAAGCGTAACATTTTATTGGCGTTTTTCCACGTTCGTTTAATGCGAGCGAGAATTTGTTTTAGTGTTTCAATTGGGGAGGGGGGAGGCGGGGAGGGGGGGAGTTAGATGTCGTTCATTGTATTAATATTCTACTAATATTATAACGCGAAAGTTTGTGAGTATGGATGGATGTTTGTTACTCTTTCATGTATAAACTACTGAATGGATTTTCATGAAACTTTTCATGAAAGTCATAACATCCCTCATATACTCACGTCTGTAAATCCCGGTAAGAGGGATGGCACAGGTGTATTACCACCTAGGTTTTGCCAGCCTCCGTGGCGTGGCGGTAGTGCACGCGACTGCCACGAAGGAGGCGCGGGTTCGATTCCCGCTCAGTGCAAATATTTGTATGCATGAATATGGCTATTTGCATTGGTCTGGGTGTTTCTATGTATAATATGTATGTATTTACAAAAAAAAAAGTATATAAGTATGTTTATCCGCATTCTAGATTCCATAACACAAGCTATAAAAGCTTACCATGGGTCTAGATAGCGTTGTGTAGAATGTTGTGGAATATTTATTTATTATTTATTTAATTATGATTAGCGGTCCCAAGACGTAACATCCCGTAAAGTCATAACATACATAGTAAATATCCCAATATCTCGTATAGTAAAAGTATAGAAGGGTATATTCATGAAAATAAATGATAGCATATTTTAAATAATAATTGTAATCACTGAAACTTTCTAAAAGTTGAATAATACTTCTTATAGTCAGCGTTAACAATTATATATTTGACCATGTAGGTAAATAGGTAAGTACAGATGATAGAAAAACACAATATCGAAACCTATCTTCTCAAAGAAAATGTGAAGCTGAGCACGAATGTACAGTCGATAACAGCAAATAACCCGTCCAGCCTAGAGTGGTATCTATTTAAGGCGCATTTCAGATAAAGGCTACGTCAGGTACAGGCGAGCACAAAAATATTCACGTGTATGTGTGTAGTTTACTTTGAGACTGTTAGAGGTGTTGTATAATTTTTTAATATTTTAGCTAAGCTTCCTGCGTTTCAGTTTTCAGTAGATCGATTACTTTTGTGTTACCATTAAAAACATTTCTGAATGAAATTATTATCTGTCTGCAGTATACTTAATGTACTGCTGAAAATCATTATTCATAAATTAACTTTCAGAGAAACCCAGACAGTACACAAATAAACACTTAAATTCATCGAATACTATCGTAAATTAATAGTAGCTGTTTGTTATTTTCTAGGTATAAAATTTATTGAATTTGACAGGAAAAACTTATGAGTAGCCTTATCAATATGTGGTGAAATTTGATTGATGAAACAACAGGAGATCATCATTATTGACAGTAAAGTAGGAGACAATTGATTTTATTTATTTATTTATTTCTTCATATCACTATCCTTACAGGCTAACCTAATACAATAGTGCGGACTAAACATATTTTATTTAACATCATTGATATATTAAGAAATAATAATAATTCATAATTAAAAATAACATATAACATAAAGTGTCCTTTTTGTGAACTCACTCAGAGAACAGATAAAAAGGTCCATCCCTTCCGCCAGCTCATTGAGTATAAGTAAGGTGCGCGTTATCGCAGATTTCCCCAGTAAGTTCGTCCTGGCCCTGGGCACTGCTAGTAGCCGGGGACGCCTCCTGCGCCACACGTAATTGTTGGGCACACACAGGTTGATCTCTTGCAAGACCCCTGGGTTCAACGTCTTACCACGTAATAATTTAAATATATACGTGGCAAGAGCCAAGTCCCTTCTTGTCTCCAATTTGTTGTATCCAACCATGCCTATAACAAACAAGGTTGGATACATCAATGGATAAAATGGGTATACCCCATACAGCCTTAGGTATAAGAACCTAGTAAATTTATTTTGAATACGCTCCAACATGAGACTATATTTAGCTTCATGTGGAGCCCAGATAATTGCGTTACTTTCGAGCTGGCTTCTCACCAATGCATTATACAAAGTGGATATAGCCGCAATGCTTTTGAACCCCCCGGCTCTTCTAAGTACGAAGCCTAAGCTCCTATATGCTTTTTTACATACATTTTCTATATGATTATGAAATGTTAGCTCGGTGTCCAGATTTACCCCCAAATCGCGCACTGTGTCCGTCCTTTTCAGCACTGTGTTATTCAGGGTGTAATTACAGTAGATAGGCTTTTTCATTCGGCTGAAAGTAATAATTGAGCACTTGGTGGTATTGAAAAAAAGTTTATTTTTCTTGCTCCATTCATCTACCCTATCAATATCTCCCTGAAATCCCTCACAATCTCCTTCTTCTTTTATGGCTATAAGGAGTTTGAGATCATCTGCAAACAACAGACAAGTGGCATCCCTGACTACGCTTGGCAAGTCATTTATCATAATAATAAACAGAAGAGGTCCCAAATTACTTCCTTGACTTACCCCCGATCTCGTATAGTAGGGCTCAGATTTATGACCTGCATATTCGACATACTGTTTCCTGTCCCTCATGTGGTCCGCGAAAAATTTTAGCAATTTGGGAGTGCATCCGACTGTCGCCAGCTTCGTTAATAAGATGTCATTATCAACCATATCAAAAGCTTTTTGGAAATCAAAGTACGCAGCGTCGACCTGCACCCCCGAATCCACATTAGGAACCACATAAGTCATAAAATTCAGCAGATTAGTGGTCGTACTGCAATCATATCTGAACCCATGCTGCGCGTCCGATAGCGTAACGTTAACCTGCTTCAAAACAGAATTATGTACTACTGTCTCAAATACCTTGGCAGGCGCCGACAGAACCGCCAATGGCCTGTATCCGTTCACTTCCGATCCTCCTCCACCCTTAGGTACTGGTATCACCCGTGTAAGTTTCCAGCGCTCCGGGAAACAGGCCGACTCAAAGCAAGTATTATATAAATATAGCAGTGGGTACGTTAGAAAGTTTCTACAGTCCCTAATGTTAAATGCCGGAATGCCATCCGGTCCCGCAGAACGCTTTGGTTTCAGCTTTGTTAGTGCCTCCCACACTTGGTTCGCATCGAAACTCGCGATATGCACTCGAGCACTGCTTACCCCGCTCTCTGCCACGGCCGCCTCCCAGTCTAATTTTGCTACCTGTGGACTGTAAACAGATCTAAAAAAATTGGCAAATTCGTGCGCGCATTCGGACTCCGCTAAATTATTACCGTTTTTAGTAATCGTTTTAAGATTAACAGAGCCCTTTTTAGATCTAACATAATCCCAGAAGGATTTGGGATCTCTCGTGAGATTGCGTTGCACATTTTCCTGATATTTTTCATGTGTTGATGTTATGATCTGTTTAACCCTCGCCCTACACTGAGCGAACATTTCATAATCACTTGACAACCCACTAATTTTGTATTGCTTGTGCAGCCGTGCTTTTAATTTTATGTCGCGAATAATTTCAGCCGTGTACCACTCTGGGTAATTGTACCTAGAATTTACACTACATCGCTTTTTCCTGGGAACACAATCATCTATAATACTATACATAACACCATAGAAATAATTGAGAATATTCTCTGTCTCCTCTATACTGTAGATAGGAGACCAATCATGCATCATTAACATACCATACAACTTATTAAAATCTGCTTTATTAAAATTCCACTGCGGCCATTCGTCTTCATTACGTTGCATACTTAGCAGCTGTTGAGATTTAGACGTAGCACTTGTAACGGGCGCATGTTTCCTTACCTGCGATACGCAAATGTCTAGCGGCGGATGGTGCCTATCTATCGCTACGAGCGCCTCGTCTGCCCGCCTGACACTCACACACTCACTTATACTCAATGAACATAACACTAGATCCAAAAACCTATTCTTACCATTTGGCACCTCATTTCTCTGTGTGAGTTCACAAAAAGAAACAAAATATTCATAATAATTATTCGTATGAACATTACAAGAGTATAGATTGAAGTCGCCTAGTATAATAATATCTTTATATTTAGAACATAGCTTGACAAATTCACTTTTAGTTCCATGGTTGCCATCCATGCAACGATATTGTTCTCGAAAATTACGCCCTGATAACTCAATACCTCATAACGTATTTTACTTATATCGATAGTTTCAGTTAGTATCCTATCTCTATTCGAAAGTTAATAATCATTGGTGCGCTTCGAAGAATAAAAAGTTAATATTTTTAATTGTTCTTCGGAGCGCACCATTTAGTAGCTAAATGGTGCGCTCCGAAGAATAAAAATGGTGCGCCTCATTTGGTGCGCCTCAAAACTGTTGCGCTTCGAGGAATACCTCGTTCTAACAATCTAAACATTAGCATATATTCATTCTCATTATCATCTGGAGGTATATACAAAACGCAACACAAAAATAAATATTTGTTATGTTTATGTACGGTCGCGCAAAGTAGTTCAAATGTACATCCATCTATTAGGACATCCCCCGGTAGCGATACGCGTCGTAGTTCAAACCAGTTTGTGGCCACGAGAAGCGCACCTCCTTGTTTACGTCCATCTGCCCGGTCACATCGTAGTATGTTGTAACTCGGCGGCACCAATTCCGCGTCATATATTGATGTATTGCAGCCCGTTTCTGTAATAGCAAATAAATCCGCTCCAGACGTTTCTATATTAGTACAAAACTCGTTTAGTTTTGTCCGCAGTCCTGCTACATTTTGGTAGTAAATATTTATTTTGCTAGGTTCTCGTGTTTCCTTCGCTTGTGGACTTCCGAAACCAAATCCATTCTGCAAACTCTGTATTTATAGGCCATACTTCAGGTTTGCACAATTTCTCGTAATTACCCTCGGTTACTCCAATTATAAAAGATGAATAATCCCTTTCTGTTTTGTGCTTAATTTTTTCAATTTTGAAACTTTCATCATTACATAACGACTTCACATGGGCTGTTAACTTTTCAATGGTAGTTTCTGGATGTAACCGCCATACGTGAAGGTGTTTCTTTCGCTCCATAGCTTGTAGGTCTAATATATTATTATTTTGACCTCTTATTACAGATTTTCGTTGATATTTATTTTTCCTTTGTACTGTAATCCAACTGGCCGCATCTGGATAAACCCCATTAGAACTTACTGTACTCGCCTTGTGCGGAACCGTTCTTGAGGATATTATTGATATAAAGTAGGAGACTGATGTTGATTTTGTCTTAAATTCAATGATTCAAGACATTTTGCGCATTAGGTAATGCTATTTGAGCAACAGTTCGAACAACTTATTTTATTTCTTGCTTAGACCTAAAGAGCTCTATTATACAACATTAAAAAAAAAACGAAACATCAGTGAAACAAATGACATTATTCGACTTATTCAAAAAGTATCGCCTTAATAAGTAGTTCATAGCAAAGAAGGCCGAAGTGACCCCATATCAACCACACCTTTATTTGGGACGAGCTCATCAATCAATCAATCAGCGCCCAAAATAACCACTATAAACGATATACTACTGAAGCCAATATATTGACTTGATATATTACAAATATACTAAAAAGTGACGATGTTATCGACAAAGTGCACTAAGAGTACAGCTGCGATCGAACTTTTTTCTTGGCAGAAGTGTTAACGGTGCGACTGTTAGAATGAATGTACTCTCAAGATATACTTTGTAGGGTTTATTTTTGGTTCTACAAAATTAGGTACATACAAAATTTTTATTACTTATTACAGCGTTACGAGCCAACGAACGTTTTTAACTATTGCGCGGCGGGCGTGGCGGATGGACTCTGAGGGACTTAAGCCTACCCCTCGCGCCCCTTATGCGTAGATACAGTATAGATAATGTAGGCTGACGTAAATGTAGGCTGACATAAATGAACATAAAATAATAAGTATAAATAATGTGTCGCTTACAGCACAAGTTGAGACGGTTCTATGTTCGAAGATGGGTCCAGCCCTTCATTTATGTGATCGTTTCTGTGCCGTTTTTAGAAATATAGTCCTATTAATGCTTACCATGTACTTACCATTCCAATAAGGTTGTGTAGAATGTAGAATAGTATGTACTTAGCTGTAGTTAGTAGTATAGTTACCAGCAGGCTGGGTAGGCTTTTTTTTTTTCGTGCGGAAATCCCCTTGGATACCCCCCCTGCCGGAGCCGGAAGGGGAGGTTATGTCGGACTCGAACCGACTAAAACCGCACGCCGACTGTGGGTCGTGGTGCTAGGCCGGAGGTGAGGTGGTCATTGACATATCCCTCGCACCCCGGCTGACCCAGGGCCATCCCTTACGGTTTGACCCTCCTCGGGAGGGGGGACAACGGTGTCCCCGACTTGCCCTCGGAAAGGGGAGGCGCGCCTTTCAAGGCGCCGCCACCGCGGCCGTGGCCTGCTTCTGCTGGGGTGACAGGTGGCTCATGGGGTCAGTCAGTGCCCTCCGACGCCCGAGTTGCCTGCGCGCGCGGGCGGCGCGATCCGCGAGTCTCTCTCGCTCGTGCCGCCTCTCCCGTTCCGCCGTCTCCTTCACGACCATTACCTGCTCGCTGAAGGAGACGCCGGCCGCCCACGCGTCCGCACAGCGGACCATTGCTGTGAGAGGTTGAGTAGGCTATAGCACCTGACAAATTTGAGACAAACATATGTAACATCAGGCATCACGGACGAAAGAACATGAAAGGAAAGTAAGAATATGACACTGGTGGCCTTATGGGAATAAATGTGTAAATTCGTTACTGAGTAGCTCTCATAACAGAATCTGGAACTACAGAACCGTGTCATTATTAAATTTTCGAAGCACCAAAGCCTAAGGAAACTTGATGAAATATTTTTTTTTACAAAATTATGTATTAGGATGCCGCGGTTTATGGAGCAGAACCAATTGCTTCATAAACACTTTGTGATAATATATGACTGGAGATATAAATATACGCTAACTTCACCTTTGGAGAAAATATTACCTGAACAATAGTCTGCGTGTTTTAGTGGTACAGTGCAGTGATACTGAACGTTGAATTTAAGATTTTGGTTTTGTATGTTTGTTTACTTTGAAGTTTGAAGAAAGAGTGGTTGTATGGAGGCCTCACCAAGATATTCGGATTATTTAATACCTTAATCACCATTTTACCTATTACTGATGATAATAATTAATGAGGCTCTTGGCCCGTCTGTCAATCGCCTGAAGCACTTCGAGCTGATATTTCACTGATACGTCTAAAAATACACATACGAGTATTTATCAGTATCGGTTTTCACTTGGCAGAAAAGTGATACGCCTGGGCTCACAACAATCGGAGACCTTCAAGAATTAGTTTAAACTGTTTATGCTGGAGATTGATGGCGCTTGGTGGAATCTGCTACACATATTTTTTAGTTTACCTTCGAGAGTGCCGTAAGGCGAAATCGGTCAGGTTTAGAAGTATAATAAACTCAGTGGAAAAGTACAAATGTGTTAATAAATAATAAGTTTAAACGTTCAACATGGTGACGTGGTTTAGTTTACCTTGTCCGCAGTTACTATCTCAGTCATCATCCTTGCATACAGACCGGCAATTGCAGACCGGGACTCATCTCAAAGTGCGCTTTTTAGATTTTACTTGTCTACTTCGCACAGTCCTGGGTATCCGTGGTAGTGAGACCATCCCATTTTATCGTACGTGGCACAAAAATGTACAAAATCCATACTAATCTACTAACTCTGTCTGTCTGTATGTTACGCTTTCATGCCTTAACCACTCAACCGATTTTGATGAAATTTGTTATAAAGGTAGATTAGATCATGAAAAAGGACATAGGCTATGTTTGGTTGCGATAACCGATATCCACGCGGGCGGAGCCGCGGGCAAAAGCTAGTTATTCCATAAATCAATCAAAAGTGACGTAACATAATTTAGGACATTTTTTGTACATACTCATAAATATTTATAGTTGATTTCCTATCGTTCTAGATCATATTTCCTTACGTTTTTATGTCACAAGTACATAAAGGAAAAAATCAGAACTCAGCGACTGGAAACGTATTTGCTGACGAAGCACTGACCTTGATTGTGATCGATGTATGGAATAACATTTTTTCGATTGGAAAATTACGAGTATATTTGTCCTTCAATTCGACTTACCTTTACGTTAAAAGAAATATTTGGTGCCTACTTGAATATCACTATGTTACTTAATAAGTGAGTTGTAATACCTATTGTTAAAATACTGTTGTCTGATGCTGGTTAAAGACTTCCCACATTGGGAGAGGCCTAGGTCCAGCAGTGAACTTGCGAAAGGCTAATTGATTGATTGATTGAATACTGTCATTATTAATGAATCAACAAGGCATACCTATTGTTATTCACTATTGGAAGATCTTAATATCACCACACAAATATAATCCTGGAATATAATCTGTACTTAGATATAAATCGAGATTCAGGACTGAGTAATGTGGACTAATGGGCCGAAGTCACAATTAGAATTTAGTCACAGAAAAAAGAGACAATAGACAATACAATAACTAATATTCAAGAATGTTTCAGAAACAATGATTAGTTTTAAATTCAACGAAGGAAAAGGGTTACGGTTGTTCACAAATTAAATCTCTAAACAAACTCAAGGGATCAAACGCGAAAGTTTATGTAACAAATTTAATCTCACTCAATATAAGTTCACTAAAAACTAGAACAGAATATGTTTACCGACCCAGTTCTAATCTTCCCTTGGTAATTGAGTAGGGTATACACTTTACTCGACTTACACCGCTATATTATTAGTATTACAGAAGTTAAAAGAGATATGTAACTTATACCTACTACTTGCAAATGCCATATCTTTTATCGAACTAGACCTTAGGTTGTACCTTTCAAATCCCTATGGATACCTCCCGACAGAGCCAGCAGGGCTGTTTAAGAAGGAGTTGAACCGACCAAAACCCCACCGCCGCTGGCTCAGGCCATCAGTTGCTGAGGGTGAGGAAGCCTCATATCCCTAGCACATTCCAGCCGACCCAAGCCATCGAAGGGCCCGTCGTCGGGTGACAATTAGTAAAAAGTACCTACTCTGATAAATTATACGTCCTAAAAAACAGCCACAACCTTCGTGACTTTTTTTATTAATTTTCTATTTACTAACGCAGTAACGCAAATTCCATATAGCCAAGTACATCCTACCTGGGTCAGTTAGGAGATTTATAAATGTCCAAAACTAATGTTATTTTCTATTAAATATTCGCAACTATTCGCTACAATGCCTGACAAGTAATATTCGCTCGTATCTCTGTTATAATACCAAGACTGTCATGAAACGTTTGTACAAATTTTGCGAACAACTTGAAACCCCTTGAGTTTACCCATGGGCCAACCATTAGCCTGCAAGGATGTTTGCACTCGCCCCTAATGGTTTAGCGTACTCGCAATATATTGTCTGGCCAACTTTTATTATACGCCGGTATTATTTAAACGGCCAAAGGGGGCGCTTCATAATTTGAACTCTATTCCTTGGAGTGCATTCAGCTAACCGTAACGGAACGTTGGGCAATAACTTTGAAGCTTGATTCAAATTTCCTGTTTTTAAACGCGTTAATGTGTTTAGGAGATTTTCATGAGCTTTTTGCTCTGATTCATGTTTTTAAGAAAGAAATAACAAAATAAGAAATATGAAGACTCATTATAACAATGTTTAAAGAAGATTGTAGCAAGATACAAAAGTCGGGTCATAAAACCCAATTAAGAAACTATTCAAACATCATTTTCTTCATGAAAAGTCATATTCAAGCGCGAAAACGACATCACAGTGTAAAAATATATCATATTAACACAAACTTTTCCTATTTAGTACATCCCCGGGGCGAGTTGAGAACTCCCTCCATTTACTCGCTCTCGAATTACCATTTGCGAGACTATACTCCAAAATATGGTGGAACTTTTATTTAAACGTCACTACCAAGCTTTACTTTGTTCGACCTTTGTGAAGATTACATAGCGGATAACTTCTTGGTCTGGCTGTTATGAGAATACCCGTCTTTTGCACACTGTCTAATTAGAGAGTAAATAAATAAATTCACTATCAATTGTTTTTTCGTTTTTATTTCTTCATAGACTTCGAAAGCCTGCTATCGATCAACATAATTGTCAGTCTTTAAGTCATGTCACATTGCGTGACGAGGTTCTATACGTTAATCTAACAACTTCTATTTTATTTACATGAGCAAACTTTCCGTCTTAAGCGAATCTTAAGATGAATAAATTATAAAGTTAAACACTGAAATCAATCCTGAGGTACTTTAAAAAAAAACTGTAAATTTTATTTTTTTTTTATTTATTTAACTTCATGCACAAAGTACATTGGCGGACTTAATGCCGTAGGCATTCTCTACCAGTCAACCATAGGGTGGTGCAGAGCTAACGAGGCAGGCACAAAAGAAGTTTACGTAATGTTTAAACAATATCAAAATTAATTATTTACATGCACTGAAGCAATACGTACAATAATACATACAGATCAATAAATGACATCCATAATAGATATACCTACATATATACACACACACATACATGCCGTTGTATTGTACCCATGCCGTTCAAATCTTACGGGACTAATCAGTACTATAATAATTATGTAGCAATATAATAATTTACGTCTTTATTTTACGCCAAGGACATAACAATATAATATGAGAGATTCAAGTTATGTGGTATGTAGGTAGGTACTGTTATCGGCCTTATCGTTCTACGGCAATTTCTTAACCAAAATAACAACTTCCTATTACTTCATGCAGTATTCCTATTGCTACATGTAGCATGCGAGAAAAATCAATTATGCTGCAATTATTTATAGCATACTAGCTTTTGCCCGCGGCTCCGCCCACGTGAATGTCGGTTATCGTGACCAAACATAGCCTATGTCCTTTCTCATGGTCTAATCTACCCCTATACCAAATTTCATCAAAATCGATTCAGTGGTTTAGGCGTGAAAGCGTAACATACAGACAGACAGACAGACAGAGTTACTTTCGCATTTATAATATTAGTATGAATGCATGCATGCATGCATGCATTGCATGCATAAACTCACGCCTGTATTCCCCGAAGGGGTAGGCAGAGGTGCTAGCACCCACATTTCGCCAGTTTATGTTTAGGTCCCAATGTAATAGGTGGCGAGCCTATTGCCATTAACCGGGCACTTATAAACCTGCGATAAATACACACATAACTTCGAAAAGCATCGACAAGTCATTGGTGTGTGCCATGGCAAACCTGGGATCGAACCCGAGACCTCGTCTCAGCAGTCCATTACCCATACCACTAGGCTACCGCCTGTACATATCTTTCCTTAGTATGAATGTCTATTAATAATGAATTTCACCTAGAATGCATAATCGGACGACATCAATCTACTCATATTAAATGTTATAATTTCATAACAATCTCCGAATATCTTTTTTACGGCTGAATTTTGAAGGAAAATAGAAGTGTCGACTTTATTATACGAATCACACTTCATTTTATTTAGCGTCTATTGTAAGCACTTCTCGACTCTTCAGTCCTCGTTCGCAAAGAATCTCTAAGATTTTTCTAGAATTTCTGCGTTCCAAATTCCTAAGTGTTAGAATAACTTTTAAAGAATACAAGAAAAGTCAATTATAGGAAGACGGAGTGGCTATGTTTTACAAAGAGCCACTTGCAACTTCCCATCGAATGTCTTAAATTTCTTTTACGCTGTAAGATGTTTTTAGAACATTTAAGAGAACAACAAAGCAGCTTACGAAATTTTCACTAAGCTGTTTATTGGGGACTTCGGATATTAATTTTGCAAAAAAAATTGTTCCTTACTTAAGTGGTCAGATAAAAAGGTTAGCATTTTTTAAAGATGTATTTAGAATTTATTATTGTTATAGCTAAATTATTTTCGTAAAATGATCACTGTGCGCACAATTCGCATTTATTTAATACTAGGTTGTAATAATTATGGCCGTAAGTACCTAATAAAAATATTGTACGCCAATCGATAATTTACTAGCAAACACGTTTAATACGGTAAAATTCCTTAGGTGTTCGTGGAAATGCAAACTATCAAAGTTCTATCGTAATCAAACATACGCAGCAGCGCAGAGAATATTGATCTTTCTATATAATATGTGGTGTAATTCCAACTATTAGGTAATCTGAGGTATAATGGCATTTGGTATAGAAATAATTGTGCAGTAATGTAAGAAATTTTGATGATGTATCTCGGTCACTCCAATGATTATAACAGTTGATACAGTATTATAAATGGATTTTAATTGTATGATAAATAAATGAATATACAAATCGTTTGTTAAAAAAAAAAATACAGTAGTTACAATAACTATGTCCCATCAAATAACCCACCCCGTATCGTTCCCGGCGCAAAGGTGTGAATAAATGAATTATATAAAAAAACGCTGACATGCATTTCGTAGATTCAATTTACGATTAAAAACAAGCCGTTAACGTAGTATTCTTATCCACCAAGCTAATCTCTCTCTGCCACTGTAAAGTAGCGCTAGAACCAGATAGTTAATACTACAATTCAAGCTTCGAACACGTTCATTTTCTATCTTGAACTCCGATAAAATAAATTGACCACTGTAGTAAACGACTAGCTTACTTAGTTCTACTTTAAATTAATTTACTGCTTTTTCTGCAATTAAATT
The DNA here is from genome assembly GCA_914829495.1 of Eilema sororculum. Taxonomy (NCBI): domain Eukaryota; kingdom Metazoa; phylum Arthropoda; class Insecta; order Lepidoptera; family Erebidae; genus Eilema; species Eilema sororculum. Next base: position 17,142,987 of record OU618545.1, on the reverse strand, counting down.
ATGGAATTTTATATGGTTGCCCAGAATTCCGTGAATTTCTGTTGTTCTAGACTAAAGACAACGAGAAGAGAGAAAAAGGTAAACAAGCGACCATCACTAAGTTATGTTGCGATAACTAGCGATTATTTCTCTTTCCTTGTCGTACATGTCACACGAACGCAACAATGATCGAGCGACAGCTGTCGTTGCGTGTTTTGTTAGTACAGGAAAGCTGTCAGCACAGCGGTTCTAAATTGTCAGATTCACCATCTTATGAGCTATTACATTCCTGTCTGAAATGCACTTGAAGTAATAAATGTTTGAAACCGCTGAAACTTTGTTTACCTTTTTTCTCACGCATCGTTGGCTTTACTTTACATAATCCATCGCTGTCCCCAAATACGAGTATCAGTAGCAGCAGTTTGAGTTCCATATTCACTAACTTTTTCAATTATAATTTTCATATTCTTTTGTTTTCCTTCATCATATTTTGTGTATAATATGTAATCTATGTTATGCTTGCAATGAAATGTATTTTCTTTCTTCTTCTTCAATAACAGAAATAATACTGTTTTGAGGTTGACATTTTCATTGGATATTTTATGTATTCGGTCATACCTACGTATTATTTCTTAGAAAGTCATACCTAAGTGTAATTCTTTTTTAGATAGCAGAATGCCCTTTAATAACTTTTCACATTAAGGGTCATGCACTGGTCAGAATTCCATTATGATTCGATGAACCTTGTCATTAATAAATTGGTAAACTGTGTGCGCTTTCATTTTATGCTCCAATACCTCTTTGTGGTTTGCGTGTAGGAAAATATCGTTTTAATTGAATGAAGATTTAATCCACTGAGGTTTGACAACCTTTAATAAGCTTTTTGACAGTATCGTTTGGACCGTATTGTGGTATTCGATAGTGATTCAAACTTTAGTGTTAATTGATATGTACGAAAAGTTGTTCTTATATAATACGTTTGTCTGGTTTTTTAATAATTGATTGTGAAGGTGGAAGGCGAACCCTGAGCTCTGAGTTCACCCTAGCTTCGTATACAATCAAGAATATACTTACTTGTTTTTTTTTTTCAAATCAAATCAATTCATATTTATTGTAAATCATAGGTACATTAGATGTTCACAGAATAATGAGTTCAGGTATGTTTCACCATTTGGGTATACAATATTAAGTAGGTTATTAATTAAGTGACTAGATTCCATGATATTAGTACTCATTTAAAGTTTCACCAACTGAACACACGTGTGGTCAATCTCTCGTGTTGAGTTGGTGAAAAACCCATAATTATCACAATCCCTGAAGAACAGGCTGGTTTATAAAAAAGAAAATCATTTAATATATACTTACATATTGTACATAAAGTAGTAATTCACCATTATAACTATCCGAGTCTGTTGTCTTTATAGCAATTTTACAAACGCGGAAACATAATACGCCAAGGATACATTTTGTTCAGCTATATCAGTAGGAATATTGTGTCACCAGGTATCCCTAGAGACGAAAACAAATATGCTGCAGCGAAACAAAGGAGGATATAAGGTAAAATCAAAATGTGGCGCGTGTACACTCAGTCACGCGGTAAACGAGAGCGGCATTTAAAACGTCAGGAGAATCGGAACACAGACGTGAGCTCGTTAATCAGTCTCCGATGCATTACCGAAATAAATCCAATACTTATTTGTACGTGAAACGTTTTAAAGTTGAGAATTGTTTCACCTGATTCTGCTCAACGATTGCCTACATGTGTCTACACACAAAAAAGTTTAAGCAGAGGAGTGCAAGATTTTTACTTTTACAAAGTAAGCCTCTCTGACTATGCACTTACGTCATGATCACTGTTAGATGAAGAATAGCACTATAATTCGAAAAACGTCAGAAAAAATGAAATGCTCATGTGACACTTGAACTCACGACCGACGACTTACAGGGGGAATGCTCTTCTAACTGAGCTATTGAGCCACACCTGAGTCATTTCAAATTTTCCTTCTCTTTATATCCGTCTTTAAGGGCGACGGTGGAGCCATCTACCAACATTCTTACGAACTGTTGGAAACAATGAATGATTTTTCAACCATTTTCAAACCTTGAATTTTGATGACTCCGCCCAAATATTTGAATTAATTTTTTATAGCACTTATTATGCTAACTTTAAAGTTCGAAAAACCTCGGAAAAAATGAAATGCTCAAGTGAGACTTGAACTCACGACCTTTCCCTTACAGGGGGAATGCTCTTCCAACTGAGCTATTAAAGACGGCCTTAAAGAAAATTTGAAATGATTCAGGTGTGGCTCAATAGCTCAGTTGGAAGAGCATTCCCCCTGTAAGGGAATCAAGTCTCACTTGAGTATTTAATTTTTTCCGATGTTTATCCCGTACCCCGTACTTCGTACCGCCAATATTTTTCTACCCGCGTGGCGTCCAATCCCGTTCCCGCAGCATCCTCTACTATATTAAGCATGTATTACTCTATCTATTAAAAGAAACCGCGAGAAAATCTGTAGCGTAGTTTTAAAGATATAAGCACACATAGGGACGGACAGACGCGGAAAGCGACTTTGTTTATACTATATGATGATAGTAATTTTATCATAATCTATTGACAGGTTGTAACTATCCGTTAATAAAAGTGATTATAATTTTACTGCTCAAGCATAAATCAGGTGTACCAAACATTTATGAAATTCCAACAGATACGTCAATATAGAATATATCGAAGCAATACCAACGATCCTTTCACGTATGCACCGGATATTGAAGTGGATGCAGCGCACTCAGTTCTTGGTGAGACGAAGGAGCTTGGAAATTGCCAACCACAAGCCGGAACTCAGACTCTGAACGATGTATTTTGAAAAGGTTAATAAAAATAGGTGAGTACGAGTCTTTATATTCATTTTCAGATCGAATCATTCATCGCTTTTAACAGCTACTAGCATTACAAAACAGAAAGTACATTTTATTATAGTTTTTTTTGTTGCCCACGTATAAGTATATCTGTTTTTTTTTGGAATAAATCGAAGGAAAATAAAATTATACGAAAATGGAGCTATACACGGAGTATAGCCTCATCTCTCTCTCAGGACTTGGATTGTTTCGAAAACTATTTTGAAAATGGCAATAGTAAGAATGTGTACAAAGTGGTTAACTGGAGGTGGAGCATTTTGTGTGCCGCAATTTGTGTGTACTACTGTACACGTATACCTACAGAAAGTTTACAAAATGTGTACACTGTCGCAATCAAACGGTTCAGGGGTGTATAGTAAAAATGCAAATTAGCAAAATAAACCGCTCGCAAATAGCACGTTCAGTGCTTGCTCGGTCCCGGTAAATCTATTCATAAATTACTGAAGCAACGCTTATCTGCACGCAATATATTTGAATAGAAAAGTCTGTAGTATTTTTGACTTTATTTAAATGAACTTTGGACTGAAAATCCTGAAGAATATGAATTATAAATATTAGAGACATTTGTTGATGTATTATGTATGTGGGTAGGTTCATACCCGACTTAATTTTTAATGACTATTATTTTTTTTAATTTGGTGAACCATCAATAATATTACCCGAAATGTTCTCGAGCTATTGATAAAGTAAGATTTGAAGAACTTTATTATTGTATCCACTGCATTGTTTTCTTTTATGTACACAAGAATTTTAAGACCATGGTTACCAATCTATGATCCATAAAATAAAACACTACGATTATGACTAACTTTAATGTAGCCCGTAATGTTCTCATTTCTTAGATACAAATAGAAGACGAAGCCTGTAGTGAGAAAAAAGTGGAATAGTTAAATAAATTCTCATTCATTCCTAACTTACGCAACAAGCGTCAATAATACTAAAAACTTTACGTAATAAAGAAACCGTGTACTTTAAATAGAGGACAAGACGCAAGAAAGAAAATGAATAAACCTTTATCTTATATTTACTACAAACGTTCAGCTTCAGCAACAAACTTCACTGTCATGAACAAGAAACTTATATTGGATCAAGTTCTACTGACGCAATATTAACTTTAGCCCAGATGAATTCCAATTCCATCTCCTGCTCTTCTCCTTTGGTAACAAAGACAATGTGCAAAATGTTTCATAATAGTTCAAAATATTTAAAAAAAACTATAAAATGTAATCTAGGTAGGTTCTCGGACGTCGTAAGGAATGATATGCCCATCAAATATCTGAGTACTAGGGATGTCAAATACCGAGAAAAGGTGGAGTAGAAATAGCAGACCGCAGGCTCCGAAGTCTAATTCTCAGGTGCAACTGGTACTCAGCACCGAGAAAATGAGTAAGGCTACATTAAAATTAAAACACAAATCTTGTAATTTAAAATAAATATTGTTTTCTTTCATGTCAATCATAATTTTATTTAATTACTAGCATTTATATTTCATTTCATAAACAAATTAAGGTATACATACATACACAATTATATAAAAACACGCTTTTGTCCTCGGAAGGTTTCACCCACCCACTTTTCACCGATCATTGTATTCGGTCCCACGTAATAGGGTGTGAGCCTATTGCTGCATTCCAAGCACTATTATTGACTCGAGCCATGCAATGCATCTGAGGCTGAGTTTGGGCGGTATATATCTGTCTGATGTCAAACAGCCCTATCCCTTAGTCACCTTGTACGACACCACATAGGTAGAGATGGGGTAGGGTGGCCTCTTTTTCACGTTTCCCCGTTTAAATAAACGCAAGTTACCCTACATTATTTTATTTTCGTTGTTTGGAAAATTACACCATCTCCACTAATCATTATCTATTTGAAAACATTTTGTAAAGATCCTTTTACTCTCATCAAATTCTCAAGTTGCAGCTTTTAATGTAATTGTGAGGTATTGAATGTTCGAAATTTGTTTATAAATTACCTATTTAGGTTTCCTATACTTACAATACAATATTATAATGTAAGTCTCCAATAAAGGCAATTATGGAGCACAATATTGGACGTAGAAATGATTATATTCAAAATGTGGTCTCATTCTGACTTTAATTAATTAAAAATAAATCTGACGGGAGCGTTTGTGTTGAAGGTTGCTCGGAAGCTCTCCACGTGGCCCACTGATTAGCAGATGGCACATCGGGTTCACCGATCCTAGCGATCGGCAACTAAGGCCGCCTCTGGACGGACACACAAGGGTTTAGTATGATATAACAAATCGCTCGCCGATGGACAGGAAATTTTACAAAAAAGGACATGTTGTATATGTATTATTTTTATTCTAACCAAAGATTTGAAATGACTTTATCAAGGGCCCTTTTGCCTTCACATCATATGTTATAATTGCTCTTGCAGTTGTTTGATCAAAGTTGGTTCTAGTGGTTGGTATTTTGACTGGTATTGGTATTGGTGGTGGTACTGGTTCCCGGTAAAACTTTCTATAAATTTTGTCCCAGAGTTCAGCTCGGGCTGGTAAAAGCTTATCGCCTAGTTTCACCACTTCTCCTATAGACATGTATGGAGATCTATCTATAGTTATAGGTGGCCAAGTCAAGTTTAAAAACGATTCGCGCGGTATTGGTTTACTGAAAATAAAAAATGAAACATTAGAAACACAAACATAGTAGGTAGCTTAGTGGTTAAGGAGTCGGCCTTACGATCGAGAGGTCCCGGGTTCGATCCTGGCCATTACAATACTGACGTGAACCCACTCCAAGCACAAGCAATTCAGCTTAGTTGGAGCGGTTAGAGGGAATATTAGTAACTTCGGTTCTAATATTCTTTTTATAAACAAACAAAATATTATATTAAAACTTTGAGTATTAATTGAAAGATTTCGATGTAACCGGCACTCGATAGAGACTTAGCGAAAATACGAAAGTACGCACCCTGTTATAATGAAGCTACGCCACATCTTTCTCAACATTTGTCTGCATTTCCTAAATTGCATCGATACATCTTTACGTATCAAATCATCAAATATGGCAAGTGATTGAGCGCAGTGGTTTGCTCCTCGTATCTTAGTTCGTGGTATATAAGGATCATTTTCGTCAACAAAGTTATAATAGTATAAATATATCTCATTATTACCGCCTGCTGCGTTTAAACCCACTGACCGTAATGCGGGGGTCGCATACATAATGTCTGTTATGTAATTAATGTAACCCAGTATAGTGCTTGTATCTATGGCTGAACCTCCAAAATAAAATTCTTTGACTATTTTCGCAATAAACATTCTTTGGATATCATTCTCAAAAATTAAATCAGATGGTAAAAAGTCAGAGAATCTCACATTCATAGCTGTTTTCCATTGATCAAAAACAGGGGCTCGGATTAAACCTTCCATATTAGTGAAGCCGTATAACATGGGAACCTTTGTATAGTCACCGCTCTTCAATATATTTATTGGTGAATCTGTAAGAAATGCTTCTTCTCCGATATTGTTCTCGATGCATGGTACGAAAACAAACGTAGAATCAAATCCAAATCGAAATGCTTTAGATTTCAAGGCATCAAATGACAATGTTTTGTAGAAATTTTCTAATGCGTAAATATCTTTCACATTTTTGAAATTCTGTGTTCTCGCATATAATTTAGCAAACGTCAGTGGATCTGACTGAATAGCAAATTCAACAGTGCTTGCACCACTTTCGATGATAGCTTTTTTAAAAAGGCCAGTGGCAGATTTTGAAAGAATTAACAGATCGGCTGCTGTTGCACCGGAGCTATATCCAGATATTGTGACATCATCAGGATTGCCACCGAAACTGGCAATATTTTTCTTCAACCAGCGCAACATAGCTACCATATCTTTCATACCAGCATTGCCAGGGATGTCTTTGGTACCCAAGCAAAGGAATCCGTGAACACCAAGACGATAATTGAAATTTACAACAATTATCTGTTTGGTGTTCATTAGTTTTCTTGCTTTTCGATGATCTCCAAAACCTACTTGGAATGCTCCTCCGTGAATATAAAGAACCACTGAAAGGTTTCTTTCCATAGTATCAGGGACATATATGTTTGTTATTAAACAATCCTCTTGTATATTTTTGTTTTTTGATAACATATCTGGTTCAAATATTGCCTGTGGACATATCACCCCACGATCAATGGCTTCAAATGTTCTTTTCCATGTTGGCGGTGGAAGTGGCGCCTTTAAGTAAACATTAAATTTGAATTTTTTGGAAATTGCTTAACTCTTATATGATAAAAGTATTCATGAAATACTGACCTTAAATTTACTAACACCAGTTGGTGCACTGGCATACGGTATATTGTAGAAGGCAAAAACTCCATCAAATTCCTTATACCCTCGTACTGGTCCCTGAGTAGTCCTCACGAAGCGCCATCCACTTTCATATTTAGCATTACAAGTTACTAAACTTATAACAAGTATCACACACCTCCACATACTATCTCACTGTATTAATAACTTAGTACTGAGCTAATTGTTCCGTGTGCATTGGGTTTTATATAAATCGTACTCCTACACTATACAAATGAAAACATAATCCATGTTATCAATCCCAGTGTTATATTATACGGGTAGAATCAAGTATAATCCATAACTATAACGTTATTATTAAATAAAAAGAGCTGTGTGTAACGTGGTCCGACCACCCGGTGTTACCTGGTTTCAACTTTTAGGTACTGTGCTGTGAGAGATTGACAAGAACACCAAAAAAAACATTGGAATCGGTAGACCCGTTCAAAGTTATGAAATTTTACAATTGACAATCCTATCTAAAAAAAACTATACTAATTTTATTACTAACCACGGCCGGTGTCGCCTGGTCGAAATGTCAAGCAATGTAAAAGTATATAATATGCACCATGATCGCGTTAATTTGTAATGGCTATCTAAAATTATAAAGTAGTCGTGTCTGAGTAATGATAGTTTATTGATTCTGAACAGATTTTTTTAAAAATTTTTTCTGTTTGTCCGCGATGGAAGCGAAAACTACTGAATGAATTTTAATCCAGTGGGTGATATTGGTATTAACACTTGATTTCACCATTATAAAATTATTATGAATGTACATGTGTAAATATTTACTTAGCTCTCATTGTAAGACTGTAAGCTGTATTCTTCCACATCATATTATTTTTCTTACATCGTTTCTTGAATTAATCTACTACAATGTTATTATCCACCACTTGAGTTGAAAGAGTGTATAGATTTCGTTTTCTTTGTTATTACAATACTCGGGGTTACTTGGTGCCAAACGCTTAAGTATTATATTATTAATTATATCTTAATTAAAATATATCTAGTCCCAATGCCAAGTTCCTAATGAATTTCTTAAAATGGCAATTGTTCTGTTTATAAATAATAAATAAATAAATAAATATTCCACAACATTCCACACAACGCTATCTAGACCCATGGTAAGCATAGCTTAACTAGCTTGTGTTGTGGAATCTAGAATGCGGATAAACATACTTAAATACTTTTTTTTTGTAAATACATACATACTATACATAGAAACAACCAGACCAATGCAAATAGCCATAGTCATGTATACAAATATTTGCACTGAGCGGGAATCGAACCCGCGCCTCCTGCGTAGCAGTCGCGTTCACTACCGCCACGCCACGAAATAAATAAAATAAATATTCCACAACATTCCACACAACGCTATCTAGACCCATGGTAAGCATAGCTTAACTAGCTTGTGTTATGGAATCTAGAATGCGGATAAACATACTTAGGTTTTATTTTGTAAATACATACATACTATACATAGAAACACCCAGACCAATGCAAATAGCCATATTCATGCATACAAATATTTGCACTGAGCGGGAATCGAACCCGCGCTTCCTGCGTAGCAGTCGCGTTCACTACCGCCACGCCACGTAGGCTGTCTGTTATGGAAACTAATCTATCTACTCGCAGTCATAAAAGTACTTTGTGAAATTCTATCAAAACTAACACGTACATTGAGGATAACCACTACTGTGGCCCCGCACGCCATATTGGATTGGATGAAGGTTACATCGGTGAGATCGGTGATCGAAGATGGATCGATCAAAGTGATTATGAATCCTTTTCTATAGAGAAAACGAATAAGTTCGAGTAGTGATGAATGGTGGTGGTAATCTTTGTGGAGTGCGCGAACTCGCTGCTCAAAATATGTGTCATGGCGCGCCTCATTAGGTGCGCCTCAAAACGGTAGCGCTTCGAGGAATACCTCGTTTAGTTTCATCATATTGGTTCTATAAAATTTTAAGCTTAGTGATACTAAAGTTTTGAAACAAAAGTAAGTTTGTGTAAAACAACAATCCATGGTTTTGTGTTGGCATTTCACCCTAATCGCCCACGATACGTACGATCATAGCGGAGAAGGCTGATGATCAACTCAACAAGCCCTTTTTGTAGTATCTTTATTTTAATTTAGTTATAGCTTTTTGTAAAACATTATTATAAGATATGAGGGGAATGGGAAATATGTCTGTTAATCACATTTTTATCATCACTAACCAGATATAGCTATTGAGGAATCGCTTTATCTATTTTTTCGTACGTCATAATGTAAACACACTTCTGCACACTTATTTTATTCTTGGGTTTATAAAATCACATTACTAGTTTAAGCGTGTGCCTTCTTCTAGAGGTGGTGGTGGCTCAGGCTGTCGATAATACTTATTGTAGAGGTTATCCCATAAACGTCCTCGTTGCTTTAAAAGTATCCCTCGTCGTTCTACCACTTCACCAAATGACATGTGTGGAGTTCTATTTTCAGTTGTTGGCGGCCAAGTTACAGAAAAATTTAATTCTCTTGGTATTGGTTCACTAAAAATATATAAAAATTATTTACTTCACCAAAACTATCACTTATCTTTCCTTTAAAGTATGTGAATTTGGAGTAGCTAAAAATACAATAATACTTACGAAGTTTTAATAAAACTATACCACATTCCCCTCATAACTTTTCGCAAATTTGCAAATTTGGGAGTTATAGTTTTAGGTTCTGAATCGTCAAATATAGCAAGCGATTGAGCACAATGGTTTGCTCCACGTACTTGAGTTTGTGGTACATAGGGATCTGTTACATCCGTGAAAGTATAATGATATAAATATATTTGCTTGTTACCAGCAGCCACATTTAAGCTCACAGATCGTAATGCAGGTGAGGCGAACATTACATCTGTGATGTAGTAAACATATGCTAACATAGAAGTTGGACTATATTCTATAGGTCTATTTCTAAAATAATATTTTTTGACCTTCTTTGCAACCTCCTTCTTCTCATATTCACTGTTAAACGTCAAATCTTGTGGTAAAAATTCCGGGAAATTCTCATTTATGGTTGATTTCCATGAGTCAAAGAAAGAAAGACGTATTAAGCCTTCCATATTTGTGAACCCGTACAACATAGGAACTTTCATATAATCGCCTTTCTTTAATATGTTCATTGGAGCATCGTGGAGAAACATCTCTTGTCCTACATCGCGCTCGATACATGGTACGAAAACAAAAGTAGAATCGTTTCTGTGGGCGTATGTTTCTTCGTTTAATTCATGATATGACAAAGTTTTGTAAAACATTTCTAATTCAGGAATGTCATCCACATTAATTGTGGAGTTCAAAGATTTAGCAAATGTTTTAGCAACGTCCAAAGGTTTTAATTGAATAGCAAATTCAGAAATACTAGAGCCACTTTCAATGATTACTTTTTTAAAAAGTCCCTGGGCAGATTTTGAAAGTATTAAAAGATCTGCAGCAACTGCTCCTGCGCTATATCCGGAGACTGTGATATCCTCAGGATTACCACCGAAACTAGATATATTTTTCCTTAGCCATCGTAACATGGCTACTATATCCTTCATACCCGCATTACCGGGAATATCTTTTGTACCTAAACAAAGAAATCCATTAATTCCTAAGCGATAGTTGAAAGTGACCATTATAATTTTCTTTGTTTCCATCAAATTCTTTGCCTTTCGTCGGTCGCCAACGCCTACCTGAAAAGCTCCTCCATGAATATATACAACCACTGAAAGGTTCTCTTCCTCGGTATCAGGTACATAAACATTAACTATAAGACAGTCCTCTTGCATAGTTTTTGCTTCCCCAAAAATTTCAGATCCAAAATCTGGTTGTGGACATATTATTCTTTTATTAATTGCTTCAAGAGGTTCAGTCCAATTTGGTGGAGGTAGAGGTGACTACAATATAAAAAAGTGTACAGTATAAAGTACAATAAAGAGTAATGAACACTTGGATTTGGTAAAATATTTAAAAAAGTTTATTTTATTATACCTTGAATTTATCTTCCCCTTTGGGTGCAGTGGCATATGGTATACTATAAAAGGCATATATGTCCTCGGATTCCCTTCGCCCTCGCACTGGTCCTTGATCAATCATCACAAAATTTCGTTCGTCTTCACTTCCTGAATTCAATGTTACAAAAATGGATATGACCATGGAACGCCACCACATTTTAGCCGCATGGATGTATTACTCGCTACAGACTACACGGCTATAGCATGAGTATCGTATTTTATAGCATTCTTCAAGTACATATCAAAATAGCATCACGGCCATTATTCATAACAAACAAATGCGTGGGTTCATTAAATGCTATAGCAAATGAATTGTTTTTTATTTACGTGGTGGTAAGCAAGACACGGTATTGTTCAAACACACGTCGCTCTTATTGTTATTTCACATATATTATAACAGCATTAGACAACTACCTTATTTAATAATAAAAATACGCAATACATCAATTAGCGTATTGCAGCACTCTAAGAACGGAACTGTTCTGGGTATCCTTCGCTTGACTTGAAATCGCAGCTAGCTTTTCTAAATCGTCCTTTCATTAAACTGCAGGGCATCAGTTTTTCCTTACGAAGATCTTCGTCTTCAATTTATGACTCACTTGCTTCAACTGAATTTGGTCTTTCGTCATGTGTCAGCACTAATTTCACTATGGTAGTTAATATTAGAGGTGTCGGGATATTTACCATGTAGAATAGCTTCGAGTTTCCGATATTTCGACGCTGTTGCAAAAAGATGATTATGGAGGAACTGAGGTAATGATTTAAAAATATATATTTTATACACGCTAGGTTGGTTACTTTGGTACTTTACTTTTACGGATGGCTATGATTAGTGTATGTTGACTACCAGATAATTCAATGCATTGACTACCAGCATTCAATAACGCCAAGTTAAATTTTTGGAATATATTACACACACTGGGGTATGAAGGATCGCCGAACACTGAACAATAACGATTACAGAAACTGCCGCACTCTTTGAAAATATTTTGGAATAGAACGTAAGGGAGTTTTAGTAAGTAGGCAGACGTTGTTGTCCTCTCCGGAAAAGCAGTGTAAATACCGACAGCAAACAGAATAATTTAATTATTATTAAAACAACTTTGAATGAATTTCGATTTTGGTTATTACACTATGTTGTACAAATTTATCAAAAACAAATTCCTCAATCATTTTGTAATTCAGTAGAAGAAGACTGGTTACTCATTATACCCTTTTGCTTATATAATGCCTTTCTATAATACGATGACCTCATCGATTTTCGCTTTGGTGGTGGTACGGGATCCCGGTAATATTTCCGATATATCTCATCCCAGAAATGAACTCGTTCTTCTAAAAGTCCACCACTTACTTCAACTACCTGACCTAAAGATATATATGGGTTTCTGTCAGCATTTGTTGGCGGCCAAGATAATGGTAGAGATGATTCTTCAGGTACTGGGTTACTGAAAGTATCAATAAAATTCTGTTAATTTATAAAACAAACCAATAACTCATTTTATAATATGGCATTAGTGTTAGTCTCTCATTTGATTACCCTTTAGTTTTTATCAAAATGCTGAGGAGAAATTAAAAGTAACTAATATCTTGATTTTACGAGAACTCATATAGAATCAATGATGGTATACTAATAAAATGTTTTATTAATTAAAATAAAAGGAGTGCCTCACGACGTAACTCAACTCAGTGGAGTTAAGTTAAATACTCACCCAGTTATAATGAAGTTATGCCACATTTCTCTCATAATTTGTCTCATATTTGTATATTCTACAGAAGAATGTTTCGGCCTCAAATCATCAAATATGCTAATTGATTGAGCGCAATGATTGGCTGCTCTTATTTTAGTATACGGTATGAACTGATCGTTTTCATCTACAAATGAATAATGATACAAATATATCTCATTATTGCCACTTGCCACATTTAAATTCACTGATCGTAATGCGGGTGATGCAAACATAACATCTGTAAAGAAATTGAGGTATTCTAGTATAGTGTTTGTATCTACGGCTTTTTCTCCAAAATAAAATTCTCTGATCTGTCTTGCGACTTCTTGCTTCTGATCATCATTGTTAAACATCAAATCAGTCGGCAAAAAGTCGGAAAAATTATCATTCATAGCTGACTTCCAAGAGTTAAATAAAGGTGCACGCATTAAGCCTTCCATACTTGTAAATCCGTACAGCATTGGAACTTTTGCATAGTTGCCACTCTTTAGAATGTTAACTGGAGAATCGTGTAGAAATACATCTCTTCTTGTATTGTGTTCCACACATGGTACGAATACAAAAGATGAATCTTTTCTTGAAAGAAATGCATCTGATTTCAGTTTATCATATGACAAAGTTTTGTAGAAATATTCTAAAGCGTAAATATTTTCTACATCTGTGAAATTTAATCGTTTGGCGAATCTTTTAGCATTATTTATTGGATCTGATTGAACTGCAAAAGAGGCGACACTAGCACCACTTTCTATTATTACTTTATGGAAAAGTCCATGGGCAGATTTTGAAAGAATCAACAAATCGGCGGCAGCAGCTCCTGTACTGTATCCTGAGACTGTAATGTCATCTGGGTTACCACCAAAACTGACAATATTTTTATGCAGCCAATGTAACATAGCTATAATATCTTTCATACCAGCGTTACCTGGAATGTCTTTAGTGCCCAAACAGAGAAATCCAACGACACCAAGACGATAGTTAAAGGTAACTACAATAATGCGTTTAGATTGCATGAGTTGTTTTGCTTTTCGGCGATCTCCAAAGCCTACTTGAAAAGCTCCTCCGTGAATATATAGAACCACTGAAAGATTATGTCTTGCGGTGTCAGGCACATATATATTGGCTATTAGACAATTTTCGTGCATATTTTTTGTTTGTAAGACATCGTTATATCCAAAATCTGCTTGGGGGCAAATCACTCCTTTGTCAATCGCTTCGAATGTATTATTCCATTTTGGTGGTGGTAGAGGTGCCTATAAGTATAAAAAAAAATTAACACATTATACACAAAATCTTATTGCTAATACCTTACAATGGATATTTAGTTATTATGTTGAATATTATATGTACCTCGCGTGGGTATGGTTCATGACCTGTATGCTACGAAGATGATTATTATCCCCCTGTAAGGTAAAGATTGTGGGTTCAAACCCCAACGATTCAATGTAATCGAACCATTATTACACTTAACCAGCACTTTTTGGGCTGACTTACCGGGACTATTAGGCTAACCCTATTGTTACATTTAAATTTAAACCCTTAAGTTTCAAGAATAGCGAGAAGAGGTTATAAAAAAAAAACTAAATTAAACACCTTGAATTTGTCTTTCCCAACGGGAGCTGTGGCATACGGTATATTATAAAACGCGAACACTCCGCCAGACTCCTTGTGTCCATGCACCGGACCTTGTGCAGTCATGACAAAACTTCGATCATATTCATATCCGACGATCGATACCACCACACAAAATGATACCAGCAAAAACCACGACATCACTCAATAAATTACTCTTTACGTACTAAACCAACTTATGCACAAACAATGACTTTTAATGTAATAAAAAACCTACTTATACCAACATGTCTTTGACACTATTATGCAAAACAAGTTAATTTAACGCCTTCTATGGTTCTATGTTTGTTTCTTTTTTTCATTCTCATCGATCTACTTGATTCATATCGAGAGTAACGGGATGCCTTGTGAATTCAACCAAACGGTGTCGTTAATCATGAGTTCATTGATACGATTCAAATACTATCGTAATGAAAGAGACAAATTAGTTTCGCTGCAGGTTTGAGAGAATTGTGTAGAAAAAAAAAACTACATTCAGCGCCTTTAAAGTTGATCTTAACGCAGTTACAAGTTTTATAAATAAATTAATCAATAAATATTCCACAATATTCTACACAACGGTATTTAGACCCATGGTAAGCTTAACTAGCTTGTGTTATGGAATTTAGAATGCGGATAAACATACTTAGATACTTTTTTTTAGTAAATACATACATATTATATATAGAAACACCCAGACCAATATTTGCATTGAGCTGGGATCGAACCCGCGCCTCCTGCGTAGCAGTCGCATTCACTACCACCACGCCACAGAGGACGTCTGTGGCGTGAATGCGTCTGCCAAACTTTGATGTCATAGCACATTACGTAAATAAATGTTTACGGTCACTTCTGTATAATATCCAAATTAATAGCGTCGATAAGAGTCAGCCTCTGTCTAGATGTCCCGATTTCGAATCCTGGCCATTACAATACCGTCGTGAATCTACTAAATTTAGCTGACATGAAGGAGTTAGCGAGAATATTAATATTATTAAGGTAACTAGTACCCACCCTTTACATATAAAAACCCAATAATTATTGACGTCTAAAAAATACCGCAGTGGAGTCTGTTGCGCCGTTTCTTCTCCACCAGACCGCCTTGGAAGCGGTGTTAAACTTAGATAAAGTAGAATTAAAATTGACGTCAATAAGAAACAATTTTATTATTCAAGATTGGAGAATAAATGACTTTGACTTTGAGAGCGACCACCAGGTCGCAGCTTAAAAGTATGCTCTAATTTTGAAATAGATCTAATATTATATACAACTAGCTTTTGCCCGCGGCTCCGCCCGCGTGGATGTCGGTTATCGCGACCAAATATAGCCTATGTCCTTCCTCAAGGTCTACTTTACCCCTATACCAAATTTCATCAAAATCGGTTCTGTACTTTAGGCGTGAAAGCGTAACATACAGACAGACAGACAGAGTTACTTTTGCATTTATAATATAAGTATGGATTTACTTCAGCATAGTCGTATAAATCCCAATACTGTCAACTCTATACAAGTCATCTAAATAGTAAATAATATCCGTTCACTTTATTAAGACCTTGAACTTATAAAAGGGATAGCCACCTAAATACCAATAAACAGCCACGGATGTCGTTACTTCGTGATAGATGGGGGCCTCGATTGGACAGCAAAATGTCAATCTGAAACAGGTCACACTGGCCAGCAATCCCTTTTCAATTTATAGCGAACTCACCCTGTTGAGAAGTAAATTATAGTTTTTTAATAAGATGTGAAAAAATACTGTTAGAAATAAAAGTATCAGGCATTGAAGTAATTATATATTATCATTGAGGTCTTTTATTGAAAGGCTCCGTTTAGTTAATACGCTAGGCAACTAATCGAATGGCTGATTAAGCTGTGCAAAATTAGGAAAGTGAAGACCTGGGAATAAAGGGTTCTGTTGGGTGCGACATAGATATGGATATTTCACAAAATATCTTTTTTTTTATACAGGACACGTCAATTTGACTTCACCTCGCCTGATGTTAAACTAAAGGCAAAGTCTTGGAATGAGGGTCACCATCGTAAACATTTGCCATGTTAACAGTGGTGGCACTCAGCTTGGCGGCCACATTACATGCCTTTTCACGCCCCGCTTAAAGGACCCATGACTGTAGTACATCTTATTAAAGTGTCAGCACGATCAAACGTAATACTTATGAATAAAATAAGTGTCGAATGTCTAATACTACGATGTCTGTCAATATGATACGTGATATATGTATTTACATAAACATGACAATTGAGAAAGCATATTATTACATTTCTTTCGTTTTTTTTTTATAAATATTCTACTACGTCTACACAAAGCTATCTAGACCCATGGTAAGCTTAACTAGCTTGTGTTATGGAATCTAGAATGCGGATAAACATACTTAGATACGTTTTTTTTGTAAATGCGTACTTATTATACATAGAAACACCCAGCCAATGCAAATAGCCATATTCATGCATACAAATATTTGCACTGAGCGGGGATCGAACCCGCGCCTCCTAACAGTAGCAGTCGCGTTCACTACCGCCACGCCACAGAGGCTGTCAAATGTCGAACAATTGAATAGAATTTTTTAATACATGTATCGATAATGCGGACTTTGAAAGATGGCACGGCGGGTTTGGCTATGGGACTCAAAACCAAGATGGACTTAGAATACTCGAGTTTGCCGCTGGTTGTGATCTTGCCATCATAAATACATTTTACAAAAAGAAAGATGCACACCTAATTACGTACAATAGTGGTGGTAATTCAACACAAATCGACTATACACTCAGCAGACGGAAACACCTTGGCTTATACAAAGACAGCAAGGTCATCCCGGGAGAACCATTAACTACCCAACACAGGCTCTTAGTCACAGTATACAGACTCCCAAAGCCCCTAAAACATAGCCGTAGTGTAGCGCCGAAACTGAAATGGAAAAGACTACATGAATCATGCGGAGAAAATCTAATTGAAGATCTTGCAGAGAAGATTAGATCCATGGATACAAAACAGATGACTTCAAATGAAATGTGGCTCGAGTATGAGCAGTTTTGTAGAAATAGTGCAGAAAACCATCTGAGGAGAATGAAACCCAAAAAAGGTCCATTCAAAGAGACGACGGTGGCAAGACAGCATCAAAAAAGCTGTATCCAAAAAGAAAGAGCACTTTAAGTTATGGCAGTCTACCCAAGATGAAACCCATAAGGAAAACTACAAAACAGCTAAGAAAGAAGCCAAGAAAGAAGTTGCAATAGCAATGGCAGCGGCTAACAGCAAACTTTATACTGATTTAGAACTGGCAAAAACGGACATTGACATACACAAAATTGCAAAAACTAGAAATAACAACACAAAAGATTTCACCAGGATCAAATATATTAAGGATAAAAATAACACTTTACTAACAGCTGATACAAGTATTCAAGAACGGTGGATAGATTACTACAAGCACCTACTTAAAGTTAAACACCAGGCACAGAGAAACCTAAGCCTGTTTACGGACCAATACCAGCTTTAACACCTCAAGAACTGAAAAAAGCCATCATGTAAATGAAAAACCAAAGAGCCACGGGACCGGACGAAATATCAGCGGAAATCTGGAAACGTCTTGGTGAAACTGGAATGGTGTGGCTATATGAGCTTTTTCACAAAATAATTGAAGGTGCTACTATCCCCGACTCATGGCGAAATAGCTTTCTGATGCCGCTTTACAAAGGAAAAGGAGATGTCCGTGATTGCAGTAACTATAGAGCCATAAAGTTGATGTCACACACATTCAAAATATGGGAGAGAATAATTAATAATAGATTAACCAGCATAATAAAACTAACACCAAATCAGTGCGGTTTCACTGCCGAGAAAAGTACTTCGGACGCTATTCAGACCATCCGATTACTGTTGGAAAAGGCCAGAGGAAGTAACACAAACTTACACATGATCTTCATAGATCTGGAAAAGGCTTTTGACCACGTGCCAAGAGAACTTATTTGGGACGCACTTAGAGCCCAAAATGTCCCACAACATTATATCGCCTTCATTCAGGACATGTACAATGGTGTTACAACTCTAGTGTCGTCTGTCCAGCAGGTACCAGTAAGAAATTTGAAATTACAGTTGGCGTTCACCAGGGTTCGGCACTGAGCCCTTTGCTATATAACGTCACCATGGACTATCTTACAAAGCGCTGCCAAAAACCAGTACCATGGAATATACTGTATGCCGATGACGTTGCTCTGATATCAGACTCAGTGGAAGACCTATAAACTGATTTCAACTGCTGGTTGAAGTCACTTGAGGATAACGGTCTTCAGATAAGTCGTAAAAAGACAGAGCATATGTCGTGTATATTCGATGGTCACACGGACATGAGTCAAATCAAACTTTTCATAGACGGAGCACCTATACCAACAGTTGACCATTTTAAATATCTGGGATCAATAATTACCAACGACGGCAAAATTGAGCGAGATGTAACTACGGTACAGAATGTTGGGCATCTACCAAACAACACCTGTCAAAGCTTCACACTACAGAAATGCGCATTTTACGCTGGTCAGCGGGTGTCACACTGCTGGACAAAGTACGCAATGTCCACATCAGAGGAAGCTATAAAATTGCCCCGATTATAGACAAGGTCAAAGAACGACGCTTACGATGGTATGGACATGTGCTTCACTGCCCTGAGGACCATATGGTACGAGTAACCCTAAACTTACCCACGACGACGCGACGCCACGGAAGGCCCCCCGACACTTGGTTGACGACGGTACAGAAAGACCTGAAAGAGACAGACATACACGCCGAGACAGCAAAAGATAGGGAAAAATGGAAGAGGCAGACAAGGAGAGCCGACCCCAGATAATGGGAAGAAGGCTAAGGAGAAGAAGAAGAAGAATACATGTATCGATTTGAAGATTCAAGATAAGTATACCTATATCTCTATTTTGACGTATTATTTCACATTTTAAGTGATTCCACCATAACTGGTAATCAACGTCTACAATTTTCCGTGCTTTAAAATTGTCAGAGATTTATTCTGAGCACAAACTTCATCATCATCATTGTGGAGATGTTTTTCCCTGATTGCATTCGAGGCCTAAATGAACTTGGAGCTCAGGGTCCGTCTTCCAGCTTACAAATTTATTTCCTTTATATGAAGTGGCTGGCTGCCCAGGTAATAAAACGTATTGTCCGATTGCAGTGCTATCTACGCGGACACCATCTTTGAAGCGGGTTGGTATGTTGTATATACAGTCAAAGAGCTAAATTCTACTTAATTTTAAAGCGTATCAAATAACATTTTCATATACATGGAAGATATTAGCTTTTGACCGCGACTCCGCCCGCGTGGATGTCAGTTATCGCGACCAAACATAGCCTATATCCTTTCCCAAGGTATAATCTAACCTTATACCAAATTTCATCAAAATCGGTTCAGTGCTTTAGGCATGAAAGCGTAACATACCGACATACAGAGTTACTTTCGCATTTATAATATTAGTATGGATATACAATATTTAGATTAGTGTGCAAGAAGTGGAAAATAGGTGCGACTGTCAGTTAGTTTAGCATGCAGCACGCTGGCAGGTAAACTCAGGTAATATAAATGTAAATTTCCAGAAAGAAACGCAGTCAGGAGTGGTAACGGCAATCGTACTGGCAACGTGCAATGTATTATATTCTACTAGCTTTTGCCCGCGGCTCCGCCCGCGTGGATGTCAGTTATCGCGACCAAACATAGCCTATGTCCTTTTTTTTTTTTTTTAAAGAATATTAGAACCGAAGTTACTAATATTCCCTCTAACCCCTCCAACTAAGCTAAATTGCTTGTGCTAGGAGTGGGTTCACGTCGGTAGTGTAATGGCCAGGATCGAACCCGGGACCTCTCGATCGTAAGGCCGACTCCTTAACCACTAAGCTACCGATGCTTTCTTTCTTATGGTCTAATCTACTTCTATACCAAATTTCATCAAAATCGGTTCAGTGGTTTAGGCAGGAAAGCGTAACATACACGCAGACAGACAGACAGAGTTACTTTCGCAATTATAATATTAGTATGGATGAGCCTAAAGGTATGGTTCCGAAGCCAACAGCATACGACTGCTGCAGACTGTCTGTTAAATTTCGATACGGATAAATTGTGACCATTGAGAAGCCGCAATGAGTTACGCGTAGCTGCTGCGTGTATCTACAGTTGTTATATACGGTCACCTTCCGAATCACACCCTTACAAGTAAAAAAATATAAGGGGTATATTATATACAGCTGTTGCTAACAGAACAACTATTGTATTAGTGTATTAACTAGTGTATTTTATTAGTAAGGGCCTATTCCTATTCTCCTCCTTATCTATACTTTCCATACTAATACAAATATTGTGAAAGTAACTTTTTCTGTCTGTCTGTATGTCTATTATGCTTTTACGCCACTAAACTGATTTTGATGAAATTTGGTTTAGGGGTTGATTAGACCTTGAGAACGGCTATGTTTAGTTGCGATAACCGACATCCACGTGGGCGGAGCCGCGAGCAACACACTATAACTACATACATAAATAACTATTCCAAACTTATTTTAAAACAATGTATCATCACAATGATTTTCGCAACATAGACTTTGTAGGATTCAAATATTGTATCCAGACGGATACAATACTATAGACAACAATACAAGACGAATACAATACGATGGAGACCCACCGTGTAAGGAAAGAGTAGGAGAACTAAATGACTTCCGTATCTCGCTTGATTGATGAGGTTGATTTAAAAAAAATATGATTACAATCAGAATACGAGTATCATTTTGTTAATCATTATTACCCACACTAGAGAATATTACTACTAAAAGAAAATATTATAATGCGACATCCACTATCTATTTATTGAATTTAAACCATAGGTATATCGAAAGCAAAGCCAATTAAGCGAGAGAAAAAATCCTTTATTTTATTTGGTTACTTTTCTATAGGTATTCCCGAGATAATAAAACGACAGCTGAATATTCATTATTTTATATAAGTTATACAAATAAGTGAGTTGAAACCATGTTCATCATAATTTCATTAGTATTTCACAAACCAAATAAATAATGAATTATTTGTCCCAAGAATCCCGTGTCACAGAGTGAGTTTCTACACTCAATATTTGAATAAGAGATGTTTTGTTTGTTAATATAAACATAGACTGTATTTACCAAACAATATACAAATAACGCACAGTATAAACTTTGTTATATCAAGTAGCTTTATACTGTAAATGAACTTTGCACTAAAGCATAATATTATGAATGCGTAAGTAACTCGTCTGTCTGTCTGCATGTTACGCTTTCACGCCTAAACCATAGAACAGCTTTTGATGAAATTTGTTACAGGGGTAAATTACACCTTGAGAAAGGATATGTATAATGTTTGGTCACGGCCGCATCGGTATCTGTATTCGTATTTGTTATTACTTGTTCGCACAATAACCGAATGTGTCGTACTGAAGTACTGAACACTTTGAACGTATTTTAGTTCTCAAAACTGTTTTGAAGTTGATGCTAACCTAAACAGATTAACAAAACAAAAGCCGTAGTATGGTCGCCTTACACAATTACCTATACAAACTCTGGTACTAATGAAATCACAAACACAATATTACGCGACTCCTTGTCTTGTTCCCTTCGGCCGTTAAGGCAACAGAAGTTTGGAAACTGGTTTCCTGAAAGGATTTTTTTATCCTCCTACGTAACTGATTTCCTGAAAGGATTTTTTTAACCTGCTACGTAACTGGTTTCCTAAAAATACTTTGTTTGTGTTATTTCAGCCACCTACGAAACTAATTGGACTACAGTAGTAATTTTACGAGTGTTGTATTAGTAGACTCGTTATAAAACCGTTCTTGTAATTTATTTCAGATATTTGGATTTAATAAATACAATTCATTAAATTAAATAACGAAAACAATTTAATCATTTAAAACATAAAATATAACTTTTTTCATACAACATAAAACAATTCAATTACCTAAAATAACATTAGAAAAATCAGTCACTTAAAATATAAAAGAACTCTTCAGATGAACTAAAGAAAAATTTCTGGAGTTTTGAAATTAAAATAAAAATGCGTATGGTGAAATAATTTCAATACAGTGGCCCACAGTTATTTGTCCATTTTTCAAATCTGTAATCGCATTATCAATTTCATTATTTATTTCTTGGTAGGGTTTATTTTTGTTGCAGTTAGATCTAAAAATATTCGTTACTTTACTTTCCTTAATCAAAACTTCTAATAAATTGGTTACCGTGACATTTTTCTTGCCAATGTATCTGTTGATACGGCTATGCCATCCTTCCACATTGTTTGTAGTTCTAACCTGCTCCTCACTACAGCAACAAGTTTTCTCAATTACTGTATTGTTTTGCCACCTTTTTAAAATAGGTATTGAATTTTTTAATGTCCTCACCAGAAGGCGCCTTTTGCATCACGTACTGAATACCACTTTTTATGAATTCTCGTGGCAATCATGCGATTCCGGCACACCGTGATACATGGCGTTTCTTGACGGGGGTTGAAATTTTCAATTTTTTACTTTTTTTAATTAAGCATCTGTTGTAATGGAAATAACAACCTTTGATTTCGATTCTTGGATAAACTTTACGTATTGCTTTCATAGCAGCCTTTTCGAAGTCCATTGTAATTTTAGACGGCCTCCAATCTTTAAAGATCGATTCAAGAAGTCGAAAAACGATTTCATACGTTTTTTGTTTCTTATCAGGGAGTAAGCAATAAATTAATGGAGTAATAGATTTATGTGTTTCATTAAAACCGTGTATTGAGTATAATTGCTTGAAAACTTTTGGACAGGACTTGAATGTCCCGTCGCCCAATATATGTTTGAAGTCTTTTACTAAGTGCCTGATATTTTTATTACTGAATATGAGAATACGTTTACCATCTTCCTCACTGATGTAATCCGCTAGAAGGAATTTTTCCACAAACTTTTTTGGCACTACTACATCATACGAAGCTGGAAATCGCATTTTAGGTACACCTAGGATTTTATTCCGATTATTAAAAAGTCCTGTTTTTTTGTTTTCATACGGAGGAATTTCGGCCATTAAATGTATACCATCACATTCCAACTTATACACCATTTCATCATATTGTTTTTGAATGGACTCAAAATTTGATCCTGTTGCCTCCTTTAGTTTATCAAGTTCTTTCAAAACTGTATTTTGTGCGTTGTTTGACGAACACTCAAAATGAAAATTAGACTTTACTATTTCATTTTTTCCATTCTTTTTTTTTTTTTCTTTTTTTTTAAACTTTATGCACATAAATTTGTACA
Source organism: Eilema sororculum (assembly GCA_914829495.1). NCBI lineage: Eukaryota > Metazoa > Arthropoda > Insecta > Lepidoptera > Erebidae > Eilema > Eilema sororculum. Next base: position 17,119,090 of record OU618545.1, on the reverse strand, counting down.
AAGGCGGACTTAATGCCAAAGGCATTATCTAACAGTCAACCTTAGGGTGATGCAGAGATACATTGAGGTAGGTGCAGACAGAAGATTAAATATTTATTAGAATGTAATAATACTTACAATAGACATACACACTATAATACACAAGAAATACATACATATACAATTACATATATACCTATTCCTATACTTATACTTTATATAAATATATATGATACATACCTATATAATATACTACTACTTAAACCATATTTCTTTATCAAAATGATGAAAAATAACCTTGTAGTTTTACCCACTATTGCCATTAGGGATTACTGTAGAGCTGACGTACTTTATACTTGAAAGTAGCACGGTTGTTAGCCATCCTGATTTCGAGAGGAAGCGCATTCCAGAGTAGAATAGCTTGCACGAGGAAAGAAGAATGAACTAGGCTAGAACTATGAGTAGGACAGTGGAGATACTACCATGGCATCCTCGACTGTAATTGCTACAAAGCCAAAATGTGTTACCTTTTGTATATTTCTGTTTTCTGTGATATTTGCGAACCCATTTTTTTTTTTTTTTTTTTTTTTTTTTTTCGTGCGGAAATCCCCTCGGATACCCCCCTGCCGGAGCCGGAAGGGGAGGTTATGTCGGACTCGAACCGACTAAAACCGCACGCCGACTGTGGGTCGTGGTGCTAGGCCGGAGGTGAGGTTGTCATCGACATATCCCTCGCACCCCGGCGGACCCAGGGCCATCACTTATGGTTTAGCCCTCCTCGGGAGTATTTGCGACCCCCATGTAGGGTGGCAACGCTTCCTTTTTTCGTTGATATGAATTCTAGATCCCTCAAATCCATTTTATAAGAATATTTATTTTAAATTAATTAATAACGATGAATGTCAAGTGCATCATAATTATCTGATAAATGACGTTTTTCAAATGGATAACTTGACACCGATACAAAAGAGATTATAGTTGTTATTCAGTTACATAACATAACATAAACTCACGCCTGTATTCCCCGAAGGGGTAGGCAGAGGTGCTAGTACCCACATTTCGCCAGTTTATGTTTAGGTCCCAATAGGTGGCTAGCCTATTGCCATCAACCGGGCACTTATAAACCTGCGATAAATACACACATAACTTCGAAAAGCATCGAAAAGTCATCGGTGTGTGCCATGGTAAACCTGGGATCGAACCCGAGACCTCGTCTCAGCAGTCCATACCATTAGGCTACCGCGCGCAGTTACATAGAAGTATAAAAAAGCCTTATAAGAAACCAGTTACGTTGGAGGTTAAAAAAATCCTTTCAGGAAATCAGTTACGTAGGAGGATAAAAAAATCCTTTCAGGAAACCACTTTCCAAACTTCAGTTTCCTTAACGGCCGAAGGGCATTCTTGTTGATGATATTAGTGTTAAAATTAAGCATGAAAATAGTTAAGTAAAAACCTAAATCATAGAAACATAGGATACCATTTTTTTGCAATGAAGGATCTACGCGGGCGAAATCACCAGTAGCAGTTATCTTAACAAGAAACCTTGATAAAGCTTTTTATCAAAACATACTTCTTTGTTTAATTGAAAGGATAGATAAAAGGAAAGATATCAAAACATACTTTTTTTAAACGTAGGGATAGTTATCCATACTAATATTATAAATGCGAAAGTAACTCTGTCTGTCTGTCTGTCTGTCTGTCTGTCTGTCTGTCTGTCTGTCTGTCTGTCTGTATGTTACGCTTTTACGCCTAAAGTACTGACCCGATTTTGATGAAATTTGGTATAGGGGTAGAGTAGACCTTGAGGAAGGACATAGGCTATATTTGGTCGCGATAACCGACATCCACGCGGGCGGAGCCGCGGGCAAAAGCTAGTAGATACATAAAGCTAAGTATTCCGTTTGCATTAAAAGAACTATTATTAGTGAAATTATCTTGAAATTGAAAACATTATAAAACACACCTATATAACCGTATACACATCGTGCGAATATTGAGTTTGGGCCCGCAATAACACGCAAAAATAATTTTCCAGTAGAATCAAAGAAGTTTCTTTCAATCCAATTTTTGTTAGCACGGGTGATGAAACGAAACGATGGATTGTGAAAGTTATTTTACCACCCACTAAATCATTTATACAAAATACACGTTAGCTTTTTTTTTTTCAAATGAAATGAACCAACTAATTGCAAAAGTATTCTCATTTACATTTTTTTACAAAACTATACTCCAGCCAGCAGTATCTCCTTCTGCAGTTTCCAATTAGAAAGTTGCAGTTCGCAAAAACTATTGGAACAAAACAACTGGATTGGCAAACGGTAGGAAAAGTTAGCTAGCTCGTTAGGTAACATAATCAGTTTCGATAGGATAATATTACGTGTATCTCGCTTCTGCCAGAGCTACGTAATACTATCTGAAAGGTTCTGGAGGCACTGTCTGGAACAATTTGCCTGGCTTTTCCACTTAGAAAATATTTTTTGGCTTCACGCATCATATTGTTCAAGAATACTTATTTTTGCGGGCGATGTTTTATGTAAGTAGGTATTTTATAAAATTCAGGTTGCGAGAATTGTATTTCAATCTACGATTTCGCATCAAAAGAACTTTAAATAAGATGTTAGTAACTTAAAATTTGGTAGGTATATTTTGATAATTTTATATTATATACCACGTATAAACATTATGTAATGGTAGGCAATTGTTTGTAGACTGTTATAGAATTATGTTACAGATATTAAACGTAAAATATTAATAAATTTGATGAATGGTAGTGATGTTTAGCAGTCTTTAACACAAAAGCATCCTAAACGGCAACCTGCAAATGAGTATAGTTATAGAATAGTAAATAATCCATTACGAAAATTAAATAAAGAAGATTAACAATATCATTATTATAACTATGAATCTGCAACTGAATAAGAAACTTAGTCTCGTCCTGGCAAATAATTTCTCTAATTTGATTCTATTTCGTTGGAAATTAATAAGGGACGTGCGTCGGCTACAAATTTCCTCCAGCAGCATGACGACTCCCTCAATTTGTTCAGCAGTTCCAAATTATTGGGCCTTATTAATTATCGCGGTTAAATAATTAAAACGTGCCGCCAGAAACTTTCCTCTCAAATTGCAAGACTTTGCAAGAAATGAAATAATTATGCGCAGATAAATTACCCGGCCAAAATCAGCCAATACACTTTAGCCGAAGTTTTATCAATAGTTCCCAACCTACTGTCCAGTATATTTATTAGACCAAAATAACAGAAAAGTGCCATTCTCGGACGCGACTCACGTTCTTAGTATTAATTTTGGGTTTATTGAATAATACGTGACCCACATAAGCAATCTCTACACACTACACTTGATAGAGGTGCCGCAAAATTGCGTTCACTCAAGTGGATTGGGCCACTTATTCCTAATAGAAGGTGTTTCCCGACCTGAAGACCTTTTTTCGAAGGTCTACTTACATAATCACTGTCAGCTTTAAGTGTCTAGTGTACGAAAATTATTTCAGTAGAACAATCCAGGAATCAATAAACCAACAATAATGGCGGTACCTGACCCTTCCCAGAGACAGAAAACGTCCGAAACAATTTTGTGTAATGTGAAAAATTCCGATGAGGGTTCGAACTTCGCCCGTCGTCGTGTACTTAATGACGTTAAGCGTCCTCAAACGCGACAGGGTTAAAAGCTTGTTTCGTGAAAGAGCACCTAATGTCAAATAACAAGGGGTCCTCTCTGTGAGAGATGAAAAAGTAAATTGTGAAGCTGGCGCTTATTTAGTGTAGTAGAAGTTGTGAGAACTCGCAGCCAACGCCGAATGGCTTTTAACAATGTCTGACGATCGAAAATCATCTCAAGACTCTCTACTTCCACTCTTCACCTTTTTGTAATATGTTTTATATTTTGCGATGCTCATTTAATATATTTTTACAAGAAAAAGCCAGACACATTTTATAATGTGTGTTTCTGAAAATCAAATGGATGGAGCCTATGTGAACATCAATCAATATAAGAATCCAATAAACTGCAAAAAAAAAAACAATTTTTCGTACGAAATTCTGAAAGTTTTTACTTATAAAAAGCTGAAACTTGAACTTGTTACAATTTTCGTCATCCATACAAGCAGACAGAGTTACAATTGTATTCACAAGTTATGGCACAACTTTATTCTGCATGATAAAAGGGAAACTTTGGAAGCTTCGATATTTTTTCTTTTGATTTCTTCTGTCATCAATGATATTAGGGTCGACTATCATTTACAAAATAGTTCTATATCACTTGCCCTCAATTTCTCTTTACTCATTCTGTGTAAGGAACCTGAAATGAGTGTCATCGAATTGAGTGGCTCACGTACTCTGTATCAATTTGTATGTACGTGCCCGAGATGGCAATAGCGACGGTATTCGGTACCAAATTAAAGCCGTATTCTTTCGGCCTACTGAAATGATAGAAATTTGATTGGACTAATGAGGTATTTATTATGGATTTGTCAATTTACGGTGGTTATAATTTAAGAAACCAGAAAGGGAAACAAAGCAAGAGATAGAAAGAGAGTTTATGTGTTAGTAGTTTTATGATGTTATAGGTATTAATAAATTAAATGAATTGCATTGATTTGAATTTCATTGCGCAATAAAATCATTTATGGCTTCAGGTAATACGACATAATCAAAATCAAAAGTATATAAGTATGTTTATCCGCATTCTAGATTCCATAACACAAGCTATAAAAGCTTACCATGGATCTAGATAGCGTTGTGTAGGATGTTGTGGAATATGTAGAATGTGGAATAATACTAACGCCCTCTAGCGATACAATAATAAGTAAATGTGAACTATTTAAAACGAGTAACAATATAGCAATATTGTTGGAGTATAGATTCAATAATGTTCAAAATTATAAGGCTAAGGAATTATGAACAATAGATAAAAATTACTGTCATACGATACTTTAAAAACTACAAAATTTCGAACAAAAAGCAGTTGAATCGGAGCATTGTTGAAGTATATTCCAATTATTCGATAAGAATCAAGAGTTGTGGAACCTGGAACAAACGACTACAAAACCTTACTTAGGAAGATAAGAAACTTTCAAGTCTCCTGATATAAAGTTTAAATTCAAAGAAAATGGCGCGGCCACAAAGACTGCAATAAACATGAATCTTGATAATAATATAGCGAGTTGTGACTTACAGCTCAGTTGCGACTTGTGACCTGGAACGGTATCCAGAAATTTCTGTGCTGTTTGTTTGAAATGTAAAATCTAATTATTTCACTGAAGTCCCTAAAGATAGAGCTAGATAATAAAGAATAAGATTATCTCACAGTATTAGAACAAAATAGAATAAACAACAACTTAAAAACTTTGTTTTGTCTTTATTTATTTATATTTTGGGGCAGTCTCCATTGCGCGATAACACGTCACGAAATATATTTATTATAATAGTATGTGAAACATACTATTATAAGCCTACTGCACTGTGTACTATAGTCGAGCCGTGTTCTTAAACATCCGGAACATTTCAGAAGTATGCCAACCTACGAAAACTACTTCAAGCATTGTCTCTATTTAACATCGTCAGATAATAATCGTTTGAGATTCTAGTTCATAAACCAAGCAAATTCCATTATGGATATTTTACCTCGTATCCAGCACAACAAAACGTGGGACAGACCACGGACATAATCCGTCATGCGATTAAGTTAGAGTAAATGAGATTCAGTCGCGTCGCCAACGGTCATGCATGCAAATTGTGCTAATTTCAGGGTGTGATTTAAACTGTCACCAAAATAATATGGTTTGTCAGCAAAATAATAGATCTACCCGTTTGTTGCCCATGGTTAAATCGTGGAGTTCTATACTGATCGATCTAAGTGCATTTTTTCGCTTATAAACTCAAGCGACGTCGACGGGCCCTATTTCTTTGTGAATTATCACAAACGTAACTTAAGTGATTGTCTATCCCACTAGTTCCATTGAGTTGTACCGATAAGAAAGAACAGATCAAATGTACAGTGATGACGGCAATGGAACTACTGGGACAACAATATGATAAAATATTAGTTCCACTTGTCCCATGGAACTACTGGAACGTAATCGTCTCAGTTGTCCCATGATAGACAACTCCTTCATATGTACAGTGATGACGGCAATGGGACTACTGGGACAAAATATGGTAAAATATTAGTTCCACTTGTCCCATGGAACTACTGGGACATAATTGTCTCAGTTGTAGACTGATACGGCTTTTATGATAGTGATTCCCGTTTAGTTTACTAATCCCGAAAAGAAAAGTAGGTCCGGTGTATCGGTTAGCAGGCTGCATACTTCACAGTCTTGTTATTGTGTGAAAGTTCCTTGTTCAGTTGGTTCTCAATAAGATTCCTTTTCGCAAAATGCCTCTCTGTAAATTTAATATTCGTATTCAGAAATTTAACACCGTACAGTCAACTACAAAAGTTATTTAGCATTACAATCTTTGCAAACATTAGAATTTGGTTGCAGCGACGTGCGGCCCACATTATTAGGAATCCTGAGGTCACGAACACCCTCGAGCCTTTGCAGATGCGTAGAGATGTTGCGTCTTTGGCAGTATATTACCGTTTCTATCATGGTGAATGTTCTGATGAGCTCTTCCAATTAGTCTCACCCTCTCCTTTCCTCCACAGGACAACACGTGCAGGGCTTAGATGTCACCCGCATACGGTGCAGAATATACCTTCCAGAACCAAGTGGTTCGGTGAATCATTCCTATGCCGCACCATTAAGACCTGGCACTCCATGCCACGTGTTTCCACCTTCCTACAGTAACGGATCCTTTAAGCGGGGTGTGAAAAGACATCTGACGAGGCCGTCAAGCTGAGTGCCACCATGGTTAACATGGTACATTTTTACGATATAATCCTCTTTTCGAGACTTTGCCTTTATCTTACCATCAGGCGAGGTGAAGGTTCCATCAAGAACCAAGCGGTTTGGTGACCCATTCCTATGCTGCACCATTAAGACCTGAAAATCCCTGCCAGCTCACGTGTTTACTACTTCCTACAGTCCCGGGTCCTTTAAGCGGGGCGTGAAAAGGCTTCTGATGATGCCATCAAGCTGAGTGCCACCATTGTTAAGATGGTACGTGTTTATAATGGCGACCTCATTTCCGAGTCTTTGCCTTTATCTTACCATCAGGCGAGGTGAAGTCAAACTGACGTGTCTTTTTATATTAAAAATATAAAAAATTGTTTTCATTAGTAATAAAGTAATTATTTCATAATATTCTGTTAATTATTTCATGAAATCTTCAAGAGCTAAGGTAATCAATTAAATCAGATTCTTTTAACTTCTGTCGTTGACTGTACTTGATACGCAGTAAATGGTTATTAATCAACCGGCTACCTCCTTATATATGAGAAAGTTCCAGCTATTAATGTAGTAATTACCGCGCTAGATGGCGCTGCAGTTCGCGGTCTTAATGCGAATATTTGGTTGAACGAAGTGGCAATTAATATTTCTTGTTGACGTTATTCACATTAATTTAACTTAACAATACAGCTGGTGTTTCGCGTGACTAAATTGAGGGTAGATGGCTTGTAAGCTCGCGCTGATGAAGGAGGTTTGACGAAGAAAACGTTTAAAATGACACAGCTTTAAATATCATTATGAGTACTATGACATTAGCGTGAATTTAGAACGCTTTCTGCGACATCAATTCTCGTTAATAAAGCAACCCGCTGAGTTAAATGCTCTAACTAATAAAATGAGTGGATTCACAGTTAGTGATTTTAGTGGGTAATTATGCTTAATTGAATTAGTATGTGGCTCGATTCTCATGATCAGATGGGTCTCTGACGCACGCTCTTTCCTCGGGGACAGGAAGTTTGACAGTAGTAATCGGAGCCCGGGGACTACATAATCCCCCACTTGGGGATAACTTTATCATCATCCTTGCGTTAGTCCAAACCCTCGATTCTACTAAAGCGTAATCATTGTCACTGAAATAAATGATATTAAATTTTAGACTTTATTTCTATACTACTAAAATCCAAAATAAAATGAAAACAGTTTCATTACATTTGTTCAATTAATCTGCAAAAAGTAATTTAATATTGAACTTTAACCGCATCGCTTTAAAGTCTATTATTTTATGCCGTTTTTTTGCAGTGACTGCGGCACCGCTGTCGTTTGGCTTTAGCTGAATCGAGGCCCAGGCTTTTACCTCGGAATCCGGAGCAGTTTAACATGCTTCTTCGAGGTACGGAGGGGGTCTCAATGTCTCAATGGTCGTCATCCTAAGATCCTTGTCACTAATCCTTGCCCACCCGATTGCCACTTAACTCACGACTAAAGAGAACAAAACAAAACTGTTGCCAATTCTAAACGAATTTCATGTTATAATGAGGCCTCGTGATAGACAGAGCTTTTCCAGTTCTCGAAATGATAAATGTAGCGTGTAGATATTATATTTACATTTAACTCCGAAAATTTTAATCCAGATCGAGATTTTGTCGAACAAGTAGAATTGTACTCTTAATATAATGAGTCCCTGCCGCCATTCTGAGAATTAATTAAAATTATTTCTAGTACCTAGTTTTCATCCACTGCTTTTCTGATGAAAATCCTAATGACTGAAAAATCATTAACTGTTCCCAAATTGTTCTGCCAACTTTGCTGTAACTAAAAATAATAAAAAATAATAATAAAATCACTTGGAAGTAAAAGACAAAAATATATCTGTAATGCGGGCTACACCTGAATATTTGCACACAGTTCCAAGACGCAAGATAGTCATAATCGCCGATGACCAGGGTCGCCAGCTTCAACGTACATTGCAATTTTTGGTAGGAGAAGAATTCAGGGTCACATGCTTCTGGAAGTCGGGAGCATCTCTGCAGGATGTACTAGATTCGGAGCGTTCTTGTATCAACTCATTAACCGATAGAGATTATGTAGTGGTTTTGGGTGGCGTGAATGACAAGTCTCCATGTAATTTTAAAATTTGTCTCAGTAACTTTCTATGTGTAACAAACAATACGAACGTAGTATTTTGCGAAATCCCATACAATAAATATCTCAATGAAAATAAGTTAAATTACGAGCTAAAATGGCTATGTTCTGGGTTCGTAAACGTATCTTACATTGATATGGGATTTAGTACTCGGATACCTTACCGTAGTATCTATGCTCGTGTTGTAGCGGGATATATACTTAAAGAAATTCTCAGAATTGAATATTTATTTAAGTATAACAATTATGTACTTAGTAAAGGAAGTGATGTAAATATTTCTTCTCTTAATAATAAAATATCATGTATTTCAGTAGGTACACAAACATGTATAGAACTCTTGCATGGCCAGTCAGATTGTGATAGGAGTCGGAATGTTTTGTCTAATGAACGCGATCAGTTTTTTTCGTGAACAATAACTTAACAATAATGCATCAAAATATTGATGGCCTAATTACAAAATCGGATTTGCTTACCTTAGCTCTTGAAAAGCTTGAGGTCGCTGGGAAGCAAGTTCGAGTATTATGTGTCACGGAACATAACTTATTAAGGGAGGACAGAAAATTGTTAAACATTCCCAATTATAAGCTAGGTTCTGCGTTTTACAGAAGAAGTCGTAGAGGTGGTTCATGTGTACTTCTTCACAACTCAGTGTTATTTAGTCCGCTAGAAGAAATTAGCAAGTTCTGCATAGAAGGTATTATAGAATGCTCAGGGATCGACCTCTCGGAACACGGACTTGTAGTGGTGTGTGTTTATAGGCCACCGAGAACTAATGCTGATCACTTTCAAAGGTTTTTTGTTACATTTAATTCATTGATAAATCGTTACATATATGGCAAAAAGAAACTAATAGTATGTGGTGATTTTAACATCAACATTCTAGAAAATTGTTATGAATCTAGAGAATTTATACAGCTGTCACAATCCTATAATCTAAAAATAGTCATTAATGTACCTACGCGCCCGGACAGTGGCCGGTGTCTTGATAACTATCTATCAAATATACGGGGTAGTAAGCATGAAGTCATTGACTTTGCCTTTTCTGACCATAATGCTCAATTACTTCATATTCCGACAAAAGCAAAGTGTGAACTTAAATATTGGTATATTGAAAGGCGTGATTATCATAAAAATAACATTCATAAATTTACTGAATGCATTAATGCACTTAGTTTTCGCGAAGTCTTTGAGAGTGATGATCCAAACACTGCTTTTACAGAATTTTATGAATTGTTTCAATGTTTTTATTACCTTTGTTTTCCAGTAGTAAAGATCAAAATTCATGCAAAGACCAAGCCTAAATGGATCACCAAAGGCATTAAACTTTGTTGTAAAAGAAAAAGGTATCTATTGTGGCAGTGTCGAAATAATCGTACTGAGCGTAACAAAAAAAGTTTCACAGACCTAAAGTCCAGATTGGACCGAATAATTAAATTTACACAGAAAGCCCAAAATGATAATTTTATAAAAAAGTCAAAAAACAAATGCAAGGCCACTTGGACCATAATTAATAGCAATAAATTCAATATACCAAAACACCAAATTGATCACGTTGTGGCTAATGATAATGTTATCAGCGATCCTACCCAATTAGCTAATGTATTTAACAACTTCTATATAAATCAAGTCACTAAACTAAACCTTAATTCCACAAAAAGTTACCCTAGCAATAATCTTAACTCCTTGTTTATGCCCGCATCATTGCCAAATGACATACATAAAATAATAATGAATCTTAAATCAACTAACAGCACCGGTTACGATGATATATCTGTTAAAATATTGAAACACGTGTCTATAAAATTGTCTTTTGTCTTGAGCCATATAATAAATCTGTGCATATTTCATGGCGTGTTTCCGACAGAGCTCAAAGTAACTGTTATAAGACCACTTTTTAAGAAAGACAATAAACATGATATAAACTGCTACAGACCTATTGCTTTAGTTCCGGTTATATCTAAAATATTTGAAAAAGTGATTTACGAGTGTCTGTATAATTATTTTGAAAACAAAAACATATTAGTAGAAGAACAATCAGGTTTTAGAAAAAATAAAGATATAAATATTGCTATTTATAAATTTCTTAAAACAGTAATGACTGAAATCGACAATAAAAATCAAGCATGTGCTCTTTATATGGACTTATCAAAAGCTTTCGATTATGTAGATCATGAAATTTTGCTAAACAAACTGAATGCCTATGGTGTAAGGGGGAACATATTAGATTTAATAAAATCGTATCTTAGTGATCGAAAGCAGTCCACTCAAATCTCTAGGTTATGTCCTATTAAAAAAAACAATAGTGAATTACTCTTCTGAGCAGCAGACTGTTGTATTTGGTGTCCCACAAGGTAGCGTATTGGGGCCACTGTTGTTTATAATTTACATCAATGATTTTCCTAAGATATTGCAGCATAAAACTATACTTTTTGCCGATGATAGCACGATTTTATTCAATGCCAAAAATAAACAAGAAACTGAACGTGAAATAAATGATACTTTGTCCATCAGTATAGAATGGTTAACTCAGAATAACCTAAAAATTAACATAGATAAGACTAGTGTTATGACGTTCAGAAATAGGGTCAACAAACTAGAAAACTTAAATATAGAATATGACAACAACAACATTAAACAGGTCCAAACAGCAAAATTTTTAGGCTTAAAAATTGACGATAATTTGAATTGGAAGAGTCATATTGAGGGTCTGTGTCTGAAGATAAACCAGTACTCATATGCTCTTTATAGGCTATCCAAAACATCAAGCATGTCCACAGTCCTGACTGCCTATCATGGATATGTCGCACCAATTATAAAATATGGTGTAATTTTCTGGGGTAACTCTACTAATGTAGAATATGCATTTAAAGCCCAAAAGAAATGCATAAGGGCCATCTGCAATATAAAAACAATTGATAGTTGTCGATCCTTTTTCATTAAATTAAAAATTCTGACTCTACCCTGTATCTATATTTTAGAAACTGTTATATTCGTGAAAAAAAATATCCATATGTTCGAAAAGATGAAAAGTAGGAGACATAATTTAAAAATTTGTATTCCCATCAACTCCACATCATACCTAAACAAAAGTATTTTCTGTATGGCTCCCAGAATATATAATCATCTACCAAAGTTAATTCTTGAGGAACCTTGTATCCAAATTGTAAAAAACTTACTTAAAAAAATGTTACTTGAGAAATGCTACTACTCTGTGGATGATTATTTACAAGATAGTAATTTATAATAGCATGATTGTATAAGTTACAGTTAATTTGGTTGTTAGTTTGTTGTTGTTAATTATTGAAATTTCTTAGTTTTTAAGGTTAAAATATTGCACGCCGCAAGGCTAAATACAGTGTTACTTAATATGAGAACTTAACATCCAATGTATCTACCTGTATTTGCAATTTGTGATAATAAATAAATAAATAAATAAATAAATATAATGACGATGTTCCATGAACTAGTAGTTCTAACTATGAATTAATTAAAAATTATTCTAATAAATATAAGTCAAAATTAATAAAATTCTGCTAAGCGAGAGAATAAATTCAGAGCAGTGGTTACTTGTGCGGTGTCAGGGGAAATCTGCGCTATCCCATATTGCACACAGAGTTTATATTTATACATTACGTGCAGTGTTATATGCCGACCAGTTCATGAAATAAAAAAAGTAATCATCTACAGCAAATTGTGTACGACTATTTTAAATGAAGCATAAACGATTGAATAAATTTCATAGCACCGCTCCTGTAGTAATATGAGTCATTCCTTAATCTATACTATCTTTATTTCATAGCAGATGAAGAGTTTATTTGTTTGTTTGAACGCGCTAATCTCAGGAATGACTGGTTTGAATTTCTTCTCTTCGAAGAATCTTTTTGTGTTTAATAGTCCATTCATCGAGGATGCTGCTATCTGATGCTACTAAGGGAACGGAGTAGTAATCATAAATTTCTACTTAACTGGCCAACATAAAAAAAAAATTCAAGGTGTGCAACGGATAGTCGAAGGAATTCACGGGCGAATACTGTATAGTGGCAAAACAATGTTTACCGGGTCATCTAGAACGTAGTAATACTAACAGGCTCATAACGATATTAAATAAATAAATATTCCACAACATTCCACACAACGCTATCTTGACCCATGGTAAGCATAGCTTAACTAGCTTGTGTTATGGAATCTAGAATGCGGATAAACATACTTAGATACTTTTTTTTTGTAAATACATACATACTATACATAGAAACATCCAGACCAATGCAAATAGACATATTCATGCATACAAATATTTGCACTGAGTGGGAATCGAACCCGCGCCTCCTGCGTGGCAGTCACGTTCACTACCACCACGCCACGGAGGCTGTCAAAGAATAACATAAATAATAACTAATATGTCTACTGCTATGTATGAAATACAAATTAAAAATTCGTTTTATTTTAATTATTTAATGGTATGGTATAGTCCCTGTGTATTGTTTAAAGATAAATATATTTTCCCCACAATTTAAAAGTATCAAGATAGTTTAATCCAATTCCCTCAGTATTACACTTTAAACTTTTCTAATTTGCTATTTGCCATGAGATTCTGGTACACCTATAATAGGTATATTGATTAGAAAAAAAGCAATTTGTCGATCAAATTGGTTAAAATTACGATTCCAAGTTGTAACCTTGGAATCATAATTTTAACCACTCGCGAGAACGACCCAAGAAGTCCAAAAACTAACATATTTTTGCTTTAAATACCATTTTTAGACACTTAGTCGTAAGTATCGATAGTGAATAATCAATCATGTAAAACCGCCACGCCACGGAGGCTGTTAACGGGTCATCTAGTACGTAGTAATACTAAAAAACTCCCAACGATATTAAATAGTAGGTACACAGATAAAGATTAAATTATACGTTATAGAAACATTCTTACTTACATCGAGACATTGCACGTGTAGTTACTCTCCAATTTCTACCTATACGTCAATTCCAAGAAATTGTTTAATATGAAGTAGCTATATTCTCACAGCTTAATGAATGTTTACTTAAGACTGTAATAATAGTGTGTAGATCTACTGAGATATGACGATTCCGGACTAAGAACATTGTAACGTTACTATGGGTTATATTAATTGAATAGTATTATATTGTTAAAACCTCGCTACGGTGCGTGAAGAGCATACGCGAACTGATTGGTCCGTGTAGAATAGAAATGCAAACTTACTGACATCTGATTGCTCCGTAGAGTGTGCAAGATGTCTGCCTGGTTTCTGATTGGTCCGTATTACTTGCCCAAACCGACTCTTCTCTTTACGTGATACGCTGACGCTAGCGTGTGTCACGTAGAGAGTACTCATAGTAAAGTTACTGATTATATATGCCGTACGTAACGTATATTGTGAAAATATTCAAAATGCTATTCGAATAATGTATGATTTGCTGGTTGCGCAGTACACCATATATATTTATATTATCACAAATATGTTCTCAAGTATTCTGTTCATGGATGAAATTACTCATTTTGACTAGATCGAGTAACAAACATTCACCAATATATCCCAAATCTCTTAATATGAATATTTTTAAATAATGCAACTATACTAAGTATATATTATATTAATTAATGAAATTACATAATTTTTGTTCTTAGTACGGGTAGACAGAATTAATTGTGAGTACGTCGTAAGTTTTCTCTTGCGAGCTGTATTGTGAATTTACTGCAGGGTAAGGTATATGTGTCTACACAATAGTTTGGCTACCCTTTCAGCCATAAATTTGTGCAGTTCAAGTGTATAGACCAAAATAATATTTCACGTTAACATCACATTAAGTTTAACAAAAAAGAACCTCTTTTTTTTGTTAACCTTAATGAGATGATATGTTCTTTAAGTTCAGTCTACCTGTCCGCAGCCTGATTTTGAAGAAAAAAGTCATTTTTCTTTTCACTGAGCTTGACTGGAATCACATAAAAGTATATAATACTTCTTCAATAGTATCGTATCCTTTGCGCTTTCATTTCCCATGGGTGCTCAGTGCATTTTCTCAGAAGCCTCTCTTACAGTATTTTTTCTTTAATTAAGTAAACTAATATCCTAATCATTTCTGTAAACATCATCAAATTATAACTGCAGATAACTTATGCTTAAACGTCCACGTCTCCAGCGTCAGGTGCAGTAAAATTTAGAACTGTAATGAGAATAATAAATTTCTGGTCCAAAAATAAATCATAATAAGTACTTATTACGAAGAAAAAATGGCGGCGACGCTCTGAAAATACCAGGTCACGGTGTTTATAGCCCTTACTGTCAGAAAAGTAATTTTATATACCTGAAAAGGCGTAGGAAGTTTAATTTCGTAATTTAATATGAGTACGTTAGCACTTGAGGATTTGTTACAATTGCTTTATGAACTGAGTTAGAAGTCAAAGTAATTGATGATGTGAAATTTTTGAACTGAAAGCTTCTTTAAGAACAAATTTTTAGGATACCAAATCATGGAACTCGTGTTACCTCCAACATGTCCATTAAGGTTGTCTGGAAGAAATCGTGCCTAGCTTTTACATTGGTATTATCTATACTTCTTCAACATGGGCTTATTCCACTTTTCCCCGTTGATGGGGATTATTGAACTTTTGGTTCACTATTCCCTGTTGACGCAATCTTTTTGAATAATGGGGATTAGTGAACTAAAAAGTTCAGTAATCCCCATCATGATAATTTCTATTCGAACTAAAAAGTTCAATAATCCCCATTAGGTACGGTAAAAATAAAATACTATAAATGAATCATCTTTGTAGTTCACTAATCACCAATTTAAAAAATTTGCGTCAACGGGGAATAACGGGGAAAGTTCAATAATCGCCATCAACAGGGATTGTCAACGAGGAAAAGTGGAATAAGCCTTCCACATGGTGTACCTACATTGTGTACAATAAAGTATATTGTATTGTACTGTATTATTGTCACTGAACGCTGCGGCCATAACTGAACACGGCCCCAAGATACTAACTATTGACAGTCCCCAAAACTGTCTAGATTGTTTTTTTCAAATCTGTATAGGTGAATCGCTTTCGATGATCAAAATTTATTTTGTCACTCCTAAAATCGTCGGCTCCATATACCTATAATATGAAGTATTTATGATATTGTGTTGATTGTGACCATATCTAAAAATCAGGATTATAAATTTAACCCTGTTCAAATTTATCAGCCGAATCCTATCAATCGTTTGACTGTTATTGAGTAACAAACATGTACAGGCAGCGTCAGAAACATTTTGAACTACAAAGTCTTGAAACGATTTGAATGATTTTTTTATAGCATTTAAATTTGAAGAGCATTCCCCCTGTAAGGGAAAGGTCGTGAGTTCAAGTTTCACTTGAGCATTTCATTTTTTCCGATGTTTTTCGATCTTGAAACGATCTTAAAACTAAAGTATTTAGAGCAAATCAAACTCTTTTATTGATTTAAATTGTGTTATTGTCTGAACTAAAGGTAACAAAAATCACAACAATCGGTCAACAGGAGGGGGGACAGAATATCAACAAATTAAGATAATTTTGAGCACTTCGTTCATCGCAATCATTCTGATGCTGACTGCACCTAAATATTTAAATAATCCTTAAAATACTTATGACATTAGATAGTGGAATAACAAGAGCAAAACAAAGAATTTCAGAGATATTTCATGCTGAAAATACACGTTCCCGAATACATCCATAATGTGTTACGTTTTCGATGTGCGTTACGGGCGTGTTACCTATCGTGTTGTTATCATATTAATGAGGATGACGCTTCATATTTCGTGATAGACCCGACCATAACGTGGGGAGCGCGTCTCCTTATAATAGGCCTACTAACCTCAATTTTGTCTTGCAAATAACTGAATACGTTATTTTGTGGCGTCAGTTTGATATTTCCGAAAAATTAATGACTCACAACCTCAGCGTTATTTGTATAAGAAATTGGTGTGGTATTATACATACAAATTTAGAATATAAAATAATACAGTATACATATATAAGAGAAACCAAAAATCGGCAACTGCGAGTTGGACTAGCACACAAACGGTTTGCGAGCCTTGCTCAAATATTTATTTTGGTTTTTAGTATTTATTTGTTCTTTTAGTGGCAACAGAATAAGTACAATAAATCATCTGTGAAAATTTCAACTGTCTAGCTATCACAGTATTTGAGATACATGACAGACAGACGGACAATGGAATCTTAGTAAAAATAAAATCTTAATAAAGTTGTTCCGTTTTTACCCCTTGGGTGCGGCAACACTAAAATATATCAAAAAATATGTTTAATTAACCAGCGGAGGTTATAATTAAAAGTAAAAACATTGTAGTGTCTGTTAACTTATTCGTGACATGATTCTGTTGGATTTTCGCAGAGTGTACAATACCGAATATATTGCGATAGAACCCTTAAAAATAGTTTGTTTTTTAATTTTCTTTACATTTTTGGAACCGTAACATTACAGTTATTCTTTAAATTAAATATTACTCGTGTGTAATTCTTGTTAAGCAAGTATTGTGTAGAAATCCCGGAATAAAATCGCGGTAGGTCATATGCTCTACGTGATACGCGTATACGCTTCAGGAATTTAATTTAATAAGTACTTTTTGTTGCTTCTTGAAATTTTTACGAAGAGAAATTATATTAGGATTCTTTTGAAACGTGTCTTTGACGAAATCCTGAAGTATTTATTACTTAAGAAGGGTATTTACTGGAAGCGTGGGCACAAAGTGGTCTTGTTATCCTTTCAAACTAGGTTAAATACTTGTGTTATGTGTTACTACACGTTTTTAACGCTCATAGTTTGTTAGCTGGGAATCTTATACCGCCTACTCTAGTTTAATACTCGTAGCAAGATTCTTTAGAGTTATGTCTAGTCAATGTCTAATATAAAACATGCGACACATTTTTTAATTTAAGCTTTAAAGTTCAACATGTGCCGCTTCTTACTGTATTCGTTTTGTTTTTGTTTTTGTTGCGTTTTTTGAAAATAGGAACGTGGATCGAACGTCAGCATCAAAAAGATGTTGACGAACAAAGTGCACAAAATGATCTTAATTTCGTTTTTTACCTCCTTCCATTTGACTGATTGTTCTGAAAATTGGTACTCACCTTTATTTCAGTACGATTTAAATCAATTAAATAGTTTCATTTGCTCATATTAAGAGTTTCAAGATCATTTTGTGACTTCGTCGTCAGGATAATTCTGACTGACTACTGTATCTGTTGTCTAAGCACAGCATAACTAAGAACTAACTAATATACGCTACCCATGACCAGAGAGCTGGTATATTCCTTGCGCAGAGATTTGCGGCTTGAAAGCTAGCGCGTCTTACCACCCTTGATGTCGATAAGGAGGAATACCTACTTTAATGCCTGAAACTGTGTTTGTACCGTAAACACAACGTACGTAAACTGTTGTGTGGAATGACTTTATAATTAGCTAGCTTTTGCCCGTGGCTCCACCCGCGTGGATGTCGGTTATCGCGACCAAACATAGCCTATGTCCTATCTCATGGTCTAATCTACCCCTATACCAAATTTCATCAAAATCGGTTCAGTAGTTTAGGCGTGAAAGCGTGGCATACAGACAGATAGAGTTACATTCGCATTTATAATATTAGTATGGATTTGGATTACATACCGTTACTGCGTTACAATACAACTTAGACTGAAAAAATCTAGTCCCTTGTTACTTTGTATTCCGTCACAGAAAACAATTTAAAGCGCCCCTCACTGCCAACGTGACTTTTTAATACGAATTTTAGGAATAAAGTTTATATCTTTTACGTAAACATTATTACAATTCCAACATTTTATGAGTCTTTCGTTTTATTCGGTTAAGGATACTATTTCATTTTACTTTGTCCAGATTTCTTGAAGCATTAAATTAGGTTTGCGGTTGGCCGCAGATGTCTTCGCGGGTATATCCGGGGCTCCGGGAGCATATGCCCGACCCACACTGATTTGAATAGATCTCCACCCTTGCACTCGCCGCCCCCGCGACATTTTCCTTTTCGCGTTCCTAATACAAAATTGTGATAAAAAGATCATTCTATATTAAGCTTTCGTATGCTATTTTTGTAGTTAGTGACGCAAGTCCTTTTAGAATGTAGAAACAGACTCCATTATTCTGTTTATAAATATTCTAACGAAAAGATTTCTGAATTATTCCGTAAATGAGATTCTAAAAACAGCAGTAAAGTAATACGAGTTGACCTTATTAGGTATATGTTAGGTGTGGTATATGTTTTGAATCTTGGCCATTATACTACCGGTATAGCCTCTGTAGCGTGGGGGTAGTGCACGCGACTGCGCGATGCTCGAGTTCGATTCCCGCACCGTGCAAATATTTGTATGCATGAATATGGGTATTTTCATTGGTCTGGGTGTTTCTATGTAAAACATGTATGTATTTACGACCAAAAAGGTATATAAGTATGTTTATCCGCATTCTAGATTCCATAACACAAGCTATAGAAGCTTACCATGGGTCTAGATAGCGTTGTGTAGAATGTTGTGGAATTATATTGAAATACTCCTAATACAGGCTATTTAGCTTATCTAGAGGGGTTAGCCAATATTATTAATTTTGAATAAAAAAACCCTTTAAAAAAGATTGTTTCTCAATAATAACGTTTGAAGAAATTTATCATATAACTCAAAAAATAGCATGAAAGCACACGTCGCCCAATAACTATTCTCTATTCTGTGCCTCATCTAAAGGTTAAATTACTGCAAGCTCTTAAAAACGCTAGGTAGCTTTAGTACTTACGAACTCACGGGGAGTTCACAAGACTCGCTTCGTTAGCTGTGTTTGTGCCGCTCATTAGAACAACAGCTGGTTTACTGCACATTAAACGTGTTCATACGTGGCACAATTGTCTCTTCAACTATTTAGGTACGTCATTTTTGCACTATTACCTTTTCTGTAAGTACGAATTCTAGAGCGTTAGTTATAAAAAATATGTTTTTCTTTAAATTTCGACTTACTATTACGTTATGTGCATTTATGGCAAGCACATTAATGTAATAACCTCAAATATTATAGCAATAAGTTCAATGGCGTAGTACTCAAATGATCTTTACCTTGGCGTTCCTTCCTTTGATTCTCCGATATTTTGTACACACTTTAAGTTCGAAAGGCGATACAATTTAAATCAACAAAAATACCTACATCGATATTAAAATCGTTTTGTCACTTCGCTACTCAAGATAGATCTGGATTTTGACTGTACCCAGTAAGTGAATCTTAAAGTTAGTCATGAAAAATATTCTGAAAAATACAATTGAAACCGAAAAAAATGTTGGCAAAATAAGTGTCAAGTAAAAGAAAAAGACGTCAGGATCACTGTGAGTGCACAGTCTGATACAAACAGTGGTCAATGTCACCGAGTTTTGGATTAAAGACATCGACACGATGAAGACGAATAACTAAAGTAAGACTTATATTAAAAGTAACCGTTTAGGTGGTCTGTGACAACTTCTTGGGACGTCCTCTTGAGGATATGACTATTTGACTAATTCTGTTTTTGGCCACTTCTTGTTTACGCCCAGTTCTAGTAAGGGAAGGTTCATATCTGACGGAACTTGCGTCGCGTATTATCGGTCGCGTAACACCAGAACAGACAAATGTATAGAAAAACACTTGACCGTTCACACTCAACCGATGTTACGTTAGTGCGTCGAGTGTGAACGGTCAAGTGTTTTTCTTAATGCCTTAATGAAAACCTTCCCTTAATGCCTGTTTCTGTTTTTGACATAAAACCATTGATATATATTGTTACTATCAAGCAATCTATTTTGCTAGGTGTACATAAACACACTAGATAGTAGAATGTTTCGTTTCACCTCGCAATTAGCTAAGCCTATCATCGTTATTGCTTTTCTCGGTCAAATGTCTCATGTGACCGCTAATCTTTCCACTGAGCCGTAATGAGCCACGTTTGGAGAACACTAAGCCGTTTCCTACAAAGGGACGATAAAGCCGCGACCATCACTTATGAGAACAACGTACTTACGATTTAGTTCAGAGGTATTTTGATCTTTATCTTGTATCTACCCTTAATGAATGGATTATTTTGAAGATGAAGGGTAATATTTTGTTTGTAGGGAGAGTAACTTTACTTTGTCCTGGTTATGTAAGGCAAAAGGATGAAAATGATGTCGTAAGGAAGATATGTATGGATATGGCATGGCTATGGTAGTAGATGGCTACAAGGTGAGAGGAAGACCTAAAAGGAGATGCATGAAATGTGTGAAAGAGCGTATTGTTAAGAAGAGACTGCAACTAGAGACGAATGGAATAAACACACATGTTGTACCGACCCCAAATGAACTTGGGATAAACTTGGGGCTTCGCAGGAGGAAGATGGGGAAAGTAACTTTACGAAACCAAACATACAAAAGAGGAAAGTGTGAAATAGACGGTTAATATAATTTATCACATTTATCTCTTCTCTAGCTCGTACCATATTATTGTCTATTATTAGTCAATAAGTCGCTAAGAGATAACATAATCTTATTTGTATACACGACTCAAGTTGTTTTCTGACTAGAATAGTAATATGGCCTGTATTTCTATTAAATTGAATGTTTCTAACCGTTATAATACCTACTATTAAATAAATACTTTACACGCCATTTAGACCAAAACAAAGCGGCACTTGTCATATAGGTTCTAGAATGTGGGTAAACATTTCTAGGTATTTACTATTTGTAGATAGATAGGTACATACGTAGCAAATAACTGTAAATCTGTATATAATGTGCTCTATACGCACAGCACACATTTCTTGTGTGTTTTGAGAATAGCACGGGATGCTACGGCGGTAGATGAGCTCAAATTCACCAAGTATAGATTATTGCAAAACATTCCGCGCGTGCCACCAGGGCCTATCACTGATTGGAAATAATCAACCCACTAAAATGTAAGCAACGAAAGAAAATCCGTGGTATTCTTTTTTTTGTAACTTGACTAACTTCAAAGATCCAATGAAAAGATGTAAAAATAAGCACACTTTATCTATGTAATCACAAATTTTTAACTCTTAGAATTTGAGTTCTTTATTTGAGTTGTAAGAATGATTAAATTTTTAATTAAAATGGTTCACTAAAAGGTATTTAATCAAGTTCGAGTAGTTCAAGTATTTTTTATCATATTCATTACTCGGTGTATTTAAATTTGAAGATTTTTACATTACTTTCATTAGGATATCTGGCCTGTAAGACCTTACCCCGGCATGCGTTACAGGGAAACCACCTTTCCTTGTAAAAGTATTGTGAAGACTCGTGTGAAATTCTTACTAGTTTTAACTATCAAAAATAAAACGAGCAGCGAAAAATTATATAGCATTTAACTCGCTCTCGTACTCATATAAAGTTAATAAAAGTGAACAAGAAAATACGTCGCCGTAATTTGCAACCCTGGAGCCTTTTATTTTCATGAGTCTTGAAATGAAACTATTTAATGTTTTACTGGGTTTTTATTACAGCCATTGGTTTTCATATGGCGGGTGATGAGTTTCAAGTATTAAGCTTGCCAAAGTATGTATTGACATAGCGGTGGAGCGCTTTCTTAGCGGTAGAGGGCTGTCGTAATGGCCGAGCGGTTTCACAGCGATAGAGCGTTCGACTGCTAAGCCTGAGGTAGCGCTGATTTTTGTAGCACTGAAGAATCTATATTCACTCGGCAGACAGATACTTGCCCTCGGCTGTAACCTTTCCCAAAAACCTGAAAGCTCTCAAAAAAAATGTATGTGACTTCTTAGATTCTCAGATATTTTGCTTTAGACTTAATGATACACGATGCTAGTACAGAATAAAAGTGCTGCTTTAGCTAGATAGTCATGAAGATTTTTCATAAGATGTATATTCAAGAAGCTATACAAACACAATTCGCCAAGTAAATACTCCTAGGGGCACCGTTATGCATTTAGCCCACACAAAATCCTTTCCGAAATAAAGAGAGCAATTAACAAAGTGGTTGCCAGACTCACCTGGTAAATTTTAACTCACCGCACATAAACACTTGAAGTAGGTATTTGGTTTTATTAACGAGCCTCAAATAACTTTTACGGCCTGTTTGTTTTATTCGTTCATTTATACGGTGAGATTAAATGCCTAGGTACCTACTTTTTGGTATATTGTGTACTAACTAGCCAACTGTATTTGATAACAAAATGTATTACCCATATATTATTTTTTAATTATCGCGGTGTAGCTTTTACTGTTTCAGGACTAATCGCGATAAGATTTTTGAAACACTTCTTTTTGCCGACGTTCGCAGTGTTGCAACGTGATGCGAGATGCACTCGGATGCAGGCTCTTCCGATCTCTATCCACAAACCTCGACCAAAAACAAAACACGTACATTTTTTTCCAATCTCTAGCCACAGGTCCTTCCACATTCTACCCTCGAAAATAAATTTCATTATTTTTTCCATATTCTACCCAAAACATATGTCGATCTCAACCCTCTGTCATTTACCATCAACTTATAACTATATAGGTAAAGACAGAAAATAACTTCGGTTAATAGAAAACTTCAACATATAAAATATTAGCTATTGCCCGCATGCTGATATGCACTGTATGTGGGATGTTATGTTACGTCAATCAATGAATCAGCCTATTGCAGTCCACTGCTGGACATAGGCCTTTCCCAATAAATATTTTGAACAAGTATCAAAGTATTACTTTGTTTTCTGACGGTGCGTACTGATGAACATCATAAACAATTGCCTATCTACAATACGTCAGGGTAGAATGTGGAATGAACTTTTGCAGGAGGTAGAAAATGGAATAATTATTATTATTTTAGCTGGTGGGTACAGTTTTTTGGGTACAATGTGGAAGCACTCGCGATAAGTCCCGAAATAGTATAAAAAATAAAAGTGTAAAAAAAAAAAAAAAAGTGTACTTTGTGAACTAAAAAAAAACATTTTTTTTTAACCAAGAGGCCCAAAATCTACGGGTTGCTTACTTACTAGTAACCATTCATCTTCCCCAATTATTGCATCTAGGGTGCCCGGGATGCACTTGCTCATGAGTTTCTTTGTCGTTATCGTTGTTTATTGGCATTTATGGGAGCGACTGACCTTCTCACCGAGAGAATAATCCTGCACCAGAGCCTAGCCCATCAATTAACGCTAATGGGGCTCCAATAACTATGGCTGTTGATCTCATTTAGGTGACTTTAACCTTCTCATAATGTTGCCCATTATGAGGAGGTTAAAGTCCCCCTCCAAGACATCACCAATTCTTTAAGTTTGAACCTTTCACTCATATTGATTTTCAATTTTTAATCTTTAAAATTATATGACCACCGAGTGTGGGAGTTAAAATAACTAAATTTAGAATCGAATAACTGAGTCCAGAATGTCAATTTTCTTAATATCATTTTTTTGGGAAAATTGTTTCATACAAACAAAGTTACAAAACTCGTTAACTGTGCATTGGCAATGTTACGTATTTTCTAGTACAATTCGATTATTTTCAGTTGCCACAGAAGTACCTATGTGAACTGAAGTTGAAGATTACGTGAAGCAAGCGGGAAGAATCAAAGCAAATACACCCACTGTTTAGTTGGACTGCGGTTCTCGCACAGGGTTGTCAAAAGTTACAGTATTGTTAGGTTAGGTTACAGTGAAATTGCATTTTTTTAATATTTATAGAGAGATGAATCAACACCCACATATCACCAATCATTGTATTCGGTGCCACGTAATAGGGGTGAGCCTATTGCTAAATTCCGGGCACTATTTTGTTGATTGCGCCATGCGTCTGAGGAAGGCTGAGAAATGTTATATCTGTCTGATGCTAAACAGTCCTAATTCTTAGTTAGTACAATCAAATGATTATATTGTGATAATAGGCTATTTCCCTAGGTCGTCGATTCTTCCCAATACTGCTTAATATGTTAGGTAGTTCTGAAAAAGTATGCCTTGGAAAATAAAATATTGCTTAAATAAACTGAAACTATGACTTTTCATTATTTGAAATTTCCAAAAAAAAAAACTAAATATAAACAATCAAATTCAATTCAAATATTCTATCTAACTTTTTAGATTCCTCATTAAATTAGACCGACCGCAACTTAGACCGAGATAAATGCGATATTCTCTTGCACTCCATACATTTGCAGTACGCGCTACCGAAGTGAGACGTCACAATTTCATATGATTTTGTATGGAGCGCTTTCGGGTGGCGCGAGAAATGGAGTTTTTAAAATCAAATCAAAAATTTCACTTTAACAGTTCAATATATTATTACAAAGTGGCCATTTTTCGAAAGAAAGAAAATAGTCACATAGCTATTTTTTATTTGAAAAGTACTTAAATAATGCTACACATATTCAGAACACTAGTACTTTTTCCACTGTATTTATTCTATTGACCTGACCGATTGCCTTATGGGATTCTCGTAAAATTCATTAAATTCTCGTGATTCTCATTCTCATTGGTAAATGTAAACCTTTGAGAATGCCGTAAGGCGAAACCGAAAAGGTTTAAAAGAATAAATACAGTAGAAAAAGTGCAAGTGTTCTCAATATGTGTAACAATGAATTCCACCAAGTGCCAACAACGAACAGTATAAATAATTTAAATAATGGAACGCAAACATTATGGAACTATTTATAGGTCTCTCCGTGTACCAAGGCTCACGTTACATTATCGATCTCGACTATCACAACTAGCTAACAATGAAGACTGAAATCCTGATCACTTTAGTATCCTGTGTTTGTGACAACTGTGAAAATATAAGTATTGTCATATAGAACTTAACACAAGTAATTTTGCCAACCCTATTCCTACTCGTAGTATTTAAACACGTCGTATTCCGTTCTCTCTCTATGTAAGAGGCCTTTACTGGAACACTAGTGTTTTCCTAGTAATTGTACACGTATAAGTAGTTAAGATAACTTTCTTGATTCTGTATTCATGTGATTAAAGTTTTGTGAAATGTGTACTCTGTGTAGTGCATTATTTATGTATAAAAACAACTTAAATACGGTATTTTGATAGTTCAGACACTACAATATTCACCTGAGGGGCCTTTGATAGCCTTGGGTCAGTTGGGGTGTAAGGGATATACCAGTCTCTAGCTCACCCATGGTAACTGATGACCCGAGACGGAGTGTGCCTTTAGTCGGTTCGAGTCCAACATAACCACCCCCACTGGCGCCAGTGGGGCATTCTGCACTTAATATTTATTTAAAGAGCTAGATTGCTTAGAATGTATTTTATTACATTATAAACCAATACCATACCATACATCTCACAAACATACACTTTATAACTGGAACTCATCTCTTGGGAGATGATTTTGAAAGCTAAAAGCATTTGAACTGAATACTTAAATCGATTTGTAACATAATATTCTAATACGTAGAAGATATAACAAAACCAACCAGATGGCACAGTCTTGAGACAAAAAATAGATATAAAAGCTATTTCAGTTCGTCATTTATCTTTTGAACATAAAAGTAAAATAATACGGATTCGTCGTCTACAACATGCGGTATAGGTATTCTTAGATGCCGTAAGTATGGTGTGGAGAATCGATCCCTCGATGCCTTAACGTCAGCACTATCGCGAGCAAAAGCTATAACACGCATTGATAAACCCCGCGTCCATTCAAGGGAGTCCAAAGAATAGACCATTGGCCATGACGACATTGACAATGTTACGATATTCCTAAAATGACGGTAAATGCCCTCAATAATGGGAAATCACGATGAATTTGAGCGTCGCGTATTGATTCCAGAATACGTGCCTCGTTTTATGTGAATGACCGGCGAGTTAATTTCTATTTTCGTGGCGTAAATGCTTTCTGAACGTGACAGTTGTGGTTACTGGCCGTTTACGAAGGCTACAAAGCTTACGGTACTTTAGAGGTGACCATTTTAATAAATTATCATTTAATAAAGACATTCTTGTAGAATATAATGTTATTTTATGCGAGGGTGAACACTCTACGAATTCTTGTGGGAGAGTTGCAAAACAAAATCAAATACAGTCCCAATTTAGAAAAATGTATTTCAGTTTCAACAACTGCACCACATACCTATTCGCAGAATACGTACGCTATAAAAAGTTGGTAATATTTAGGTTATTTACATAAGGTACAAAATATACAGGGTGGAAGATTTTCATACCCTCTGGATGTCTGCCGGGGTGCGAGAGATATGCTTTCGGCAATCTCACCTCCGGCAACCAAGGACCCAAGACGGCGTGCGTTTTAGTCGGTTCGAGTCCGACATGACCGCCTCCCCCGGCTCCGTGGGGGTGGTATCCGTGGGGGCGGTAAAAAAAAATACCCTCTGGATGGAGAGTACACGAAATACTGTAGATAGAGAATTTCAATTCAAGAAAATATTTAAATCTTCCAATTCTCTCCAAACATTCCTTTATTTTTTGAAAAGTTTAGATTTTAGGGATTTCCTTTCATTTCATTTACCATATTTGTTAGAGAGATTTCACCCTTATTCAGTATTTCGAGTACTTATTGAAATAAAACCACTTTTTACGGATTCTATCGCGATATATTTGTTATTATTACTTTTTAACCCGACGTTTCGGCTGCTTTGCAGCAGCCATTTTCGCGGTGTGACTCACGACGAACTTCAGAAAATATCATTTCGAGTACTTCCTCTCCAGAGGACATGAAAATCTTTCAACCTGTATATTTAACAATAAAGTGGTGTTTAACATTAATTACGAGAAGACACAATGACCCTAATTAATAGGTATACCAGAGCTATAGATAATTTGCCTGGGATAAGAGTACGATGCAATATGAAAAAAGGAATTAATAATATAATATACTAAAGTTTCAAATTTATTATATATTACTTACTTTATTTATTTTTATTTATTAACTAGCCTTTGCCCGCGGCTCCGCCCGCGTGGATGTCAGTTATCGCGACCAAACATATCCTATGTCCTTTCTCAAGGTCTAATCTACCTATGTACCTACCAAATTTCATTAAAGTCGGGTCAGTGATCAGTGTAGGCGTCAAAACATAACATACAGACAGACAGACAGAGTTACTTTCGCATTTATAATATTAGTATGGATAAATTCAAATTCAAAAATACAAATGTCATAACGGTATTCAGACGCATGTTTCGCCTACGTCACGTTTAATAACCCGCCTCGTATTGTTAACGGCGCAAAGGTGCCCATGACGCTATTATTAATTTTAATCTTCCCTAAATTGCATGATTATGTGCATTGATGATGTGTGTGTATATATGTGTGAAGGTGTATACAAATAATATGTGTGGATGTAAGTTTTTACGTATTAATATTAGGTATGTTTAATAAACGTGTTAGAGAACCAAAAAATAAATGGGTTGACTCATCCTCCGATTTCTATTTGAATAGATGTTGCGAAATTATATCGTTGAAAACCTGCCTCAATTTGCAGAGATGCAAAAGAAGAGTATCGTTTTATTTTATGACGTATAAAATGACTATTTATTTTAATGCCATCGCCAGAATGAATTTTTCAGACAGTTTAAAGTGGTCGTAAGATTAGGTTACGTTGCGATTTGTTTGATGTCATGTCATTACAAATTTTATTACTGAGATTTCCCAACTTTTAGGACCTGAACAGACGACCTAGTATGCCTATAGCGATGCTTATAACTGCCTGTCATTAAAATATGGGCACAGTAATGAAGTTAGGGCTGATAAAATGAAATTGTCGTAAGTAATTCACAAATGGCAATCACCGGGCAGTTAAACTTACTTTTTAAAACATATGGCATTACCTTGAATGTCCTACTACTAAAGTTATCAGTCGCGATCATTATAGATTTAACGTGTATGAAATATAACTTCAACTAAGTCTTCGATTAAAGTTGCGTAGGACTTTCATTTGGGATCTGATACATTTTATGAAAAAGAAAAACAAACAGGATTTTTTTCGTTCGCATTAACAGTTTTCTGACAGCCCTAAGTATAAGTAACTCTGTGTGCGTCGAAGTTATGCATGTGTGTGTGTTATGCGGGCGTATTTTAATTGAGGCATAATTATGTTTGGCGGTCTTTTGTACGGGCAGAGGCGAGAAGTCACGGCATCAGAACAATGGATGAAACGGCGCGCTTATCAACTCACTTGCGGTTTTATGCCGTTTACAAAGAATGACTATGGCTGTGGCGTCTTAAGACTTTCATAAAGCCTGTCATCAAGTTGTTTATCATCTAAAACCGTAGAGATCCTATCAGTTTTAAAACTTAATTTGAAAATGGCACAATATTTTTGAGACAAACGTTCCACCAGGTATTGTGGTTTTATATTTTCAGGTAAATCCATCTCGTGGAAAAATCCTTTAGGTATATACTTACATTTTATATAAGAAATTGGCTGCCTATAGACGCCTTGAGCCTATTAACTTCGGTAGACTGAACCAACAAGTATCAAATTGCTTTTTAGATGGTTCTGATTTCTGATACACATCATTTAATGGGTACAGGGTAGGTAAATATTTATGAGCATTTTCATATATTTTGTATGCATACTCATATTTTTTGGTAATAATGTTTAAATATTTGACAATCGTATAAGATCAGAATCATTTTTAGAGCAAATATTTTCATATGAAAATTTTGATTTATTTTCTATTTTCCGGTAGATAAAATTGTCTTAGGTATAAATCTCGCCTTTGGAGTTTTTCAAATTAAGTTTAAGTAGGTATACGAAATTAAAATGAATACATTGAAAATTTGCAATGAATTGATACAATGCTAATATTTTCTGATAATGACTCATAACTCATAACTCATTTATCTGTAACATATTACATGTCAGTGTATAAAAAACATCATTTGTCGTTTGAAACGTTAGTTCCTCAGCTTGCGTAATATTCAGTCCATTAGCAGATACTGATAATGGTTTCACAGGTCGACCCGACAGATCAAAGTGCATGTACTGGGTTTTAGTGAGGTTCAGTACAAGATCATTGCCGTGGAACCACCGTTGCTATTTAGGTGTTCCTGCAACTGCTCCATCGACTTGCCCGTGACTATCGCAGCCACATCATCTGCATGCATGAATATGTCAGCTTCCCCTAAATCATTCAAGAGCAAGGAGAACAGAATATTTGATACCGACGGGCCCTGGGCTACTTCCATCTCGGATTGCACCGGATCTGACTTCACCTTGCCCCCATGAGCCACCACAATCTGCGATCTCTCTGACATTGATTCAAGAGTGCATGCGCCGCGCGCCGTCCCACTAAGGCATAATGTCCCAGCTTGACAGCCAGTACGGCGCGGTCAGCGACATCGAACGCTTTTGACAGGTCGCAGCATAATAGTGCTAACTGCTGCTTGTTCTCGCGAGCGGTCATGACGCTATGTATTAGATCGCGTGTCAATGAAGTCATTGAACGACCTGCACGATATGCATACTGCCGATCACATTCACATACCTAATAATTATAAAGGTTTTACATGTGAATCTATAATATAAAAATCGCTAAATGTGTTGGTAAGCGCATATTTTACTCAACAACGCCTAGACCAATTTGGCCAATTCTTTTTTTAAATGTTCGTTGAAGTTCAAGGATGGTTTCTACGGCGAGAAAAAATCGAATAATTGCCGGGAACCGACATACACGCGGGCGGAGCCGCAGGCAAAAGCTAGCAGAGATATAAAAATGAAAGACACTCAAATGTAAATAAAATTGCAGGGCACTGGGACCACAGACAGTTAGATTTATTTGATATTCTGTACACAAATGTTTTTCAGGTTTCGATATTTTTTCAGGCACTAGGACTTTAAAAAGTTTACAGCTTTGTTACTTTTATGAATTTCGAATGTTGGCACTGCAAAAAACAAAGGGGTGACGTACAGCCCCATGATAAGTTACAATTCGTTTGAAAAGTAGAATACAATAAAGTAGATTAATCAATGTAGGTATGTGCACAGTATTATTAAATATAATAACCCTACGTATGGTATTGTTATATGTTTAATACTGTTTTAGACGATATTATTATCTATAAGTAAGTCTGTTGTAATATAATGCCCCAAGATATATAATGATAGCAATAACTCGTGATGTAATTTAAATTGTACTTACTACTGCCTGCCACTCCACCCGCCTGAAATTCAGATCCCATTCTCACATCCCATTTTGGGTAGTGATAAAAAGTAGCATTATGCGTTTTGAGACTATAATGTATCCTATGTGTATATTGTTTACAGAAGAAGTAGAATAAATAAATAAATAAATAAATAAATATTCCACAACATTCTACACAACGCTATCTAGACCCATGGTAAGCTTTTATAGCTTGTGTTATGGAATCTAGAATAAACATACTTAGATACTTTTTTTTGTAAATACATACATATTATACATAGAAACACCCAGATCAATGCAAATAGCCATATTTATGCATACAAATATTTGCACTGAGCGGGAATCGAACCCGCGCCTCCTGCGTAGCAGTCGCGTGCACTACCGCCACGCCACAGAGGCTGTGGAAAACAAACATCTTCACAAACTTTCACAGTTATATTCTTCGCAACATAATATCTCACAGTGAATAACCAGCTTTACTTCGACTCAAGTGAATTATAAAGCAATTTGTTTAACGTCCAAATTAATATCGGGGCATTCAACTTATAGTTACCGATATTCAAGGTATATAATAATAAAATATGGCTTCTTTATTGTAACTTTAATTATATTCAATTCAAAAGAAGCTTTACAAATGATAAAATTAAGTGAATTCAATATTTTCAGTAAAATCAAACAATTAGAAATCTACTGTAAACCAATCCCCAGGTCTTAGGAAAGTAGTCCAGTAGAGTTACCAACATTGGAAGAGGGGTATGTCCAGCAATGGACTGCGATAGGCTAATTGATTGATATATTATAGATATATCTATATCTATAGCTTTCCATAGATAGAATCTGCTGTTATTATAGTTACTACTAGCTTTTGCCCGTGGCTCCGCCCGCTTGGTTGTCGGTTATCGTAACCAAATAAAGCCTATGTCCTTTCTCAAGGTCTAATCTACTCCGCCCGCGAAGATGTCGGTTATCGCGACCAAACATAGCCTATGCCATTTCTGATGGTCTAATCTACTCCTATACCAAATTACATCAAAATCGGTTCAGTGTTTTAGGCATGAAAGCGTAACATACAGATAGACAGACAGAGTTACTTTCGCATTTATAATATTAAATAAGTATGGAGTATGGATCTAGGTATAAGTATAGTGAAATAATATATGAATAATACAGTTCAAATTTATAATACGGATGTCGATATCAACGATGTAATTATAGCTTCTCCTGTTTTATTACAAAAATGTAATTTAAAGTTTCATTACCCAGACAATTGTCCTTTATTTCACTAAATATTACATCAGGGTTAAATTTCAGCAGAATGTAATTAGTAGGCGGTACTGGAACTGTCGCAATTAAAACAAACGTTTTGAAAACGTAAATTGCTCTCTAAATGGAGTTAAAATTTTGAAGCATGCAGACGAATTACACAGAAAATTATCTTGTAAACCTCAACTTATGTCACGAATTTTGCCGTTTAGGAGAATTGAATAGAACCTAAGTTTTAATAACGTGCCTATTCGAAAACCCGTTATATCATGGAACGCGGGAGTATAAAAGTTTCATGCGATAATTCAATATCGCATGAAATAAAATATTCTATTATCATTTTACACAAATCTAGACTTGTGTTATGAAATCTAGAATGCAGATAAACATAATTAGATACCATTTTTTGGAAATATATATTTTAAGTACTTACATAGAAACAACAAGACCAATGCAAATATTTATGATACATATTCATGCATACAAAGATTCCTTTGTCATATCACTCCCTTCTACTCAACCTCTAGCACGAAAAACTATCGTAATCGTATTGCCAGAACGAAGCAATGCTATTGGCCGGCTTCACACACACAGGCTGGCAGCCAATCGCAATGCACCGTTCTCTCGATACGTTTACGACACGATTTGCACCCGACAAAATATGCAGTATTATCATATTGTCTTCCCATCAGTCAAAGTTGCATTCGAGCATCG
Source organism: Eilema sororculum (assembly GCA_914829495.1). NCBI lineage: Eukaryota > Metazoa > Arthropoda > Insecta > Lepidoptera > Erebidae > Eilema > Eilema sororculum. The sequence goes on along the minus strand of OU618545.1, from coordinate 17,086,025 downwards.
CTTTTCGGAGTCCAGTTCCATTCCCAACATCCGAATATTATAGCTCCATCATCTCTTATCTCCATAGCCTAGTGTTATGGGTAATGGACTGCTGAGACGAGGTCTCGGGTTCGATCCCAGGTTTACCATGGCACACACCAATGACTTTTCGATGCTTTTCGAAGTTATGTGTGTATTTATCGCAGGTTTGTAAGTGCCCGGTTAATGGCAATAGGCTCGCCACCTATTACATTGGGACCTAAACATAAACTGGCGAAATGTGGGTGCTTAACACCTCTGCCTACCCCTTCGGGGAATACAGGCGTGAGTTTATGTTATGTTATCATCTCTTAGCCAGCTTGCTCTGCAAATGGAAGCCGTGTTAGAAATATTTACGTTTATACTCACAACTTTTCCACCGGCTTCCCTTGGAAAATTTTCACTCTTCGTTACTGCTGTGTATTGTTCCACAATTCATTCTATCCCTAAAATATGTATCTAATTTCAGCCAGATACGTTCAGTCGCTATGAGTATGATTTAATAACAAACATCCAAACATCTTCACAAACTTTCACGAATTTTGTATTTCTTTATCTCTGTCAGAAGCTCAGAAACCTTTAAAAAACAGCAAACAATTATGGATCGTCGACGGCCTTATATTGAACAAAACGAAACCTGTTGGTTTGAAAACATCTGAAACAAATAAGCAATATAACTGAAAAAGAAACAAATGTGTACATACCTACAACGAAATTGAATTTCATTGAAAAGATCCGGACAAAGATTTTGCAGATTCCCCAGGGCCGGATTTAGAGAAATTCTTAAAGTGGCTTACGGTCCCCGATTGCGTGCGATAGGCAAATCCTACGTTCGTCTTCTGAGCAATATAAAATGGCCCTAAATACGGTCATCATGGATGTGGTTCTACGTCTGGGATACGCTATTGCATTCATCTTAATTGACTTACATTTTTATTTCTATCTATTTCAACTATGACTAGTTTTTGAATAAGGATTTGCCCATGCGTTAATCTAAAGGCCGTCAGATGCACCATTTCATTTTTAATTAAACACTTTTATATACATTTTGGGTGGCAGACACGTACACTGTCCACCTAATGGAAAGTGGCTAAGGTGGCCTATGGATATGTGCAATGCCAGTGATATTATACCGACCCTGTAGAAACATTCTCATTCAATTGAATAAGAACACTATTTAGTCAGTAACATCATTATGTAGACATAAACTTTCAGCTTTTTAATATGAGAAGGGTTATATTTGAGATTGTAAAGTAGTCGATTTGGAGCTGTAAAGTGGTAAATTGGAATAAATAATAGTACCATTTATAAATAGCTGAACTATTGTACCAATTCTGATACCAAAGTTAGAATCCAAATAATATTTTTCACTCGTCCGAGTTAAAAACTAATATCCGCCGACAATGATATAGTTGGATGTTTACGCGAATGTTACACATGTGAAATAAAACTATTTATATCGGATTCTACCATGATTTGTTTGGTGTTATTTTACTATTTGAACTAAACCCGACACGTTTCAGTTGCCATGGTCACGAAGAGGCTTAAAGATGGTAATTGTCTCATAGTTTAAAATATAAGTATGCAATTGTTGTTGGCTACTATATTTACACAGGACGACACGTGCAGAGCTAAGATGCCATTCATTTACGGTGCAGAGTATACCTGCTAGAACCAAGCGTTTCAGTGACTCATTCCTATGTCGCACCATTAAGACCTGGAACTCCCTGCCAGCTCACGTGTTTCCCTCTTCCTACAGTCCCGGGTCCTTTAAGCGGGGCGTGAAAAGGCATCTAATGAGGCCGTCAAGCTGAGTGCCACCACTGTGAACATGGTACATGTTTCCGATGGTGACCCTCTTTCCGAGACTTCGCCTTTAGCTTAACATCAGGCGAGGTGAAGTAAAATTGACGTGTCCTATATAAAAAAAAAATACTTAAAATTTTCATTAACCCTTTGTTTTATTTTGCTTTTTCTTGGGCTAAATTAGAAGAACGACTGAGCTTAAAGCTGCTGGTCTCTGAAAAGCAACCTCAACATTTTTATTTTAGAGTTCAAATTCAAAAACTGACTATTAAAATCTGTAGCAAATGGTCAGTAGATACCACCTTTCTAAAAGGTAATCAAAAAATATTATGATAGCTATCACTTACCATAACAATGCAAATCATACATGGGTCAAAGATAATTAATATTTAACCATGTACGAAATAATTTCGGTAGACCCAAGAAATCGCTGGTCAGAATCACCTTTGTCCAGGGTATCCGATAAATTACGGCCAAAATGTTAATTGCTTTTGTGTTCGGGTAATAAATAGGACTCTTTATTTGGCGTGGATGTACAGTCAGCGATAAAAATTACTGTACACTAATAAATAAAACCGATCTTTACAATGAAAAACGTCATTAAATAGTGTAATACATAGAATTAGTTAAATGTATACTCTAAGACCCGTATTCTAGAATGACACTCAGCCTGAATCTCGATTTATCTAAGGACAGATTGTATAGACAGACTGATAGTTTGACATATTGCCTATACAATTTGTCCTCAAATAAATCGCGATTCAGGCATAATATTGCATGTAAGTTTTCTTTTGAGGACAAATGTTTTAATTATTGAAGGTCTAAGTCTAAATTGTTCCGCAATCTGGATTATTGGATATTTGATAAATTTAAGCTAATTTTGTAGCCGATTGTACAATTTTGTCTTGGTAATGGTACAATCAAATTTAGATATCCAGAGAATAATTTATAGCACATATTATTTTCGGGGAGAAATATGAGCAGGGGGGATCAAGAGCATAGGTATAAGTATAACCCGTTTATAGTGGCATTATAATAACCTTTAGATCGATGTCCTGTGAATCCTTAATAAAAATTTTGCTCCCTGAATTACATTAATACGATTTTATGATTACTTACAAATAAGTATGACGAAAGCAAAAAAAAACAATTTAAATTTCTAATTCACGAAATCGAAACTGTTCTGAAGATAACTAGATATAGCAACAACAATAATGTCGCATCAAAATCTCTGGTTACAGTCAGAATCAAAATTCAATTATTGTAAACAATATCTACAGTTAGAATTTTACGAGTTTCGCCATCTTGAAGCAGTATTGTTTTTAATTGAAGCTGAGTAAATTGAGGCTGAAATTGGTGCTTGTCCCGGGGCAGGTAACGAAGGGCTGGATTTTAATTTTGTTTGTTATTTCCTCCAAGTTTCATTTGTATTGCTACACAACAAATAACTTGTCCGGGGAAAGTACGACAAAGTACTTACAACTTGTCAGGTGATAATTCTTCTATGAAATTAGCTGGAAAAATTATAAATTACTAACTTTTGCCCGCGGCTCCGCCCGCGTGGAAGTCGGTTATCGCGACCAAACATAGCCTATGTCCTTTCTCATGGTCTAATCTACCCCTATACCAAATTTCATCAAAATCGGTTCAGTGGTTAGGGCGTGAAAGCGTAACATACAGACAGACAGACAGAGTTACTTTCGCATTTATAATATTAGTATGGATTAGTATGGATTATTTGTGTATTATCCGTGTCGTGACGGAGAAAGCATACAAGTATCACCACCCTATCTCATCGGTGTCGATCAAAGGTGCCGTAAGAGGCGACTAACGGATAAATACGCATCGATATCATTGCGAGAGAAGGAAATCACTAAATAAAACCCTGTACCAACCCGTCTGGCCTGCATGGAAACAGTAAGTATAGGCCAAAGCCTTCCAACATTGCGAGGAGCCTATGTCCAGCAGTGATAGACTAATAGATTGAAATTAAAGTCTTGTTTTCTTTTAAGAGTTGTGATTTTTCTTGCTAGTTACCAACATTACTAGTATTGCCATTGATGGCTCTAGCAAAGCTAATCAGCAGGCGTACCGGTAGTACTAGTAGGTAAACATGTTTAGGGCTTAGAAGATCGTGGTGGAACGTACCGTACCGTACTAAGTATACCACACTAGCTTTTGCTCGCGGCTTCGCCCGCTTGGATATCGGTTATCGCGACAAAACATTTCTCAAAAGACGTAGGTGTACGAAGTTTCATGCTTCTAACTTTGAAAATGACGAACTTTCCATACAAAAGTGTATCTCCTATTTTACCCTCTTAGTAATAAAATTTTGAAATACGCTGATACACTAGTTCATTTATTTTTTAAAAGCCCGATCCGTCCAGTGGTTTGGGCTCTGCGTTGATAGATCACTATTTCAATCAGTCAATTACCTTTGAGTTATATATATTTAGATACCTACTTACTGAAATATATCTATAAGCACAGTAGAAAAAGAAGTCGGGTCGAATAAGGGTCGGTAGCACAAGTGTGACGGCTCTGTTGTCGCACATGTCCATAGGCGCTCGCCATAGGCAGGGAATTCATCCTCACACACTGCAATCGGAAATGGTGCGCACTGTGTGGTATGAAAGAAACTTCATCCCACGCACACTCAAACTGTGGAATGAACTCCCTACCCTGGTTTTCCCAAGCGACTACTATATGGGGTTCTTCAAAAAGGGCATTAGAAGGTTTCTTCAGGGTAGGCAGCACGTGTAACGCCCCTGGGGTTGCATACGTCCATAGGCCACGGTAACCACGTTCTATTAGGTGGGCCGTGTGGTTTCCCTCAGGTGGTAGACAACCACCTAAGTGGTATAAAAAAAAACATTTTCATTCGGTCGGCCGTGTGCTTGTTTACCACTCAAGTAGTATAAAAAAGTCTACTATTCAACTAATAGATCTGTATAAGAAAATAACAATCCTCAAAAACAATACTTTAATAACTTGTATATTTATTTACTACACATTTAAAAACATGTCGTTCTAATAGATTCAACTTCACTACATATACATGTTCTATGTTAAATATTATAATGTTTTGTTTGGATACGGATACATATAATATTATACATCATATTATTCTACTCTAAAGGCTCCATGTTGTCTCCCAGAGGGCTTCGAGTACTGAAACAAATATGCGAAACATTTTAGTTTATATTTTCAGTAATGCTTGTTTGTACTGGTAACTTTGCTTGACATTATAATTTTGAATAAATTTTTGTTCATTATTTACTATGAAATCATTTTATAGATATTTTATTACTAGCTATTGCCCATGACTCCGCCAGCGTGGATGTCCTTTCTCAAGGTCTAATCTACCATCCCTATACCAAATTTCATCAAAATCGGTTCAGTGGTTTAGGCGTGAATACATAACATATAGACAGACAGACATAGAGTATGGATTACATCATCATTATCATAGGGTTAATCCCAGCTGCATCTTAAACTTGTACTTTGGAGTTCAGAGTCCACACTCTCAGGGCGAGATCTATAATGTATCTCTAAAGTCAAGAATATGCTCAGCGATCTAAGCTAAGTTAAAGTTTCTCTTCACTTAGCTTTCAGGAGAATGACTGCATTTGACCCTCACAATCCACAAAGGAAGGCCTTCATCAGAGTCTCATCCGTTAATCAGTATGTGAATGGGCTAGCAGGTGAAGTTCACGGTTCTCAAAGATCTTTATGATGCCCATATACCCAGATGTTTTAGCATTCCAAGCGTGCAATTAATGTGTAAATGACACGATGACAAAGCACATATAACGAATGAAATAAACAGAAAAACTAAAAGCATATATTAAAATATTTTTGGGATCGAATCCTGGCCATTACACTACCGTCGTGAACCCACTCCTAGCACAAGCAATTTAGCTTAGTTGGAGGGGTTAGAGGGAATATTAGTAACTTCGGTACTAATATTCTTATTAAAAAAAAATACTTACATAAATACACTACAAAAACAACACTACATTAACTAAAAATACACACTTTCTCAAAATACGTACATATCAAAAATAAATTACCTATCACCATCATCCCCGTTTGCCGTACGGACAATAGTGCCCTTCATCCCTGCAATATATACGAAATAAATCTAAATGAAATGAATTTAGGTAGGTATATTTACAAAGCATATACTATTTGTGAGGAAAATAAACATTATAAACTACCAATGGCGTTAATTATACATGCATGAAACAGCCGTAAATGACTATTTAGACATGGTCTAAATTAATAGATTAACCAATTATTAAGGCTATTCTAAAAAGCTGACTGACGCGGTGATGCAATAAATACGCTTAATTAAAAAAGAACTTATTAACAATAGAACGATAATAGAAGCATTATTATGAGTGACATTGATTTTCAAATGCTTTCGTAACGTGGATTACCATTTCATAGTTAACAGAAAAAAGAAAACTAACGTAAAATTAGAACATCTTTAATATGTCTACTTTAACGAACGCGCGTTACAAACTAATTTGTCACTCAGAATAAGGGGCCAGGATATGCAAGTATTAGTAAAATTCTTACGTGTCATAAGGATGTTTTCCTTGCATGATAAGAGAGATAGCCGTTCTGGAGCTTCTCTTGCCTAATCCATCGCCGGCGTCGTCTGCCCAAAACTCCTTACTTAACAGATGATCTATGAACGAAAAATAGACGAAATATTCTTAGTGATTTAAGGATTAGGATAGGGGACTCTTTTTTTCCGCACTTAGCCTCTCTTATTGGGCCATTGTACGTGAAGTTATATGGATTCACCGTATAGGTGCTGGGACCATCGTGTGGCAAGGAGAGAAACCCAAGCAGATTTCGAGACTTGAGATACGTGTGGTATTAAGTGGCCATTTCACGTATGTCCACACTCACCTTCACTATTCTAGTTTCTCTCCATGCTCAACCAAATCTGGTATTGAACGTTCTTATACAGGAGGCTTAAGTAGGTACATTAGTGAACTTAAGTACAGCTTTATAGTTGTTGTAAGAAAATACTCCTGGGCCTCGATTAAGCTAAAGCCAAACTACAGTGGTGCCAACACCAATGCAAAAAACGGCATCAAATAATAGACTTTAAATCGATGCGGTTACAGTTCAAATTAAATGACTTTTTGCAGAGTAATTGAAAAAGTGTAAAGTTTTCAGTTTTCATTTCATTTTGGACTTCAGGAGTATAGAAATAAAGTCTAAAATTTAATGCCAGTTTAGCAGTGACTGCAGCACAGCAATGCTTTAGCTTTAGTAGAATCGAGGACCTGTTCGAATTCCAAACCACAAATTGAACATGTTGTTCAATTTGTGGTATGAAATTGGTAAGTGAAAGTGGTATTCCTGCTTCCATCCAATAAACAACATTAACAACAACATTAGAGGCATCGGGATATTTACTACGTTCTATTGTGTCGAGTACTTATATCTTACTAGCTTTTCCCGCGACTTCGTTCGCATTAAGTTCGGAATAGAAAGGCATAAGACACACTGCTCCTGTTCCCGCGACCCAGATAAAGTTCCTTAAAGTTTCTTTGAGCCTGGTACTTCAAAGCACCCGCGGTACAACCAGGGATTCGAGTTATCGTGAGTTGGCCCACAGTTACCTTTTATTTGTATACCTTGGGAAATAAAAGATAACTAAGTAGAAGGGAACCGAAAGTACCCACGGCACAACCAGTTGAGCTTAGTACCTAATTGAGCCTTGGGTAAAGAACGATGTAAATGTACCAATGTCACAGAATTACTGATCCCTTGTCCGCGACCTTTAGGAACCTAATCCGGGATAAAATAAAGATCGAACGGGATGAAAAGTATCCTATGTCCTTCTCCTGGTTCTAAGCTGCATTCCCGCTAATTTTCAGCCATATCGGTATAGCCGTTCTTGAGTTATAAATAGTGTAACTAACACGACTTTCTTTTATATATATAAACTAGCTGTGCCCGCGACTTCGTCCGCGTGGAATGTACTTAATAAAAAGAAATCAGTTTTTTTAGCCTAAGTTACTTTTTTTTAGCCTAAGTTACTCCTTATTACATAAGCTATCTGCCAGTGAAAGTCCCGTCCAAATCGGTCCAGCCGTTCCAGAGATTAGCCAAAACAAACAGACAGACAGACAGACAGACAGACAAAAAATTTAAAAATATATATTTTGGTATGTGTACCGTATATACATTCATATGCATGTAGTAGAAAGCGGTTATTTTAATATTACAAACAGACACTCCAATTTTATTTATTTGTATAGATATATACTAACAGTTTGGCGCTGTTACACCGATACCTCTAATAATAATGATAGTGACCATGATAGTTAGTTTAAATACTTATAATGTCAACATCACTTACTCTTAAACGCATTTCCTGTTCTTTTCCTGTACTCCTGCTCGACTGCGGCAGGCAATCCAGGATACAGTAAGGGAGCTCGGAACAAGTCTGAAATCATTAATAAAATTATATTTGAATGAATATACAGTTCTAACAATTTAGGAATAAAAAATCATCTCAAATTCGGGGATTTCCTTTCCTGGGTACCTATATCTGGTTGCCCATACCACATGGTTGCCGCCAAGGGTATCGTGCAATTTTGGCCGGCATACAATTTGTCCAAATAACCCGAACTTCTGAGCTCCCTAGCTGCCTCTGTGGCGTGGTGGTAGTGAACGGGACTGCTATGCAGGAGGCGCGGGTTCGATCCCCGCTCAGTGCAAATATTTGTATGCATGAATATGGCTATTTGCATTAGTCTGAGTGTTTCTATGTATAATATGTATGTTGTTACAAAAAAATAGTATCTATGTATGCTTATCCGCATTCTAGTTTCATAACAGAAGCTAGTTAAGCTTACCATTGGTCTAGATAGCGTTCTATAGAATGTTGTGGAATATTTATATATTTAAATTTAAGGTGCTTCCACACGTAAAAATGATAAGATTCCCTCCAAGGATACAAATGACATCTGAATTTTTAGAATCATTGCGAATTTCAATCGCAGTGAAACCGCAGTCTGTGCGAAGCACCCCAAAACTCTATTAATTAGCTCAGTTCACGCTCATTACATTACTAAGGAGTGCAGAAGCGCTTATAGAGGCGCGATGATTAAAGAGAGAATTAAATCACAGATTACATATATTATTATTACCTAATAGCTGTTGATAGTATTATTCTCTCCCGTATTATTTACTAGCTGTTACCTGTGGTTCCGCCCGCGTGGAGGTCGGTTATCGCAACCAAAAGTAGCCTATGTCCGTTCCCAAGATCTAATCTCTGTACCATATCTCATCTAAATCGGTTCCGTGCTTTAGACTTGAAAATGTATTTCGTGCGGAAATGTCCTCGGATACTTCCCTTGCCGGAGCCGGAAGGGGAGGTTATGTCGGACTCGAACCGACTAAAACCGCACACCGACTGAGGATCGTAGTGCTAGACCGGAGGAGAGGTTGTCTTCGACATATTCCTCGCACCCCGGCTGACCCAGCGCCATCCCTAACAGGCATATAGAGTTACTTTCGCATTTATAATATTAGGGCGGATCCTGTTATTCAGTTAGTGAGGGTGTGTGAGGATATTAAGATCTCCAGGGCCCAAGTCTGAGTAAAAAAAATGTGCCTGGTTGTTATGGGTACCCTAAACTATTAGGGTCAGGTTCTTCCTCGTGTAGAAACGTGGCTTAGCCGTTAGCCGTAACACTGCTTGTGTTCTCTGCTTGCTACCCTTCCCCCATCGACAAGGAGCACATCGTTAGTAAAATAGACCAGGTACATTATCACTAACTACATAGTATAAAGCAAAATCGCTTTGCGCATCTGCCGTCGCTATGTATGCTTATATCCCTTTAAAATTCGCTACGGATTTCGATGCGGCTTTTTGATAGATAGAGTAATTCAAGAGAAAGGTCTAAATGTATAATAAATGTTTAATATAGTCTCTACTATAGCGGCGGTATGCAGTGGGCACGGGATCAGACGCCACGCTGGCGTAAAAAAATTGGCGGAACGAAGTTCGTCTGGTCAGCAAGTAATTTATATACTAGATATTCTATTCCACTAAGGATGTGCCATTCCCCTAGGAGGGCCTATAACGTTTCTATTTTAGAAAACGAGAGAAATACTTACACAACATACGTTCCGCTGATCCTGCACTATCAGCATCGTCGGAGCGTGCTCGGAAGTAATCTGCAAAAAGATCACGATCAAAGTCAATTGATTTTCAAATAATAATTATATTAAAGGACTAACTCGGTAATGCGGTAGAAATATCATAGTGTCAAATTAGTTTGTGTCTGTAAGTCTTTTTGTTTGCAATGGACGCAAAAATTACTCAAAGGATAATAACGTGGTTTATTTTATTAGAAAGGATTGCGGTCGATGGATAGAATCAAAAATAATATTCCAGAATAAAAATCTATCTCTGTGTTTAATGTCATCGCGGTTTTTATTAGCCATTCTAGTTTAGTAACAAATATATATACAGCCATTCCAATTTATAATGTAGATGCCGAACATTATAGGGTTTTAAAAAAATAGTAGCCATTTTTAAATTGAAACACGAATAACGTCATGCGTCATGAGTGTTTCAATCAAGTTAATGACGCAATTCATGTGTAAAAAACCAGTCTGTAGCGACATACGCATTGGCTAAAGAATTTCCCAGAGGATGTGATCTCCTTGAAGAGCTAATAGACCATAAAAGTGTTATATCCAAGAAGAGATATGAATTTTTGAGATTGGATAATAAATATTTAGCTTTCAATATATTTTTCTTTTTTCAATAAAAGCACCTATTGGGCAGTCATTACTTAGTAGTATTTGGGATACTTTTACTTAGTAGTCCTTAATCTCTCCAAGTTATATACCTTCATGATACAATGTTCGGGGGCTTTGAGAAATCTTAAGCCGGGTTTCCACGGTGCGATTTTTCACGGACGAATTTACTATCACAGAATTATCTGCAGTATCACGGACGAGACTCTGCACGGTGTGTAGTCCACGAAATCGCGTACGCGTCCGGTAAATCGCGTATCCTAGAACGCGGTCTTTGGACTTCAAACTATGTAAGTATGAGACAACTACCATCTTCAGTGTCCCCATAACCATGGCTGTCGAAAAGCAACTCGGGATCAGTGTAAATAATAATAACTCATACAGTCCGTGAATACAACTCTTTAAATTGTTTTAGCCAACAGAACTCTCTTACTTTGAGATTAAGAAACCCCATCCAGTAAACTAGATTGTCTGCAGTGCTAACTGTGTTACTGATATAACCCCAGGTGCAACTCGTATGCATTTGCAAGACTTACCCATTTTGATAAAAGAAATTGGCATGACGAATTTACATTTTATTAATAAATCCATTTATTGTAATAAAAAATAAAGTTTAAAACTAAAACCCGACTACCGAAAAATCACGCTCTAAAAAGTGACAAACAAGAAAATATCAAGGATAGCCGTGGTCGTATGCCACTTTTCCCTAGAATACTTATATTATTGTTTTGCTAGAGTAAGTGGCATACGACCACGGCTATCCTTGATATTTTCTTGTTTGTCACTTTTTAGAGCGTGATTTTTCGGTAGTCGGGTTTTAGTTTTAAACTTTATTTTTTATTTAAAATATTTTGAGACAAGTTAAAGCTAATAATTTATACATATTTGAAATGTGCTCATTAAGCACTTTCATTTGATACCAAACACGGCATATTTATCTCAAATTTATTTTTTAACACAGTACCTTATGAGCGCTAGAGGGCGCCACACAAGATTGAGTGACACGTCATATAGCCTATAACCATCGGACGATCAAGCCGCTTGTAACGACACCTCATTTGTCCAGTTCTAATAAGTAGTTTAGGAGCTATGAGGGAACAAATGAACATACATACATACATACATACATAGCCTGTTAAAATCATAACCCTCCTTTTGGCTTCGCCGTAGTCGGGTAAAAAAAATAAGCACAGGCTCCTGGTAAAAAAAAGAAGGTAGATAAATTTAGGCTGATGAAACATATTTGCTCTGTGAAGTAAAAGCCCGCATTTCCACTCGAAAAACAATGTTACAAATTAAAAATATTAAGTGGTAAATCATTACTGCAGCAAAAAAACAATTAGTAGATAACAAGATAAATTAATCTAAAACCAACGATTCCGTGAAGTGGCTAAAATCGGAACTACGATTGTCATTTGTTAAGTGCATCATGTTAAAATGCTACTCAAATAATTTGACATTATTGAAGAGGAAGTGGCGGTATCCTCAGCTCACGATTGTTTTTACTTATTTGATTGTTTTTGTTTATATTTATTACTAATTACGCCAGTACATTATCAATTCTGTTCCATAAGTAACTTATTTACAGTAATCTACAAAATACTCGCTAATGTTTTTAAATAAACTGATATAAGCCTTTAAAATCACAGCTTTCTTAACTAAAGAGTTCACAAACTTTTTACCTTTATACAGATTAAAGCCGTCTTTTCCAATCTCCGAGGTTTTCACGAATGGGGCCACGGTAAGAAGCGCCAGAATTGATATTAATGCCTCCCGCATTTTTGTGACCAGTTTATTAAGACTAATGAGCTGACGGGATAGAAGGGCCCGACTGGAGGCTTATAGAAGTGCGGGTCAACTGGCAGTTTGAATCGAGCTGCCCCTTTTTATAATTTCTACTCGATATGGGTTACGGGTGGAGTTTGGTGGAGCAAGTGACGGAAGGAGCAGGTTCGATTACTTTTTTTTATAAATAATTTACGATACTGTACTCTAGCGCTATAGACCCAAAGTAAGCATAAGCATGCTTACTTTGCAGTATGCCATAGCTAAAATAGCTTGTATTATGAGATCTAGAATGGAGATAAATAAATATTTTTCACTTATATATTTAATGCACACATATACAGTAACATCCAGACCAATGCAAATATAATATATTCATGCCTACAAATATTTGCATTGAGTGGGAATTGAACCCGCACCCCCGCATAACAGTCAAATGCTCGACTACTACGTTACGACCAGTTATTTTAGTGTATGACGCAGAATTTTGGTTAATTTATAGAGCATTTCCATTCTGTACCCAAGAAACTCTACTCACGAATATTTTTAGTAAAATTAGTTTCCGTCTACGATACTGGAGTTGCAAACAAGTTAACAATCACATTTTTATAATATACGACTCAAGTCTCGTCAGTTTCTATTTTCCTAATGTACACTTAAGAAGGACAGGCGAGAAAGGGATTAGCGCAGCTAAGGATGTATTTTCCTATGTATGCGTGTGCTTATGTGTGTCCGGACGTCATGTCTCAAGTGGCTGACTAATTTAAGGACAAAATGAAAATGACTTAAAAAAGCAGTTTGTAAAAGTGTTGGAAGATGACTCCACCGTCGTCGCTTTAAAAACGGATATAAAGAGAAGGGAAATTTGAATTGATTCAAGTATGGCTCTGTAGCTCAGTTGGGTTCAAGTCCCATCTGAGAATTCATTTTTTCTAATGTAAACGAATTGTATGGTTAGAATAATAAATACTATAAAAATTTCACACTGTGTTATTTACTTAGTTCGTTAATTCCCAGTTGAGAACTCCTGTGGAATTAAATATTGATATCACTAATTTGTTTAATAATAATAATTAAATGTTTCGTAACTACATTGTAAATCATATTTTTATTCTGCAATAATATTTTAAAGTGAAGCTACCTGAAAAGGAAACGGTTTTCTCATAAAACTGGGAATGACATGTCGTGGGAAGGGCTGGTCGCTGCCACATAATGCCACTAGGTTGTGTCTATTTTCCCGTTTTGCCGGGATGTCAGCGCTTATAAAAATGTCTTTATTTTGTCATCTTTTGATGTACCTAAGAATTTACTTATATTTCTTGTGTACTAAATGCTCTAAATATCTACCATTATAATAAGCATTCGTATAAATATTTGCACGAAGCGGGAATTGAACCCGTGATACCTAACATAACAGTCTAAGTCTCTACCTCTACCCCTGCCTGCAGCCTACCGCTGATCCGTTCGACCGTTACACTGAAATATAATTATACACATACAAATATTTAAACATCCCAACATCTTCCTAAACATATTATATACTTAATATTTGGACATTTTTTTTATTACGAACAAAAATCAGTTGTGCTTTACAATAAATTCTTAGAAACTAGGTATACAAAATAGAAATGCACAACCAACAGTATTATCTACACTCTACGAACTTAGAAATGTGTTTTCGATTACATAAGAAAAATTAATTACTTAGGTGGGTCTTGAACCCACGACCTTTCCCTTACAGGGGGAACGTTCTTCCAATGGAACTACTGAGCCACGCCTGGATCAATTCAAATTGATGAATGGATCATCCATCTGTAAAAGGACATAAGGCGAAATTTTTTTTCTGATGTAATTGAATTTTATAATTAGATAATAATTGAAGGAATTTTTACAGCATTAAGTATGCTAACTATACAAATCGAATACACAGGGAAAAAGATTTGTATAGTTAGCATACTTAATGCTGTAAAAATTCCTTCAATTGTTCAGGCGGAGTTATCAAAAATCAATGTTTAAAAATGATTGTAACATCATTCATTGATTCCGATAGTTCGTAAGAAAATCGGTAGATGACGCCACGTCGCCTTGAAAACGTATAAGATGGGAAATTTGAATCATATCGGGCGTGTCTCGGTAGCCGAATTGGTCAGGCATTCCCCCTGTAAGGGAAAGACTGCGGGTTCGAGTCCCGCCCGAGAAGATTATTTTTCCCTGTGTATTCGATAGATAATAATTGCTATAAAATTTTAATCTAATTAGAAACGTGTTTTAAAATACGGACGCGTAGTTCTATGAACTTACTAAGTATGATTAGGTAAGTCAATATTGTCAGATTTATCCAGCTCAAAAATTACCTATCACTTTGTTCCTCTATAAGCGGGAGCAAAGTTACTCCTTTTACTCGACTGCCGAAGGAAGGAGGATAATGTTTTCTATTAACTTTTTAGCGGGCGGAAAAGTAGCGTGGTTCATAGTAGCGCCCTCGCCGTGAAAATACTATTTTGCTCCCTTGTCATATAATCTACTATATCTATTAAAATAGTCATCTGGCTTTTTTTTTCCGTGCAGAAATCCCCTCGGATACCCCCCCCCCCCTGCCGGAGCCGGAAGGGGAGGTTATGTCAGACTCAAACCGACTAAAACCGCACGCCGACTGTGGGTCGCGGTGCTAGGCCGGAGGTGAGGTTGTCATCGACATATCCCTCGCACCCCGGCTGACCCAAATAGTCATCTGGCTACACTATCATTTCATAATGCGTATACCTATGAATACTGTAACCGTTTCGACATCCTAAATAATATCATCCCGTACTCATAAACCCGTAGCGGCACATCCCTAGCGCGTTCCTGAACCAACAGCACAGTGGGGTGCCAACCGACAACCTTATGCAAATGGCGGGTGAAACTGAGCCGAGATGTTTTTATAATATAACTAAGGGTGATTGTTGCGATTCTAATGCGAGCCTGCGTATGAAGGATAGTAAGGCCGTACTTACGTAAAAGGTTCTAGTGTCTATAAATAGACGATTTGATGAGTACGAATGCTGGATAGGATCGCTTTGCATTGATTGTTTAGCTTTATGCCTACATACCTACCTATAGATATATTTTAATAGGTAATACCACGAAAAAAAAGGCGTGACTGTATGTATGTATAATTTTATGATAAACACATAGCTTACTAGCTTTTGCCTGCGGTTTCGCCCGCGTGGATATTGGTTATCGCAACGAAACATGTCTATGTCTTTCTCATGTTCTAATCTACCCCTAAACCAGATTTCATCTAAATCCGTTCAGTGGTTTAGGCGTGAAAGCGTAACATATAGACAGACAGACAGGGTTTCTTTCGCATTTAAAATATTAGTATGGATAGTAGGGAAGTATGGCTTATGATTATTGTGGAATATCTATTTATTTACACGTAGATATACATACATACTAATACATAATTATTTGCTGATGCGGATATATAGATTTAGATATATGTATTTTAAATACATTACTAGACACTATACTACATACTAGACTCTAATACATAAGTACACTGAGTGGGATTCGAACCTGTAGTTGTGATATTTGATACACACCTTTACTTCGGAAAATAATACAATTTAAATCAATAAAACAGTTTGATTTACTCTTTACCTTAGTTTGAAGATCATGTTGGGACTTTGTAGTAGATATTTCTGACATGACTGTACCAACCTTTGCTTCATAAACGAGCCAGTTCCCCATAGCGCGTGGTCCTCACTTACGCGCATCGTGCGTGAAATCGCTTACACTGAAACAGCGGCTTAACATAGGACCAATATCACAGATTACCTAATAGTTTATAATATGTTTATTCCAGTAACTGATGCGTTAAACTAAACCTATATATATATATATATACATAAAGTTCCTTAAAATTGAATAACGTGTTAGTCCAAGAGCCTTCATGTGTCATTAAAGTATTGAAACTTAGTCCTCTCAACTAACTTAGCCTTCTCGGTGTCAGACCCAATTAGGAGCAAATTGGATATTGCAAACTAATCCCCGACTTTAACTATCAGTTTCATCGATCTAGTAATAATGAATAAGGATCTTAATAATGGCTTCTTTTTCATAGTTTGCTAAAATATTTTATAATTGTTAAGGTTGTATACAGACTTGTACTAGAAACCTTAAAAATGTACTAAAAGGTAAAAAAAGAATTGCACATTATTTTAGTACCTACTGCGTATTGTAATCTAAGTTACCTACTTAACTAATATAAAATTCCCCAATTGTTACTTAACTTGTATACCTTTAAGGCTGGATCTAACCATGAACAGCGTATGACCTTGATAATTAAATCAATCAGTCAATCATTTAGCTTATTGCAGTCATTACTGCTGACCTGGCTTTCGATTCCACTAAAGCTAAACCACTGTGATGCCGCAGTCACTACAATAAATTACAGTAAATTAAAGACTTTATTTCTATACGCCTAAAGTCCAAAATGAAATGAACAGTTTTATTACACTTTTTCGATTACTCTGCAAAAAGTCATTTAATTTTGAACTTTAACTGCATTTTTTATTCGCTTTAAAGTCTATTATTTAATGCCGTTATTTGCAGTGCTGCTGAGACGAGGTCTCGGGTTCGATCCCAGGTTTACCATGGCACACACCAATGACTTTTCGATGCTTTTCGAAGTTATGTGTGTATTTATCGCAGGTTTATAAGTGCCCGGTTAATGGCAATAGGCTCGTAATAATTGGGACCTAAAAACATAAACTGGCGAAATGTGGGTGCTAGCACCTCTGCCTACCCCTTCGGGGAATACAGGCGTGAGTTATGTAATTAATAACATTTAACCTAAAAAAGTTAGTTGGGATAGACTGGATGCGAAAAGCATTGTCTAACATTGGACTGCAATAGACTAACCACTAATCTCCAAAGGGTAAATAGACCTTGCCAGCTTAGTAGCATACTTCTATAGTGGCGATGGCGCCTCGGCCCTCATATTATGTTCTCCCAGAGTGCTACCACCTGTATAGCGTTCTCGGAGGCGCACATGAGCTCCCTGGTGTACGGGTTAAATGTGTATGGGTATTTAGCACACGTTAACAGGTGGGCCATTGCCAGCGGAGTAACTTCACATTCACATCGCATTAAAAACAAAGTTACAAGCCTTTACTGAAAGCAAAATAAGTTCTATAAAGCTCCGAAGTTTTCTTAACCAAGAGCTAGCTTTTGAAGAGTAGTATGAACGTCTCATTTTAAAATGCGAGACGAAACGAAAATGGCCGGATTTCTGACGACACTTCAGACGGAGGCTTTCAGCAAATGAGCGACGACCTCCAGCACTCCACACGACGCGAACAAAGGGGCTCTTTTCGCGTCCTCGGGTCTTGCACTACGACCAAAATAACCTGACCCATTGAACCACAACTACTGCCTTAATAACAACAACACACAACGTAAGGCCACGGTTCTATTTAAATTAGTCAGTTGTCGTAGAATTTACGTCGCGCGTCGTTCCGTTGCATTTTCTGCTGAACGCAGTGTGTTTTCGTTCTTTTTTAATTGCTAAGAGATGCCTCTTTTACGTTTTATTTATCGTTGATAATTGTAATATGACTATGTCTTATGCGATGTATCAATCACAATATAATAATAATGTATCAATAATAATGCCTGATGAGTAATAATGAGCTCTACTGTTATAAGTATATACGAGAATGTGTTGCATTTTCCACAAACCTCAGTGGTTTTTTGATGCACGCGCTTAATGTAGGTAATGTATTGTTGTTTTTTTTAAATAAGTTAAATAAATATGAAAAAAGTTGAAACTACATATCAGAAATACTGCCTTTTCAACAAATGTCACCCTATCCTAGTCGTAGAATCTTCTTTTATGACTAATTTTCTTTATTGCAGTCTAAATTCAAAGCGAAGGTTATGTCAGCAGTTATTCGGGCCCGATTTTAATTGAACTGATCTATAACTCTTTGTTAATTTCTGCCGATAGGTATCCACTATTAAAAGGTCTAATAAAACGTTAAAAGTTGAATAATTGCAGGTATTGATGCAGTTTTAGTTTTATCAAAATCAGACAAGACACCGCTTGAAATAGCTTCCTCCGTTCTGGAGCTATGATGCCACAGACAGTCACGTTAAACTTTTATAACCCCTATCTTTGCGTCGGAGGTTAAAAAGCAATAAATCTTTTTCCACCTCAAGGGACATCCATGACAAATAATGAACACCCCAACAACGTTAACAAAAAGATAGAATTTGTTCAACAAATTAATTGTATTCAGATATCATCGCGTTGAGGGTTCATTAGTCGTGAACATCATCGAGACAGAATGACTTATGATTGAACAGGCTTTTGTGCGTCTGCCTTTTGAAACCACCATTTTGTTGTGTAAGCTTTTCTTAAATTAGTCGCATGTATATACCGCTAATTACAGCTTATAGTGAAATAGCCTATGTTGTAATCATTGATATACTAAAAAACCCAAGATGCACAGGTAGGGTGTCAAAACCGTCCGCATAACAAGGGCGCTAAATTCCAAATTTAGCGCTCATTTGAAATAGTCTCGCATCGCCCGTGTTTATGCACGCACGTCAAAAATGCCAAAGTGTTCTATGAGAAATTGCAGAAATAATACGTCAAAAACTTTAAAAAAGGATGGGATATCTTATTTTCGGTAAGTAAAATAGTTTATTGATTTGCTTTTATGGTTTTCATGACTAAATATAGAGTATTATGTGATTTTGATTTATTTTTTCTAAAATCTTCACTCAACGGTCCATTATAGTACAGCAAATTTCAATAGGCGCGTATCAGTGTAAAAACAACGCATTACAAAGTCCTTTAATTTTAGACGCATTACAAATGACCCTGATCTTTTTTCAACGGAGTCGATTTTTAAAATATTGACTTTTTATTTTTTAATAATAAGTTTGTTCACGTTATAACTTTAGTTGAGTTCAATGTTTAACTAATATTTATATCACACAATAAAATAACATAGTTTTGAATCTACTTTCAAAAGTTGAAGAGGTAATCATGTCGACTATTTAAAAAAAATCGATTACTTTGGAACCAACTGATGGGTTGGCGAAAGTGACATGACAGTAGTGCCAATGTGACAATTCGTGGTGACAATTTAAAACTTTTCACTTCTGTCGACAGTGCTCATGTTTTTAATTTTATCTACGCCGCGATTTTGTAGCGACGGCCATTTTTACCCGACTACGGCGAAGCCAAAAGGAGGGTTATGATTTTGACAGGCTATGTATGTATGTATGTATGTATGTATGTATGTATGTTCATTTGTTCCCTCATAGCACCTCAACTACTGATTAGAACTGGACATATGAGGTATCGTTACAAGCGGCTTGATCGTCCGATGGTTATAGGCTATATGACGTGTCACTCAATCTTGTGTGGCGCCCTCTAGCTCTCATAAGGTACTATGTTAAAAAATAAATTTGAGATAAATATGCCGTGGTTGGTATCAAATGAAAGGGCTTAATAAGCACATTTCAAATATGTATAAATTATTAGCTTTACCTTGCCCCAAAATAATATAAATAAAAAATAAAGTTTAAAACTAAAACCCGACTACCGAAAAATCACGCTCTAAAAGTAACAAACAAGAAAATAGCCGTGGTCGTATGCCACTTACTCTGACAAAACAATATATTCTAGGGAAAAGTGGCATACGACCACGGCTATTTTCTTGTTTGTTACTTTTAGAGCGTGATTTTTCGGTAGTCGGGTTTTAGTTTTAAACTTTATGTACCGATTTTTTCATGATGCATGTTACCAAAATTCAAAAAGCTTTTACTTAGTTTGTACAATAGGTACCTTTTCAACCAAATATATAAAAAACTGTTTTTTATAAGCTAATATTGGTTTCATTGATTAAAATATGTTCTACCCAAAACATATTTACCCTCAGATAAAAGTATAATTATATGTTGAGAACACACTTTTATCAATTATTAAAATACTAAGTGAACGTAGTACAAAAATTAAAAATTATAAAAATGTGAAGTCTCCATTCCGTGCCTTGTCCTACCGACAGACTTCGGTCGTAAAATTTTATTGCTTTTTGTACACTCCTTTGTTGTAAGAGCTTTAAGTCATGTGCATAAGGTTGAATTTGCAAAAAAATGTCTTTATAACAGAACTATAACTACTTATGTACTGTGTATCTAGGGTTTTTGTACATCAATGGTTGTAATATAATAAATCCCAGAACCGTTCAGCCATTACTTCCTACTAAAACTTGAATAACAATCATTCGAACATGTATAAAAATCTTAATATTTATATCAAACAAGCTTTTGCCCGCGGCTCCGCCCGCGTGGATCTCGGTTATCGCGACCAAACATAGCCTATGTCCTTTCTCAAGGTCTAACCTATTCATATACCAAATTTCATCAAAATCGGTTGAGTGGTTAAGGGAAGGTTCATATCTGACGGAACATGCGTCGCGTATTATCGGTCGCGTAACGCCAGAACAGACAAATGTATAGAAAAACCCTTGACCGTTCACACTCAACCGATGCTACGTTAGTGCGTCGAGTGTGAACGGTCAAGTGTTTTTCTATACATTTGAACCTTCTATACATTACATATGAACCTTCCCTTAGGCGTGAAAGCGTAACATACAGACAGACAGACAGAGTTACTTTCGCATTTATAATATTAGTATGGATTAATAGGATAATAGTGAGAAAGAGTAGAAGGGTAGAAAATAAAATAGATTAGTGCTTTTTTTTTAAAGAATATTAGAACCGAAGTTACTTATATTCCCTCTAACCCCTCCAACTAAACTAAATTGCTTGTGCTAGGAGTGGGTTCACGTCGGTAGTGTAATGGCCAGGATTCGAACCCGGGACCTCTCGATCGTAAGGCCGACACCTCAACCACTAAGCTTCCGACGACGCTTGATCATATGAAATTGAAGGGTTTATAAAAACATACATAACATAAACTTACGCCTGTATTCCCCGAAGGGGTAGGCAGAGGTGCTAGCACCCACATTTCGCCAGTTTATGTTTAGGTCCCAATGTACAAGGTGGCGAGCCTATTGCCATTAACCGGGCACTTATAAACCTGCGATAAATACACAGATAACTTCGAAAAGCATCGAAAAGTCATTGGTGTGTGCCATGGTAAACCTGGGATGGGATAAAAACAACCATTTTTTAAACAACTAAAGCGATCGGAAATGGTCGTGGCATAGGTGTGAGTGCTTGCAGCTACAGCATCTGGGGTAAGTAGCTCCCCTCATACGTGGTATCCTACAAAAGGAAGATAAAAAGAAATATAGGGAGGTAAAGCCTCCAGCGCATTAAATCCAGCCATCTACTAGGTACTTAAAGAGAGGGTGGTATTTCCTCGATCCATTATAGCCTAATGGTTTGTAAAATTCTTTTACGCAGAATAAATTTTAGTGAGCAATAGTTATTTGTGAACAATTCTCTACATTGTGTCCGGTGTAAGCTATTAATCTCTAGGGTAAGTATTTTATTTTTATTTTTATTTTTATAAAATTGGTACAGAAACAGACATCAGATTGATGACAGCGCATTAAATCCAGCCATCTACTAGGTACTTAAAGAGAGGGTGGTATTTCCTCGATCCATTATAGCCTAATGGTTTGTAAAATTCTTTTACGCAGAATAAATTATAGTGAGCAATAGTTATTTGTGAACAATTCTCTACATTGTGTCCGGTGTAAGCTATTAATCTCTAGGGTAAGTATTTTATTTTTATTTTTATTTTTATAAAATTGGTACAGAAACAGACATCAGATTGATGACAGCGCATTAAATCCAGCCATCTACTAGGTACTTAAAGAGAGGGTGGTATTTCCTCGATCCATTATAGCCTAATGGTTTGTAAAATTCTTTTACGCAGAATAAATTTTAGTGAGCAATAGTTATTTGTGAACAATTCTCTACATTGTGTCCGGTGTAAGCTATTAATCTCTAGGGTAAGTATTTTATTTTTATTTTTATTTTTATAAAATTGGTACAGAAACAGACATCAGATTGATGACAGCGCATTAAATCCAGCCATCTACTAGGTACTTAAAGAGAGGGTGGTATTTCCTCGATCCATTATAGCCTAATGGTTTGTAAAATTCTTTTACGCAGAATAAATTTTAGTGAGCAATAGTT
The DNA here is from genome assembly GCA_914829495.1 of Eilema sororculum. NCBI lineage: Eukaryota > Metazoa > Arthropoda > Insecta > Lepidoptera > Erebidae > Eilema > Eilema sororculum. The sequence continues at coordinate 17,063,441 of OU618545.1, read as the reverse complement.
ATTTGTGAACAATTCTCTACATTGTGTCCGGTGTAAGCTATTAATCTCTAGGGTAAGTATTTTATTTTTATTTTTATTTTTATAAAATTGGTACAGAAACAGACATCAGATTGATGACAGCGCATTAAATCCAGCCATCTACTAGGTACTTAAAGAGAGGGTGGTATTTCCTCGATCCATTATAGCCTAATGGTTTGTAAAATTCTTTTACGCAGAATAAATTTTAGTGAGCAATAGTTATTTGTGAACAATTCTCTACATTGTGTCCGGTGTAAGCTATTAATCTCTAGGGTAAGTATTTTATTTTTATTTTTATTTTTATAAAATTGGTACAGAAACAGACATCAGATTGATGACAGCGCATTAAATCCAGCCATCTACTAGGTACTTAAAGAGAGGGTGGTATTTCCTCGATCCATTATAGCCTAATGGTTTGTAAAATTCTTTTACGCAGAATAAATTTTAGTGAGCAATAGTTATTTGTGAACAATTCTCTACATTGTGTCCGGTGTAAGCTATTAATCTCTAGGGTAAGTATTTTATTTTTATTTTTATTTTTATAAAATTGGTACAGAAACAGACATCAGATTGATGACAGCGCATTAAATCCAGCCATCTACTAGGTACTTAAAGAGAGGGTGGTATTTCCTCGATCCATTATAGCCTAATGGTTTGTAAAATTCTTTTACGCAGAATAAATTTTAGTGAGCAATAGTTATTTGTGAACAATTCTCTACATTGTGTCCGGTGTAAGCTATTAATCTCTAGGGTAAGTATTTTATTTTTATTTTTATTTTTATAAAATTGGTACAGAAACAGACATCAGATTGATGACAGCGCATTAAATCCAGCCATCTACTAGGTACTTAAAGAGAGGGTGGTATTTCCTCGATCCATTATAGCCTAATGGTTTGTAAAATTCTTTTACGCAGAATAAATTTTAGTGAGCAATAGTTATTTGTGAACAATTCTCTACATTGTGTCCGGTGTAAGCTATTAATCTCTAGGGTAAGTATTTTATTTTTATTTTTATAAAATTGGTACAGAAACAGACATCAGATTGATGACACTATGACTATGATTCTACAAAAAATATAGCCTTTTAAACCTGAAATCCACTTACATCTGTACACATCATTTCTGTAGACTTCAGTGCCAGTTTAACTTTACATATCTTTCGCGACAGGTGAAACATGATTTAGTTCAAAAAAAGTCTTACATCAGGAAAAATGAATTGCTCAGGTGGGGCTTGAACCCACGACCTTTTCCTCACAGGGGGAATGCTCTTACCAATTTAGCTACTGAGCCATACCTAAACCAATTCAAATTTCCCGATGATTCGAGATGACCCCATTGTTGCCTTAAAGATGGATATACTACGTAGGTATATTATTTATGTATATTATTATAGTAGGGATGTAATCTAATTATATAGTTAGTTTAGTAAATGCTTTAAAATTTAATTCAAATTGTTTTAATGTAGACGCCAGGTACCTAGGTAATGCGGCTTAGTTCGGTTTTTGCATATTTAACGATTTTCTCAAGATCTTCTTAAGTAGGTATTAGAAGGTTCACTTCTAAAGCAGTACATTAAAAAACTATCCACAGGAAATATTATAAACGGCTTACGTTTTAATCGCACTACCGCCATGCAGATAGCCGAGGGTATATCTGCACGAAAAAGGGAACCTAGGTAGGTAATGATGTTTGCAACGCATTAATAATACCTAGGTATTCCATTCGCACAAACTGCGTACCTATTTATCGTTATGTTATCACACGAAGCTACGTCGCGTCGCCGTCCGTCGTGACAAATGACGGGTGGGACGTGACGCTTGACGCAAACCTATTCGACTTGAAACAGCGTCACGTCGACATTACACGAAATTCTATACGACGTGCTTATAATCGAATTCTGTTTGAATAAGGAGGTACCTACACCTAAATTCTCATATTTACTGTAGATATCTGTGATTTAAATCCATACTAATATAATAAATGCGAAAGTAACTCTGTCTGTCTGTCTGTATGTTACGCTTTCACGCCTAAACCACTGAACCGATTTTGATGAAATTTGGTAGGTATAGTGGTAATCTTCCACTATACCAAATTTCATCAAAATCCATGAGAAAGGACATAGCCTAGGTTTGGTCGCGATAACCGACCTCCACGCGGGCGGAGCCGCGGGCAAAAGCTAGTAGTTTTATATGTAGACCTACGTATCACTAAATTACTTATTAATATTAAAACTTGGTCTCAAGTGTAATTTTATGAGAGACCTTGATACATGAAATTGTGAAAAACCCTTGCAGCAGCATCTAGATAGGTAGATAAGTACCTACCTATCACTATTATGAGTATACCTATTAGTATAGACAGGGCCGTCTCTTTTGTGCACCGGGGTGTGAAAATTCAGCTTACGCCCCGCTTCAAAAATAATAATTTTCAATGCACGCAAACTCCCATTTTGAGTACAGCAATCCGTATTACTAGAGCTTAACTAGCTCATGATGAGTTGGGTATGTGTACCTATGTCATACTCATCGGGCTTTGTGACTGGGGAATCTGGTGTGCAAAGTAGTTAGAAATCTCCCCTCCATTAATCTACGCCTACGCTCATGTCGGAAGAAGATCGGCACTGGAGAGTGTTGACCGCTCCCGTTCCTTTCTCTCTACTTTTTGTTGTACGAGCACAGCCTCAAAAAAGAAGGCAACGCTGCACATCCGCTGCTGAACAAGGCCAACAACAGTGTTAAGTAGTGCATGATGCTTCTCACTTCGATGGCCTGTTTGAGATACGGCTCTGGTCTTCATCTCTGTGGGCACTCTACAAGTTTGTGAAACTGTCCACAATGGAACCTCAGTCGCCGACAATTCCGGCCTATATGGTGCACAAACTGCGATATCCAGTGAGCAGCTGCGTCAGCTGATATGAGAGGCTACCGTGATGCTTCGACGACAAAACTAGCTCCTCAAGGGGCTGATTCTGATTTCGGAGCCCATAAATGAGCCTAAAAATGAGTCTCGGACTTGAGGAACCTTGAGACCCGCGTATGGGATTATTCTGCGTCTAGCATCGCACCGCCGCCGCGCCGCGAGCGTAACGTCAGCGTAGACTCGCGAAAATATCTTCGGACTCGTCGTACCTAGTGCTGCGGTGAGTAGGTATGTTGGACTCGAAAAGACTCTAAAACCGTACGGTGTTGGATTCACATTGAACCCCGTGCCATGCATAGATAGAATATCCACCTCGAGACCTAGCTACTAAATGTGTTCAACGACTTAGACAACCCTCATGTCTTGGCTCTGATGGTTGCCTCGAGACACTTCGGGCTTCTCGCAGTCACGAAGTTTCGCTGTCGGTGATCGGGCAACATCCTCGAAAAAGCACCCCGAAACAATCCCGTTACAGCTCATGTTCTACAGGAGCTTTCCTAGCACCTGACTCTACATATGAATACCTACCTTACGACGCATTTTTGGAGTAAGGTGTTGAAGGCGTTGGCAATGAAAAAAGAAAAAGATGCTATGAGCATCAACTAGCCCCGGGCAACTACTTTCACTGCCAGAGCCCTGCGAATGTTGACGACGGTGTCCACGACGGTACCTATACAAATTGAAATTTATCAAATTTGGATCAAATCCTGTAAAGCACTCCGCTATAATAGGCTATTTGACTATTTTTTTTTTACTTTTGAAAAATGACCACTTTCTTATAATAAAATGAACTGTAAAGTAAAATTTTAGTAGTGTTCGTACGACAATTATACTTTTCAAGATATTTGATTTTGAAAAATACAATTTGTCGCGCCGCCCGAAAACGGTCCATACAAAATCGTACGAAATTGTGACGTCACGCTTCTGTAGCGCGTAGTGAAAATGTATGGAGTGCAAGAGAATATCGCATTTATCTCGGTCCACGTTGCGTTTACACAGATATTGTTCATAATAAAAGTTATTTAAAATTTAATGAGGAATCTAAAAAGTTATATATTTGTATTGGATTTTATTGTTTATATTTTGACTTTTTTTGGGAATTTCAACTCATAATAGTCATAGGTAATAGTTTCAGTTTAGATATGCAATATTTTATCTTGCAAGGCATATTTTTTCAGAACAAGCTATCATATTAAGCAGTATTGGGAAGAATCGACGACTTAGTCAAATACCCTATTCGTTTAAAGAACTTGCACACCTCGTCCAGCAATACCATAAGCCAAGTTGTACGGTAAGTCTACAGGCCGCTCCTCTTTGCAGATGAGGAACAATTTCCCCTTCTTTTTTATACCACTTAGGTGGCAGACAAGCACACGGCCCACTTGACGGAAAGTGGTTATCGTGGCCTATGGACGTGTAGGTACCTACAACAGAGAGTCACACTCGTGCTGCCGACCCTGTGAGAATAGATTGTTTAGGTGCCGTCAGAGCAGAAAACAAATTATTTTTAGCGTAGATATCCGGTAGTGTGGTGGGTGACGGAAGAAGAATATAAGTAGGTATCACCACCCCATCTCATCCGAAAGGTTTCGTAAGAGGCGAATAATGGAAAAATACGCAGAACATATCACTGCGAGAGAAGGAAAGCTCACAGAAGGAAAACAAACAGTGAACAAGAAGAAAACACCAGTCTGATGCCGGGGACACACGTTGGTAAGCCGCTATAGTCGCTGAACGCCCTCAGCTGGGTTTTAGCCGAGTGACCAGTGATCTCACCTTGCTGAGGCGTCCGCCGAAGCAGCTTAAAGATGGAACTACACTCTCGTAATCAAACAAAATGCACCGTAAGCAACCCAACTCCAACACTCCTCCTCTATTTAGAACAGGCGAAGGAGGGTCAACGGTCTGAAACAAAACTTTGCGCTAAGTGGAGTGTATTCAAGTTCATGTAGGTACCAAACCACACCAAATTAGTCATAAGAAACTTAAGATATTCTCTGAGCAATGTACCTAACCACAGTCACAAAGTCACGATCAGGCTAACCTTGCTAAATCACATGCGAGACCGAGTCCATTTACCGTCCTAACTGAAACTAACGCACCATATCTGTCCAACTTATTAAAGTTTACGCCCGAGAGACGTGGGCACGTGTCGAACAAAGTAACAGTGTTGTGTATTGCAATTTGCAACAAGAAAGGTTGACCTTAACGTGACACTAAATTTTGATTACTGAGGTCGCAAGGTCCAGCGAAGTTGGGCGTAGCGGTAAGACCACGGGTAATAGGCGGTAAAAGAGCTATCAGGTCCATAAATTTTGTAACTAGTTATCAACTATACCTACATAGTAGGTATAGGTAAAGCAAAATCGCATTCCGCGTCTGTCTGTCCCTATGTACCTATGCTTATATCTTTAAAACTATGGTTCGGTTTTCGATGCGGTTTCTTTGAATAGATAGAGTAATTCAGCAGTCAGTGCAGCGTGAACAGGATCTGACGCCACGTGAGTGGAATATATATGGCGGTACGAAGTTCGCCGGGTCAGCTAGTAACTTATAAAATTGAGAAATATGCTACCTACAGTAGGCACTTATATTTATAGTAGGTCGTAATATTGTAAATTATGATCTTAAATTAGGTTTTACTCTGACAAGTTTGCCTACAGATCATCAACTTATGACATGGTTGATCCTGTAATTAAAAACTTTCGCACCTGAGTATCGTATTTGGTAGGTACCTACTAACGGTGACTGCTCTTCCATCTTCCAACTGTGAAATCCATGCATCATAGCGATATTTAGGCAAATAGTAGAACTAGTAGATCTGCCATCATACACGTATATACAATATCAACGTGTTTTCAACGTGCGTTCGTTCCCACAGATTACCTCCACTGCCCCTCCCTCACCCCGTCCAAACGGAGTAGTGTTACGTACTCGAACCGGTTAAAACTGCACGTCTATTCGGGTCTTAATTACCAGAGCATAAAGACCTAATAAGGTATTTCCATCACAGTCAGGGTGTGGTCACGGGTCGTTCACGGCTATAAGATGGCACCCTCAGGCTATCGAAACCACGATGTCCCAATCTTGGCTCGGAAAGCCAGCCGCATCTGGCTAGTCGCCAGGTATGTCAACCAGTAAGTGAATTAACCGTAGTCGAGTCAACAGTAGTTGTAATGACCGTCGGTGAATTGATCTTGATAAGTTACCGTTTGTCGTAATAAAAACTTTCTGTAGAGGCACATTTGCTTGCGAATTCATTGTATGACTGAACTCCATTTGTCTCGTGTTTTAAACATAAACATAAACTCACGCCTGTATTCCCCTAGGGGTAGGCAGAGGTGCTGGCACCCACATTACGCCAGTTTATGTTTAGGTCCCAAGGTGACGAGCCTATTCCCATTAACCGCTTATCACTTATAAATCTGCTATAAATACACACATAACTTCGAAAAGCATCGAAAAGTCATTGGTGTGTGCCATTGTAAACCTGGGATCGAACCCGAGACCTATACCACTAGGCTACCGCAGATTACTAATACAGCGATTGCGACTATCAAAGCTAGGAAAAAGTGTAAATAAAATACATTTTCTTGTACATACTTATATTTCCATACAAAATATCATTTTAAGTCATTTTAAATTTACATAATTACTGCTATTTAAATACAAGGACAGTTTACAATATCTGGTGTCATAAACCTACACCAGAATGATCAATACTTAAAGTTTTAATACAACGTTCCAAAAGAATACAATATTCGAATTAAAAAATAAATAAAACAGTAATTTATTATGAGATTTGTGATATATTCAAAATTTTGTTACACCAAAACCAATATTATTATTATTCAAATTTTTGCGCGTGGCAATTATGCATTATTATAAATTTAAAGTATTTTAAAGCAATGGCAATGTTTTTCTAGTATTAAAAAAAATTAGGTACCAATATTTATATGTTTTTATTTGTTTTCTGTAGTGTGTAAGTCTACATTTTCTTAAGGACTAGTTGTTAATACTTAAGCAGACTATAGAATGTGGCATCTTACACGTAAATTGGGCACATAATGTAGTTCAATAAACAACTACTTCACAGATCATTAGAGAACAATAGAACGTATTAGTTAACATTCGCGATTAAACATATACTTACTATAAGCAAAAGCTATATTATGAGAATCGTTTGTATAATACTTATATAGTTTATATTTAGTTTTAGAATATAGTTATGATTCCTTAAGGCAGTTATATTAATAGCAAATGAATAAATAAACCAGCTAGAAATGCTAGAATATGGAGATTCAAAAGTTAAGATTGTAATATCAAGACTAGTGAATTTATACATACTGGATTGCACCGATGAATATAAAAATAGTTTTATTCATTTGAATAAATGAATTTCATTAAATGAAACATGCAACAAGTTTAAGACTTACACAGTTTAAATTAAAATTTAATTTAAGTCTAAGACGTATTTGGAAATTTCAACAAATCAGGACGAGACTCATGTAGTTTTATGGGAAGAGCACCATGAAACATTTCCAATTTAAACACATATAAAAGAAAGAAATATCTCAGTAATACTTTAATATTTTAGATTCTAAATATAATAAGCAACATCCATAGAAACAAATTTTATATTACACTAGCTTTTGCCCTCGTGGATGTCGATTTCCGGCAATTATTCGATTTTTTCTCTACGTACAAACCTTCCCTGGACTTCCACGAATAATTCAAGACCAAAATTAGCCAAATCGGTAAAGGCGTTGTTGAGTTATAACATTACAACGAAAAGTGGCATTGATTTATATATATATAGATTTCATGTCTTCTCTTTCACGTGCATAGTGAATTCTATACTTTGTAGGAGTGAGATAGTATAGCTATTGTAGTTTAGAGCTGATTTCACCAATGACATTAGCTAAGATCAATAAAAACTCAACTGCGTTATGTCGTTTTACTCGATGTATTATTTTAATAATACGTGAGAACCCAGTTCATCTGAACGGATTTTCATTGGTGAAATCTAGTCTTAGTAAATAATAGTTCTATTTTTATTAATCAGGCACATACTTTTGTAAAAGGAATGTTTATGATACTGTTTTGAGATTACTTATATTACCATCAAAAGGAACAGATATAACTTATGTACTGTTTATTCAATCCCTAGTATACCTAATATGCTATATTAAGAAATAAAATATATAATTACTTTTTAAATAATTTGTGCTAAATAAATATTTAAAAAGCTTTAACAAATACAGAAGTCATGAATTACATTTTTTTTTAATCTAAAAACTATTATATATAATTGAATGAATTTTACAGCATTAAGTATGCTAACTATACAATACAATATACAATATAGTTATCATACTTAATGCTATAAAATTCATTCAAATATTCGACTATTATATCATTTAATAACCATTAAGTAAAATCATTTTGTGTACATAATTTTTTTCTTCTAAATGAGTATTGCTCATTAATAATAATTTTAGTTAATAAAATACTATTATATTATTAAACAGATTACAAATTTATAACTGAGGTGGGGCCAAGAAATAAGCGGATTCACGTATGGGCAGTGGCAATAATATACACCTTAAATTAATACAAAAAACACTATCCTATGAGTAATTTAAATACTATGTATAAAACTGTACGACCTTATTCATTAACAACAGTTGAGAGTAGCATTCATAGTAAGGATCTGGACAGACGGACTGCATTTTAATAGCACTCCGACTGCAAACTTATGCAGTTACTACGTCTGCAGTACTGCATCTAGCTTGCAGTCTGCGGTTGGTGAAACTGCACACCAAGGCAGTTTTATTGAAATGCAGTCCGTCTGTCTAAAACCTTAGTCCTTATTTTTAACACCTTAGTTCCATTATGGAACTCTGGCCTGTCAAAAAAAATATATTTCCCATAAAAAAATAAACTGCATTTCCTTTGTACCACTTGTCCCAAGGCCCTAACCTTGAAATATTGTCAGCCATTATTCTCCTGCAGCAAACGCACGCCGACCATCTTGTCACGTTAAGCACACATGTTCTACACTAAATACAACGTTCTACACAACAGGGTTGCCACTTACGCCAGCACCATATTAAAAATAAACTATCAGATTTGCTTCTGAATGTTTTATGAGTGGCAACCCTTACAACAGTAAAGAATAACTTTTTAAATAGCGGTTTCTTGAAAAACTCGTTTAATCTTCTAATACTTGTATATCCAATACTAAATTCATCTCACAGCTCCCATTAAGGCTAATTGGCCAATTTGAACACATCGCTTTGGAGGGTACAGTTAGCTTAATAATATTAACCTACTTTTGGCAGACTGGTTGTAAACAAATTACGGGTTAAACAACATTTCGATTAAATTTCGTTTCTTTTATAGACATATTATAATAAAAATATTGATGTTTGTGTGTTCGTATTTAATGCACTGCTTCACCATTAATCCGATTACCAATTACAGCTTGCGCTTAAGCGAAGCTACAATTATTGGACCCGGTAGATGACGCTGCAATCAGATTTTAGGTATTTCCTTTATGACATTTTCACGTGTGAAATCAAATCGCGTGTTTTTGAAGAGAGATACTCAATGAGCAGTTTTCCAGTAGGTACATAATCAGTTGGTTTTTTAAAATCATCAAGAGATGGCGCTAGCATAGCTTTTGGTAGCTTTTTAAATTTGCATAGTGGAGGCCAATTTAGTCTGTGGCAAGAAAGAACTGAACGAATGTCTCAATTTGTTTATTTACTGCTTCTTCAGAAAGTTTGTTTGTATGTAATATTGTAACTTCAAAAAGTTGATACCTATATAATTTTAGATAAGTAATAATACATTGTAGTAAATACAATAATAATCTTTGTTTTCAGTAATCGTAACTAATATTCAATATGCGGTGTGCTGTTCATACATACAGAAAACATTTGATTCCACAAGAAATTGCATTGAGAAATCAATGGATTAGGGCACATTCTTCTTACCAAAAGTGCCGACTGCGCCATCTAGCCTGTCTTTAGGAAAGCTTTAAATACCTACTAGAAAACTGCTCATTACACATAAACTCTTGAACAGATTTGGAAGAAAATTGGCTGGTAATATAGGCCAAGATAAACAAGTTTTATAATGACTTTGGTGACTATGTACCAAACTGTTATATTTTTTAACATTCTTGTAGACAAATATTTGAAAGCTAACTGCTCCCTTTTGGACATTCACACATTGGATAATTATATAACAAAGTATCAACATCATATAAATGTTATTTACAGAAGTGTTATAGAAGAATTGTCCAAACATGGTAGAAATTTCTAGGAGTGGTAAGTGCAAGATTTTGAAGATCATTCTCGAAGCCATAGGGATAGTAAGATGAGCACTTATGGTGTGTAACAATGTAAATAATATCATCTGCACAACATCCAGTTATTCTATTAAACATGCAAATAAATATATTTCAGTCCATATGCTGGGGTAATTGTTTAACGTCTTCCGAACAGGTATATTAAAAATGTAATACAGTATATAAATACAATTGTCAAAATATTAACTGTCTTGTTTATTTGTTTTGTGATAGTTCAAATATTGTCATATGACATGAGATACTATTAACGATATCTTTTATTTGTTTTGCGATAGTGTCTCCCACTGTCATATTATAGCATCAAACTATTATCTGTCTTGTTCTGTAGTCTCGCTTATTTGTTGTGTGATAGTCTACTGTCTTCATATGACATGAGAGACTGCATTAATCAGATCTTTTATTTGTTTTGTAATAGTGTCTATTTCTGTCATGCATATTATGGCATGATATACTACTATCTTTCTCTTTCATTTGTTTTGTCTTCTACATAAAAAGACTATAATTGTGTCTGTTATTTGTTTTGTGATAGTGTTTAATATCGATAAACAATTTAACATAATCATTTATTTGTTTTCCGATAGTGTCTACTACAGTCATATGAAATAAGAGACTATTAAACTAACACTCACTTGTTTTGTGATAGTATTCACTATTGTTTCAACAGGTATAAGCATTTCATAGGAAAACGTAATTTAGTCTTACTCATTAAATACTTCGGAGACAAATTTAACTTTCACTACAACGTTTACCAAGAATAGGGATATCAACTTGTACTTAAACGAACAACAACAAAATTACCGAAGCAACTGTAAAAAAAAGTCGGAATTCTAAAATACTGAACAGTTTGCAACCACTGGTGGGAGTAAAGCTGTTACGTACAGACGTGTAGATCCTTGCGCAGTAGGTAGGTGCGTGCGTGTGTGCGTGTTCGTTCGCGTGCGTGTGTGCGTGTGGTCGCAGGCGCGTCACACGGCGGCAGGAGAGGCTGATTGTCAGTGCCACTTCGCTTTTTGAGCGAATATGTCCGCACGTAAGTTTTGGGCGAAGCAAATGCCTAGGATCTGGAGACAGACAAATAAAACGTTAGGTTAGGTTATGTAAAATAAAACGTCTATGTGACATTTCTTTAAAAGGTTGGCACCTTTTGACGTTTAGGGACCAATTCTTCATAAGTCTTTTTCTTGGTATGACCAGTTCTGGTTTTAACCACTTCTGCTTATGACTACTTCGTAATATGACTGTTTCTTGATTCGATCACTTCGTTTTTTATCCACCTTCAGTACATTGTGCAAAAGGATACAACACCAGATAATATAGAGTTCCAGTTTCATTCTATGATAAACGTCAAAAGGGATAAATGATATGCTATCTTTTTGGAGAACTAGCCACTTAAAAAACCGATTAGATGGTAAATTAAATTGGATGTTCGGAGTTTAATTTCAAGTAAGTTGCGTTATGTGGTGTTGTATCCTTTTGCACACTGTACTGAAGGTGGACAAAAAACGAAGTGGTCGAATCAAGAAACAGTCATTATTATGAAGTTGTCATAAGCAGAAGTGGTCAAATCCAGAACTAGTCATACCAAGAAAAAGACTAATGAAGAACTGGTCCCTAAACGTCAAAAGGGTTTATACCATCTATGATCAAAATTAATTGCCACTAATATTTGTCTTCTTACCCTTATAGAATGCGGGATAAAAATAATTATACTGACCGGGTATCGAACCCGTGACTTCTGACAGCAATCGGCGGAGGTTTATCAACCATCATGCCACAGAGGTCAAATATTAGACTCAATAGATGGACCTTTTTTCGGGTTCCAAAAAAAATATTGAGATCTTTTGTGGCGTTGTCAATGAAATAATTGCACGAATGTTCAAGTTCACTATACACACATTATATACTAATTTTCTAAGTATAGCATGTTACGTAAAGTACAAATACAACTACATATTTATTTACACAAAGATTTCAATCAACTACTTGATTTCTCAATATACTTGTGCATTCTACAACAACTTACTTGTGCAAAAGCGGTACAAACAGCGGACGTTGCTACAATCAAGAGGTTATGGTCGAACCACTCCTCCGCGGCCTCTAAACACCCTTTGTCATAAATTTTCTTAGTTATACTATCAGTGTTCTAAAACAAAAAGAAACAATATACATTAACAATACCACTATAACGTAACTACAACTACATAAAATGTACACATACTAAGATACCGTGTGCCTACCTCAATAGGTAATATTATAAATAGTACTACTACATATCTAGATACAATACAGTGCACAAAAAACTATAATAGTAACTTAAACGTATCGAGAAAACGGAGCTATGCGATTGGCGGCCTGCCTAATGTAAACCTGTGTGTGTGATGTTGCCTGGCAGACATTGAGTAAAGCGATAAGGCCGCCCTTTGTACTGCTCTCGTGTTCCTAATTTCCATACTATGAATATTGTAATTGGCATACAATGAAGTATATAATAATAAAAAATTGAAGCCTACCAATCGCAGTGCTCCGTTCTCGCGATAATGTGTACGTTACGATTACAATAGTTTTTCGTAGGTAGCACAGATGGGAAAATGTAAACAATACTTTTTGTTCAATAAGTGGGCAAAGGTGGTAATTTGCAGCAAAGCTTGAAGGTATCAAGAACCAGCGAAGTAGTCTAGAATTGAACCTTAAGTATAGCGAAGAATTCAAATAAACTCCTAAGTATAGTTATTGCGATTTTGCCGTGAATTTTTACGCTGTAAGACCAATCACGCCCAAGATCGTGCGAAGTGGAGCCGAAAGGCGGACCCTGAGCTCCGAGGGCATCTCGACCTCGGATACAATCAGGATAACGTCTAAATTTAGAAGACGATGGTGACCGATCACAAGCAAAACATATCACAAATTATGAGCTCCATTTTTTATTTTATTTATTTATTTGTTCTGAAGACCAACAGCCACAACAAAGGTATAGTGACTAAAATTGGTTACATACAGCCAATTACAGGTTCTTGTATATTTTACATTTTCCCAAATAAACAATTAATATTACGATAAACTGTACACAAGTCAAATACGTGATAAACATTGCACAATAACGTCAGTGACTTAAGACCTTAAGCGCCATCGGTCCCAATAGCGCGGCGGCCACTGACGACAAGTGGTGTTGCAGCCAATCCTCGGCCGCGAACAGGCAGCCGCGCTCGTGGATAATGCGCTCGCTTGCTTGCTATTTATTATTGACAACCTCAGTATAATCAATGTTGATGAATGATTGATAACATACATATCAATGATAAAAATGTATATCCAGTCAGTATCAGAAAGAAAGTACTCAAAATAAAGTTTAAAACTAAACCCCGACTACCGAAAAATCACGCTTTAAAAAGTAACAAACAAGAAAATATCAAGGATAGCCGTGGTCGTATGCCACTTTTGCCTAGAATATATTGTTTTGTCAGAGTAAGTGGCATACGACCACGGCTATCCTTGATATTTTCTTGTTTGTTACTTTTTAAAGCGTGATTTTTCGGTAGTCGGGTTTTAGTTTTAAACTTCATTTTTTATTTATATTATTTTGGGGCAAGGTAAAGCTAATAATTTATACATATTTGAAATGAGCTTCTTAAGTCCTTTCATTTGATACCAAACACGGCATATTTATCTCAAATTTATTTTTTAACACAGTACCTTATGAGCGCTAGAGGGCGCCACACAAGATTGAGTGACACATCATATAGCCTATAACCATCGGACGATAAAGCCGCTTGTAACGATACCTCATTTGTCCAGTTCTAATAAGTAGTTGAGGAGCTATGAGGGAACAAATGAACATACATACATACATACATACATAGCCTGTCAAAATCATAACCCTCCTTTTGGCTTCGCCATAGTCGGGTAAAAATGATCTTAAATTAGTTTTTTTACCCCCTTCCAGTTGACCGATTGTTCTGATATTTGGTTAAGATCTTTAGTTCGGATAATAATATCATAAGTATAAATCAATAAAACAGTTTGATTTGCTCGATACGAGAGTTTTAAGATCATTTTGAGACTTCGTCGTCAAGATATTTATGACGCTGACTGTCTATGCATGTGTGTGTGTGCGTATATTGAACGCGGCCGGTATACAGGAGGCAGGGGTTCGATCCCCACTCAGTGCAAATATTAGTAGGCATGAATATGGATATTTGCATTAGTCTGGTCGTGCCTCGGAGAGTACGTTAAGCCGTCGGTCTCAGTTACCATAGGAACATCTATGGTAGTCGTTACGGGTAGTTGGATCCCTCAAAAGTCCAAAAACTATTTTAACTGGAATGCTTCGATATAGCCTTTGGGTTGTGAAGGTCAGATGGCAGTCGCTTCACGGAAAGTAGTGTAGCCAAATCCGCAGTGAGACTGGTGAAGGGGACCCCAGACTCCAAGCTGAAAGCTCGGATGCGATTGGGATTAACGCAAAGATGAAGAAGAAACTTCTTCTGCCGCGTCCGTGAATAATGAGTTCGCTCACTTGATTGATAACTTATAACGAATATACCGCTAATTTTATGGATACAAATTTTTGTCCATGTGAGTGTGTGTGTATATGTGTCTGAGAGAGAGAGAGGATGTATGTGTGCCTTTCGTTGATAATGCGCTCGCTCGCTTGCTACATACATACATACATACATATAATCACGCCTTTATCCCCGGAGGGTTAGACAGAGGGGAATTAACATCCACATTTCACCAATCAATGTATTCGGTCCCACGTAATAGGGGGTGAGCCTATTGCCGTATTCCTGGCACTATTGTTGACTCGAGCCATGCATATGAGGCTGAGTCTGGCCTGTATATGTATATCTGTCTGATGTTAAACAGCCCTATCGCCTTGTACGACACCACATGGGAAGAGATGGGGTGGCCTAAATTCTACTCTGCCGGGAACCACTCTCGCTTGCTATTAGCATTAATAACCTCAGTATAAACTACTGCTACTTTTCGAAATAAATGTTGTCTGCCTGAATATGCACACACACACTCACACAGATAAAATATTTGTGCATTTGACACCAAACGATCTGTCTTAATGGACGTGTTGTCATTAGCGACTTGATATTGTCTAATCGGATAGTCCGTTTGTGATACGTATTCCAGCGTCTTCTTACAGATTGCCTACATAATAATAAGTATTATGGCAGCATTAACGTGATTTAGAATAGAATGCACAATTAATAATGATGTAAGCTAAGAAATCACGTCCTCTGCCATAACACATAATATGCAAGTCAACGAGAAAATAAGACGTGACCACAAGCATCGCTCCCACTCCACCAATGGTGGATAAATCACTATATAAGCCTGTTATTTAGTATGTAAGACATTGCTTCATTTAATCATTGAGTCGTAACAAATATACCAAACTGTGGCAGCTCTCTTCACCCCCGCAATAAGTATCATTAGGTACTTCTGCAGATTAGCATGTCAAGTTTCAATACTCACAAGAAAAGTAGTTTTCCTAACATCATAACCGCATTGTTTGTTACGAATGATGTCCTGAGGTTTGCTCCGACAGCAGCTGAAAGGGACACCGCAAGCTTCGCGGGACCCCACAGCGCTACTCGAACAATTGAAATAGGCATTGCGATCCCAATCCTTAGGACCTTCCACACCGCAGCATTGTAACTGGAAAAAAATATCAGTAAAATGAATAATCTATGCCTGTATGTATGTTGGGTATGGTTATAAATAGTTCCCTTGGAATTTCATCATACTTACTAATATTATAAATGCGAAAGTAACTCTGTCTGCCTACCGCGGTTTGGTCGCGATAACCGAGATCCACGCGGGCGGAGACGCGGGCAAAAGCTAGTAGGTTTATAAATATTCAAGGCTAAACCAAATGCCCACAGTTTCACATACAGTGGGTGCCAAAAATAGATGATCATAACTGATATGAAAATTATAACTTTGAAGTCCCACTAAATATCTAACTGTCATTGATATCGACACTCATTTATTTTCAAAACCAGAAAATGACCGTCTGCTTATTGATGCGGAGTATACAATTATTAAACTTGTGTCAACTCAACACACCGAATAACATCAATTAGTTATGACGACCATCAATCGTCTTCAATCAATTATAAGGTTATGTCGGACTCGAACCGACGAAAACCGCACGTCGACTGAGGGTCGTGGTGCTAGGCCGGAGATGAGGTTGTCATCGATATATCCCTCGCACCCCGGCTGACCCAGGACCATCCCTAAAGGTCTGGCCCTCCTCGAGAGGGGGGCAACGGTGTCCCCGACTCGATGGAGAGCCGCCGCCGCCGTCACAATTTAACATCAGAAACCGAGCACAAGACTCAAAGGTAAAGTATTTTAATGTTCCTTACCCAGCTTTCTTGTATCCAGTCAATCAAATTCTGTTGGTCGGGATCTTCTCTGTAATGTGTGATGAACGTTTGGAAGCCCATTGTAGCTTGCTGCTTTATCTAAAGTTTAGAAAAAAGTTATTATTTAATAGACATACATAAACACAAAAAATAATAGTTATGACCCATCAGCAACTAAAATTATAACATTATACATTATAGTTATGTATATTTACCCAATCCTTGAAGACGAAAAACAGTATGCCTGTGGTCATCTCGGCCAACAGGAGTAATGCAAGGAAAACAGCATACTGTAAAAATAAAAGCAGAAAAATAATAAACATTGTTTTAAGAACATTCAACAAAGCGATATCTAGCTAGCTATCTTCAAAGTCCCCCGACATGGCAACCGCTGAATCAAAATATTACTAGGTATATCAAAACTTAAAAGGCAAACCCCATTTATTTTCAATTTTTTGGAGGTGTTTTTTGTGACGGGGTTTTTTAAATAAAAACTAATATACATAAATACATACTCTGTGGCGTGGCGGTAATGAACGCGGCCGCTACGCAGGAGGCGCGGGTTCGATCCCCACTCAGTGCAAATTTTTGAATGTGTATATTTGGATTGGTCTGGGTGTTTCTATGTATATGTATTTATTTATAAAAATAAGTATAGTATGTTTATTCGCATTCTAGATTCCATAACACAAGCTAGTTAATCTATGCTTAGCATGGGTCTACGTAGCGTTTGTGTGTGTGGAATGTTGTGGAATATTTATTATTCGAGAATCGACCTCGCGATCTCCGACATAGCAGTAGAACGCTCTACCGCCACGTTACCAGTCGGTAGGTGCGTTACATTAAAAATATCATTCGTAAGTATAATAATAATAATAGTAAAAGCAATCACACCATAACACTCGAGCTTGTAAACATCCTTGAAAGTAACCCACGCACCCTCCCACCATTGTTTATGGTAATTATCACATTAAATGTCACTACTAGTGACACGCACAACGCACACGAATTTTAATTATAAGTGATTTTATGGCAAACCCATGGTTTATTAGCGAAATGAAAACAAGAGCCAACGCCCATGGTAAAAAGAAATATACCTAACTTTCATCACGATAAAATTGAAAATTTAATGGATAGGTACTAAAGTAGCTACTAGAACAATGCTGCAGCAATGATCATATTATCTTTTGTTAACCCAGTGGATGAAATCCTTTACCCTTAGCTTAGTATCTTCTTTTGTGTGGAGACCCCACCCCTACTTTAAGACTTGAACCTACGTTCAAGCCTTCCAAGCAAGCCAACCAACGTAGGTTCAAGTCTTAAAGTAGGAGTGGGGTTTCCACACGAAAGAAAATTCAATGGATACTAAAGTAGCTAGTAGAACAATGCTGCAGCAGTATGATCAAATGATCTTTTGTGAACCCAGTTATGGATGAAATCCTTTACCATTAGCTTAGTATCTTCTTTCATGTGGAAACCCCACTCCTACTTTACCATCTCACTTAGTTTAGTATCTATATCAAATATTTTAACATATCTAACTAGCTGATCCCTGCATTGTCCGCTGATGCCCTTTACCAGGGTATGATCTGTCTCCTCGCCAATGATCAACAAATCGGTTTGTTTTTTTTATGAAATAGGGAGGCAAACGAGCAGACGGATCGCCTGATGGTAAGCGATCACCGCCGCCCATTGACACCCGCAACACCAGAGGAGTCACAAGTACGATGCCTTCCTTTTAAAAGAGAATAAGTATGCTCTTTTCTTGAAGGTCGTATTGCTTCAGAAATACCGCTGGTCATTCCACAGTTTAGTTGTGCGAGGCAGTAAGTTTCTCGAGAAACGCACAGGTGTGGACCGCCGCCATCTGTCCAGATGGTGAGTTGAACGATGGCGAATAGAGACGGCGCCGGCGGGCGGGCGGGATATATGCATGACTAGTCTTTGCCCGCGGCGCCGCCCGCGTGGATGTCGGTTATCGCGACCAAACATAGCCTATGTCCCTTCTCAAGGTCGTACCTATCCCTATACCAAATTTCATCAAAATCGGTTCAGTGGTTCAGGCGTGAAAGCGTAACATACAGACAGACAGACAGACAGACAGAGTTACTTTCGCATTTATAATATTAGTATGGATAATGTAACAGATACCTTGGATAGATACCACAACAAAAATTCAAATAACGCATTATTCAGTGCATAGAATGAACATACAAGGTTTATAAAATCAAGGTTACTCACACATGCAAGCAGACAAGTATTCTCACGCAGAGCGCCAACACAGCCAGTGAAACCGATTATGAACGTAATTGTTCCTGCAATCATATATTTCGAACTAAAATCTACTATAATATAATTAAAACAAAGGAACTTGTAATATAATCATAATACAATTGCTTTGTTTTATTACCACTTATATGTTGAATTAAATTCTAGGTATATAATGTAGTACCCTTTGACCACATACTGTATATAGATATAGTATACATAAAATGCATTGCAAAAGATGAGTGTTATGGTAAATATAGTATTTTCAAACTTGTGCCGTGGTATGGCCATTTCTGTGTCTATAGCGTTTGTAGGTATATAATCTAAAGTCTCATTTTTATATAGTCTATGTATCTGTTAACCGAGTATATTAACACATTGCAAGGTTAGGCACTATTAGCTAGGTCAGTCTTGAGATAAGTGACCTTTTTTAACACGTTAAGATCACTCCATGCCTCGAAATACACATTTATATGTCAGACCTGGTGTTCGGAAACGATTATATTGTGAAGTGGTCATTGTTTCATGGAGTCTAAATTGTCAAATTGAGTTCTAAGATTTAATAACAGTAAACCCACATACTCACCCACGCATATTAATATGAATGCTGGATCTAGAGCGATGTTTGTAAGCCGAGACAAATTGTTGAATGTGTCCTTCTCAGTCCATGCCCAGATACCCACAGCTAATACTATTAATCCAAGGAACTGGAAATATAGAAATACATTAATGTTAATATTATTCTTTTTAGATTTTGGCCACCTGATAAGACATGACTTATTCTTAAAAAACATCAGAGGGAAAGGTAGAAGGAAAGAGAGGGAGAGGTAGGCGAAGAGAAACATTTATGGCACAGATAAAGGAAAAGTTACAAGTCACATCGTATCAGGAGGTGAAAGGATTAGCGTAACAGAGAGAGGAGAGGTGATAACACCACCGACAAGAGTGTAGCTCTTAAGTTAGAGAGAGACAGAAATATCTAAGTATAATCATATCCATACTAGACTGTAAGCTGAGCCCCAACTTAGGAGAAGGCTTCAAGAATGATGAAGATACAATTTAGATATACAATGCTCCCAATTCTGTTGTTACATCTCTAAACTTAAATTTCTCTAAAAAAATCTAATTGCATCTCTTTCTTTCATGATCAGATAAAAAAGGTCAGATGATTTTATTTAAGTTAAGACCTGTCAAATTAAGAAAGCGCCTTGTTGGTGCATAGTAAGTTAAGTCACATGTTCATAGATGTCCACTAAAATTGAAGGGTACCGTCAAGGCACCGACTTATTTTGACAGGTGTTCACTAAAATTAATCATCTGTCCTTTTCTATCTGATAATGAAAGAAACAGATGCAATTATAAAATTTTAGAGAATCTTAAGTTTAGAGATGTAACAACAGAATTAGCAGCACTGTCAATAGGTGGAGGAAAGAGATGGAGATGGTATTTAAAAATGGAGGTACACAATAAATCATCTTATTCATCTTAGCATTAATCCCAGTTGCATCCGAAATTTTCACCTTGGAATCTGGGGTCTGCTTCACCTGTCGTAACTGCGGATTTGGCTGAACTTCAAACTTATCAGAGGGCACACAATAATTAAGAAAAATTTAACATATTATGTCATGTATAAATAATACATATAAATCACAATTTCATTGTTTACAATAATAGGTAAACTGTTAAATTATGATTATATTATTATCAATGAATGTATCCGGTATTCTCGGCCTTGGTAATTTGAGGATACTGTTTCCTATACATGAATCGACCAGCTCATGTCAACTTAGAATTTGTACCTATGTGCTTAAATGGGTTGAAATATTTTATTTATTGTAACACCCAAATTACAGTATTATATAATATGGAAACTTGTAAGTAACAAATTGTTTTTTAGCTATAAAATACCTAATATCACCTTGACCAGGTCACCTCTGTCTAGTGAAAGTGTGTAGAGATTGTAAGCTTACAGATTTAATTCAAGAAACAATATTATAAGTTTTAGGTTCATAACTATAATAATGTACCTATATTGTCCTGATGTGTGTATGAATCTTCAAAATCCTAAACAATATACCTTGTGAAGGTTTTATAGAAAAACAAAAGAACTACTTAATTCATTTGTTATTCTTATTTTTTATATTGATTGAAAACTCTTCAAATACAAGTATAAAAACTTAGTATTGCAAATATGCTAACATGTATGAAGGGTTTAAGATATAATGGGCTATGTTTTGATTTCAATATGTAAAACAAAGTGGCGAAAATTCATTAGATACTATTAAAGATACATAAGATTATTTCTTGATTTGATTTTATAAAACTAATGTCTAAACAAATACATTTAATACATTCTGATGTGATAAAACAAACCACACAAGTAGGATCTATTGTGTACTTTTAAGTAAATATCTAGTTGTGAACAATTAACTTCATTTAAGGCTGTAAATACAGCTAATGTCGGCAACATTGAGCGAGATGTATCTAAGTGGTACCTACAGCTTATTATTACATACAGTCCTAACTACTATCTTAGCCAAAAATGACCCAAATACACCGAGAATTTGCTATAAACATTAAACCGGTACCATGATGCTTTTTTCTGACGTATATGTTTGAATAAATTAAGGCTCGATTTATTCATGTTGGGTATGTGAGCCATGACGAACAGGAATAGGAGACGGACATAATGTAACCAGACCTTATTATGGTTATTACAATGTCGTCGTAGGTGATAGTATGTAAATTATGAACACAAAAGAACAAACAAAATGTAGTTACTCACCCAGAATAGAACATTTACACCAAAAATAACATATTTCAAGCAACAGCTGACTTCGCTGGTGTCGCGTCGATACTTCCTCATGCTAGGCATTTTCTTTAATATCACATACTCATGTCACAGTACCTATTCAAATACTAAAGTGCATTATATCTATGAAAATATATTAAATTCATTCAATATGCTTAACAAGTTAACAACTAGGCCACACAACGCATCAGCCGTGAGCCAAATTGAGCCAAATCAACGAGACGAGAACAAAGTAAACGAAACGACCGTCAAACTCAAACAATTACAAAAGAAAGGAGTATTACGACGCTGTATTAAAAATTGACTACAAAATAAAAGGAGTACAAGCACTCAATGTCAAAATACAGTTATAAATTGTTATGTTAGAAAGAGATGCAACATGTGTAGTTATATCCACAACATACATTTCATTTTAATCGTATAGTATCTCAGTCGAGAAAAAAGCTACGTTCCGAAACAAATATTTTCATTGATATTTTATAATATATGCTTATGATCCAGATAAGTGATTATATATTTAATTATATATTTAATATTTTATAACGTTATTAAATTATTTATTTACAATATATTTTATAATACTAAAAAGATAGTACAAAAATTAAAACTAAATTTTTCAGTAACAAAGTAAAATACTGTCTTTGAACGCATTATAATCACATTTTTTTTAGTTTCCCGCTAATATTTAAAATAACTATTTTATTTATCATTACTATTCATTACCATTTATGTACTTACAACAATTTAAATCCATGTTTATGTGCAATTCACTGCTTAGCAGTATGTACTTTTTGTACCACTTAAGTTGCAAACAAGCACACGGCCCGGCTGATGGAAGTGTGTTACCGTGGCGTATGATATGCAACACCGGGGGCGTTACATTGCACGTGCTGCCAAATCCTTATTTAGTCACGAATGAACGTAGGTACTCATATTATATGCGTCATATATGTGTTGCCTTGCCTGTGGTGTTGCTGATTGTATGGTCTGGTCAGTGGTCTCACTCATTAGCGTAACAATGTTAATACTTAATTATAAATATTATAACGGACGGACGTCCCGTGTCCGTCTGATATTGTTATTTTTGCATTTCTAAGTAGGTACCTACATTGAATGTACTTACATAGGTACCTACTTTATTCTAAAATGATTGGGTAAAATACAGACTTTGTATTGTATTCCATATTCGGACGTTAGCGTTACACAAGTAGGTAGGTACCTACTGTAGAGTACTTAGTGTCATTATCATCACTACATTAGGTTTAAAGCAAAGTCGCTTTCAGCGTCTGTCCGTCCGTCCTCCGTCCCTATGCTTTTTTTTATCGTGCGAAAAATCTCCGCGGATACCACCCCCCGGAGCCGGTGGAGGTGGTTATGTCGGACTCGAACCGACTAAAACGCACGCCGTCTTTGAGTCTTTGGTTGCCGGAGGTGAGATTGCAGAAAACATATCTCTCGCACCCCGGCAGACCCAGGACCATCTCTCTCGAGAAGGCTCCCTTCGGGTTGTGGGGACCATGGTGTCCCCATCTAGCCCCGGCTGTTGCCATCTGCTTTTGCTAGGGTGACAGGCGGCTCCACCGATCACCCTCAGGCCAGCGCTCATGGAGGACGGAGGTCGTTCTGCGACCTCCGACGCCCGATTCACCTTCGCTCTTCGCGGGCTGCCCGAGCCCGGAGTCTAGTCCGGACCCGACCGGCCGCCTCCTTCTCGAGCATTACTTGCGGTCGCATGCGGTTTCTTTTAATAGATAGAGTGAATCAAGAGTATGTATAATACAATGCTTAATATACCTAGTAGAGGGTGCAGCGGGAACAGGATCTGACGCCACGCGGTCGGATTAAAGTTGGCGGTATGAAGTTCGCCGGTTCAGGTCAGCTAGTACCTACCTACCTAATAAAAACTATACCGATAGTGAGTGTTGTCCTAATTATGTAGGTACTTACCTATTTAATACAGGTTATAATACAAATATCAAGATGGTGTAGGTAGAGGTTTGCATTCAAGCGAAGCCTTTACAATTATATTATTTATACTGTTGATTGATGGCACTTGGTGAATTCATTGTTACACTTTGAGAACACTTATTGTAATCTAATTTGATATTATTACATTTGACATTATTCATTTGCATTTGACATTTTAATTTCATCCGACATTATTAATTTTTGATCTTACATTATTATTTTATTTGACATTTTTATGTAGGTAATTATTTCATGACATTGTAATTTAAATGCAATTTTTTATCATATACATAATAGATAGGTAATTATATTGATTATTTATAAAAAAAACATTTCAGGTCATACTTATAATTATTCCCCACATTTAGGGGATTTTTTTTTAACTTGTATAAGTACTAAATTTTATAACTACCCACCTGTGAAAAATGTTAAATGTCGTAGTTTTAGGAATTAGACATCCAAAACCTTTTGTAAATGTAAACCTTTAAGAATGCCGTAAGGCGAAACCGGTCAGGTGTAATAGAATAAATAAATACAGTGGCCTTTACAGTCAGATATCTATAAGCATTGATAAAATTATGATAAACTTTGGCGCGACTTACTCACGTACTTGCTTGCTAACTAGGTGTACATACATAATTATACTTATTTAGTAGGTACGGTAGGTACTTATGTACATTGTACTTGCTTCGAGAGAGCCTAATTTTTAATTTTTTTGTTATATAATTCAGAGACTAGAAAATTTAATTAGAACGAGGTACATAACCGTGCACTTTTGAGACGTTTAATTCAATCACACAAATGTTTAAGTAATTGATATCCTGTTCTTTTTCTATTGTTAGACACTTAATTGAAAACTTATTTTTAACCGACTTCAAAAAAAGGACATTCTCAATTCGTCTGTATTCATAATATTTAATAATTTAATTTTTTTTTTATGTATGTTCACCGAGATTTCCGCAAATTATAGACGGATTTCAAGTTTTTTTTTTGTTGGATAGGGTTAGGTAGGTGATGATGGGATCCAGGAGAAATCGAGGGCAACCAACGAAAATTGTATGCTCGTATGGCACTTTTGTTACGTAATCAAGTCTTACTCAGGTATGTGCTTCAGGGTGTCAACATCTGATGCTGCTGTGGTGATGATGAAGCTACTTAACTCCTTACGGTTAGGAGTTGGGAGACAGTTCTGCCATTGGTGG
Organism: Eilema sororculum; assembly: GCA_914829495.1. Classification (NCBI taxonomy): domain Eukaryota; kingdom Metazoa; phylum Arthropoda; class Insecta; order Lepidoptera; family Erebidae; genus Eilema; species Eilema sororculum. The sequence continues at coordinate 17,038,496 of OU618545.1, read as the reverse complement.
ATGATAACTATTTAGTAGTATGTAGGCCTAACGTGTTGCTTGTGAGGTATGCTTGAATCAACATCTGATGCTGCTGTGCTGATAGTGAAGCTACAGAACTCCTTAACGCTTGCGTATGGTGCTTTTGTTACGTAATAATGTCTTACTCAGGTATATACTTCAGGGTGTCAATATCTGATAATGCTGTGCTGATAATGAAGCTGCTGAACTCCTTAACGGTTAGGAGTTGGGAGACAGTACTGCCAATGGTCGATAGAAACTATATAGTAGTATTTGGAGCTAACGTGTTGCTTGTGAGGTATGCTTGAATCAACTTCTGATGCTGCTGTTCTGATAGTGAAGCTACAGAACTCCTTAACGCTTGCGTATGGTGCTTTTGTTACGTAATAATGTCTTACTCAGGTATATACTTCAGGGCGTCAATATCTGATAATGCTGTGCTGATGATGAAGCTACTGAACTCCTTAACGGTTAGGAGTTGGGAGACAGTACTGCCAATGGTCGATAGAAACTATATAGTAGTATTTGGGGCTAACGTGTTGCTTGTGAGGTATGCTTGAATCAACTTCTGATGCTGCTGTGCTGATAGTGAAGCTACAGAACTCGTTAGGGGTTAGGAGTTAAGGGACAGTACTGCAATTGGTCGATGGATACTAGGTAGGGTTAACGTGATTCTTGTAAGGGTAGGTGCTCCTGAGATAATCACGAAATTTCAGAGATATCGTAATAAAAATCTCAGTGAAACCGAGACAATTCCTCAATAAATAAAAATAATAAGTATGTTTATAAAAGGGTATATCTACTCCTGAGCTGATCTTTTTTTATCGTGCGGAAATCCCCTCGGATATCTCCGCCGCCAGAGCCGGAAGGGGACGGTTTATGTCGGACTCGAACCGACTAAAACCGTACGCCAACTGAGGGTCGTAGTGCTAGGCTGGAGGTGAGGTTGTCTTCGATATATCCCTTGCACCCCGGCAGGCCCAGGGCCATCCCTTAAGGTCTGGCAGGGGGAACAACGGTGTCCCCGACTCGCCCTCGGTATGGTGAGGCGTGCCTACGCGCGCTGCCACCGTGGCCTTCTTCTGCTGGGTGACAGGTGGCTCCACCCGTCACCCCCAGGCCCGCGCTCATGGGGGACGGAGGACAGTCGGTCAGTCTGCGCACGCAGGCAGCGCGATCTGCGAGTCTCTCTCGCTCACGCCGCGTGAAAACTCTTACCCCCAGGGCCACCACCAGCACCCGCCTCGGTCCAACCCACGCCGGACACTCGATGAGGGTGTACAGCCCCGTGTCCTCACTAGCGTCGCAGTTATGGCACTCGGATGTTGGCTCCTCATCGATCAGACGCAGATACCGGCCGAAGCACCCGCGCCCGGTGTAATCTGCGTCAGTGGATACGAGAGGCTGCCATGCGGCCTCTCTAGCCATTCCCCAATGATGGGTCTTACTGCCGCTACGACGTCGTGTATGCACATATTTTTAATCAATTTAAAAAAGGAAAAGGTTCTTACAATAGTCGTCTTAATCTTTCGATTTCCCCTAGTGCCTTTTCACCATGTGGTCTGGTAACTAATTTGCTTGGTTCTAGATCGCAAAGTGCAATACCGTATAAAGTCTTCACTTGACTTAAAATACACTTGACCTTTAACAAAAAATGTTTTTCTTAGTCAATTACCGCTTTATTTAATGTGGTGCCTTTGATTTGGTGCTTATGAACTGTTACAGCCCAGCTCAAGATTAACGGCAGCATTCTTCTCTCCACATCCCCATAGCCTTTTGTTGCAATTGCAACTAAGCTGTCACGTCGAATTTAATAATAACTGCATCAGGTAACTCGTCGGATTCTGACCGATCGCGACGCAGAGCAGACCACCTAAACGTACACACAATCCCCATTACACCGTTGATAAAACTTGAGCTATCATCATAGAGTTATTGTCATTTACCAATTTGATCGTTGGTATACAATATTTATTTTCACATGGTGTACAATAAAGTATAGGTATTGTATTGTATTTCATTGTATTGTAAAATTCTAACTGCAGCCCCATCTGAGAAATCACCAACCTGTTTAACTCGCCGTCTTTCATTTAAAAGTTCCAGTTCCCTTAACTTATTGGAAGATTATGCTCCCAAAACTGGATTAAACTAGGACTACGAACGCAAACTTTGGCCCACTAAAAGAGGAAAAATAAATAATTTAAAAAAAATGGTGGTGGTTTGCTGTACCTCAATTACCTACCATGATGCATTCAAATGAAATATCGATCATTTCAATACAAAAGTCGGTATCAAGTTAAACAGGTAAAAGATATAGCTAAGTGTGATAGGCCACCCCTACCTCATCAAGTCATTATACCTAAATTGATGGCATTATAGCAGGTCAGGCACAGCAAACAAAGTTGGCACCGACTTCTAACAGATTGAAAATCTCTAAATTCTCTCTCTAAATTCTGTTATATTAAACATTTTTTTCTTCTTTGGTTTAGAAGTCGGTTCAATTTAAAAAAAAATATTATTTAACATAGATAGTTAGTACTTACGTAGACCTATCTCACTTTTAATTTTATTCTTTATTGTTACTTTTAATGTCAATCATACAAATTAGTGAACAGTTAAGTAGGTAACTTTTGTCGTTGACTGTCCCTTCACAACGGTCCCTTCCAGCATTTCATTTATCCAGCACTCCATGATTCTTGACGCCCTACATACCTACATATATACATATAACTACAAATTATTTATTTATTTAGGTACCTACCTAACTATACAGTGTGTTGTTGTAATTTTACGTGCTTGCATCACACATAATTATCACAACTTACGCACTTTCTTTAAAAGAATATTTTGGGCCATAGGTTACCCATTGTTTTCACTACATTTACATAAAATGATGCAGTATTAATAAATTGTTTATACATACACATTATTTTTGTTTAAACACTTATGTAGGTAATGTATGTAAATACGAGTAGGTATGTGTCGGTATTCTTTATGTATGACGTTATTTCCAAAAATAAATTACAATAGGTATTTTTTTTTATTAATATGTAATTAATTAATTAGGAAAAGATTTATAAAAACTAATGTTTGGATCATTGCACTCTATGGATGTGAGACTTGATAATGACAAAGCGGGACAAAGACAGGCTTGAAGCGTTCGAAATTTGGTGCTGGAGAAGGATGGAGGTAATAAGCTGGACAGAAAGGATGACGAACGAAAGAGTACTAAATAGAGTGCAAGAGGGAAGGTCTTTATTGAGAATATCACCTGAGACATGACTTGTTCTTAAAAACATCATAGAGGGGAAGGTAGAAGGAAAGAGAGGAAGAGGTAGGCCAAGAGGAACATTTATGGCACAGATAAAGGAAAAGATACAAGTCACATCGTATCAGGAGGTGAAAGGATTGGTGGAGCATAGAGAAGAGTGGCGATTACTCCACAGACAAGAGCGTAGCTCTTAAGTTAAAAAAATGTATTTAAAAAAGGAATCTTTATCATTCAAAGGCTCATATTTGCCCACTATCTCACGCTCACTTGCTGATAAGTTTTAATTACTTATACAAATTACAATGAAATAGGTATGCTATGGTACCTACATACCTACCTACCTTGGACTTGAATATTCCTAGGTTAGGTATAGCTTTCCGGAAACAGACTCAGGGAGGCTAGGTACTACCATATTTAGCAGTTTTATTGTAATCCAATTGTATTACTTTCATAGTCTAAATTGGACCGTCATTCAGTCCGTCAGGATACTCAGGATAGTGGTACTGGGTCAAACAGTTAGGTACCTCTTACTGTAATGGATAAATAATTTTATTTGTATAAATTTTTAGATTTCACACTTGTCTATGATAATGATACAGTCCTTAAATATCGGCAGACCACAACGGTCCGAGTCCAATTCACGCTATGAAAATATAGTAAGATTGAATTAGTATTACTTTTGAATAAAAGATTGTGGGAACTCCTCAGAAAGGGTAAAAAATGAAATAACGGACTATCACAACGGTGATACCAGTATTTTATTTAGGTACATAGTTAAATTATTGATTTTCTACCACTATCCTAGTTTTTGCATCTAATTCCGCCCGCTGAGTGCGCCATTATCCACGGGATGTAATTACTGACCTTTGTGTATACGCCTGAAAAAAGAAACGAATTAAATATACGTCACACAAGATTTTAAGTAGGCATCTCTAATATACAAATAGGTACTACTAATTACCTAACCTTATGTTATTTTTAAACTACCGCGGTATAAACTTATAGTTTTTTTATCGTATCGTATAAAATCAAGTCATTACCACATGACCACGACCACTAATTTTTGCCGACGTTTCGGTTGCGTTGCGGTACTGCAACGCAACCGAAACGTCGGCAAAAATAAGTTTTTCCAAAAAAAATATCGCATGAGATCCCAAATTTATAACCTACTAGCTTTTGCCCGCAGCTCCGCCCGCTTGGATGTCGGTTATCGCGACCAAACATAGCCTATGTCCTTTCTCATGGCCTAATCTACCCCTATACCAAATTCCACCAAAATCGGTTCAGTGGTTTAGGCGTGATAGCGTAACATACATACAGACAGACAGACAGACAGAGTTACTTTTGCATTTATAATATTAGTATGGAAGTATGGATTTGCAGAGGTATGAGTGATTAAGGATTATAGGATCCTGAATTCAAATTTTGTTACAGTGGTTTTCGCTACAGTGTGAAAAATGTTTACCTACAACCCCTACGTAACCTGCCCAAACCGGTCGCAAGGTCAACTCGGTCAAGAACCGATTATTATTGAAGGATTTTTTTTTTTTTACAGCATTAAGTATGCCTTAAAGACATATAAGATGGGAAATTTGAATCATATCGGGCGTGTCTCGGTAGCCGAATTGGTCAGGCATTCCCCTGTAAGGTAAAGACGGGTGCGACGGGTGCGGGTTCGAGTCCCACCCGAGAAGATTCTTTTTTCCCTATGTATTCGATTTGTATAGTTAGCATACTTAATGCTGTAAAAATTCCTTCAATTGTTTGGGCGCAGTTATCAAAAATCAATGTTTAAACATGATTGTAACATCATTCATTGATTCCGATAGTACGTAAGAAAATCGGTAGATGACGCCAGGTCGCCTTAAAGACGTATAATATGGGAAATTTGAATCATATCGGGCGTGTCTCGGTAGCCGAATTGGTCAGGCATTCCCCCTGTAAGGGAAAGACTGCGGGTTCGAGTCCCGCCCGAGAAGATTCTTTTTCCCTATGTATTCGAACCGATTATTATTATTCTCAATTCATTTGACACGGCCTACGTGGCGTTAATCTGGACGTTAAAATTTGGTAGGCATTTATCGCAACAATGAGAATCAATAAGTTCAATAACACGAACCCTCATTGTTCTTTATTTTCTTCTGAACTTGTTTATCATATGTTGTTGTAATCATACCACTTAGGTGGCAGACAAGCACACTGCCCACCTGAAGGAAAGTGCAGGTTACCGCGGCCTATGGACGTATGCAACACCAGGGGCATTACATTCGTGCTGCCTACCCTGAAGAAACCTTCTAATTCCCTTCTTGAAGAACCCCATATTGTAGTCGCTTGGGAAAACCACGGCAGGGAGTTCATTCCACAGCTTAAGCCTGCGTATGATGAAGTTCCTTTGATACCGCACGGTGTGCACCGTTTTCGGATGCAATATGTGAGGAGGACTTCCCTGCCTATGGTGAGCGGTGCGATGATAGAATGTAGCTGTGGGCATCGTGTCAAATAGTTCATCTGAGCACAAACCATTCAAAAATACACAGTGAGGCAAAGTCCCTCCTAAGGCTGAGAGGTACCTCATCGCCTGCGAGTATGGGACTTAGGTATACATAATAACCAGCGGCTCGGCTCGCTAAACGCGTACTTACCAGGATACCTGGGGTCAGCACATCCGATACCCCAAGACACGACACCTAGAACGAAAACAGTTTAAAAACAAATATAAGCTATATCAATGAATGGGCGTGGTAGTGAGTGCAACTGCTATAGGTACTTTAATACGAAAATTTCCCTACCGGAGAATCAAACCCGGGGCTTGATGAAATGTTATTAATTTAATGTTAACTCTCGGTTACAACACTTGAGCCTGACAAGTATATGCTTGTTAAGTGAGATAAAAATATGGTTGGTGAAAAGTAGCTACACCACATAATATTACCTTTGGTATAATACACCTCTGCTTACCTTTTCAATGCATTTCAGTCGTGAGTAATAATAATAACCCCGCAGGGGCAGCTTGTGGTGAGCTGTTGATGAGTGGCGACCGGCGACACCAAGTACCCTGATTCTCCCTAGGGCTGGGATTCATCCCACCCCGCCTCTTGTGCTTGCCTTTATTGGCCGGTCAAGCGTGGAGTCGCAAGAGCGGAACCTATGCTCCAGGTTGGAATTGTAAAATGTCATAACGCCGATCTTGCACCCCGCAGACTCACCTCTCGACAACCTTAGCCGCTCAACGGATGTTGCTCCAAGACCGCACTACGCGTGGCTATTTTAATGGGCCCATGCAATGAGTTGGCGAGTCACCGCCTGCCTTTTTATTAACAACTAGCTTTTGCCCGCGGCTCCGCCCGCGTGGAAGTCGGTTATCGCGACCAAACATAGCCTATGTCCTTTCTCATGGTCTAATCTACCCCCATACCAAATTTCATCAAAATCGGTTCAGTGGTTTAGGCGTGAAAGCGTAACATACAGACAGACAAACAGACGGACAGAGTTACTTTCGCATTTATAATATTAGTATGGATGTTGAGACTTATTGTCATGGCAGGCGTCCGTTAGTCTCTACCCATAGCCCATTTACCAGTCCATCCAATACTCAACCCCATAGCCCATAATTTAGTTTCCGTTATTCCAATAGTCTCTGCACCTGGCGGGGACAATCCCCGGGTGTATTATATTGTACGATCGGGGGTGGTATCCGCCATGTGTGTCTATGCCTAGCATATCAAACTCTCTTAAAAGGGCCTCTACGTCTTGGCTTCGGCCCGACGCACGCCTTCCAAAGGCCCGGGATTCCATAGTCCGGAGAGTCACGGAACAGAAAAAGAATAATACATAATACCTAGGTGGTAAGTACAGTGTACAGATGGCGGCCTTATCGCTCTGCGGCAATATCTTACAGGCAACCATAGGATGGAGAGAAAAATAGGAGAAAAATATTTTTGGGCAGTTAGGTGTAGGTATATATATATAAATAAGAGGAGAAAACAATAATAATGAACAAGAAAACACATAATCATACTAGCTGCCTGTGTAAATATACGTTGGTAGGTATATCATTACAAACATAAACATACATACTATTAAATATCACAGACGATGTCATACTACCTAAAAGTAAATAATACGAAGAATAACTTTCCACTTATACTAACTTTTACCTGTTAAGTTATCATTTATTTTGTATCTATGGAAAATTAATGCGTAGGTATACAGTTTTAGGGGTCTGTTAAGAAAAAAAAAACATATAATTTCAAGTCGTCAGTTCATCCGGCTAGAGGGCGCCCCACCTTCTGTTTCGTGGCAATCATGATGACGATCACTCCAGGCCCTCAATTCTATAAAAGCTATACGACCGTGGTGTCACAGTCAGCTCAAAAAACGGTATTAAATAATAGACTTTAAAGCGATGTTGTTAAAGTTCAAAATTAAATGAATTTTTGCAGAGTGAATGAAAAAGTGTAATGAAGCTTTTTTAATTTCATTTTGGACTTTAGCCGTATAGAAATAAAGTCTAAAAAATGACATTTTTTGCGGTGACTGTGTTGATGTGTGAATGGTTTAGCTTTAGTAGAATCGAGGGGCCCTGGACTTGCTTGCGGCCATTGGGACTTAGGTTAATAAGACCAGTCCACTAGCGTGTAAGCTGTTTTTGTAACTCGACAGTCCTTATTATGAATTTTATCCACGTGCAGTGTGTACCGACCCAGGACCCAGGCTGACCCAGGACCATCCCTTCCGGCTCCGGTGGGGGAGGTATCCGAGGGGATTTCCACACGAAAAAAAAAGTGTGTAGCGAATGTCATAAAGCTGGGATGAAAACTTATTTACCTATTAGTTGATTATCTGAACCCGACATTTATGTTGATGTATGACTATAACAGTTTTGCTAATTGCTGTAGCAAAACTGTTATAGTCATACATCAACATAATAAGTTCATATTCTTCGATTCAGTTGTGTACGGAACCCTGTCACGAGTCAGCCGTGCTTGATCGGTGTTTTTAGTTATAGAAGTATAATAGTAATATAATTTTGTCTCATTTGAATAAAAACTGATTTCAAAACAATTGAAACAAGCGAACTCACCTGCTTGTACATATTTTCCTTCAGTTTGAAAAACCAGCAAAGGCCCTCCACTGTCACCCTGATGAAAACGCACGTTATTACGGTCAATAGTGTAAATAATAATATAATTAGGGGGAGTTAAAGAACCCCTTAATTTTCAAACAAATATTAGGTTGGTCATCAACATTTATTTTTAATTGTAAAATACAGCATCTATGAAATTAAAATCTTGGTCAGATTTATTTCTTAATAACTTATTTGATCTAATTTGTTAATATATTCAAATATAAAAGTATACATGTCAAATAAAATAACACAGGGCACAGTTAACCTGTGCTAATCAAACAACCCGCCCCTGATCGTTCCCGGTGCAAAAGTGCCCATCAGACTTGCTGCGTTGGCACGCTGGATAGCGATGGCCAGCCTTTGCACCAGGAACGATCCGGAACGAGAGTCACCGGTCGCCTCGGTGAGCCTCTGTCCAATCTCCTTAATAAAGCCTTTAGCTTCCTTGCCCCAGCTCCCCAGGGTCTCCACCGCCACCGGTACGAAGTGGTACAGCGGCTCTGTTTTTAATTTATTTTGAGCCTAATAAATTACCAAATAGACCTAATAACATATATATATGAGATATTCTAGATAAAATCTGTAATACCTTATTTAAATATATTTATTAAATACTAATTATACAAATAAGATTTGGTCTCCGGTGGAGTAAAATAGGGCCACTCTATCTCTTCCTGTGGGTGTCGTAAAAGGCGACTCAGGGATAGGGCTGTTCTCCATCTGACAGTAAACATACAGCCCATAACTAAGTGCCCGCTTGACAGCAATAGGCTCGTCCCCTATTCCGATTTCCGTGGGACCGAAACTCGCAGTTGGCGAAATGTGGGTGTTAATACACCTCTGCCTACCCTTTCAGGGATTTACAGGCGTGAGCATATGTATGTACGTACAAATAACATGATGAATCATCATCATTACCGGTGCTGCGTACTTACCGGCTTGCGACCAGAAGGTCTTTGTGAGGGTCTCGTGATTACATCAAACGATAAGTACCTAAGACATATTTTGACAATAACATCCATCGTCGAAATTATTACAAATTTTAATTTCTCCTAATAATTCCTTACGTAGCTAAATATTCATAAACGAGATATAATAATATTTTACTGTTGAAACAATAGCCTGTCTTCGTAATAAACAACAGAAACTATTAATAACTGACGCCATTCTATTAAAATTTCCAATTACCTGGCAACCGTCTTTTCCTTTAGAGAAAGCGCACATCATGGTCGGCTTTAAATGCTGTGCCAGTTGTGACTTCATACAATCTTCATCTGACAGAATTCGAAGGCTGGCTTTTAGAAGAACCTTAGATGATGACTTTTCAACAGCCACACGACCCCATCCAACGATAGTTCCTACTCTACTTGTGAAGTCTTCACCTGAAATATATAAAAATATATATGAAAGATGAGCAAAAACTTTATAAAGGCTAGTAACTAAACATGATCGGTTAAGTACCCATTTCAATTGTTTTATATACCTACCTGTAATAAAACTATATTTTCTACTTGGAATTCATCGAGTCCAAGTCGAAACATATCAAAGCTATAACGAAACAATGATACGGTAGTCGAAGCGATTAAATAAATAAACAGTCCACGACAGTTTAGACATGTACGTAACTGCAACTGCAGAAGTAATATCTATACCTAGGTATCCCAGGCCAATTCTTAACTGGCTACTACTGCTGGGACTTTCATCTTTTCAACTACCTTCTTGAGTGCCATCCATGTCTTATATTTATTTAAGGAGACTCGAGAGACCCTCGTGTAGAAACGAACTATCCTGGTCGCTACTACGTGGCTTTGTTTCTTTTTTTCCTCATAGCCCAAAATAATCACTGTATCTGTCCATTGTTGTAACTGGGGCTGCGGGAAGCGTGTGTGTAAAGGTGACCACGTGGTGTATCTTGGATGTTCTGCATTTCTGTTATCATCATCATTAGCATCATCGCAACGTGTTCCGAATGCTTTCGAAATTTCAATATTGCCTCGGAGCCTTCGTTTCCTAATTTTTCTACTTCTCATAGACTTCAACATCCCCGGTGGTTTGAGTGAGTGTATGTAATCATAATTTGGGTGTGTTTTTTTTTTAATTTATGGAATACCAAGTTACTGGTCTTTTCCAAACGTATACTTACATAATTGAAGTCACCTGAATCTGACCCTCAATCAGGCACACAAATACTTCCAGCATACGAGCATACCTACTTACCCACTTCAGGCAAACATATTGGAACGATTGTGTTACTAAAATGAACCGGCATGTTCAGTGTGGCTATCGCTATATCGTTTTCATCTCTAACGGCGGTTGAAGCGAACGCCTCGTGTATGACTACACTTGATATGTTGCGTTTTTCTACATTTTTCAAATCCTCCATATTATCTAGTCCTATCAATACCTCCATCGCTTTGAAATTATCCCTGAAATTAATACAAGCTTTATAATAAACTTCATGAAATAAAAATGCCGGCAGGAGGATGTATGGACGACAATCATAATTTTGAACGATGCCAAATAACGTGCAATTTTATTTAAGTAGGTATATCTATCCAGAAACAGGTACCCGCATGAATTGTCGTCTATCTTACTGTTAAAATAAAGGATGCTCATACAACATTTTATTCCTAACTTTGAACTCTAAATAATAATTACATGTACAATTACAGGGCTGCTACTGCCAAAATTTCAAATTTGTAATATCAGCATTTGCATTGAAGAATCAGTTAGCCAATCGAGACAAACAATTATACATATTAGATATGTAGGAAACTATAAATAGCATAAAAGAATTAAGTAGTGTAAATCGATTCGTTAATTCAAATTAATCGGATAACCACAATGGATTTAAAACAAGGTCAATACTGTAACTATATATTTATTACACATAGGTATAACAATTACCGAGTTCGTGGTACAAAAACAAAAGTATATTTAATTAGGTACAACAATCATTAATGAGTTGTAATGAACTGTGGCGAAATGGCAGCCCGTCGTCAACGAATGATGTGAAATTATGTACAATCGTATTATTTTAATGGTGCTACACAGAGGAGGAACGACGACCGCACGGCGGGTGAAATACCCGCAGTACGGTGAGCTAAGTACTTCATGGAGGTAAAGTGCAACTTAATCAGAGTAATAACAAGAGGGCACCACTCGCCGCCTGCTGTAAGCATTTTCGCCGTAAGAATTGATATTATTCCAGCGCTCCCATAAAAGCCCAAATAATGAGTGAGGAGTGGGAAAGCAAACCCTGGCCTCCGAAAAACAGACAGACCTCAAGCCAATCTCAATTGAAAGCCAGTAGGTATACCTACAGATTTATGAACCAAGGCTGGTGGCTGGTGAAGCCTTACCTTCCGAGGTTCGAAGGTCAGACGGCATTAGCTCTTAGGTATAATGAACCAAAACAAACCAATAAAGAGAGGAGTGGGAGAGATATCAAATTACGAGTTTTGGATGCGATGATGAAGATATCTTAAATGACTAAACTAAGGTCATGCACTTACCACAGCCGCCCCCTTAAACCCAATAAAGATTTGATTCTGAAGGTAACCCCATACGACAACTGCAGCAGCCGCACGCAGCACGTGTGCGTAATTCATTGCGGCTTCTCAGTCGTCCCTTTTATCCCTATCGAAGTTTAATAAGTATTGTATGTGGCAGTTGTCGTTTCCGGTCGGCTTCGGAGTCATACCATAACCTTCCAAGTTTTAAATAAAAACATAATTACCATTTAAAACAGTGTCCAGCACTGAGCACATGCTTATCTGTAATCATCGCTCCACCACAATGCATTCGGTCGTTCTTCAATATCGCTACGGTCCATGGGTAGGAGTGGGGTGCAGCACGTCGTCCACCCACTATCCTCATATCTACTATAGTATCTGCTGGCCTGCCGCATTCTGCTCCAATCAAATCAAAATTAAGTCACACTTCAATAAAAAAATAAATTTTCAATAACAAGGGAAGTCGACATAAATCAAGAGAGACAGTTTTTTTTTATAAAAGACAAGCACACGGCCCACCTGATGGAAAGTGGTTACCGCGGCCTATGGACGTGTGCAACACCAGGGGCGTTACACTCGCGCTGCCTACCTTGAAGAAACCTTCTAATGCCCCTCTTGAAGAACCCTATATTGTAGTCGCTTGGGAAAACCATGGCAGGGAGTTCATTCCACAGCTTAAGCGTACGTGGGATGAAGTTCCTTTCATACCGCACGGTGCGCACCGTATTCGGATGCAATGTGTGGGGATGAATTTCCTGTCTATAGCGGGCGGTGCGATAATATAATGTAGCTGTGGGCATCATGTCAAATAATTCATCTGAGCACAAACCATTATGTAGGCGGTAGAAAACACACAGAGAGGCAAAATCCCTCCTGAGGCTGAGAGGTTCCACATCGCCTGCGAGTATGGGACTGTCGACGAGCCTCAACGCACGCCTTTGCACCGAGTCGAAAGGGTTAAGCTGACGTGCGGGCGCTCCGGCAAAAAGATGACAGTAGTACTCCATGTGGGGCCGAACCTGTGCCTTATAAAGAAGGAGTCGCTGCCCCGCAGTGAAGTACTGCTTCGCCCTGTTAAGAACTCTAAGTTTCTTTGATGCCAGCTTGACCTTGTCCTCTAAATGACTGAGGTACTGGACGTCACTTGAAATGTCGACGCCTAGGATCCCGATGCTCGGGGCAATGGTAAGCCGTGTGGCCAGGAATTGCGGCGCTACAATAAATGGGGTTTTCTTAACGGTGAATACACATACTTGTGTCTTGGTGGGGTTGAACTAAGTTCGGATTAAATAAGGTGATCGATACCAACATTAAATTAGGTATTCTAAAGATCTCGCATGATTAACATTCAAGTAGAGTGCTCCAATAATAGACAGGTAGGTACCTAATTTGCCGTGTTGATTCCCGGTGGACCGCCCCTTCTCTTTCTGTGGGTGTCGTAAAAGGCGACTAAGGGATAGGGCTGTCCTTCAGTCGACAGCAAACATAGGTACAGCCCAAGACAAAGTGCCCGCTAGACGGCAATAGGCTTATTATTACGTCATGAGACAAAAAATCATAATTGGCGAAATGTGGGTGCTAGTACTCCTCTGCCTACCAATTCGGGGATTTACAGACGTCAGTATATGGATGGATGTACCTAATTACTTTTCATTTATAAAGAAAAGTGTTAAATTTATTTTATTTATCCAGCTAGAAGAATTTAACATTCCATATTAAGAATGTATCCTTCGAAAACTCGAATACTTCCACATCAAGCTCAAACATAGTTATCTATTTTATTCGAAAGTAGACGCTGTAATCGATTCATAGGATTTTTTTACCAATTTATTCCCAAGAGAGGCTGGGCTAGTACGGTAACAAGTATAACCATAGATATTGTTTATTAGAAAAAAAAATGCATAGGTACGATATTGGATTCTGAATGAGTTTTTAATGACTTGCTATTTCCTGAAATACAGATTTATGACCATTGCGTAACGGTTATTTTAACCTTCAAATACTAAAACATTTGTGATGGAAATGCCTAACCATTCATATCAATATTTGAAATAAGGTATACCACCTACAAAGCTGTAACTAAATTGACTTCTGTAAATAAGTATGATATTGAAATGTAATTGACTGGGAAAAAAATACGCGGAGCATTCTTTGGGGACTACCGATAGAAGTGATAAAAGTTTGTATAGGTACCTAATACAAAATATTTATACTACAAAACTTTTTGATTACCCAAAAAGTGCTCAACTCGCATAAAGGGTTCCGATGGAGCGAGTTTCATGATTTTTATTCACCCAAAAAGTGCTCAAATATAATTACGCAACACGCCTAGATATAAGTTTTCACTTCAAAAACAGATTTCAAAATTGCAGCCTGCCTGCGTTTGGTGCTCCTTGTGTTTCTCCTCATCATTGTCTGTGTAAAAACATGTGGCCTATCATGTGGCAGGAGCGAAGGACGCATGTCACGTTATGCACACTTAATGACATTATTTGCCGGGCTCTTGTCACCGCCGGCGTCCCAGCCACACTGGTTTGGTGCGCGACGATGGCAGGAGACCGGACGGTATGTCTTTGAGACCTTGGAAGATGGGCAGCCCTTTGGTGTGGGACGCAACTTGCATCGACATCCTTGCGCCTTCCCATCTTCCAAGCATGATGTACTGCGTTTGTGCTGCTGCGGCATCTGTGGAGACCCTCAAACGGCGAAAGTATGCCATTAATGCTGGGTTCATGAGGTCCAAGCGCACGGTCGCTCTGCAAAGAAATAGCAAAGCGACTGGTCGATGCTTCGCGTCACTGACTGACTTCCGTCCCCCATGAGCGCGGGCCTGGGGGTGACGGGTGGAGCCGCCTGTCACCCCAGCAGAAGCAGGCCACGGCGACGGCGCGCTGAGAAGCGCGCCTCCCCATTCCGGGGCCGAGTCGGGGACACCGTTGTCCCCCCTCCCGAGGAGGGCTAGACCGTAAGGGATGGCCCTGGGTCTGCCGGGATGCGAGGGATATGTCGATGACAACCTCACCTCCGGCCTAGCACCACGACCCACAGTTGGCGTGCGGTTTTAGTCGGTTCGAGTCCGACGTCCGACACCGAGCTCCGGCAGGGGGGTATCCGAGGGGATTTTCGCACGAAAAAAAAAAAGGTCGATGCTTCGCATGACCAAAGGGCTGGCTTCTTTTTTGCATAACGGATTGGCATTGCTATCCTACGGTGCAGTGCCACCAGCCTTTTGGGCACGTTACCAGTCGATGGGGAGGAATTTTTGACACCTGAACTACAAATACTTTCTTGATCTTTAGTTAGATCTTGTGAATGAAGTAAACGCTGTGACAAGACTTGAACGCAGACATAAAAAATACAAAATTCACGTAAAGAAATCCTATGACCTGGCAACATCACCTATGAAATCCAATTGTGAATATAAAACACGGAACACCATTTAGTTATACCTACCGTCCTCCTATTCGGATCCTCTATCATGACCCCTGGTAAGTCAGGAAAGAGGATTAGATTTATTTGAAGTAGGTAATTTACGCATATCAGTCAGGTAACTGCACGGATGGCCACAGAGTCTAGTTACCTAGTAGCCATAAATTGTCAACGTTCTAAGAATAACAACAGTGCATCGGGCACGTGCTTCACATATTCAATCATCGACATACATCTATCGAAAATCTGAAAACACGTGTCAACAGCAAAACATTTAATTTCGATTAGTAAACTGAACTAATTTCTAGATGTCGTTCCAGTTCAACCCGTTAGTTCCACCAAAATGATGACCATGTTTTCTTCTCATTAGTTCCAATAATTTCTAGCTATATAAGTTCTGTTAGGTAAAAATATTGTTTAAAATGTTATTTCACTTACGACAATCGTGTCCCCGCACCAGCGCCACCTAAAACATGATCACTTTGTGATAACACGTGTTTCGTGGACAGTAATTGAATATATCCATTAATTTTGTTTTATTTATACAGACCTCACTGAACGCGGCAACCAAATAAATAGTGCTTAGTACTGTGAACATTTTTAGTATGTATGTTGGACACTGCACTCACTTAAAGCCACTACCAACGCACTGTTTTCTGCAACTGATGTTTGGTTATTTACGCTCTACACGGATTTAAAACGTAGAAATTATCCACGCGATAATATCCTTGTAAACTTTATCGTATACATTAGAACTACAATTCCTTTCATAATTAATCAAAATATTTTTAGTTTAGCCAGCCCAATAGCAAAGATTAACTTTAAGTACTGTTTCTTTTAATTTTTCAGAAAAATCTTATCATACATCGTAAATTATGTCACGTCATATTCGCGTTTCAATTTATTTCTGCAATGAATTTACCATTTTCCTTATCATTCAATCAGAATACGTTCTACCTGAACTAGCAATGCATTGATATGACTTTTCAAATTATTACTGTTAGCATCTATGATGAATATAAACTGATACGAGTATACATTTATGGTTATTTAATAAGTAAGACAAATAATTATTTCGTTTAATATTACAACATCTTTCATTCTTTTTCTTTATTATCTTTAGTATCCTTTTTGATGGTTAACTCTGTACAGTACATCCCTCCTTTAGTCTGCTGCATAATCCAGGACGTGTATTTTCCTACTATTGTGTAAACCCCTGAAATTAAAAAAGAAAATGAGTGTCACATTTAACCAAGCTGGGAAAATATCAGTCGAACTTATTTTAACAATTACCTGGATAGTCCGGCATGGCACAATCTATGCCCCAAGAAACTATACCTAAACAAAGACGAAATACAAATATATAATACAGAATTAAAAAAACAATTGGACTATAGCAGTCCTCTTAATGCTTACAATATATTCAGTACAAAAACTTGGCCAGATAGACAGTGTATCTTTTAATGTGAAAGCCAGTGAAACTCACACAAATCTTTAAGATTATCATGTACAGAAATTGATTCAGTCCTTTAGAAATTACGAAGAAAGTTAAGGACGGATTCACATACATGTCTACATACAAACAGATCTAGTAAAAATCATAGAATTTAAAATGTTCAAAAATCGTAGTTAAATATCTTACCAACTTGATACCATCTTTTATTATGTGTTCTCCGATGAGTAGAAAATAGTGGTCCACCACTATCGCCCTGCAACATATTATTTTACAATCCAATCATAATGTAGACACAATTATTGATAATGAACAATCATATTCATAACTCAATAGTGTACGACCAAATGCCCGTCCCGCCTTCACGCAGGTAAAAATTCTATGATCTAATAACCGTCATCTTAGCATCTCATCAATATTCCGAATAAGCCTTTCTTAGCAAATCACAAACAACCAAAATTTCAATTTTGTAGATTTAATTATGAGCACAGAAATATGGGCAACTAGATACGTTTCATTAGGTGGCGGGTTCGTCGCTTTCATTTGTTTAAAAAGCACTTTATAATCTAAACATCAGCAAATAACAATACCTGACACGCATCCTTTCCAAGACTATATGCACACATCATAGTGTCGGGGACTAGGTTGTCCTTGTATATTGAAGATTTTCTACACTTGTCCGTGTTTACGATCTGCACTTTAGTCTCGAGTAAATACCTCGACGATGTTAACGCACCTTGTCTGGTCTTACCCCACCCAGCCACGGTCAGCGGCAAATTCTTAAAATCTGTATCTGCAAAATAAGTACAGACAGTCAGATTAAGTACTTTGTACTTTTAAACTAAATTTTATTTTTCACCTGACCGGTTTGGCCTCATGTCATTCTCAAAGGCATGATGTAAAGAGGCGAAACCAGTCAGGTGAAAAATAAAATATAGTGGAAAAGTACAAACTGTCTTACTCAATACAAATTCTATATTAAATTTTATTCTCTCCAATTTGAATACTGAATCTAAGTTAAAATTATTACTGACCATATAAATAAACGTCAATTACATCGAAATGAAGAAACTTTTGATCAAAAAGTTGTTTTATCAGATTGTGAGACTTATTACTAATATTAAACTGAAAAGGAACTCCAGCTATAGGTCTAAAAAATTAATATATACAAGTACTACTTACTCTCATCAGGTAAACATATCGGACGAACTTTATCAGAAAATGTAAGTTTCTTTTCGAGAGTAAGAACTGCTATATCATTGATGTCCCTCACGGCATTAGATGTAAAATGAGGATGTTTGATACCATTTGCTACATGTAATGTTTCGTAGGTATTGTCCAGCCGATCATGCATACCCACGTACACAGTTAAGTCACGATAATGGACGCTGGAAAAACGCACAATATATTTCAAGTGTTAATAAAACGTTTATTAACACTATATTACTATCAGGTAATTTTAAGAAAATAGACCACAATCATTTTTAGGTCTTGTTCTGTAAGTTCATTGTTACGCTCTAATTTCTACGCTACGCCACGCTATGGTCTCCTTGGATTTAGTATACGAAACTCATTTTAAGTTTTTAGCAATTCCTATATTCTTTCTTAATAATATTCAGAATATTATCGTCAGTTTTTACCCGACTACGGCGAAGCCAAAAGGAGGGTTATGATTTTGACAGGCCAAGTATGTATGTATGTATGTATGTATGTATGTATGTATGTATGTATGTATGTATGTATGTATGTATGTTCATTTGTTCCCTCATAGCTCCTCAACTACTTATTAGAACTGGACAAATGAGGTATCGTTACAAGCGGCTTTATCGTCCGATGGTTATAGGCTATATGATGTGTCACTCAATCTTGTGTGGCGCCCTCTAGCGCTCATAAGGTACTGTGTTAAAAAATAAATTTGAGATAAATATGCCGTGTTTGGTATCAAATGAAAGGGCTTAAGAAGCACATTTCAAATATGTATAAATTATTAGCTTTACCTTGCCCCAAAATAATATAAATAAAAAATAAAGTTTAAAACTAAAACCCGACTACCGAAAAATCACGCTTTAAAAAATAACAAACAAGAAAATATCAAGGATAGCCGTGGTCGTATGCCACTTACTCTGACAAAACAATATATTCTAGGCAAAAGTGGCATACGACCACGGCTATCCTTGATATTTTCTTGTTTGTTATTTTTTAAAGCGTGATTTTTCGGTAGTCGGGTTTTAGTTATAAACTTTATTTTTTCATTTTCATAGGTTCTGTTATAAGGTAATTTTTGTGATGATTGTAATTAACAAAAAATAAATTAATGAAACACCAACCCAAAGGTAATGCAATGTCCTGCAGTGAGCACATGCATATCTGTGATGATGGCTCCACCGCAATGTAACTTCGGGCCGAGCATAAGGGAGACGAGCCAAGGATATTCATGTGGCTGGACCGTAGTACCACCTACAATACGACGATTGTGTCCGGCAACACCGCACTCTATGGAAACATTTAGTAAAATTATTTATAAAATTTGATTTTGGAATTAGTAATGAACATAATTTTTTCTGAGTTCTTAAATTTAAATAGAGACTATAATCCTTTATACAAAACATAGATGTGCTTATAACTTGCCACAGGACATATTAAAATGCTGCTTAGCTTCATCTCCATATACCTGTAAGAGAAGATATTATGTAAAAGGTGTGAGTGTTTTACTTAAATACATGTTTTATGTTCATTAAATTTCTATAAGCTAAACGTAGTCTAGTACTCACCAAGCTGATTCCGATGCAAAGTACCGACCATATCTGTATCATTTTATTGGCGTACTTTGAAGGTAAAGAGCTTCCGAAAATTCGATCATCATCAACATCGAAATGATTCCTTTGACCAATAAATTGCTATACGAATACATAAGAAATTAATTGATTTTCTGTGTATAAATTGAAGCTCAACAGTGCGTAGAATATACCTAGGACTTGATTAAAGTTTGTATTTTCCATGCATATACACGAACCTAATACATTTTTAATGTTTAAAAACTACAATATTATATTATATTTTGGTATGAATTTATGGCAAAACATACTAAGATCAATTGTAGTTTAAATGATATGATAATTGATTCATTTAGAACAATGCACTTTAAATTAAAACATGTGAAAAAAGAGTACCGTTATAAGGTGAACATGTATTTATTTATTACTACCTACTACTGTTGCCCCCAACTGTACCCATCTAAAGTTCTGATCCTATCCCTGCGACCCACTGGAGCTATTTCTGAAATATAGAAGACAATTTTATCCAGAAACCTTGCATTCGAGGATCTCACTTCGGAGACCGGAGTCCAAATTTTCTTCAAATAGATAATATGTTATATAAGTAACTACGGCTCAAAAGATAATGACCTGTTAGGTTACGGTATTTGTGCCGTTTGAGGTTTCCCGCTAGTAGCAACACCGGCACAGCCTCTTTACAGCTTCCAGCTGTTCTTGGATAATATGAAGGCGCAACGGTGTCAACGCATGTTATGTCCACCAATCTCCTAAGGTAGCAAGGACATTTAAAATGTTTTTTTTTTCTATAATAGTTAAACTAGTAATTATATGAAAAAATAGCCGTGAGCTTATCTTGAACGATTAATAGAAAGTAAATACGTAACGATTTCTAAGCAATGACTAAAGGAATACCAGACTCATAGGTGCAATTCCTTGAATTATATGACTTAAGCTCCTATTACATTACCCCTAGATGGGGCTGAGGGCATCCACAGTG
Organism: Eilema sororculum; assembly: GCA_914829495.1. Lineage (NCBI taxonomy): Eukaryota > Metazoa > Arthropoda > Insecta > Lepidoptera > Erebidae > Eilema > Eilema sororculum. The sequence goes on along the minus strand of OU618545.1, from coordinate 17,017,929 downwards.
CGCCGCCATCCTTGTCGGTGTTAAGCTTGACACTTATTTCCCTTCATGTCTTCCCCAGGGTCACCGCTTCTGTAACAATAAACCACCTCCATGTCTGTTTGCGACGGCCATGCTTACTCTTTCCTTGCGGGTTCCAGTCCCTATTACCTCAATATTCCCCATCCAGATCTACCTCACGATTAAAAACAAAAGCAGCTTCAGGGGGAGCAAGAGCTGCTTTTATAACGAGATCTGTTGTTTTTTAGCGCCAGTCATCACTTAAAATTAGTATATGTACTTACCTAAGTGTCGAAAAAATTTACCGGTGATAACTTCCTAACAAATCGGTGTGACTGATATACTGAACGTTTTATAGCAATATCTACTAAACTGGCAACGGATCAAACCCACCTTGCATAATTTGAATAAAGGGTAAAAAAATATGTCAATTTTTATTAAATCAGTTCAGTGTATGGAATAAAAGTTCAGTCACAGTTCAAATTATTTAATTCCAGAAGACACCTTCAAAGAATCACTTATGATATTGTTTACCTCAGTGCTTATAAAAGAATGCAGCAACAATGAAACAGTCATTAATGAAAACGCAGTGGTCTGCAGCGAGTAGGTACTAATAAAAAGAGTGCCAGTGGTGTCTTTTGTAAAGACTCTGATGCCAGTGAAAAACTTACCTTCAAGAAAATGGAAAATGTTTTCAAAAAGAATATCAAAGAAGATACTATAGTCACGAACCATATAGGAACTGATTATTCATATACCCATGAAATTGTATGGAAAAATGCAATTGGATTTTTAATATTACATTTACTCTGTCTGTGGGGTATAATTATTATGTTAAGTGGAAAAATTTACTTCAGTACATTTTTGTGGAGTAAGTATTTTATTATATAGTCTTATTTCCTTTTATTTTATAGATTTTGTTCAGAATTTAATCATTTCGGTAGAGTAGTGGAGAAAGTTCTTAATCCCATGTTCCATCCCATCTCAAGTTCCACTTATAGCACTGGTGCCACTAAACTATTATATGCTATATCACGTACAATTTCTGTTGTTAGTCACATTACTTTTATCTAATCAAATAACAATTTCAGCGTATATATATTTATATATTAGTACAGAGGGCGTAACGATTGGAGCTCATAGGCTATTTACGCACAAATCCTTCAAAGCAACCCCATTTTTAAAGGCTGTACTCATAACACTGCAGACGATAGCTGGTCAGGTAAAGTTTATACATTAAAGTTAATATTTTTAATTTTTACCCGCATCGGAACGGAGATGGTATATGCGTTTGGGATGTGAGGATGTTTATTGTTATTGCGATTAACAGTGTGTTACATACATTTCTATTACATACCAAATGTATGTAATTTAAAAGAGACTGGCTTGTCATAAAATTCAACTAGAATTTATGATATGCCCATTACACTGCTTACAACCTTTTGAATAACTCATGGGTCTATTTTCATTCATCTGTCTTTAAGTAATTTATAGTCATTTATAATAAACCATAAATATATTTTCATAAAATGGAACGCAAGAGTTTGAAAGTTATTACAATTTTTCTTCACTAGTTCCTAAATAGGTACGTGCTTTTTTACAGAATTCTATTTTCATATGGAGTCGCGATCACCGCTTGCACCATCGTTATTCTGACACGGACGGTGATCCTCACAACTCGAAACGTGGCTTTTTCTTCTGCCATATGGGATGGCTCATGACCAAGAAACATCCTTACGTCATAGAACTTGGTCGAAAGATTGATATGAGTGATTTGCAGGCTGACTGGATGGTTATGTTCCAAAAAAAGTAAGCAGAATGCACTTCAATATAAGTACCAATACAACAAACTAAACGACCTTAAAGTCTATACAAAAAGAAGCAGCCGTGGTGGAATAAATTTATATCAGGCATTGTGTTCCATAAAATTACTAAATGAATATGAGTATAAGTAGTGTGACTATGAAACCTGGCATGTTTACTGCCATCGAATATTTAGCTTAACTAAAGTCATCGAGAAAATTTTATTCTACGTGTTGCCCACCGCTCGATCGGTAGCTTACCAAGGTCTTTAACCAAGGAGTCGGGCTTTTTTTTCTTGCGGACTCGGATACCTCAACTGCCGGAGCCGGAAGGGGAGGTTATTTCGCACTCGAACCGACCGAACTAAAACCGCACGCCGCCTGTGGGTCGTGTCGTGGTGAGGTGAGGTTGTCTTCGATATATCCCTCGCACCCCGGCTGACCCAGGGCCATCCCTTACGGTCTGGCCCTCCTCGGGAGGGGGGACAACGGTGTCCCCGACTCGCCCCCGGAATGGAGAGGCGCCTTTAACGCTGCCGCAGGAGTCGGTCTTACGATCGAGAGTGTGAATCCTCTCTTAACACGAGCAACATAGCTTAGATGAAGGGGTTAGTTAAAGGGAATAATATAATTTCGGTTAGGAATGTTCTTAAAAAAAAGACACAAACTGATTAAGTTCAAATCAGGCTCACGCGCTGAGAATTCCGTGTAAAACTAGATCTCAGTGGGACCTTTACAAATGAAAAAGTACAGCAGTGTGAAGGATTGTATTTTTTTTTTCCAGATACTATTACTACCTATACTTCCTACTAGCTGTATTCATTCCGATATGGGTGCCTGTATATTTCTTTGGAGAAAACTTTTGGAATTCCCTACTGGTGTGCTATTTCACTCGTTATGTCTTGTCTTTGAATGGAACCTGGCTAGTTAACAGCGCTGCGCATCTCTATGGGACTAGGCCTTATGATCAGTGCGTATAATTTACTATTTTAATGATCGTGTCCTTTTATGATTGCAATAAATCTGTTTTTTAATGGCTTTTTGCTACCATCATTATTTGCAAGTTATTACTACAATAACACTTAAATAATTTATGATGCTTTAAAACCCTTAAAGCTAAGATGATCAATCCAATGATATAAAACCGTTTTTTAACTTAACGGTTTCTATCGCGATTATATTGTTTTATATACTTTTAAACCGACGTTTCGGCCACTTTTCAGCTGCCACATTCGCGGAGTGAAATGACGCACGCCTAATGGTACTTTGCATATAGTTCGAAGTACAAGTTATCTCAAAGTACCCGAATCATGATGAATTAATTGTTGATGTTACTATTTACGCAGAATGAGCTCACTGTGTAGTTCAGTCTTGCTGTATTTTGCTGTTTACTAGGTTTAAAATACAGCAAGACGTGACTAACTTGCTGAATTAAAATTATAAGTTTAACTTCAATTAATTAATGCTTAATTTATTTCTGTTTCCATGCATAATCATATTCCCTGTGCACTGAATTTAAACCAACTAATTTATTTTCACAGAAATTTGCAACCTGTGGAATCCTGGTACGTTTCGTTTATAAGTCTAGGGGAGGGTTGGCACAACTATCACCACGCGTTCCCTTGGGACTACAAGGCTGCTGAGCTTTCGATGCACTTCAATCAGTCAGCCACTATCATTAGGTTCCTCGAGAGAATTGGACTTGCTTATGATTTGAAGAGTGCCTCGCCAGAAATGGTAAGTTGTAAAAAAATATTCTATTCTAATTTCTAAAACGCACCTTGAATTATTAAATGATGTGCAACAATATTCAAACAACCATATGATTTTATAGTGTTAGACTAGTCACTAACCTAAACTATAAAACTTGTCCATTCCATCAAGTACCTACCAGACTACAACATTTATGAACTTTGGTTATGGAGTGGTGGATTTTGTTTATTAGCGACAAAAAAATTTGCTACAATCTTCCTATTACTCTAACTCTCGCTGTCACTCTTCCTCCCGCTCTCGTTCTCGCTCTCACTCTCGCTCCCGCAGACTTTGCCTTCAGCTTACCATCCGGCTAGGTGAAGTCAAATTGACGTGCCCTACTTATGTAAAAAAAAACCATTAATATGGCTCTTGCCGAAGTTTCATTGTTTTCTGCTTACACAACAAATGCTGCTATAACTCAATTGAGTTTGATAAAATGATGATGCTAAGATATATACATATATAAGATGGATAGCAAAGTTGTCATTAGAACTTCTTAAAATATACCTAACTAACTAAATTAAGTTATATTAATAACAGGTGGACAATCGTATTAAACGTACCGGTGACGGCAGTCACTTCGAAATTGGTACAGACGAAGCTCGGGCAGCTGTGGAAGTCTCATGGGGACCTCTGCATCCCTTGAACCCCTCTTATAATAGTACGCTTAAGGCACCACACGCCATTTTGAAGCCCGGCGGATTACCTCTGTACCATGAAAAAGATGTTCTAAATGTGGATTTTGTAAAAAGAATTTCAAGTCAAGCATAAAATTACCATTAAATCTCATAATTTGAAGCTTAATCCAACTAAGATTAAGCTTCAAATTATGAAAATGAAATTACATATTTATTACGTCATGTACTTTAGCAAAATGTAATTCATCTGTACCTAGAAAATAAAGTAAGATTCCAGAAGTTACAGAGTTTTATTCAAAACTTTTTTTATAAGTATATCTAAATATGAACCAGCTAAATTTTACAGTTTACTAATGTTAACATATCGCGATCATCACGTATTTAAATACCTATCTTTGAATTTCCTGACGTTTTTTATTCATTAAGATGTTTTTTTTATCACCCATTTACTTCATCAACAATTAACAATATATTAATTTGACAAATCTGAAAAGTTATTAAACTATTGATCCTACATAATCCTATCTAACTAGTAGTCTGGTTGAATCGAGACCGAACAAGTGATTTTAATAACTACTTGAAATTCAAATCTCACCTGTTATGTAAAACTGAGGACAACAAAGTAGGTTATTATAAATTATCATGTCATGAGACACAACAACAACAGCCATAGTTCAAATTACTTGGGTCATTCTCCGAAAAAGATTCTTTAGCGTTATTTTATTTATTTATAAAACTTCAGGTACAAGTAGGTACATAGGCGGACTTAATGCCATTTTAGTGTCAAATGTTTTCTAGGAACTGAAGTTTAAGGTACGGGCCTTAAACTTCAGTTCCTAGAAAACATTTGATAGATTTGACATATTGCCTATACAATCTGTCCTCAGATAAATCGAGATTCAGGTTGAGTGTCATTCTTGAATACGGGCCTAAAATTGGATAAAACGTAATAGATACAATTCAATTGAGGAACATTTTCGTCGACAAAAATAAAGGAAGTCGGAACGGAAGAAGAAATAAGTTACCAGCTTGCGTCACGTCCGCCCCAAGTCTCGGCTCCTTTAAAAGTCGATCTGGCTGATTGAGCAAGCTTTTTACTTGGTTGACTAGATGATAAAGATAATACCGTCAAAATGACCGGAATTGACATATTGTTATGATAAATTTAATCATTTAAAATAATTAATTCATGATTATTTTTAAACTACTAATTAGATATAAAATAAAAGAAACCAATTAAAAACTATATAAGCTTTGACTGAATTTTTTATAGCATTTTTAATGGTAACTTTAAAGTTCGAAAAACATCGGAAAAACTTTAAAGTTGGCATTAAAAATGCTATAAAAAATTCAGTCAAATATTCGGGCGGAGTCATCAAAATTCAATGTTTAAAAATGGTTGAAAAATCATTCATTGTTTCCAACAGTTCGTAAGAATGTTGGTAGATGGCACCACCGTCGCCCTTAAAGACGGACATAAAGAGAAGGAAAATTTTAAATGAATCAAGTGTGGCTCAATAGCTCAGTTGGAAGAGCATTCCCCCTGTAAGGGAAAGGTCGTGAGTTCAAGTCTCACTTGAGTGTTTCATTTTTCCGATGTTTTTCGAACTATATAAGCATTACGCATCGCCACGTGCCTCCGATTAGGCGCGCCGTGTGTTTCTCTGCATCGATGCCGTTGTGGAGAAGCAGTTGACCGACTCGGACACCATGGCCTGTCGTGCTGCAGGAGTGCTGGGCGAATGCCACGGCACGCCAGCCTCAACGACATAATCCGCCGTGCTCTTGTCACCGCCAGTGTGCCAGCCGTGCTTGAACCTAACGGTTTGGCGCGCGACGATGGCAAGAGACCGGATGGTATGTCGTTAATGCCATGGAAAATGGGTAGGGCCCTGGTGTGGGACGCAACATGCGTCGACACCATTGCCCCTACCCACATACCTGGCACGGCTGGCTGTGCCGGAGCCACCGCTGCTTCCGCAGAGGCTCTCAAACGGCGCAAATACTCCAAACTCATTGGAGACTATGAATTTGTGCCGTTTGGTGTCGAAACGTTGGGGCCTTGGGGCCCGAGCGCTCGCAATCTCTTCAGAGAGATTGCGAAGCGTATGGTCGACGCTTCTCGTGACCAGAAGGCTGGCCTCTTTTTAGGTCAGAGAATAAGCATTGCCATACAACTTGGCAATGCTGCCAGTCTTCTGGGAACGTTGCCACAAGAGGCATGCGAAGCGGAGGAATTCTACGACGCGTTTTAATTTTAGTCTTAGTTTTAGTTTTTAATTGGTTTCTTTTATATTGTTATTAATTCTATTGTGTTTTATTATTATTGACATCCTATAATTGTTTTATTTATGTATTATTTTAATTTGTGAATTATTAAATACTGACTCAGAAAGCCAAACTTTGTGACTGTTATAACTTTGACTATTTGAATGATAATTATGTACAAATGTTTATGATGTAACGGACACAATCCCACCTGTGTGGAAGCACGATTAACTGAATTGACAAATTATGATTTTTATAGACTGACATGTAATATTCTTACAAATAAATGAGTTATGAGTTATTAGAAGAAAGTACGGAAATAATACAGTAAGATAAAAATGATAATATTAATACTAAGTTGGTAAATAATATAATAAGGATTTTTGAAGGCAAACACAACATTTATACCATTTATTACAGTCACGCCTCCTTCCTAATGGGGTAGTAGTATGCTAGTCATTTTGACTAAGTACTTACTAATAGTACTAGTACTAATAGTTACCCAATAGGGCATTTAGGCAATTTGATTGACCTTGGACCATCTATAGTTTTATGACGGCCTCCCTAAAACCATAGATGTTCCGATGAACAAAGGGCGCACCGTGTGGAGGTTCCAGATCAAGCATCCGAGTAGTCGCAACGGGTATGTGGGGCTCGCACTACACTCAAACAACTCACAGTGTATCATAGTAAACTTGGTAGAGTATTTTTCAATACTCTGCCTTTGAAAGTAAAAAAAAATTGCCCTATGACCACCAAAAGCAACCTTTCGAAGAATGGCCCACTTATCTAAATATACTAAAGCAAAATCATTATTCATGAAAATACTCTCCGGTAAGTCCGAATAAAAAAAACAACGCCTATCAGTCATACCTGGCGCCTGTGAAAAGCTACCCCTAATAAAAATGGAAAAAGTGCTAAGTAGTATCAAAAAAGAATCTCTCGTAGAACATATAGGAACCGATTACTCATATACCCATGAAATTGTGTGGAAAAACGTTATAGGGTTTGTAGTTCTACATTTTTTTGGTATTTGGGGTACAGTTCTTATACTAACTGGAAGAATTTACCTAAGCACCTTTTTGTGGGGTAAGTAGATCACAATTTTTTCTGTCATAAAATTTTCTGGTATTTATCAAGTTATTTGTGACTCGCGAATGCCCCTTCGACTTAAGGGGAAAATCTATAAGAGCATGATCCGGCCTGCCGTCCTGTATGAATCGGAAAGCAGGCTCGTAAAGGTGACGGATGAAAGACAGTTGCATGTAGCCGAGATGCGAATGTTGAGATAGATGAGTGGTGTGACAAGAATGGATATGATTAGGAATTAATTTATTAGAGGAAGTTTGAAATTTGAACCAATCACGGAAAAGCTACGAGGAAATCGTTTGTCCTGGTTCGGACATGTAATGCGCAGGGATGAAACTAATTTCGTAAGGAAGGTATTAACTACGGAAGTGGAAGACTATATGGGAATAGGACGACCTAAAAGGAGGTGGATGGACTGTGTGAAGGACGATATGGTTAAGAAGGGAGTGAATGTTGAAATGACTGCAACTACAGATGAAGGTAAGAAACACACATGTTGCGCCGACCCCAAATAAACTTGGGATGAGGGCAGGAGGATAATAATGATCAAGTTACTTTTATCTAATATTAATTCAATTGCAGCTCTTTTTATGGGGTATGCTGGTACAGAAGCTGTGACGATTGGAGCTCATAGACATTTTACGCACAAATCTTTCAAAGCTACGCCATTTCTGAAGGCTATATTCTTACTGCTGCAAACGATAGCTGGTCAGGTAAACAATTCTTTTGATTTGCTTCAGTCATGTGTATGAAATTACTACACATATTTCTAAAGATTTCCCAACTTGTCTTGGATTATATGACATGCTCATCAATATAAGTACCAGCTGACTTTCGAATAACTCATCGCTCATATTTTTAGAGGTACTATCGGGATTAAGTTTGTTTGATATAATATCTCTTAAACCGTAATCTATCTACCGGGTGTAAGGGGAACGCTCCCGAAGCCTGAAACCCCAAGTAGTACTCCAGGTACATAACACATTGGCATAAAAAAAAAAACGTTTTTTTTTTCTTGTATTTTTTTACATTATTTAATCTCCATCATGTTAGTAAAGCTAAATGGAAAGGTAATTTCATAAAAAAACACCACTACAAAAAACGCGCTTGGCGCTAGTTGTTTTTTTGTAGTGATGTTTTTTAGGTATATTTTCATTAAGTAATATTCGCGTAAACTCCAGACAGTATCAATCGAGTAACTAAATAGAGATATTTTTTACAGAATTCCGTTTTTACATGGAGTCGCGATCACCGCTTGCACCATCGTTATTCTGACACAGACGGTGATCCCCACAACTCGAAGCGTGGGTTTTTCTTTAGTCATATGGGATGGCTCATGGTTAAGAAACATCCTTACGTCATAGAACTTGGTAGAAAGATTGACATGAGTGATTTGCAGGCTGACTGGATGGTTATGTTTCAAAAAAAGTAAGCAGTTGATCGTGCAGTTGACTTTGTTTTTTTATGAGTAAATGTAGCCTGGGCCTCATTCTGTAACCAGAAACCACTGCACTGCAAATTTATTGCTACTTATTTAAAGTCTAAAATGAAAAAGGAGTTTCATAATACCTTTTCTTTCACTTTACAAAAACCATACAATTTTAGACTATAAGTTTATAACAATTTATTGTCATTTTTTTCATGGCAGTGGTAAGACAGTGGTGCAGAAACGAAGGCCTAAAGGGTTTACTACCACTGTAAATCCACTTCTAAAACTAGCCACTTAGCTCAACTACATAATATGTACATATAATGAAAATGTCAACCACTCTTATTTAAAAAACTGGTCAAGTGCGAGTCTTTCTCGCGCAATGAGGGTTCAGGTACATAACTCGATTAAAGTTTCGCGCAGCCCACCCGATGAAAGTGGTTACCGTGGGATATAGACGTCTACAACACCAGGGAGTCACACTAGTGCTGCCAATCCTGTAAGCACAGAGAATTTCTCTGCTGTCAGTGTAGAAGACACAGTAGGAGAAGCCTTTGGTCTTCCCACTCACAGCATAAAAACCCTCCATTGTGCTCTGGCTACCCTACTAAAAAAATATTAAATATTCCACAACATTCTAAACACCGCTATCTAGACCCCATGGTAAGCTTAACTAGCTTGTGTAAAATAATCCAGAATGCGGATAAACATACTTAGATCCTACTTTTGTTTGTAAATATGTACATAATATATTACATAGAAGCACCCAGACCAATGCAAATAGCCATATTCATGTATACAAATATTTGCACTGAGCGGGGATCGAACCCGCACCACCTGCGTGGCAGTCGTATTCACTATCGCCATGCCACAGAGGCTGTCCTCCTACTACACCGCTGGGAACACTTTATTATGGCCGCCGTGTTCTGTAGGGCGGAGGTACTTCCGAAATCAGACTGCTTAATTGGACGAAAATACCGTCGTGTCCTACCTTCATCAGTAGTAGTTTCTTGGTCATTATTGTTGTTTGGGGCTAAATAATTGTATTGTGTTTCAGATATTTGTACTACATATACTTTGTGGTAGCTGTAGTATTTCCCGTATGGGTGCCAGTACACTTCTTGGGAGAAAACTTTTGGAAATCTCTGCTGGTGTGCTATTTCGCTCGTTATGTCTTATCTTTGAATGGGACCTGGCTCGTTAACAGCGCTGCGCATCTCTATGGGACCAGGCCTTATGATCAGTTCGTATAATTTACTATATTTTAACTAGATGTATTATTTCTCTTTTCTATAATTTTTTTTCATTGCATTACAATACATGCGTCAATGATATTTTAGTTTGTTCGTACCATAAACTTAGTATATAATAAGTTTATGGTTCGTACACGATGGACGCAAAAACTACTTAACCTATATTGATGCGGTTTTCTTCAGCTGAAAAACTTACGGTTGTTTGATAACAATGGTAAAATAGAATCGCGGAGTCGTCGTCGGGTATCAGCTAGTAACGAAATATTATATTTTTTGTAAGTTGTAGGTTCACTTGGATATTTGACAACTATAAGTAACTTGATCCCCTCGCGATTGATGCGCAAATACAAATGAACACATTACATTGCTTACACTTAATATTAAATGATCAACCTAACCTAATAGTGAAAAGCTCAGTAGTACCTAAAGGAACTAGACAATAGAACAACTGGGATCTCCCCGTCAATAGGCGCGTATGTTTGAATTTGATAGGTTGGATTTTCGAATAGTGTTATATTCAGTTCAATTCAAATAAATAAATAAATAAATAATAAATATTCCACAGTTAACAAACATTTCAAAACAAATGAAAATCAACTCGCATAAATAAGATACTGCATAATGAGTATGTACATAACGATTATTATTACAGCAATATGAACGCAATAAACTCATTTCTTTTCACAGGAACTTACAACCTGTAGAATCCTGGTTCGTGTCGTTTTTAAGTCTAGGGGAGGGTTGGCATAACTACCACCACGCATTCCCTTGGGACTACAAGGCTGCTGAGCTTTCGATGCACTTCAATCAGTCAGCCACTATCATTAGGTTCCTCGAGAGAATTGGACTTGCTTATGATTTGAAGAGTGCCTCGCCCGAAATGGTAAGTTTTAAAAATAATAGTAGGTATATTAAAAAATTGGTATTAAGTTCATTTTCAGTACTGTGCTCGTCAAGATCGCTCTGATGCTGACTGTACCAGATTGGTGTTTAGTTCAAGTTAATAAGGATAACTATCATTTTTGTCACATAAAATAAACATAAATGTTGCATTTGAAAATATAAAAAATGATAGTGCAGGAATAAATGACAAGTGTTTATTATGATTTCCTGTAAAGCCAACGAGACGAGACAAAAAAATGTAAACAAACGGACCGTTACTCAGTTACATTGTGATAGCTAGCGATTATTTTCTCTGTCCTTGTCAAACGTACGCAGCAATGGCGTCCTGTCCTTTTCAATCGTACGCAGGAATGGCGACGATAGCTGTCTTTGCGTGTTTCGTGGTACAGGAAAGCGGTCAGTACCGTAGTTGTCAACTGTTGGCACACAATTTTGCATTGTATGTAGTAGTTCATTCCTGAAGAATACGATCGAAGCGATACATATTTTTTCATTTCTGTTGATTTATGCTTAAATAGAGGACAATCATCAATCAATCATAGCTGGCGAAACGTAGGTGTTATTACAGCTCTGCCTACCCCCGGGATTTACATCTTTGTCTAATACAGACGACAGCGATTAGAATATATCCAAAATGTTGTTATAATATTTTAAAAAATGTTTTGAACCCCTTAACCTTTGTTTATATTTTTAACAGGTGGGCAACCGTATTAAACGTACTGGTGACGGCAGTCATTTCAAAAATGGAACAGATGAAGCTCGAGCAGCTGTGAAAGTCTCATGGGGACCTCTGCATCCTTTGAACCCTTCTTATAATAGTACGATTAAGGCACCAAATGTTATTATAAAACCCGGTGGATTACCTCTCTACCATGAAAAGGATGTTCTTAATGTGAATGTTGTGAAAAATATTTTAAGTAAAACATAAAATTACAATTAAATATCGGTAGTCTGAACTTTGATCTAAATTATTTAATTAAAAATATCCTAAATTTCTTCTCTGTTTATTTCTTTTGTAACGTGTTAAACATCATAGTCAATATATCAACATACTTAATTTGGTTCTAATAAAAATGGGTAAATACAGAACTAGCATGCAAGTGCTAAGTAGTAGTAGGTTTAATGTTTCCTTTTATTTACATCAACGGGTTGGCTTAAGAATCGTGGCAATCGAATTGAAGGTTGTTAGGGGTTGTGTTAGATAGGGGTCGGTCTCCCATTCTCAAAAATACTCCTCCCTCCCCGCGGAGATGCGTAGTTTTTTTTAAGGGCTTTTTAAAGTTTCGTGTAACGGAACGAAGTAATGTGTGATAAAACGCTATATTATTATTTTTATACGTTATAAATATAGTTTATTTTAATAATTTTACCATTTGAATATACCTATATCAACGCTTGTATTATTTAATATTGTAATAATTAATAAAAATATTTTTTTTTTGTGAAATGAAACGCCGCAATACCGCATCAAATTCAATAACAATTCCAAAAAAAAAACTTTTTGTGTTTTGAATGGTTAATGTCCCAAGTATTTTATTTAGCATAGGTAACTAAAAGCAATACAGTTAACGGGAATTAACGCGATCATTGCATAGGTACATTACATACCTTTGATTTGCCTGTATACCTATTTAATAATTTCCGTTTACATAATTGTATATCATGGAACGCGATAGTTTAAAAGGTATTAGGTATAACTAAAAGCACCTACCGAGTAGCCATATCCATCCAGCCGCATGAGCGTGATTGAGTACCAAACATCGAAACATCCTCACAAACGTACACATTTAGAATAGGCATTATAGATATTTCACTAAATCTATTAGCCACGAGAACTATACTACTTACATGAGATAATTTCATCAATAATTACAAAATCACTATTAATTGTTTCAACTACATAATATCCGCAATAGTGAAAATATCTTCAGGAAGACATTTGACATGCGTAGGTACATGGGATCCACATACACGTATGTATCCGGTTTGGTTATTAACTAGTTTGGTTAAATTAAATCCGAATGCGTGAAACTTTTCTAGTAACTACTATTTACTGACAAAAGACACATCCCAACTGATACCATTTGAAAAAAATATCCAAAATTCCAGAAAAGTCATTGTTAAGTAGGTAAGGACAATGTTTATAGTAGTAAATGATTGCAACACAAAAGAACAAAAGTTCAGTCATAGTTCAAATTACTTAAATGCAGGAACCCTTGAACGAACCACTTATAAAATAATGGAGCCACGATGAAACAATCATTAACGCAAATGCGGTGGGCTGCGGCAAGTACGAATAAAATAAAACAATGACTGTTAGTGACATTCTCTTTTATGAAGAATCTGGTGCCTTTGAAAAACTTAATCCCAACAAAATGGATAATGTGCCTAAAAGTAGCAACAAAGAAGAATCTCTAGTCACCAAATATATAGGAACCGATTACTCATATACTCATGAAATTGTGTGGAAAAACGCTATAGGGTTTTTAATTCTTCATTTACTATGTTTGTGGGGTACAGTTCTTGCACTGAGTGGAAAAATTTACCTTAGCACCTTTTTGTGGAGTAAGTACATTTTGTATATTTACTATTATACAATTTTCTAGTATTTATCCATTTACTTTTATTTAATGATATAACCATTTCAGTGTGTTTTGTGGCGTATGCTGGTTCGGAAGGAGTAACGATTGGAGCTCATAGACATTTTACGCACAAATCTTTCAAAGCTACGCCATTTCTGAAGGTTATACTCTTACTACTGCAGACGATAGCTGGTCAGGTAACCAATCTTTTCTTTTAGTTTGCTTTAGACATGTTGACCATTGTTCATAGGCTATATGACTGAGTAACTGATGGATTCATTAAAAATATGAATTGTAAACATACACTAATTTTCACTCCTAAAGCAGCAAATAAGGGTAAAACTTTTGTATGAAAGTCCATTAATGTCAATGCAAGAACCTATTTCGGTTTTGAAATAGAACAAAATTTCACCTCTACGCACCAAAATTAGATATTGAAATATGCAAGTGTGTTTGTGTAGGTTCCTGAATAGTTAATATTGCAATTGAACCCGATAGGTAAGGCAATAATCGGATTGCAGGAGTTTCTAACTTTTTTTGCGACAGCGACGAATAGTATGAAACTTAATGTAATTCGTCGCTAAATATATATGAACTTTTTTCAGAATTCCGTTTTCATATGGAGTCGTGATCACCGCTTGCATCATCGTTATTCTGACACGGACGGTGATCCTCACAACTCAAAGCGTGGCTTCTTCTTCTGTCATATAGGATGGCTCATGACCAAGAAACATCCTTATGTCATTGAATTAGGCAGAAGGATTGATATGAGTGATTTGCAAGCTGATTGGATGGTAATGTTCCAGAAGAAGTAAGTAATGGACTGAACTGAATATTTTTATCTATAGACCTGATGAAAAGTTCATAGCTGTGAAATGTAAACCTACCAATAAAACAAAGTAAAAATGTACAAAGAGATCACTCAGAAAGAACGTGGTGCACTGCCAAGGCATATTTGCCGCCACCTTACAAGCAATGCCGCTGACCTAGAGAGATTTATCAGAATACCCACTAGTAAACTTTTTGGGTTTTTCTATGCAGTGTACATACAACTACTAACATAACTGCACAACTGTCTAATGGACTGTATTTTTATTTCAGATACTATTACTACCTATATTTTGTACTAGCCATATTCATACCCGCATGGGTGCCAGTATATTTCTTTGGAGAAAACGTATGGAATTCCTTGCTCGTGTGCTACTTCGCCCGATATATCTTGACTTTGAATGGAACCTGGCTAGTTAACAGCGCTGCGCATCTCTGGGGGACTAGGCCTTATGATCAGTGCGTATAATTTACTATATTCCAAGGTACCCTTTTACAGTCGGCAAAGGAGATAATTACTTACCCACCTTTTCATAGAACCTTATATCATCCAAACCAATTCGAACAGATCCCACTTTAGAATGCCTTTGTAGCTTTTTCATCATCATGGCACCAACCAAGCAATCTCTGTGAGTAAGTGAGTCTTGTCTTGTAAGACCAGATGCATCGCTATTTAAAAAAAACATTGATTTCGTTTCGAATAATAACACTGCATTACGAGTAATAATTGTCATACTTAATCAATTTTCTTCTCACAGGAACTTGCAACCCGTAGAATCCTGGTTCGTATCGATGATAACTCTAGGGGAGGGTTGGCACAACTACCACCACGCGTTCCCTTGGGACTACAAGGCTGCTGAGCTTTCGATGCACTTCAATCAGTCAGCCACTATCATTAGGTTCCTCGAGAGAATTGGACTTGCTTATGATTTGAAGACTGCGTCACCGGAATTGGTATGTTATAAAAAGTTCAAGTATATTTCTATATTTTATCCAACTTTTTGAAATGACTGAACCAATTTATGTTGATAACAGGTGGACAGTCGCATTAAACGTACTGGCGACGGCAGTCACTTCGAAGCTGGAACAGACGAAGCTCGGGCAGCTGTGACTACCTTATGGGGGCCTCTGCATCCTTTGAATCCATTTTATAATAGTGCGCTTAAAGCACCAGATGCCATTTTGAAACCAGGAGGATTACCTCTTTACCATGAAAAAGATATTCTAAATGTGGATGTTGTAAAAAGATTTTCTAGTCAAGCATAAAATTACCAATCTGATACTCTTCGTCTGAAGTTTAAATAAGTAGTTTAATAGTCATTTCTAGACGATCAGAAGATGCAATAAAAATCTAAGCTTTATTATTTAATAGTACATATATATGAATAAATATGTAGATATTGAGAAACAGAATTATAAATATCTTAAATTCCATGACCAAAACTTCTAGAAGATTTTCATAGTCAAGATTACAAAAGAAGTTCCATAGCGGTTTATGCCTAAATATCTCGTATAGAATTCTACATTTCTGAGTGAGTGCAGTCGATTATATTATGTTAAGTTAGTGGCTAGAAGAGGACTCAAATTTTTGAGTACAACTAGTAGTTATAATTATTTTCTGATGATCTGATAGTTAATAAGATAAGTAAACACGTCATTAACTCATTTTATTATAAATGTTCCTACCTATTTTATCATAAGAATTATTCCTAGAAAATAAAGTTTCATTACAGAAATTACTGATTTTATTACTATTACTAGCTTTTGCCCGCGGCTCCGCCCGCGTGGATGTCGGTTATCGCGACAAAACATAGCCTATGTCCTTTCTCAAGGTCTAATCTACCCCTATACCAAATTTCATCAAAATCGGTTCAGTGGTTTAGGCGTGAAAGCGTAACATACAGACAGACAGACAGACAGACAGACAGACAGACAGAGTTACTTTCGCATTTATAATATTAGTATGGATTAGGTATATAGTCCGGTCAAATTAGACCAAAAATAAGAGTAAGTTTACCTAAATTCCTACCAAGCTGAAAATCGGTAAGATTGTTTAAAATATCATTGAAAACAAAATTTGAAAGTTCCCCATCATTCCCATGTAAGGAAAAAAAGTTATTCAAGGTCAAAGGTCAAAAAAAATGAATTTTTCGCGATTTTCAGCAAAACGGTACGGTACGGTAACGGTACAATTTTTATAACTTTTTGAATCGGTATATCTCAGAAACGGTGGCTTGTAGGAAAAAACTATTGATACATTTTTATAGATAATTTTATAATCTACAATTTTTGTCTGAGAAACTTTTATGATAAACTTACCGTTTTGCTGAAAATCGCGAAAATCTCATTTTTTTTACCTTTGACCTTGAATTTTTTTTTTCCTTACACAAGAATGATGTGGAACTTTCAGGTATTGTTTATAATTATGTTTTGAACAATTTTACTCATTTTTAGCTTGATGGGAATTTATGTAACCGGTTGACCGGGGTAATATACGTAAAATGTAGGTATTAGAACGTACAGTCAGCGTCATAAATGTCTTGACGAAGATCTTAAACAGTTCGTTTTAAGAGTAAATTAAACTGTTTAGGTATTGATTTTTATGGTATTATTGTCCGAACTAAAGGATTGTACCAAATATCAGAACAATCCCTCAACATGAAGGGGGTAATAAAAAGAAGTTAAGATCATTTCCAGCACTCTGTTCGTCAACATCTATCTGATGCTGACTGTAACTGCCTACAGTCGACAAAGGAGATATGGTTTTATCCCACCTTTACATACAACTTTATATCATCCAAACCACATCAATCCCAACAGATCCCACTTTAAAATGCCTTCTTTTCATCGTCATGGCACCAACTAAGGAATCTCTATGAGCCCACACCAGATGCGTCGCTATTTAAAAAAAAACATTGATTTCATTTCGAATTACAACACTGAATAAACTTAAACTATCTGCATTACAAATAATTATGGTCATACTTCATAAATTTTCTAGGTTATAACCCACCTTTACATACACTTTATACTTATGAAAACAAAAGTGCGTCCTTAACTCCTATGTTGGCTGTACATTAACTGCTGGGTTTTTGAAATACAAGTTTTTTTTTTCAAAGCAGTCTTGTGCCAGTGAATTTGTATATGAATTTTGATTAAAAAGTTCTGTACCTAGACTTCTTGCCCCTTACCTAATATTTATTGAAATAGCTTATGTGAGACAGAGATAAATTTAAGCATACACAATACATTTAAATATACATATTGAAAACACTTGTACTTTTTCCACTGTATTGATTGTATTACACCTGACCGGTTTCGCCTTACGGCATTATCAAAGGTTTACATCCAAAACCTTTGGTAAATGTAAACCGTGTAACAGTGAATTCCACCAAGTGCCATCAATCAACAGTATAAATAACATTTAAATACCTAAAAAACTTGCACTGACCGACCTTGAATAAAACAATGTATCTACCTAATTAATAATGTCACTGCAACAATTAACACGCAAGGTTCAAGTTCTTTCAGGTACCTATTGAATAAAATTAACGAAACAATACAGACAATAATAACAATTGGTTTCCGATTGCAGTTTGTTAGGGTCAAAAACGATTAGACCACAGCAGGCCTGCCCGAGAAGCCCGCGCAGAGCGAAGGCGAACCGGACGTCGGAGGTCGCAGAACGACCTCCGTCCTCCATGAGCGCTGGCCTGGGGGTGACCGGTGGAGCCGCCTGTCACCCTAGCAGAAGCAGGCCGCGTCGGCGGCGCAAAATGCGCCTCCCCGTAACCGGGGCAAGATGGGGACACAGTGGTCCCCACAACCCGAAGGGGGCCATCTCGAAGGAGATGGTCCTGGGGCTGCCGGGGTGCGACAGATATGCTTTTGGCAATCTCACCTCCGGCAACCAAGGACCCAAGACGGCGTGCGTTTTAGTCGGTTCGAGTCCGACATAACCGCCTTCACCAGCTCCGTGGGGGTGGTATCCGTGGGGATTTTTCGCACGATAAAAAAAAAAAAAAAAAAAAAGACCACAGCAGGCCTACCATCACGATTCATATAACCCAGTTTCGGAGCAATCCAGTAGTAGTAACTTACCGGATTATTGTGGTAAAAGTGTTGATACGTACTAGCATACTGCGGACTTGTATAACGTTATTTTGTATAGCAACAAGTGATCATAATATATCATTACCAAGTTATTGTAGTAATATTAAAGGGCAAATAGAGGTTGTTTCTGGAAATATGACAACAACATTTTCCAGTAAGTAACCAGCCAATTCCAAAAATCATTTGAGTATAATAAACTAAGGTATTTTAATAAGGTAATCCATACTTAATACTATAAATGCGAAAGTAACTCTGTCTGTCTGTCTGTATGTTACGCTTTCACGCTTAAACCACTGAACGGATTTTGATGAAATTTGATATAGGAGTAGATTTAACCTTGAGGAAGGACATAGGCTATGTTTGGTTGCGATAACCGACATCCACGCGGGCGGAGCCGCGGGAAAAAGCTAGTATTATAAATGCAAAAGTAACTCTGTCTGTCTGTCTGTCTGTCTGTATGTTACGCTTTCACGCCTAAACCACTGAACCGATTTTGATGAAATTTGGTATAGGGGTAGATTAGGCCATGAGAAAGGACATAGGCTATGTTTGGTCGCGATAAACGACCTCCACGCGGGCGGAGCCGCGGGCAAGAGCTAGTTTAATCTATACGAGGAAAAAGTCGAAGCGAAAGCTATGCCAGCAAAATTGCTCTATAGCCCATAAGGCTAGACCTAGACCTAAACCAGAGACATGGCAGACATGCTATATCTTAGGGTCTACCTAAGATATACCACGTCTGCCATGTCTATTAGCAAATAAAACCAAAGTGTTCTATTCCATTCTAAAATGACTAGAAAGCCATCCCCAATTGAGTTGGGAAAAGCCTCAAAGATACTAATTTAATAAACATGCAGATACACAAAGTATACATCTACTATACATAGTGGTTACGCCTATTTACCTCGGAGTTAGACAGATACAAAAGCCTACCATCTTCTTCTGTCCTTTCATACATCACTAGCTTTTTCTACAGACATTAAACGTTTCAAGTAAGCATGTTGCTTTCGAATGCTTCTAACATTATAATAAATAAAAAATAAAAATAAAAATCTTTTAATTTCAGACCAGAGATCCATAATATTAGTAACAATATACCTTTTTTAAAGTATGTTAGTATAACAAATAGAATAATAAAATTAAAATAGGTACATAACACCGCTCCGGGGGCAGGCTCACCGACCTTTTTTAACATGTAGCTCGATGAACCTACCAACCAGGACCGAATCAAGGCGTTCACCAACCATCCTCAGGACTCCGTTCGAGCTCCGCCTCACCCTGCATACCATCGAGGCAACCTTCTTGCGCATTACCGCGTAAAAGTCGTCCACACAGGCATCGGCAGATTATACGAGTAAGTATTAAATAAAATCAGTATTAAACAAAAGTAAATTCTAATATAATCGCCCTTAAAGACGGATATAAAGAGAAGGAAAATTTGAAGTGGTTCAGGTGTGGCTCAATAGCTCAGTTGGAAGAGCATTCCCCCTGTAAGGGAAAGGTCGTGAGTTCAAGTCTCACTTGAGCATTTCATTTTTTCCGATGTTTTTCGAATTCTAATATAAATTTGAATTTGATAAATACAAAATTGAAATTTGACAATCATCCGACAGGTTGCCCTCTATTGCGTCCACATTATCAGTAAATGTTAATGAGTTATAGAACGAGTGGTAGAACCGTAGGATTGCTCCAGATTTACACAGACCCAACAGATCAGCATACAAAGGCTTGCTGATTGGAATCGGCTGCTGATAGGCCCGTTGCAACTAAATATTAGTTGCCATAGGCACAGGCACACTTTGTGGCCTTTTACGGCCACGCCGTCTGGATGAAGGATTTTGAGGAATTGTGTTAAGGTAAAAAAAAGTGTCATCAAAATCGTATTTAAAAAAGAATTTATTCTCTTGTAAGTGTGTCGTTTTCACCTCCATAATAACCTACCAGCGAATTGTCCTACCATATTTATCCCGCCTCCAATGAACAGGGTCTACAAGTTGTTTTATGTCCAAAATTTTATGTTGTTCAAGTTCTTTATCGGAATACTTATCGCATAAAAATGGCGTCACATATGTGTTTACCCGCAATCACTATAAAATTTTCACCACGATAAACTGGTAATAGCAACTTACCGAATATCGAAAAGAAAAACACTTTTGTATCAATGTATTATGGTTTATGATTTGAGATTTACATGGTCATTAACATTAATAGTATAACACTCACCGGGATATTTACCATGTTTATGATTGGTATTTGGTAACCGATATTTCGGCGCTGTTACAAGCGCCATGATCACGGTGTACTGACGACCGCCGAGCTAGTTGTTATTGGGCAGACCGTATCTGTCTACCCTCTTCCGCACTCGTTTATGACGCGCGTCGTCCCTACCACTGTCCGCGTTCTCGCACTGTACTCGATCGCGTTTTTGACATACAACACTCACTGAATCGACTCGCACGGGTTTTGAAATTGTAGGTCTTGTGAACATTCGAATCACTGGATGCCAGACACTCGACAGTTGAAACCCATCTTCCCGGTTGAAGTTCTTGTATTTTTTAATTTCAATTGCTTCTTTCACCATTCTGGGTATGTAGTGGCGTTCTGTCGAGAGAATCTGAGGGCTGTGTAGCTCAATCCAGTGATTCGACCCTTCCTCCAGCAGGTGCTGAGCGATAGCCGATTTCTGTGGCTCGTTGTTTTTGACCGCCCTGATGTGCTCCTTGATCCGGCATGAGACAGTGCGTTTGGTCTGGCCTATGTAGGAGCTCCCACAGCTGCAGTCAACTTTATAGACACCTGGACGTTCTAAAGGAAAACTGTCTTTAGGTGTGCGTAGGTATTGTGACAGCTTTTTGAAAGGAGTGAAGATAGTTTTTATTGAGTACTTCTTTAAAATGTTGGCGACCTTATCTGTCACTCCTTTCATGTATGGTAAGTACGCAGGTTGTCGTTCGACCTTATAGTCCAGGTGCTTAGGTGTCAGCGAACGTCTAGGTGGCATGATCCGCTCCTTATAACCGTTTCTCCGTAGAACGCCACGTAAGTGCACTATTTCAGCTTCCAAATGTTCCTGGTCGCATAGGTTGTATGCGCGGTCAGTAAGTGACGTCACTACGGAGTTCAGCTGTCGCGGATGATGATGCGATTCGGCGTGCAGGTATCGGTCAGTGTGAGTTGGCTTCCTGTAAACTGTGTGACCAAGGGATCCATCCCCCCGGACCACGACCCTAACGTCAAGAAACGCTATACTTCTTTCCCTTTCCATCTCGTAGGTGAACTGGATTTTCCTGTGGATGCTGTTTAAATGAGCCAGGTACCCTTTCACAACACTCTCGTCACCTTCCAGTATACAAAAGATATCATCTACATACCTCTTCCACACTTTGACATTCTGAGGGGCAGTGACAATAGCTCTGTTCTCAAAATGTTCCATCCAGAGGTTTGCAACCACTGGTGCCACGGGACTGCCCATTGCCACGCCGTCAATCTGCAGGTAGTAGTCACCCTGGTATACGAAATAATTCGTGACTATGCAGTGCTGCACCAGGTCGGCATATTCCACCGGTATGTTGTGATCCCTGATAATGCTTCTGATGACATCCATACATTCAACTATAGGCACATTCGTGAAAAGTGACTCCACGTCAAAACTGACCATCACTTCGTCGTCGCTCACATTGTTGAGATGCAAAATTTCTACGAAATGGCGGGAGTCTTTTACAAAAGATGTTGATCTTCCGAGCAATGGCTGCAGTACACCTGCTACATGTTTTGCCAGTTCGTATGTAGGTGAGTCAATTTGACTCACGATTGGTCGTAGGGGGACGTTTGTCTTGTGGACCTTAGGCAAACCATACAGCCTCGGCGGTAGACAGGTTCGGGGTCTCAGTAGGTGTACCGTCATGTCCTCGCCGATTGCATCTCTGCATCTCTTGACAAGGTTCAGCGTGCTTCGGTTTGTTCTAGCTGTCGGGTTGTAAGTCACTTTCTTGTAGGTGTTGACGTCACTCAGTAAATCACGAATTTTATTGTCGTATTCAGTGACGTTCATGACAACCGTCGCATTTCCCTTGTCTGCCTTCAGAACCAAAACGTTCTTGTCCTCGCGAAGATCGCGTAATGCGGCAAGTTCGGTGACCGCGATGTTCCGCTGTGGGGGCCTCGAGTGACGTAAAGTGATCGCGACATCCTGCCTCAAAATCTCCGCTTCGGCGGCGGGTATTTTATTCCGTCGTACCACTTCCTCCACAGTTCCGATCACTTTATCGTATGGAATACGACTAGGTGTTGGAGCGAAATTCAACCCTCTCTCTAGAACAGCCAACGCTGGCTCCGATTCATAAACATGGTAAATATCCCGGTGAGTGTTATACTATTAATGTATTATGGTTATTCATGTATTGACATGTATCCGTACAATAAAGTGGTAATTGCAAAAATCTTCGTTAATATCAGTAGGAAAATTCTAAAAAAGAATTACAGATATGTGGCCCGACCCAAAGATGAAGAATTTCGCATAACAATAAAAAGGCCACAATAGCACATTACCGACTTATTGTTCAGGGGGGTAGATGTATTAAACATATAAACCTTCCTCTTGAATCACTCTATCTATTAAAAGAAACCGCTACAAAATCCGTTGCGTAGTTTTAAAGATTTAAGCATACATAGGGACGGACAGACAGTGACAGCGACTTAGTTTTATACAATGTAGTGATGATTGTGATGATTAACAATATGTCTATGATAACTTGTCTATATCAAAAAGTGTACGTTAGTTATTTTTTATTTTCAGCTTGGCAATAATATTCGTTGAACGGTAATTTTTAGTTTTTATTTCAATTATCTTTCTTAAGATGTAATTTTGGACTGGATCAAATTGGTATGGTTACCTATATTGACAGTTCATATCTCAATATGTGTGACTTACCAGTTCATAACGACTTCTCAAGTAGTTGTGAAAAGAAATAAGAAGACAAGCCTAACCAGCTTTCAGGCATATTCATTCGGTTATCAAAAGAGTGAAGATGATCAAAAAAAATTATTAAAATCAAACAAAATAGCCCTGAACACTTTTCGATAAGCAAGTTATCATAGGCATGGATGTTAATTAACATGGTATTTAATGAAAAATATGTCTCATCAGACTATCAGATGGGTGAAAGTCAATTTCAGGCTGTAAGGTTCGAGCACTCTATTACCACAAGTAACGTTTCTACGGTCTTACTAAGTTAAACAACTGACTACACATTTTAAAGAATAACAGTGTCAGCCTCAGACCACAATGTCGTTTTCTACTGACGATTTTTAACAAACTTCAAAAAAAGGAGGTACTCCGTCGTTGCCTCATCAGCCAGCCTCATCTTTGTGTCAATCCCGGTCGAATCCGAGTCCTTCGCTTAAGAAACCAGGGACCGCTTTCCGGCTTACACCTCAGGGCTTCTATAGATGTGATATCATTGGCATGCATGGAATCTTTTACGACGTCAATCCAGCACTTCTTGGAGAACGTGCTAGATTATCTGTTTTTCCCAAATAATAGCTGGTTTCTTCATGCGTCAATCCCACCACATATTATGAAAATACCTCGGTAAATATTACCCACTATTAGCATACAAAGGGATACATAGTTCAGGGTCATGCCTAAGATAATATACATATTTAAATAATGTGTAAAACGTTATCTTTTTAGATTGATCAGTTTGAATATACCACTGGTGCGAAGTGAACAGATCAGAAATAAAATGAGTACTGAGGAATCTAACCCGTATTTAAAAAAATCAAATAACCATGGCACTAATATTTACGATAAAAACGAAATTGCCTTTGAATCCCTAGGAACTGATTATTCATACAAGCATACAGTTTTGTGGATAAATGCAAGCATATTTTTATTACTTCACTTGCTTGCACTTTGGGGGTTTATTTTAATTTTTAGAGGACATCTACACTGGCAAACTTTTCTTTGGGGTAAGTGATTGAACCGTTAAAACAGCAACGAGTTTTATTTAAACATGAAAATGTTCAAATTCGAATGTAAATTATGATTTTATTGAGAGACTGTTTATTACAGCGTCACTTCTTGGCCACGCGGGTGGAGAAGGTATAACAATTGGAGCACACCGTTATTATACTCATAGGACTTTTAAGGCAGTAGCAGGCCTCAGATTTTGGTTTTTATTGATACAGACTATGGCTGGACAGGTAAAAAAATATATACAACCATACATATATGCTCACATCTATTTCCCTCCGGGGTAAGCAAATAAAACAGTTTGCCATCTGCTTCTTTCCTTGCATACTTCACAATCTTCCTCTACTGTCACTGTGCAAACCCGCTTGTTTCTAGTAGCCTGCTTATTCAACTGTGCCTTACATAGATACTTATTTCTCATTCTCATAGATATTTATTTGTGATCTTGCGAAGATCCCAAATGATTTTTATGTTCATTCATATTTACATTAAGATCAATTAGCCACTTTTTCCAAAATACATACTGAGAAATAATTGAATCTTTACCATGATCATAAATCGCACTTGGTTTATTCATAATTCATATTTACAGAATTCGATGTACACATGGGTTCGTGACCATCGCGTACACCATAAATATTCAGATACGGATGCCGATCCACACAATGCAAGACGTGGCTTATTTTTCAGTCACGTTGGGTGGCTCATGTGCAAGAAACATCCTTATGTCAGCGAGTATGGAAAAAGAATCGACATGAGGGATTTAGAAGCCGATTGGATGGTTATGTTTCAAAAAAAGTACGTTTAATGTTGTCTCCCTAAATAATATATATATAGCCGCCATATACTTATATATATATATATAAGTATATGGCGGCTATAAAATTTATTTTACTGGTGGCGCACCACGCGGATGCGAAAAATTTTCCAAGTAACAAAATATTAGTTAGGTTATGTTCAGGGGACAGGGGATCATTAATTAACAATAATTTGAGTACCTACTTCTTCTTCGTGTCAATGGCTCATCAAATCTGTTAAATTATATCGGCCTTAGGTTTTGACCTGGCCACGGCCACAGGATTTGAGTACTGAAATTAAAGTATTATGACCCATATTGCGGAGTAAGTAAAAGATGTTTTACCAGTTGGAACAAGATTAATTTATTTGCTATTTACACACTCTTATATACTAATTATTCTACATGATTTTACTGAGGTTTAGAGTGGGGTTTTACTCATATAAGTTTAGTGCTGACATTATTGTTTATTGATACGTGTTGTTTATATAATATTATTTCCTAGTTACAGTGTACTTTGCCTATGACGCATAGCACGTCATAGTACTCCCCCCTTTATAAAAATTCTAGTTATTATTTGCTGTGGTGCGTCGACCTTGTCCGTGAACGCTGTTTGCTGAGTTGTACTTTTTCTGCAGTTGGTTACACTTGTTGCATTTCCTTGATTATTTTGTTTATCTTTTTGTCCATGACTTTGTTAGTTTTTCGTACGAGTCTGGTGATTGTTATTATTATTGCTGCTAGTATAATTATAGCGATGAGTACTCCGATACAGATTTTTATTTTTTCAATTTCTGCTGCCATGTGTGTGTTCTTTTCTGCCTTTGCTGCCAGGTTATTGTTCTGCACCATGTTTATTTGTTCCATTTCGTGGGTTTGACTGCTTCCCATCTTGTGTGTTGTTTCTTGTGGCTTGCTGTGGAGTGACTTTTATTTTCATTTTACCCTTTTTATATCATTGTTTGAAACGGACGGTGGGTCGTGATATTCTTCCCGAACGTGTTCTTTTTATGTTTTGGATTGGCTCTGCCTTATCTTGCTCTTGATTTTGAGCTTCTATCTTGTCGTCGCTCGTCGTGAATGCTGGCTTTAGCCTGTCAATCGACACGTTCACTTCCCTGCCGTTTCGCTTGATCGTGACTATTTTGTTGTCACGTTTGACTACGAGAAACGGTCCGTCGTAAGGTGGTGTGAGCGTAGGACGTAGCTTATCGCATCGTAGAAATACGTGTGTACAGTCGGCTAAGCGTGGGTGTACGAATATGTTTTTGTTTGAGCTTTGTCGTTGTGGAATTGACGTCATGTGCGTTATGTTATCTTTAATTTTTTCCACAAACTCTGCGTATGTTGTGTTTTTAGAACAGTCGCCAAAATATGCTGCTGGTAATTTTATTGTTGTTCCGTAGACCAATTCGGCTGCTGAGTATCCAGTGTCTTGTCGAATGCTGGTACGTATCCCGAATAATACCGATGGTAATTCTTTCGTCCAATTTTCGGTATTTCCTCTTGCCATCAAAGCTGCTTTCATGGTTCTGTGCAGTCTTTCTACTTTGGAGTTTGATTGAGGGTGATATGGTGTAGTACGGATTTTTTGTATACCCAGGAATTTGGTTAGGCTTCTGAATAGCTCAGACTCGAATTGTCGTCCTTGATCCGTTGTTATATAATTGGGGCATCC
The DNA here is from genome assembly GCA_914829495.1 of Eilema sororculum. Taxonomy (NCBI): domain Eukaryota; kingdom Metazoa; phylum Arthropoda; class Insecta; order Lepidoptera; family Erebidae; genus Eilema; species Eilema sororculum. The sequence goes on along the minus strand of OU618545.1, from coordinate 16,990,824 downwards.
AAAACGTGTGATCCAGCCATTGTATAGGGTTTTGGCTACAGTTTCTGCTGTGATGTCCGATATAGGATATGCTTCTGGCCATGACGTACAACGATCGATCATAGTGACGATGTATCTTTTGTTTTGAGATGTCGTTAGGGGGCCCACAATGTCTATGTGTATGTGGCTAAATCGTTCTGCTGGCATAAATTTGCCCAGGGGTGATACTGTGTGCCGCTGAACTTTTGATTGCTGGCATTGTAAACATGTTTTGCACATTTCGTAAATGTCTTTGTGCATGCTAGTCCAGACGTATTTTGCGGTTATCAACTTTTTTGTTGTGTTTTTCCCTGGGTGGCTCATGTTGTGAAAACTATCAAAAATTGTTTTTCTGAACTTTTGTGGTAGGTATGGCCTTGTTGTACCGGTGGATATATCACAATAAATTTTGGTATTATTGTTTTGTATTGGTACCCGTGCCATTTTTAGTGACCTATTTTGTTTTAGTTTTGTTAACTCCGGGTCACTGTCTTGGTATTTTTTTACCTCTTGCCAGTTGAGAATTTGGGGTAGTTCTATTGTTTCTATTACCCGTGATAGTGCGTCGGCTACCACGTTTTCGCTGCCCGTGACGTGCCTTATGTCTGTGCAGAATTGTGCAATATATTCTAGGTACCTTATTCTTCTAGGGGATTCATCCACTGATTGCTTCTTGTCGAATGCATGAATCAGTGGCTTATGATCCGTGTATATTGTAAATGTGCGACCTTCTATTAGTCGTCTAAAGTTTTTTATTGCCATGTAAATACCGAGTAGTTCTCGATCGTATGTGGAATATTTTGTTTGTGTCTCGCTTAACCCTTTTGAAAAAAATGATACGGGTTTCCATTTTCCTTGAACTTTTTGTTGAAGTACGGCGCCTACACATTTTAAACTAGCGTCTGTCATAATGGCTAGTGGTGTGTCTGTTTCCGGGAATGCGAGTGTTGTGACATCTCTTATGTCCTGTTTGCAGTGTTCGAATGCTTGGTTAGCTTCCGTATTCCACTCGATTGGCGTATTGTCATTCTTTTTGGAGTTTATTAAGTATTTGTTGAGCGGAGCTTGGTGTCTGGCGGCGTGTGGGATGCTACTTCTGTAGAAATTCATCATTCCCAAAAATCGATGTAGCTCCTTTACCACCTTTGGTTTTGGGTATTCGTTTATTGCTCGTACTTTCTCAGACGTGGGGGTGATTCCTTGGCTCGTTATATGATAACCTAAGAAATCTATCTCTGTCTTTTCGAATTCGCATTTGCTCGTATTGATTGAGATGCCGTTTTTACTTAGGCGATTGAATACTTCCTCTAATTGAACGTAATGTTGTTCGGTATTTTGACTTGCTATGAGTATGTCGTCCACGAAGACATATATATAGTCCAGGTCTCTGAACAGGGAGTCCATAAACCTCTGGAACGTTTGAGCTGAATTTCTGAGGCCAAATGGCATGAAATTCCAGTGAAATAAACCCATTTGCGTGATTATTGCGGTCTTCTCTGGTTCCGCAACAGGGATTTGGTGGAACGCCTTCTTTATATCAATTTTGCTGAATATTGTTTTTCCACTTGCGATGTATGTAAAGTCTAACAGTCTTGGCAAGGGATATCTGTCGGGAACTGTTATTTTATTTAACGCGCGGTAGTCTCCGCACGGTCTCCATTCCCCATTCTTTTTCTTTACCATGTGGAGAGGCGATGCCCAAGGACTACTGGAAGGTTCTAATATTCCTAGGTTTATTAGCTCTTGGAATTCCTTTTTTGCTGCCTTATATTTGTCGGGTGGTAGTGGGCGCGCGCGGGCATAAACTGGAGGACCTTTTGTTATGATGTGATGCTGTATTCCATGCTCTGTGGGTTTTTTAAATGGTCCTGATCTAGTGACGTTTACGTATTTCTCTAGCAGGTGCTTTATATGTTCGGGTAATTTCGCGTCGATGGATCTAATTGAAGGCACGTGTGTTTCTCTTGCAATTTTCGCAGGCGTCGTTAATTTTGTTTCTTGGTCGATCAGCCTTTTGCCGTATAGATCCACTAATAATCTGTGGTGCTCTAGGAAATCAGCTCCTAAGATAGGCATTTTTACATCGGCGATTAAGAACGTCCAAGTAAAAGGTCTGCGTAACCCCAGATTTAGCGTTAATGTGCTTTCGCCATAAGTTTCAATAATTGACCCGTTTGCGGCATACAGTTTGTAGTTGCTCGCGTTTTTCTTACCCTGTGCGTTTTGTAATACAGAAATATTTGCTCCCGTGTCTACTAAAAACCTATAACCACTGTTTGAGTCGGTTATAGTTAGACGGTTGGCGGGTTGTATGGCACAGAGTCCCGTCGTGTTCTGCGCTAGTTCTCGTTTCCTGAATTTTTATCGGTTTTATTTATCCACGAGCACGGCTGATCGCATTTATATGCTTTTGTTTTGAATCGTCTGTGATAATAACATAGCCGTGTACGTGACCGTGAGCGTGATTGCGACCTTGCTCGGAATTTGCTGCGTTGCATCGGTCGGCGATTACTCATACCGCGGAGCTCGTTTATTTCAACTCGCATAGCTGCAATTTGTGACGTCAGCATTGTTATTAAGTAAACGTCGGCGGGTTTCTGTGACGAGTTGTTTGTTTTGGTTTTATAGCGCATATTTTCATAAATTCGGTCCGCCATTTCGCATAATTTTGTGAGGTCGAGGTCTTCGGAGACTGCCAATATGGAGGTGATTGATACCGGAAGCTGTCTGAACCATAATAATCTGATGGTATCTTCGGTCATTTTGTCGCAGCTGGCTTCTTTCATTTTTCTCAACAGCTGTGATGGTGTTGAGTCACCTAGGTCCATCTCCGATAGCAATTTGTGGAAGCGTCGTTGTTCGCTTTCCTCATAGCACGCAATTAATCTTTCCTTGATTTTAAGGTACTTGTCTGCGTTTGGCGGTGACGTCAGGATGTCGCTAACCTGATGTATGACCTCTTTTGGTAATTTTGCGATGACGCTATTATATTTATATTCGTCACCTTGCTTTTGGGAGGCTACGATGGCCTCGAATTGCGCGAACCATAAGCGCGGTGAATCTGTCCAAAACGATGGTATTTTCTCCGTAATGCTAATTGCAGCCACCACCTGGCTGTCGCTGATTGATTCAGCTGATGTGCCGGGGTTTTTTGACGGTGTTCCGGCTGGAATTATCGGTGCCATGATTGCGTTTAGCCTCTCGAAATTTCAGCTGGTTAGACCCGCTTGTGGGAAGCCAACTGAAATGTGCTATTTCGCTGATGGTGGTGGTCGGTAAGCTGGTGGGCTGTTGGGTGAATTTTCCCAAATATAGCTCCACAGTGATCTGTGATAGTTCCTAGGTTTGCTGCTGAAAACCTTTTCAGGGCTGCAGTTGGCCTGCAATTATATCAGCACTAGGAAATCACGTCGGGGTCACCAATATTGCGGAGTAAGTAAAAGATGTTTTACCAGTTGGAACAAGATTAATTTATTTGCTATTTACACACTCTTATATACTAATTATTCTACATGATTTTACTGAGGTTTAGAGTGGGGTTTTACTCATATAAGTTTAGTGCTGACATTATTGTTTATTGATACGTGTTGTTTATATAATATTATTTCCTAGTTACAGTGTACTTTGCCTATGACGCATAGCACGTCATAACCCAAGTAAAGAACTTTTGTCAGATTATTTTTTTTTCCAGATATTTTTTGTATATATACGCAATTGTAGCAATAATCATACCAGTGTTCGTGCCCGTGTATTTTTGGAACGAGAATTGGCTTACATCCACTCTGGTATGTTACTTCGCTCGCTACATTTTGCAACTAAACTCAACTTGGACGGTCAATAGCTTAGCTCATTTCTATGGAACGAGGCCTTATGATCGGTAAGTGAAAATTATGTTCTTATGGTATTTATACCTTTATTTTGTTATACTTTACACATAAATGTGGGTAAATATATAGGTAATATAATCTGTATACCTTTGTGTATGTATTGTATGTAAGTATTATAGTGTCTTTGTAAAACGTGAGTATGTAGATATTAACCTTTCAGTAAATTGTTCATTCTTCTGCTTGCACATACTTCAATGTGTCTCTGCATCACTCTAAGGTAGACTGCTAGATAATGCCTTAGGCATTAATTCCGCCTTTGTAAAACTGTGCATGAAGTTTAAAAAATAAATACTTTAATTACAAACTAGCCGTGGGCCGCAACTGCGCCCGCGAGTGAATCTGTTTCTCGCGACCTAGGAATTTATTTAATCTAATGGACGTATTATTTACAGCTGTGTTTCCTTTCTACCTTTTTTCTTTCCAGGAATCTACTACCAGTAGAATCTTGGTTTGTGTCCTTCTTAACCTTAGGCGAGGGTTGGCACAACTACCATCACGCTTTCCCCTGGGACTATCAATGTGCAGAGTTCTCAATGCGCTTCAACCAATCTGCTAAGATTATTAGATTTTTTGAAAGAATGGGCTGGGCTTACGATTTGAAAACTGTATCACCAGAGATGGTAAGTATTCAAATTAACTTTTTATAGAGCTAGGCTGGGTAAGTTATATGAGAAATAATATTACCTAATTTTTGTTCCATACAGCTGGAAAAGAGGATATTACGTACAGGTGATGGCAGTCACTACGAACTAGGTACCGATGAAGGACGAGCAGCAATTACAGCATTTGGACCCGCACACCCCTTCAATCCTACATACACTACAACTATGAAACCGCCAGAAACGTCTTTGAAATCAGATGGATATCAATTGTACCACGAGAGTGATACATTCAACTCTCCGATACAAGATAGGACTACAACTGCAGGATAATAATAGTGGATACGAGAATAAATAAATAATACCACCTTTTTTATAGTTTTAGAATAATTTATTATGTAAAGAATAAATAAAGTTCTCAAATATAATGCAACATTTTTGACCTAAAAGTACTTTTTGTCAAATTACTTTGTACAAACCATAACCACACGTCGGAAGCTCTCGACAAAATGTATGAAAAATTTGAATTGTAATTACAACATTCATAGATCGTGCACATGCACGGTAGTGTTGATGTGTGGGAGACTTCAAAATGTTAGGGTTGGCATTATTTGAAATCGTAACCAATATTTGAGCGAGCTAGCATGATTTTTCTCACTCTATCCCTTAATGTCATGACTTACGTCATATCCGACAACGGTGCCAATCCTGTTGTTACAAACGTATTCCATCTTTGTCTTCAATTCGAAAAAAAATTGATGGCGATACATTTTAGTCCCCTCAAACCACAGAATCAGCACCAATAACAAAACACTACTACAACGCTATCTTTATAGAGTAGTTAAAACCGATTGTGTCCATGAAAGACTAACTATTGCTCGCGACTTCAGATGCATAAAATTTTCATCGGACTGAGATCTGATCTTATGACCCACAATTTTATTTCTGGGATAACACATAGCCTATGCTATGTTATATCAGGGGCACTAATCACTATAGGTACACTAAAAAATATATGTCGTAATTTGATGGCAGAAAACGTAATTTCTGTTAGTAGCCAAAATGGGTTTAAAATACCATTAGAATCAGAAAAAAAATACTGCGTCAAATAATGTGGGTCTCATTTCGATATCTTAAAAAAATACTTACGTCGCGTTGTCACTGTTAAGACCATTACCCCTGTTCATTTGCTGTGCAATAATCTCGTCTTGGACTTCTTTTTCTACCTCATAAACTTATAGCATTTAATATTCTGTTTCTTGTATTTAACAACGTAAAACCATTGATGTTAGGCCTCGCCATACACCTGTTCACAGCTTATGACATTTTTACGTTCCGAAAATAAAAACTGAATTGCTATATGTGACCAATATCCTGTTAATAACAACTTTAGCAATTATTTGATAATTCCATTTTAAGGATAAGATCCATCATCTACCTGCGATTAATAGTTAATGAGTAAATAAAAACACAATACCCAGCACACGCACTTGTCATCAATTCCACAATTACCGATCATAGCGCTGCCTTACTAAATCTGAGTTGCATGTTACCCAAACTAGACAAAACACGCTTAGTCAGCAAATTAAACATGAACAAACTTGAAGACGATTTACGCGACATCGACTTTGACCCAGTTTATTTTTCTGATGACGTGCAATTTAGTATGCAATACATGACTGATAATATTAAAAATGCAATACATAAAAACACAAAATTAATACGATTGCATAAAATAAATCATAATTTGAAACCTTGGATTACACCAGGCCTAATCCGCTGCATGAGACACAGGGATCAACTTCACCTGAAATGTAGACAAAACCCCAATAATTTAACGCTACAGTTGTCGTACAAAAGATACAGGAACTTTTGCAATGATTTATTAAGAAAAGTAAAAATAAATCATGACAAAATAAAACTGGAAAGTGCGGGGTCGAATAGTAAAAAGATCTGGCAGCATATTAAGAATATAACTTACACTACGAAGCAAAATGAATCGCCTTCAAGTTTATTGAACACCCACACATCACATGTAACATCCGCTAACATAGTAAATAAGTCCTTTATAGATGTCGGTAAGCGACTTGCACAGCAAACGCAAGCAAATACATTAAACCCACTATTTCCGAGTGCGACTACCCTATCATCTCTTGTGCTATTGGATACTGACGAAGAGGAGGTTGAGCGGATAATCTTGAATTCAAAAGATGATTGTGCTGTTGGCTGGGAACTCATATCAAATAAAATACTGAAAAAATACAGACATATACTGGTGCCACCGTTAACTTACATTTTCCGAAAATGTCTAGCGACAGGCGTTTTCCCTAAGTGCCTAAAAAAGGCGGTAGTAGTCCCTGTATATAAATCTGGAGCAAAAGACCAAGTAACTAATTACAGACCTATTTCCTTACTACCAGCAATCTCAAAAATACTCGAGAAAATTGTGAATAATAGGCTTATGAAATATTTGGAGGATAATGCGCTTTTATCAAATACACAATTTGGATTTAGAGCTAATAGGTCTACAGCCGATGCCGTACATCATCTGACGGATTATATAGTACAACAACTTGATAAGGGTAAGCGTACAGTGGGAATCTTTTTGGACCTTGCTAAAGCGTATGATACGGTCTATATCCCTAAGCTGTTGAACAAGCTTGACAACATGGGAATAAGAGGCGTACAGTTAGAGCTCCTCAAGAGCTACTTAAAAGAGCGTACCCAATGTGTAAAGATCGGCAGCGTTCTCAGTGAGGACATGGACAACACGTCATTTGGCATTCCTCAAGGAAGCGTGTTGGGAAGCACCTTGTTCTTAATATATATAAATGAGTTATGTAGTATAAATCTAGAACACGGTAAAATTATATCTTACGCTGACGACACTGCCCTCCTTTTTTTTGCTGATTCAGAAATAGAAGTGTACAGGCTTGCGCAACGAGGATTTAATTTTGTAAATAAATGGCTTCAATATAACCTACTAACGCTAAATGCAGATAAAACCAAATACGTTTCATTCTCTATGCGTAAAAAATCAGCTACGAACCAACCCAATTACTTACTGTATGCGCATTGTTGTAAAGAACCTAATCATGACGACAGCAAGTGCACTTGCCCGGTTATAACCACAACAAATAAGATAAAGTACCTAGGTATCATAATAGATGAAAACTTATCGTTTAAAGACCATTGCGAAGCACTAGTTATGCGACTACGCAAGTTGATACTCGTATTCAAAAAACTAAGATACATTAGTGACCCAAAACTGATTAGAAACATCTACTATGCCCTTTGTCAGTCTATATTATTATTGCATAACGTCTTGGGGGGGAATGGGTAAGACGTTGCTACTGCCTGTCGAGCGAGCTCAGAGAGCGATCCTCAAGGTAGCGACGTTTCGCTCTTTCCTATATCCGAATGACCTTCTATACAAGTCCTGTGAAGTGCTAACAGTCCGCCAGCTATTTATATTAAGCGCAGTACTAAAACAGCACGCATCGCTTCCCTACAGCACCGAAATTACTAACAAAAGGCGGAAAGATATTGTATGCACCGACAGAGTTGCAATAAAACGCCAATACACAGGCAAATTTCATATGTTTTTAGGACCGCTCCTCTATAATAGGATAAACGCTTTAGCAGACATTTATTCTCTTAATTATATATGCTGCAAGCAAGCAGTAAAGAAGGCCCTCCAACGAATGTCCTACGATGAAACAGAGGAATTAATGACAGTTGTTAAATAAATAGTATTAAGTTGTTTAATTAAGACATTATTTTAGATAGTAGAAATGAACCACTTTAGCATTGTATTATTCTTAGTAAATCGTTGAACCTGTAATATTATCTAGATTATATAACCATTATTAAACTGCACTTGATGCCTGATGCCTAGTTCAGGCAGAAATTTTGTAATATTAGTAAATTCCTATTTAAAATCCCTGAATGCCCACATTTAATTATAACTTATATATATATAATTATATATAAATAATTATATATGTATAAGTTTACATTCCTAGATAGAAAACCTACATAAGCAATAAGCAAAATATAATAATCCACGTTACAAGTTAAGAACCTTTGTAATTTATTGTACACTGATTTAATAAATAAATTATTATTATTATTATTAATGATTTTTTTTAGACTTTTCAAAAGATTTTCGGCTCTTCTGAAAAGTTTGACATCTGGTACTTAAAACAATTACGTTTTATGCTATCGAATCATAATTCAAAAGTTTTATATAAATTTAATTATTAAAAAATAAAAACACCACTGCCGATTGAAACAAGTTTGATAACACAAGGTAGTCATTTTTTTTCATTCAGTTCATAAGGGTATTTACATGTACATTCCTATTAGCTACCACATTTTCACATTTTATGTACGTTCTTAGGTACATTTTTTTTTATTATTATTGCATGGATGAAAATAACTTGTGCGCTGAATACCTTTAATTTGAGACAGCAATAATTAATAAAAACATCGGAATAGATGAAACGCTCAAGTGAGACTTGAACTCACGACCTTTCCCTTACAGGGGGAATGCTCTTCCAACTGAGCTGTTGAGCCACACCTGAATCATTTCAAATTTCCCTTCTTTTTTTTTATATCCGTCTTTAAGGGTGGATTTTTTCCGATGTTTTTCGAACTTAAAATGTTAGCATAATAAATGCTATAAAAAATTCATTCAAACATCAATAATTGAAATACGTAAAATGGTTCTGAAGATAATATTATGGTTATAAGGAATATTACAAACATACCTATATACATGCATACACACAAGTTGCACCCGAAAAACAAAACCCTTCTTGACTGTGGGATAATGTGCTACATTCTAAAACCGTATTTTTATTTAAATTTTTTATTGATACAAACGGTTTTAACTACTCTATACCTTGCAAAACTCTCGTCTATAAAGTTTCGTATTTATTTTGGCACAAATGTATTACAGATAATGTCGTACTTTATTGACGGGTAATATAACCCTTCAATGCACACTCATTTACTGACGTGGGATTGCAGTAGGTATTTATTTATAAATGTTAACGAAACGAAACTATATATTATCAATTCAAATAGTGTGCGAATAATGAATTTTCATTATTCGCACACTATTCGAATTATATTTTCTTCCAATGTGGGTTTAATGCTTAATAAAATTGACAAAAATACCGAAAAAATACCTACATGAAGTAAAAATACGTCTTGTTGGTTAGCCCTGCAACTTTGATAAAAGTACCTACTTCGTAATATTTTGAGCCAAGCGTCGCCGTGTCGGGGGAAATTTGGCTCCTTGTTTACATCAAGGAGTCAAATATCCAATGTCAAATGAACGTATGTATGTTGCAACTTTTCAACGTTTTGTAAAATCCGTTTTAATGGTATATACAAAGCGGGCGAAGTCGCTGGCAGAAGTTACAATAATTCACTAAACACTCACCCATCAAAATATTTCTGCAAAACCCGTTATTGTGCCTACATGTTTGTAATTTCAATAACAAATAGTAAGATTGAATTGTGATATTCTGTTATAATTTATCTATTTTAGAATTCATTAAAATCTACATCTGCACATAAGATATATTATCCCAGAAATACACACACACAGACCCAGAAACACACAGAAATAGGTAATATTTTCTATTTTTTAAAATTTTCTGATTCATGAACATGTAGTCTCCCAATGTGCGCTATTTCTCCCGAGCCTCCGCCTTCTGCATCCAGTCAGTATGTTACAGTGAATGTCCGAAATGCAGCGTATGTTAAGATAAATAATTGTCTTTTGACTTTATTATTGTATTTTTTGATGTAAACGAAGGGTAATTGGTAATGCACTCCGACTTTATCATCTCTCAATTCACGACTCACACTGTAATCAGTTTTGTAGGACTTTAAACGAATTTAATCCCGGACTAAACCGGTACACGGGGCGGTAATTATTTAAAAAGAAATCATGCATTTCTGGGTTAAATCAAACTGTGGGTTGTGCGATAGAGAGGAAGCTTTACAAAATCGAAGTAAGCCGATCTTCTCACTCTTCTCCTCGACGTATCGTACTATGCACCTTTGAAAGGCACATCCCTTGTATTATGTGCCTTTAATCGTACCTCTGATTCGAACGTGCGGGGTGAGGAAATGAAATCTGCGCGGGGGTGGGAGCTTCCATTCTGTACGCTAGTACTATTATCTATTCTGTGCCATAACCTTAGTTAAGTATATGTTACAAATATAGCTGTTGGTTAAAATCGATGTTGACATCCAAAAATAGATTTAGGTTTTATTATGGTATGAACATATATCATCCTTATAGTCTTATATCTATATTCTGGATGCCACAGTGGCACCCAATCACTGTGATACGAGCGAGGATACGCCTCACACTGGCCACTTTGTTCACATCGATGGTACGATGCGCGAACTCTTGGGGTGCGGGCCCCTCCTTCTGCGAGCAAGTAATACTCGAGAAGGAGGCGGCCGGTCGGGTCCGGACTAAACTCCGGGCCCGGGAAGCTCGAGAAGAGCGAAGGCGAACCGAACGTCGGAGGTCGCAGAACGACCTCCATCCTCCATGAGCGCTGGCCTGGGGATGATCGGTGGAGCCGCCTGTCACAGTGCGCCTCCCCGTACCCGGGGCTAGATGGGGACACTGTAATCCCCACAACCCGAAGGGGGCCATCTCGAAAGAGATGGTCCTGGGTCTGCCGGGGTGCGAGAGATACGTTTTCGGCAATCTCAACTCCAACCAAAGACCCAAAATGGTGTGCGTTTTAGTTGGTTCGAGTCGGACAGAACCACCTACACCAGCTCCGGGGGTGTGTTATCCGTGGGAAATTTGCGCACTTAAAAAAAAACAGTGTCACTCATCGGGTCTTTGTTCATGGTCTTGCTGAGACTAGCTTAGTCATCTACAGGGTCTAATAATCTTTAATATTAATTATCTGTTTAATTACATCGTTTTATCATATATATTTTAGCATACATGCATATCATACGAACCAAACGTCAATGATATGAACAAACAAAGATTCTCATATAAAAATGATGACATCCGATGGTGGAAAATGTTTTGTAGTTAGTAGTGTAAGGGAAAGGTCGTGAGTTCGAGTCTCACCTAGCTATAAGGCGTACTTAATAAGGTTTAAAATACCATTACCATTAGGATCAGAAATAGCTGTGCTGCTGTGTATGGCGTTTGTGCAAAAAGCCTTCGACGCCATCCAAACCTGGGCATTTCTGGATACCCTGCAGCGGTGTCGTCTCGATTGGCGATACAACACCTCGATGTGTCGCCAATCGTGATTTTGAACTTCAAAATACAGTGGGACACAGTTTACTGCGTCCAATGATCGGATCCGGGTCTTTACTCCTTTCCTAGCAAAAAGTTTGATTTATGTACTGCAATTTACTACTATAATAACTAACAGCAATTACGTTTTCTGTCATCGAATATAGTGTCCTCATGTCTTGTTCATCCTATGTATTAGCACACATTACCTAATGGTTGGAATTAGCTAGTATTATCTTTTCTGTAGTATTAGCTAGGAAGATTTTTTTCTTACACTTAGAGTGTTTTCGATTATATTAAATACCCACACATTCAGTTCCAAGGTAGGGCATTTGAGTAGGCTATTGCCGCAGGTATTGCAGAAATTCAGCTTTTAGCTCACACCGATTCAAACATTATGCACAGGCAGTAAAGTCCATATTCCAGAACGAAACTCAGTAGGTACCTACTGAACCCTAAACTATTTTCATTCACAGGTGTGACAGAAAGTCATTGATATAATCTGTCCTCAGTTTTTTTTTATTTTTACTGGCTTCCGTTACACTACTAGTATATCTTGTAAGATTTTGTATACTTTATATTGTTTATTTTTTATTATTATTATTTTGTTTCTCTGTTCCGTAACTCTCGGGACTATGGAGTCCCGGGCCTATGGAAGGCGTGCGTCGGGCGGAAGCCAAGACGTAGAGGCCCTTATAAGAGAGTTTAATATGCTAGGGATAGACACATGGCGGATACCACCCCTGAGCGCACAATATGATACACCCGGGGATGGTCCCCGTTAGGTGCACTCTGCACCTTGGAATAATTGAAACTAGATTATGGGCTATGGGGTTGAGTATTAAATGGACTGGTGAATGGGCTATGAGGGGAGACTAACGGACGCCTGCCATGACAATAAGTCTCAAAATTGTTAAAGAGGCAGGTGGTGACTCGCCAACTCATTGCATGGGCCCCATTAAAATAGCCACGCATAGTGCGGCCATGGAGCAACACCCGTTGAGCGGCTAAGGTTGTCGAGAGGTGAGTCTGCGGGGTGCAAGATCGCGATACAGAAGTCGGTCAGCAGGCCCCCGGCGTTATGACATTTTACACTTCCAACCTGGAGCACAGGTTCCGCTCTTGCGACTCCACTCTTGGCCGGCCAATAAAGGCAAGCACAAGAGGCGGGGCGGAATAAATTCCAACCTGATACGCAGCCCTACGGGGTCAAGGATGAAGAAAACGATTGGTACGAGATCCACAACTTTAATCCGTAGGTCCTGCTTTACAATAATAAAACTACTCTAAGTCGAAGTCGAGTGTCGGTTCGGGTACAAGTTCACGTCACTATAAACGGCAGGCTGAGTAATGTACTTAACTTGGGGTTCCGGGCTGGCCCCGAGCGAGTGTGACGTTGTCTTCCCCTCAAGGTCACCAGGCTTCGCAGCTGCTAGTTCGATCTGCCGGAGTAATCGCCAAGGCCGTCTTCAAGACGGTACGGAGAGGGCAGGCACCTCAGCTGGCTCGGAGGTGGGCCGATACGGCGCGGTGCTGATCTTCCAGCCGGTATGTAGTTGGACCGGTATTCCAGCCGGTACCAAGTTCTGGGGAGACAACCACACGATTAGGCACTGGTGCGTGAACCCAATGCAACAGCGCCGGGCCCCAACGTATAATTTTCTACATGGGCCCTAAGGTCGGCGGCGCTGTACAATGGTAGGTACACATAACACATAAAATAAACAATAAAACAAAGAAATAAAACTGGATTGTTCCGGAATTCATAATCGTAAGTATTTATCGTAAGTAGGTACGTCTGTAATCCCGTTAACCACGGTTCAATCAACCATAAACAACTGATTCAGTAATAATTAAGATCTAATACTAATATATGCTGAACCGTGGATTTAAAACGAGATTAAAATTCGACAATTTACATATTCTCAAAATGTGGGTATCCGTAGAAAATTATGGCGAGATATACACCGTGTTGATTTTTCTCTTAGAATACGAACAATCAAACATTACAACTAATTGAATAGTTCTTAAGCAATTACTATATTCGGCTGTCTGTCGACATGTATACTCGCGACATATATTATGGACACACTTCATACAATAACTTTCTTACAACATTTTAACGATTACGATGTTAATCACAGTTTACTTTAAATTTAATTTAATTACATTTACACAAAGGATAAACTACAGCTAGGTAACTACCGAACTCCCGACCGCAGGTAGGCAGGTACTAAAAATGAGGTAGCATCACGCTTAGCTCCTAGGGGCTAAGCAGGAATGTCACACGCGAATGACGATGTTATTTTACTTTATTATTTACGTGACTATCGTTTAATACTCGCGCACTGTTTATTAAGGACACTAGACTTACCCCTTATTTGGGAACAGCTTGTACTTATAAGACTTTTCTTGAGATGCCGAGATATACAATACTACGATACGATAACTATACTGAGTACGTAGGACTCAGTACTAGTATCTAGCAGAATGTAACTATAGGTTATCTAGGTTTTAAGATTATGACTGCACGTTCCGCTGTGGAGTCTCGCGATCGAATGAGGTCTGCCGTCTACCTCGGCGCGAGCGCGGGCGTGTTTTTTTCTTGTTGTCGGTTAGTGTTGGGCAATCAGCTGATTCTCCGGTTGACGGAATGCGCTGATTGGTTATCAATTCGTGTGACTCATTTTATATGTGCGTTAGAACGATGCATTACCTTAAAAGGCAATGACCGCGTTCACCACCCAGTGATGGGGTATGCGCCGCAATCGCGAGATACCGGTATTTACCGTTTATTACTGCTATGTTCAAATGTTTTCATTTTTTATTACCGGAACCAGTGTTCACGTAACAATACCCGACGAACTGGGAGAAGGATTTTTACTGGGGGAACAGTGAAAATCCGCCTGAAACAAACCCTCTGGAACGAGGTCATTGGCTTCAATGCAAGCAAAACCCTTTCATACAACCATACAGAAACACAGACACACCACCTAACATACACCTATCACACCAAGTCATCCTCCCGCGGAGGTAGGAAGACGAACCACACATACCTTGTCCGGCCCTATCCAACCTGATGGGACGTACCACTTGCGATTGAGGTGTTAAGTTTGGCGCCAGCTTTCCTCGACGGTACATTGCAAACCACTTGAATCTAACCTACCGGCAACAGAGTCACTAACCGCTCTGACGTGCTATAGAACCCAGGGAGAACATAAGTCTCCCTTAGATAAAAAAGACTTCACACTAAGGAAGCTTTTATACACAGTGAAGGCTTATTTTTAACCCAGCGGTTACCTCAAGCCTAGGTTGACAATGCTAAGTACGAGACCACTAAAACGGTGTCAAAATGATTAATTATGAACTGAAATCAACTAAATTAACAAAATTATTTGATACACATATACTACATAAACCAATATATGCACGAGATGATCGGTGCTTACGGGCTTACCCTAAGTGCGTAGTTTGTAACCGCTGAACGTGTCAGACGGACTACTCACCGGCTGACCCAGCAGAGAGATGCACGAGCTCTATGGGATCCCAGGGCGCCTTTTGACAGAGGAGAAAAGTGTGCGTGCGTGTGGGAGACCAGGGAGACTTCAGAGAAAACCACTATTACCTCTGTTGTACATACATATATTACAGAGAGATAAAATTTTACATAAGAGGATTATAGACAATAGAGTTACAGATAGATATACAAAAACGAGTATGTCTTCACCAGCTGCACCACGGTGACCTGCTTGCAGTAGGTAGCCAGAGTGTTACGGCTAGTAGTTGTAGTACACATCGGTCAACCCACCGTTGACACAGTTATTTCTTGCAGAGTGAAGTTATATAGATAGGTAGGAAAGTTACATAAATTTAATAGAGAAAAAGGGAATACGTGACCCCGGTTGTCGGCCTGCTCGGCGTCTGCGCACGTCTCTTGCCGCAATCTCGACCAGCCAAGGTGCTTCACGTCGAGGTTACAGGCTTGCGCCGACAGCGGTTGGGAACTCGACCACAGAACACGCTGAGAAGGAATTTGAAGACCAAGGTGTCTAGAACCCGAACTAGGAACCCTAAGAACGAAATAACACTAAGAATCGTCTAGATTGCAGAAGGCTGTCGATAAATACAAGTAAAAACACTTACCAAAAATTGGGCAACAAAGAATTTAGTTAAGTATAAAGTATTTTCCAAGACACAGCAATACAAACGTTCCAGTCACAATTCAGAGAGTAAAAAGGATTTATATGTAGCCGGGGCCGCAGTTTTATACCCCTATCATTGGAAGGTTCTCGAACACACCTTTTTTTTAAGTTGAATTAGTGCGAACGATGATCAAAAACACCAAATCACGGTCGAAATCCTAACAACTTTAATATCACCCAGCTAAGTAGGAATCAAACAAAGTACAGCAACCTTTTAACTTGGTTGGATCATACCCACATTCTTTCCTTGAATACTCCGGTTCTGAGCATGCAGAATTTGAACCTGTTCAATTCAAATGAGGAAATTTAATTTTAACCTAAATGAGATAGCCTATAATTCAACAATTAATTTTCCCATTTAGGTGCTATGAGTATTTCTAATTTCATATAATTAAAACATAAAGGAAATCAAACGCCATCTAGTGCTTAGCTAGCACAAAAGTTCCTACACCGCGGCACCGACTAACTGATGTGAGTACCACTGAGACTGCCATAGGTGGCGCTAGTAGTAATCAAATTACAGTAGATAAAATCTAATGTTACACCACCCCTTCCCTCACAGTATTCCCTGCGTAGTATGCGCAGGGAATATCAGCGACAGGATCTCAACTGAGAGATATCAAAATAAATTCCAAAACTCGCGATGACCACACTAGTTGTGAAGACCACGAACTCCAAACAAACAACCACGAACCTAACAGCTAACTAAAGAAACCAAACAAAATCACATTACCAAGCCAAGCACTCTAGAAGTGTCACCCTATTAACTGCCCGGATCACTGTATGCCCTTCATATAGGTTAGTGAGTAGGCTTAGGGTGGAAAGAGACCGAACGAAGCAAAGTGGCACTCCCACGATCAGCTGAGTGACAGAGAGACGGCACCGACAGAAGAAGGAGAAGGATCAGAAGGCTGTTCCTCCTCACTGTACTTCAAAATATCCTTAATGTGATAAACTCCCAGATCCTTACCATCCAAATCCGACAGTTCATATACTAAAGGCGAGCGTTTGGCGGTTACAATGCATTTCATAAATTTAGGCGCCAGCTTCGCAGTAAAGTTCCTGGCCTTGTTAGACAAATAGAAGGTTCTTTTGTACACAATCTGTCCCACTTTCAGTTCCACATGCCTTTTTCTGAGGTTGTAGTATTTTTCGTTACGCCGGTGAGCAACATCTAAGTGTTTTCTCACCTGGTCGTAGATACGATGTAATTCCTTCAACCTCTCACCAAAGGACACTGGACTATCAATGGAGACAGTGTTAGGATGGCAAGGAATCTCTTCCTGCCTATAAAGAACTCCATCCCCAATGAATTCCCTACCGTGAACAAGAAAATACGGACTGAAATGAGTGGCTTCGCTCACAGCAGTGTTTAGAGCACACTGGAGTTCTACGAGATTCTCGTCCCATTTCTTGTGGTGCGACTTCACGTAGCAAGAAATTCCCTGAACCACGTTGCGAATAGCTCGTTCTGCCTGGTTGATCTGCGCGTGGTATCTGGGGTTATAATAAATGTTAGGCACATTGTACTTAAGTAGTAAGTCCTTAAATTGTTTACTCACAAATTGTGGGCCATTATCCATATAAATGGTTTTGCATACCCCGTGGACTAGGAAAACATTCTTTTCTATGAATCTCGCGACTGCAACGCCTGTAGCCATCCGTATAGGACTCAACATGACATATTTGCTAAAGTAGTCCGAGACCACAATCAAGTGAACATTTCCCTTGCTGGAAGTAGGAAATGGACCCAGTAAGTCAACAGAGATGGCCTCAAACGGTCTAGACACCCGCTTTGGATTACCCATGAGGCCAGGACGAGATGTGTTCACAGGTTTGTACTGCTTACATGTCTCGCATTTGCCTACATATTCCTTAACGCTCTCGTACATCTTAGGCCAATAATAGTTGAGAGCGAGGCGTTTGTGGGTTTTCCATACGCCACCATGGGCACTGAGTATGTCGTCATGGTACTTGGTGAGCAGGGGCAACCTGTCCTCCAACGGTACCACCAGCTTCCAATCAAAATCAGAGGTCAGAGAGTATTTATTTTTTGATAATCTGAAAAGACGGTTATCACGTATGTCAAAGTTGGGAAAATGCCTAGGGTTCTTTTTCACACTGTTCAGAGTGTGGAGATACCAAGAGTCCTTAGTAACGCTGGTGTCGATTGTGTCAATCTGAATTCGTGAAAGAGCATCAGGTACCACATGGTCCTTACCCTTTCGATGTTCTATATCGAAGTCAAACTGACTCAACCTCATGCTCCAGCGCGCAAGGCGGCCTGTCGGATTCTTCAGTTTGTGGAACCACAGGAGTGAGGCGTGGTCAGTAACCACAGTGCATTTCTGTCCTTCCACGTACTGCCTGAACTGTTCCAAAGCAAAGATCACTGCCAGGAGTTCTCGCTCAGTGGTACTGTAGTTGACTTCGTTCTTGTTGAGTGAACGACTACAATATGCGACAGGGTGCTCCACTCCCTCATGTGTCTGCGTCAGTACAGCAGCCACAGAGAAGGATGACGCGTCGCTGAGAATCCTAAAAGGTAATGAGTAATCAGGCATTTTCAAAATAGGAGCGGTGACCAAAGCGGCTTTCAGCAGATTGAAAGACTCTTCAGCTTCACGCGACCACTCAAAATTTGTATTCTTAGAAGTTAATTTACATAAGGGTTTACTAATCTTAGAAAAATTATTCACGAAACGCCGATACCACCCAGCCATACCCAGGAATCTTTTCACCTCCTTAGCGTTGGAAGGTGTAGGATAGTTGAGAATGACATCAACTTTACCTGGGTCTGTCCGCAGGCCATGCTTGTCGACAAAATACCCGAGGTACTTCAATTCGCTACGACAGAACTGCGATTTTCGCATGTTGATCGTGAGACCCGCATCCTTAAGGCGCTGATAGACTCTATTTAAGAGGTCCACATGCTCCTCAAAGGTGCTGGCCACAACGATTATGTCGTCTTGAAAGGAGGACACTCGGTTATCAAACTCTGGGCCAAATAGACGGTCCATGAGGCGTTGCATCGAGGCGGAAGCACCTACAAGTCCGAAGCACATCACGTTGTAGTGAAAAAGGCCTCGCCTGGGGACAGTGAAGGCGGTCTTCTCGGCGGATTGGGGCGAATCAAACGGAATCTGCCAATACGCCGCACTTAAATCAATAGAAGACAAATATTTTGCATTATTGAGATGGTCTAAAATTTGGTTGATGTAAGGTAACGGATACGCATCGCTTTTAGAAACAGAATTGAGCTTCCGAGAATCAAGGCACAATCTCAGGTCTCCGTTCGCTTTCTCCACCATCACCACTGGTGAGTTCCATGCGGACTGAGACGGGGTCACTACTCCCATCTCCAGCATCCGATCTAGTTCCTCTTCCAGAGCTTTCTGCTTCAGGGGAGAGAGCGGGTAATACCGTTGCTTGATTGGCTTACTATCGCCCGTATCTATAGTATGATGCGCCAGAGATGTTCGACCTAGACCCACCTTGTCCGTGTTGATGGTATCAAATTTCTCAATAATGCTGTTAATTACCCGCTTCTGATCAGCGGTTAAATTGTTGTAATCCTCTAGACCACTGTTAAGAGACAGAGATTCTACCGGATTACAGTCACTAAAGTTGGAAAGATTGATATTCTGAGAGATCAATCTATCCCCTAATTGAAATTGTTGCCAGAAGTCTACTCCAAATATCATAGCAGTAGTGATTTCTGGAACAACATAGAACTTAATAACTCTGACAGCAGAATTATATTCAATAGGCAGAGAGATACAGCCCAGACATGGCAAATGAGAGCCATCTGCTGTAGTTAAACTAAAGTTAGGGCTGATGCTTCCAAGCTCAAACCCTAATTCCAAGAAAGTGTGGTGCGCTCCCTTACCCAGTACTGAGCAAGCTGCACCCGAATCAAGTAAACCTAAAACATTTAAGTTCAGGATCCTAACAACTAAATACGGTCTTATATCATTATCCCGTTTGGTAAACAGGACCCTATCAGAGAATGCATCAGACAGAGAAGCTCGCTCCGAACCGAATGGTGATCTTTTAATAAGGCCCTGACTTACTCGTTTTTTGGCTTGGCATTACACTTCGGACACTCAGGCGATTTGACTCCCTTCTGTCCACACCGGAAGCACACCAATTCCCTTGACTGTGTACAGCCATATGCAGTGTGGCCGACTTCACCACAGCGGAAGCATCCTCGTTCGCTTGAGGTCGTAGGACCGGCCACGGCAGAGACCTGCTGGGAAGTTTTATGAACAGTTTTATTCTTAAAATGGTGTAAGTCCGAGGTGATCCCAAACTTATCTAACGCTGGTTCCTGGAATGCCTCTGCCCTAGCACGCGCAAGTTCTAGGCGCTTCCCCAATCGCTTCAGGTCGATTATCGAGTTTACCTCGTGAAGAGCCAATTCCTTCATATAATCGGGCCTAATATTATGCATCAGAATGTCCAGTTGTTCCTCACTGGGCATTTTGCACGTTAATCTCGAGAACATGGCCTGCATCGTAGAGATGTAGATGCCTAATGTTTCAGATCGGGCCTGTGTACGCTGCCTAATTTCATTTCTGAGACGGTAATCGTAGTCGGGAAGGTCGAAAGTCTCTCTCAGCTCATCCAACATGCCCTCATACGAGGTAAAGTTATTCTTGTTGGTGCGGAACCAAGATAAAGCCGGACCGTCCAATAGGTCAGAGAAAGCTGAGAGGATTTTATCCTTGGTGACTTCCCGAGCACACCTAAGCTCTTCCAGTCTCTCAATGAATACACGCACACACGCAGAGCCATCAAATTTTATATTAAAAGAGTTTAAATTTACGGGTCTATCCCTTATTACTAAATTACCACTAATTGTGTCGGAACTAGGCGCGTCACGTCGCCTCGAACGGTCCCCTCCCACCACAGGCGAGGTGTAACCTACGCGGTCACGATGAATAGGTTCAGTCTCTCTATCCGAACCCTCAGAGTCAGAGTCAGTATCTGATTCAGCCACAGACAGAATTTTAACCAAGCGGCCACGGATATCTAAAAGATCTGGACAGTCTATACCACACCTAGCTAACCTAGTGAGAAGGTAGTTCGCCCTCACTGCAACCTTAGTCCGACAATTACTATTTGAAACGACTTCACCTGAAGAGAGTGTCCCTTCCAGCTCGAGAACTTTAGGCTCACAGACAGCCAACTCAGAGGCGGCAACAGCAGGTACCGTGGCGATGGCCTTAATGCTGCCACGCCGGACAAGCCGCAATGCAGTGCGCAGCTCACTCCGCAGGCCAACAACCGTCGCATCCGGATCCGCTGTAACCCCCATGGCAGAGAGTTCATTAAAAAGTTCATCTTTCTTAAGGTAGTTAATACACTTCTGTAATTGGGCCATAGTGGTCCAAGATTCAGTTTTTATCAAAACAATTAACAGTAATGGAGATTCAACTCACAACAGGTTTATAAATTATAAATGTAGGTTAAATGAAGTTTCCACAGAGACAAAATCAACTAATATTAACAGATAATACAATAAATATGCTTCCTCTAGGTCACAATTTGTGCGGTAGCTACAAAAATCTAATATTTTAGAATAGAGAAACTATATTAACTAAATTTAAGAATAGCTTTGTCCAAGAAATATGACACCAGGTATACTTTCTTTACATTAATAAATGAGGAGGTAGTAACAAAAAGTTTACTACTATTTTATATTATGTTACTTGATTTTGGGTAGATATTATAGAATCACCCAGATACTGGCTCAGCAACCCAATGAAGTGAATACCAGATGTTCAAATTATAGTTGAAGTTATAGAAATTTTCTTTATATAAATTACAAGTGATGTAGGTATTCAGCAAAATGTTAAAAAGTTAACTACAAATCTACTCAAGTCTATACAGTACAAAGCAGCTCTGTATTTTTACTAACTACTTACTATTACATAGGTATAAACCCAAAACCATGAATGCTAGACACAGAAATTTCTAGACTAAAAGTTTGACACAGTACAATTACTATGTGAACAGACCACAATAAATATATATGTTTGTACAACACAGAAGCAACTAAATAGGAGGAAAAAAAAGAAAAAAAGAAAAAGAAAAAAAAACTAGTTTGCCAAAAATATGTTTCCAAACTTACCGAAAGATGTGCAGTTTTAATTTTGAATTTTTTTTTTTTAATTTAGGGTCTCAATGGTTTTTTCTTGCCACTGGGATGATGGTACGATTGGCTGAAAAAACACAAAGAGGGTAAGTATTACATGCGTAACTGCAGCCGCACAACCAATTAGCGTCTTGGGTAGTGTCAGACGGAGGGTAGTGTTTCCTCCAAAGCGAACTCTCCAGACACCCACACACAGCGCACCCACAGAGAACAGAGTTAGCCCTTAGCGTTGGTCGCCAATTTGTAACCGCTGAACGTGTCAGACGGACTACTCACCGGCTGACCCAGCAGAGAGATGCACGAGCTCTATGGGATCCCAGGGCGCCTTTTGACAGAGGAGAAAAGTGTGCGTGCGTGTGGGAGACCAGGGAGACTTCAGAGAAAACCACTATTACCTCTGTTGTACATACATATATTACAGAGAGATAAAATTTTACATAAGAGGATTATAGACAATAGAGTTACAGATAGATATACAAAAACGAGTATGTCTTCACCAGCTGCACCACGGTGACCTGCTTGCAGTAGGTAGCCAGAGTGTTACGGCTAGTAGTTGTAGTACACATCGGTCAACCCACCGTTGACACAGTTATTTCTTGCAGAGTGAAGTTATATAGATAGGTAGGAAAGTTACATAAATTTAATAGAGAAAAAGGGAATACGTGACCCCGGTTGTCGGCCTGCTCGGCGTCTGCGCACGTCTCTTGCCGCAATCTCGACCAGCCAAGGTGCTTCACGTCGAGGTTACAGGCTTGCGCCGACAGCGGTTGGGAACTCGACCACAGAACACGCTGAGAAGGAATTTGAAGACCAAGGTGTCTAGAACCCGAACTAGGAACCCTAAGAACGAAATAACACTAAGAATCGTCTAGATTGCAGAAGGCTGTCGATAAATACAAGTAAAAACACTTACCAAAAATTGGGCAACAAAGAATTTAGTTAAGTATAAAGTATTTTCCAAGACACAGCAATACAAACGTTCCAGTCACAATTCAGAGAGTAAAAAGGATTTATATGTAGCCGGGGCCGCAGTTTTATACCCCTATCATTGGAAGGTTCTCGAACACACCTTTTTTTTAAGTTGAATTAGTGCGAACGATGATCAAAAACACCAAATCACGGTCGAAATCCTAACAATTTTAATATCACCCAGCTAAGTAGGAATCAAACAAAGTACAGCAACCTTTTAACTTGGTTGGATCATACCCACATTCTTTCCTTGAATACTCCGGTTCTGAGCATGCAGAATTTGAACCTGTTCAATTCAAATGAGGAAATTTAATTTTAACCTAAATGAGATAGCCTATAATTCAACAATTAATTTTCCCATTTAGGTGCTATGAGTATTTCTTATTTCATATAATTAAAACATAAAGGAAATCAAACGCCATCTAGTGCTTAGCTAGCACAAAAGTTCCTACACCGCGGCACCGACTAACTGATGTGAGTACCACTGAGACTGCCATAGGTGGCGCTAGTAGTAATCAAAGGAGATGGAAAATGGTGGGCCCAAATGTAATAAGTTGAGATATGATCTAAAAAATTAGTCATATTTTTCTATCTTAGAATATGAAAAATCACCTCAATTCTCAATCTGGATGCGGAGAAATATGAGAAAATAGTTTTCGTGAGATTATCAATTGAGTAATCGATTACACTAAAACATTTGCAGTAAATAATTAACTCAAAGTAATTAAATGCACTATATATACTTACATGCAATATAGTGGATATAATTACAGTCATATTATTAAATCAAATATCAATTAATTACTGAAAAACCAATATTAATGATTATCGATTTCATATCGATTCAAATCTCTCTTATATTTGTAGTCTATGTCACTGACATGACAGCTGACTAACATTGACACTAGACAGTTGCTGACTGTTTTTGTTTGCTCACTCGTTTCGTGTTTTCCGATGCGTTTTGAGTGCTTTCCCGATTATTCATGATTTTTTACGACAACTGCTTTGTATTTTACGGATTCTGACCCTGCCTACCTTGTACGACCCTTGCTTTCACCTTGGACACCGAAGATCGCTCACACGTTTGACTTGGAATTGTTATTTTGGATTTTACCGCTGGCTTGTGGATTGGATATTATTGAAACTATGGATTACTGTGTGAATTGTGGGGTATCCACTGGTCACTGCAATACACTGGGCCGACGGCCCTTACACGATTAAACAATTCTGTCAGTGATTCGGCAATTCGGCTTGCACCTCAGTCTGTAAGTAAATAACTATAACCTCATCTAACCAGTTACCATCCTGGCAGGTTTAAAATGTAAAATGTGTTTAACAGAAGGCGAATAAAACATTATATTAAATGATTTTTTATTTTATTTTATCATCCTTTCCCTATCTCCTTACCTGTTACCTACCTATCGCTTGAAGTCGTGACGTTCATTCATATGATTTTTCAAACATTTTCTAGTAAATATAATAACTATTAGTGCAAAAGAACACATTTTGCACTTCAGGAATCAGCTGTTAGTTAAAGATTTTAACATAACCTCACTTTTACATAATCTCTAATATCTCTGTTCTCAGATTGACAAAATCCGCAGAATTTTCAGTGAAAGGTTGATAATATATAAGCTATTAATTGACACCACTTTCATCTTCTTACAACTAGGCCCAAGATTGTATGTAATCATTTCAGTCTCCTTACAGTAGATAAAATCTAATGTTACAAGTTAATCTGGATCATCAATTCCTACAGACCGCGTAACGACTGCAACAGGAATGACGGTGGTCTACAACCCAGCTCGAGTTTTGCACTAAACTCTACCACATGTCTTTTTACATATCTTACTATTGCAGATAGTAGAAACAAAAACAATAAAAAACGTAGTTGTGCTTCCCGCCAACCACTGAACGTTCACCTAGGTATACCATTCCACGTAGCTCCTAGCTAACCTAAGGCATCGGATATAATCTACGGTACTTGGCAACGAACAATGGGGAAAGCCGGATGGTTGGAACAACGAGACTAAACATAGTACAACGTAGTTACCCTATAATAAAAATAAAAAATTACAAAATATGAGGATGTCATTTCGTCCTTTACGTAAACGTACCTTTACTTTACGGTCCGTCATGCTTCTAAATTAAGCTTCAGTGAGCTATATAAATAATTAAAAGTCTACGCTGAAGTAGCTGAGTTGGGAGAATCCCTCCTCTATAACTAAAATACTAAAATTCGTTATCTACATAATATTCGATAGCTAAAATACAAATATGTCAATACCTGGTCGCGAGTTCGGCAATCAAGGTAGTATAATTTTAAAATAATTCCTGTATGGGAAGACAAACACAAAATTTTTGGGTACCCTCCCTTGTGCTCGGGGACTCTAAAAAGAAAAAACAAAGAAAAAAAAATTTGGAAGGTGGGTCGCTAAGGACCCTTGGTTTTTGGTGGGCCCCTACCACCTGCCTAACCGAACGAGAGGCAACTGGATGCTTTCGAAGTTGTTTTTACACTCCCGATCCAGTACAGGAGTGAGCACAAAAGACAGTACCCTTACACACATACAAAGTAGCGCAACCGCTCACAGTAATCGACGTGGACGTATACCCTACAGACACTCTTTTTGTTCGGGCGCCAATGATACGTGGCCCTACGGGGTCAAGGATGAAGAAAACGATTGGTACGAGATCCACAACTTTAATCCGTAGCTCCTGCTTTACAATAATAAAACTACTCTAAGTCGAAGTCGAGTGTCGGTTCGGGTACAAGTTCACGTCACTATAAACGGCAGGCTGAGTAATGTACTCAACTTGGGGTTCCGGGCTGGCCCCGAGCGAGTGTGACGTTGTCTTCCCCTCAAGGTCACCAGGCTTCGCAGCTGCTAGTTCGATCTGCCGGAGTAATCGCCAAGGCCGTCTTCAAGACGGTACGGAGAGGGCAGGCACCTCAGCTGGCTCGGAGGTGGGCCGATACGGCGCGGTGCTGATCTTCCAGCCGGTATGTAGTTGGACCGGTATTCCAGCCGGTACCAAGTTCTGGGGAGACAACCACACGATTAGGCACTGGTGCGTGAACCCAATGCAACAGCGCCGGGCCCCAACGTATAATTTTCTACATGGGCCCTAAGGTCGGCGGCGCTGTACAATGGTAGGTACACATAACACATAAAATAAACAATAAAACAAAGAAATAAAACTGGATTGTTCCGGAATTCATAATCGTAAGTATTTATCGTAAGTAGGTACGTCTGTAATCCCGTTAACCACGGTTCAATCAACCATAAACAACTGATTCAGTAATAATTAAGATCTAATACTAATATATGCTGAACCGTGGATTTAAAACTAGATTAAAATTCGACAATTTACATATTCTCAAAATGTGGGTATCCGTAGAAAATTATGGCGAGATATACACCGTGTTGATTTTTCTCTTAGAATACGAACAATCAAACATTACAACTAATTGAATAGTTCTTAAGCAATTACTATATTCGGCTGTCTGTCGACATGTATACTCGCGACATATATTATGGACACACTTCATACAATAACTTTCTTACAACATTTTAACGATTACGATGTTAATCACAGTTTACTTTAAATTTAATTTAATTACATTTACACAAAGACAAACTACAGCTAGGTAACTACCGAACTAACGACCGCAGGTAGGCAGGTACTAAAAAAGGTAGCATCACGCTTAGCTCCTAGGGGCTAAGCAGGAATGTCACACGCAAATGACGATGTTATTTTACTTTATTATTTACGTGACTATCGTTTAATACTCGCGCACTGTTTATTAAGGACACTAGACTTACCCCTTATTTGGGAACAGCTTGTACTTATAAGACTTTTCTTGAGATGCCGAGATATACAATACTACGATACGATAACTATACTGAGTACGTAGGACTCAGTACTAGTATCTAGCAGAATGTAACTATAGGTTATCTAGGTTTTCAGATTATGACTGCACGTTCCGCTGTGGAGTCTCGCGATCGAATGAGGTCTGCCGTCTACCTCGGCGCGAGCGCGGGCGTGTTTTTTTCTTGTTGTCGGTTAGTGTTGGGCAATCAGCTGATTCTCCGGTTGACGGAATGCGCTGATTGGTTATCAATTCGTGTGACTCATTTTATATGTGCGTTAGAACGATGCATTACCTTAAAAGGCAATGACCGCGTTCACCACCCAGTGATGGGGTACGCGCCGCAATCGCGAGATACCGGTATTTACCGTTTATTACTGCTATGTTCAAATGTTTTCATTTTTTATTACCGGAACCAGTGTTCACGTAACAAACCCTCGGGAGAATCAGGGTTCGTGGTGTCGCCACTCACCAACAGCTCGCCACAAGCTGCCCCTGCGGGGTTATTATTATTATTATTTGATACACTAGCAGCTCTACGAGCTGATACGTGTACACGTACTGATACGTACTGCACTTGTGTTCTTAATTGGTTAAATGTTTGTCAAGTCTATTTTTGAAACAGTTCACTATTGGAGCACTGATTACAGTTTCCGGGAGAGAGTTCCACAAGTTCATCACTCGATATGGCAAGAAGCGTGTTCTGGGGTTGCTAGCACATGGAGGTTTGGTTAACTTCAAGGAATGGCCTCTAAGACGTGTGTTCTGGTTCATCATGTACAGTAAGCTGCAAAAGTGCATGGATAGCTTAAGATCGATAATCCTATGAACTGTCAAACCCCAGTTTATAAAAAAATAAACTAGATGGCGCCAGTGGTTTTACTAGCTATGAGCGTATTTAGAGAACGACATTAATACGGTTAAGATAAGATAAGATAAGATAAGAAAAATCTTTATTGTACACAATTGTTGTTTTCGTTTCCGATATCAGAAAGAAGATTGAAGCTTTTTGTAAACTCAATAAAAATAAACTGGAGACCGAAATACTATAAATCGTTAGTTTCCTGTGATGTAATTTGATATAACAAGTTTAACTTGACTACACATAAAAGTAAACAAAAGTAAATCTAGCCACTAAAAAAGTGAAGCCTGAAATTTTTTTTTTCAACTGCATCGTTTTCAATGAAACATTGTTATTTAAATAAACACTGATCAATTAATTATTATAACTCACGCACTACAAACATATAGTTAAAATTATAATAAATTGTATAACAATTTACTATTCATAGAATATCACATTTCGGTCAGTACTTATAAAATACTACCACTTGTCGGTCTATGGCCTCCGCCTAACCGGACTATGGCTCAGCTGACTACTGACCGAGTTTCAGCCCAGCTGATTGGGGGTCAGCTGTTAGTGGGGTCACTGACCCGTGAAGTAGGTACTGCCCTAATATCTGTGCCAGCTGGCTGATGCCCCTAGACCGGCCAGGTTCACTGCTGAACCGTTGTACCGTCGCTAGGGTGCTCTGACTACTTGGACCGGAGGGTTACCGTAGCCAAGGAAGAAAAGACAGAGCGAAGAGGAACTGTATTTATTCACAAAATGGGGCTAGTAATATTGCCAAATTTATCGTTAACCCGACATTAATTCATCGAGCTTATAAACTATGCTACACCAATCAGAAGAGGTTATTTATTTACATAAGAAATCCTTAAAGCTATTATATACAATATAGTTAGAAATTCAGCCGTGTGGCGCTTGTGTCACGGGTATATAACTGACACACGTAAAAGGCGGCGGCTTCTGCGGGTGTGTCGCATTGATGGAAATTGTTCGCCGCGCGCAGACGTGTTTGCGGGGTCGCGCTGCTGTTGTACGTATTATGTCCCTACAGGTACCCCCCTCTAAGAGAAACGTACGTTTGGTTTTACCTTTCTTCCCGTACGAGTCATGTAAGGGTCTTGTTTGTTGTTGCTGGCAGAGCTGGCACTTGTAGTTTTTTTGGCATTTGTAGTCGTAGAGTATTTGGAATTGGGTGGACTTGATGACGTAGTAGGTTCGCGAAGTATATTTGTTGCTGGCCCCGTGCTCCGAGATTGCGGTTCGTCTGTTTCAGGGGTCTCGTTATATACATACGCTGGCTTCAGTCTGTCTATTGATACACATGTTTGACGATTTGGTAGTTGAATGGTGAAAAACTTGCCATTTTGACTTCGTTGGATAATCTTGTAAGGGCCGTCATATGATGGGGTCAAAGGTTTTCGCACCGTGTCATTTCTCAGGAACACATGAGTACAAGTTTCGAGTTCTTTGTATACGAAGGGATGTTTTGATGAATGTACCTTTTGCTTTGGTAATAGTGACGTCATTGTTTCGGTGAGCTGGCGGACGAATTCTGCGTCATCAATGTTTGGCTTAGTAGGCACAAAGAAATCCGACGGAATTCGTAGTGTAGATCCGTAAGTCATAAGTGCGGGACTTACAGATGTATCTTTACATAGTGCGGTGCGTAGTCCTAGTAGTACTGTAGGTAGCTCTTCACTCCATTTGGTACCTGCACATCTGGCCATTAATGAAGCTTTCAAACACCGATGTCTTCTTTCTATGAATCCATTTGCTTGAGGATGGAACGGAGTCGTACGTATTCGATTAATACCAAGTCTCTGCATTAGTGTACGAAATAGTGATGATTCGAACTGTCTACCTTGGTCTGTTGTGATTCGTAGGGGACATCCGAATCGTGATATCCACCCGTCGTAAACTGCCTTTGTCACTGTTTCAGCGGTGATGTCACGTGTAGGTACAGCTTCAATCCATTTTGTGCATCGATCTATCATAGTGACTATGTATCGGTATTCGTTTGATGTGCATAGAGGTCCGACGATGTCCAGATGTACGTGTTCGAAACGCGATGACTCTTGAAACTCGCCGAGGGGACTGATAACGTGTCTTAGAATTTTTGCGCGCTGACAGCCGATGCATGATTTTGCCCATGTAGTTACGTCCTTATTCATAGACGGCCAGAAGAATTTGGATGTTATGAGTTTTCTAGTAGCGCGAATGCCCGGATGACTTAGATCGTGCTGTGCTTTGAAAGCTGCTTGCCGATAAGTCACTGGTAGGTATGGTCGAATGTTTGCAGTTGATACTTCGCACCATATGGGTAGGGGTTGATGACCGGGTAGACTCACACGGGCGAATTTGAGGTTTGACTGTTGTTTACATGTTTCTAATTCTGTGTCTTTCTCTTGATCTATGGATAATTTGTTGTAGTCGATAGTGTTGTTTAGTATCTCAATCTCGGTAATTCGTGATAAGGCGTCAGCAGCTGTGTTGTATTCACCTTGAATGAACTTGATACTCGTACAGAATTGACTTATGTAGTGAAGTTGTCTTTCTCTTCTCGGCGTGTCACTGTTGTTGGCTGATCTTGTGAGTGCGAAGGTCAGAGGTTTGTGATCGGTATATATAGTGAGTTCATTGCCCTCTATCAGCCGTCGTAAGCTCTTAACAGCGGTATACATAGCTAGTAATTCGCGATCGTATACACTGTATCTTCGTTGTGTGTCGTTCATGTTTTTCGAATAGAATGCGAGTGGTTTCCATATGCCATCGACCTTCTGTTGTAGTACAGCGCCTATGCCAGTGTCTGAAGCGTCAGTGAGTAGGCACAATGGAGCGTTCGGTATCGGATGAGTTAATGTAGTTGCATCGAGAATACTTTGTTGACATTGTTGAAATGCTTTTTCGGCTTTGAGTGTCCATTGGATAGGTGATTTATCATTCTTCTTGGCGTTGTGTAGGTACCTATTGAGTAGGTACTGATGATTGGCTTGATTGGGTAGGCAGCTTCGATAGAAGTTGATCATACCCAAAAATCTTCGTAATTCTTGTACTGTACTTGGTTTGGGATATGTTAGTATGGCTTGAATGCGTTCGTCTGTGGGTTTGATTCCGTCTGATGAAACTTCGTAACCGAGGAATTGGATTTTTTTCTTGCCGAACTCGCACTTTTCGATGTTGAGTGTTACGCCATAGTGGTTTAAGCGTTCTAGAACTTTCTTTACGTTGTTTTTGTGTTCTTCTTCGTTTTCTCCCGAGTAAATTAGTAGGTCGTCGATGAAGCAGAAACAGATGTCGTCAAGGCCGCGTAGTACTTCGTGCATGAATCTTTGAAATGAAGACGAACTATTCATTAGGCCAAACGTCATGACCTTGAAAAAAAATGCACCGAAGGGTGTGGTGATAGTTGTTTTTGCGGCGTCTTCTTTTTCGATAGGTATACTGTAATATGCCATTTTCATATCGAGCTTCGAGAATAGTACTTTACCATGTAGTTGGTAGGTAAAATCTTGTATTCTGGGTATCGGATATCTGTCGGGAATTGTGACAGCATTTAGTCTTCTGTAGTAACCACATACACGTAAAGAACCATCTTTTTTCTTTACCACGTGCAGTGGACTGGCCCATGGGCTGTTAGCTGGTTCGCAGATGCCCATTTCCATTAGTTTTGCGAATTCTAACTTGGCAGCTTTGTACTTATCTGGTGGAAGTGGGCGTGGTCGGGAGTATATGGGCGGTCCTTTTGTTTCTATACGGTGAGTGACGTTGTGTTTTGCTGTTGATTTGATTGTCATGGGTCGTAAAATGTCTGGGAATTGCTTCAGAATGTCGTGATATGCGTGATTTTGGTTGATAATGTAGACTGATTCTTCTGTATTATGTATGCTAATAGTATTCACGGTGAGATCTGTAACACTATCGATGAGTTTCTTCTGATGCAAGTCAACTAATAGCTTGTGTTTTGCTAGGAAATCTGCGCCTAATATTGAAGTCTTGACATCGGCAACAGTGAATGTCCACTTGTAGCTTCTACGTAAACCTAAGTTGAGTTCAAGTGTCCGCTCGCCATAGGTTCGAATTTGGGTTCCGTTTGCAGCAAATAATTTGTAATTGCTTTCAGTAGACTGTGAATACTTTTTGTTTCTTGCGGCTAACACTGAAATATCAGCTCCAGTGTCGATGAGGAATTTTTCCTTATTGTTTCTGTCTATTATACATAGGCGGTGGCTTTGATTACCATCGACACCCGCCACTGTCGATGTATTATTTAGTTTTCCTGTTGCTTATTTGTCTTCGGTTTTGTATTGGAATTACTTTTGGCACATGGCTCTGCACATTTACGAGCATTATTGCCAAATCGTAGATGATAATAACATAGCCAGTCTGGGTCGCCCGGCTGCCGACGCGTGCGCGAACGTGAACGCGCCTGATAGCTTCGTCTGTCGTCAAAGCGCTCGTTGCCGCGTGGTTGGCGGTAGGCGCTTCGCGTCGTCGGTCGAAATTGATTCGAACGTAGGTCTGCTACTTCGAGGGATAATTTCTCTATTTGTTTCGTAATTAAGTCGAGTTGTAGTTTTTCGACCGTAGATGTAGCAACTGTTTCGTTTTGTCTTTGTGATGGGTTTGACACGGGTATCGATGTAGTTATGGCTGCGGCTGTGATGGGTTCGAAATGTTCTATCATTTTATCAGCCATGGCGGCTAGGGTTTCAAGTGATGATTCTGTATTTACTGATAATATGCCGCGTATTTGCGTCGGTAAATGGTTCAGCCATATGACGCGTAGTGCTTCATCTGTTAGTAATTTTCCACTTAGTTCTCGCATTTTACGTAGCAGCTGACTCGGTTTCGAATCGCCTAGTTCAAGACCACTAAGTAATTTTTGCAGCTGGCGATGATCAGATTCCTGATACGTTGATATGAGTCTTTCTTTTAGCACGGTGTACTTGCCGGTAGCAGGTGGGTTGAGAATTATGTCTGCAATCTGTTCTAAGTCGTTGCAACCCAGTAGTGGCATTACTAGATTGAATTTCTGCTCTTCCCCTATTTTGCTCGCCGCGATGGCCGCTTCGAATTGAGCAAACCATAATCGCGGGTTTTGCCGCCAGAAAGGTGGTAGGCGCGCCGGTAGTGATATCATAGCGACGTTGCTGTTGTTGCCAGGTGTGTTACTACCAGGTGTGATTTCTTCTTTAGACATGATGTACGTAGGTTGTTGCACTCGGTATTGCAATCAGCTGATGCGTGCGTGCAAAAGTGCGTATGATGCCGTAGGTACGTCGGTATCAGCTGTTCGGGTTCGTCAGGGGTCACCAATGTCGGTCTATGGCCTCCGCCTAACCGGACTATGGCTCAGCTGACTACTGACCGAGTTTCAGCCCAGCTGATTGGGGGTCAGCTGTTAGTGGGGTCACTGACCCGTGAAGTAGGTACTGCCCTAATATCTGTGCCAGCTGGCTGATGCCCCTAGACCGGCCAGGTTCACTTCTGAACCGTTGTACCGTCGCTAGGGTGCTCTGACTACTTGGACCGGAGGGTTACCGTAGCCAAGGAAGAAAAGACAGAGCGAAGAGGAACTGTATTTATTCACAAAATGGGGCTAGTAATATTGCCAAATTTATCGTTAACCCGACATTAATTCATCGAGCTTATAAACTATGCTACACCAATCAGAAGAGGTTATTTATTTACATAAGAAATCCTTAAAGCTATTATATACAATATAGTTAGAAATTCAGCCGTGTGGCGCTTGTGTCACGGGTATATAACTGACACACGTAAAAGGCGGCGGCTTCTGCGGGTGTGTCGCATTGATGGAAATTGTTCGCCGCGCGCAGACGTGTTTGCGGGGTCGCGCTGCTGTTGTACGTATTATGTCCCTACACACTAAATAAACTAAACAATTATGTTAATACTTCGTATAACGACCGTTCTGGATCGATAACAGCGTGCATGCGGGAACGCATTGAGCTATTTAGGTTCTTACAAATATCAGAACCACGTATTTCGTCCCATACTTTTAAGCAATGCTTCTCTAAGGCATCTGGGGTCCGCTCGTTTTGATTTTCCCATCGTTGGACAAAAATACCCCACAGGTTTTCAATGGGATTTAAATCCGGCGATCTAGCAGGCCATGGAATAACAGAAATGTTATCATGCCGTCCAAACCACTCTTGCACACTACGCGAACGGTGTATGGGACAATTATCCTACACAAATTTTATTATAGGAACTTCTTCCTCAGGAAACACGTTTCGAACTGTGGGCAACATAGTCTCCTCCAACACATCTATATAATGGCAATTTGCTCGACTAGGCACTCGAATCAGTTCTCCTGGGTCAGCAGTACTCATCCACCCCCACATGTTCACTGTTATACGACCAGACTCCATATTGGGCACTACGTGATCTCTGCTGTGTCTGGTATTGTCACGACGCCATAAATGTAAACGCCCATGTTGACTCGACTTAAAGGTTTTTTCATCAGTAAAGATGACGTTACTCCAGTCGTAATTGGAGTACTCCAACGCGAACTCAAGTCTGGCTCTTTTATGGGTGTCCGTCAGTAATGGTTTTACAGCATGCCTCCTAAAATGCAAACTTTCACTGTGCAAGACGCGACGAACAGTATCCAAAACAAACCGGCGTAATGCTTTGTCGGCATAAATCCATTTTCCTCATAGTCCCTTATCATCGCATGCCTTTGCGTTGTGTCTATTTATTGTGGTCCGCCACTTCTTTGACGGTGTTTCAAAGAACCCTCTTCTTCGAATCGTCGCACCCATAAGACCACTGTTTTTCGCTATAATAAAGAAATAGAAATAGTAAAATAACAATTGAAGTAGCTTTTACATTGAAATAAAAAAATAGGATTATTTATATAGAAGTTATATAACAGGACACACTTACGTTTATGCCAATCTCTCGTGCTATTTCAGACTTCAGACATGTTTTTGCCTTGATCATGCAGAGCAATTATTTTTGATTTTGTCGTCATGTCAATATTACATCGCGTACTCATTGTAGTAAAAATTATTTGGTTAACTCAGCTCAAGGATAATAGAAATAGGAATGATGTTAGCGAACGAACAAACTAGCAGGTCACTGAGTTTAAGCAGCTATTAAATAAACTGAACTACCCACGTAATTGATTTAAGTATAAATTAAGTTCACCCTCTAAGATTAAAACATTCTATTTCAACGCGATAATCATGTGCAATGTTAGCCAATTGATGTGTTTATGCGATATATCGTGAAACCAAGTTTTAGAGTTTCGAGTTCGAACCCTTCCGAGAGCATTCTGTTTTTGTAATTATATTATGTTGATTCATTTGTGTTTGTATAAATTAATGTAATGAAAATATTGATAATATACAATAAGAAGTAAATGATGTTTCGTATATATAATAAACTACTTTGATAGTTTTTTTTACATTTGAAAGATAGCGCGGCGCCATCTAGTGAGATATTTATGAACCATTTTTTTTCGTCAACAGATGGCGTTGAATACCGGCGCAAACGATTTAGTATTTGTAATGGCCATGCACTTTTGCAGCTTGCTGTACATGAACTCTGCGCGGGTACCTGTAAAAAACCACAAATTACAATTATGATGATTGTAAAGAAGAATAGGCGAAGACCATTTGTAGTATTTGTTAAGTGCTAATGTCTTACACTTAATATTATGTTGTAACATTATTATCCACTTTATCCATAAAGAAATATTAAAATCTCAACTGTAAACCAATGATTAGATCTCATAGTACCTACGATTTAAGAATATATAAGTACGACTTAAGATAAATGGTCGTAAATCGTACTTTTTTTAAGTTTTAAAAAATTTATAATTTCTAAAAAGTATATAAGATTTATGTTAAAGTTGGTTATAATAAAAGGTTTGCTAAATAAACATCTTATCAGAGAAATGTCATAATGTCCAGTGTATTAAAATGACAAGGAAACAATGTCCGATTGTCAAAAGGCCCAGTTGTCATATATCCAGGTGTCAAAAATCTTCGTTTTCACTGTTGTAAGAACGTTTTCCACTTGCCGCCTTCTACTTCTCCACTTCATGCGTGATCTTGGACATCCCTGACAGTCACGTCAAGCCAGTATTCTGCTCCATCTACTGAGGCCCGATATAGGTGGTATGGTGTTTTCCTACGTAGCCTGGCTATCTAATATCAAGACCTGCGACATCAAGACACGCGTTAATTAATGAATGACTGACGTAATACATGCGGTGACGTCTGCCCACACCCACAGAACAGTTAAAGGAGGTCTGCCTCACTCAACCAGTCACCTCAAGTACAAATCCTATGTATCGAATACATAGGGAAAGACAAGAAAGGAAAGACTGCGGGTTCGAGTCCCGCCCGAGAAGATTCTTTTTCCCTATGTATTCGATTTGTATAGTTAGCATACTTAATGCTATAAAAATTCCTTCAATTGTTTGGGCGCAGTTATCAAAAAATCAATGTTTAAAAATGATTGTAACATCATTCATTGATTCCGATAGTTCGTAAGAAAATCGGTAGATGACGCTACGTCGCCTCAAAGACGTATAAGGTGGGAAATTTGAATCATATCGGGCGTGTCTCGGTAGCCGAATTGGTCAGGCATTCCCCCTGTAAGGGAAAGACTGCGGGTTCGAGTCCCGCCCGAGAAGATTCTTTTTCCCTATGTATTCGATTTGTATAGTTAGCATACTTAATGCTATAAAAATTCCTTCAAATCCTATGTATTTGATCCGATCCACGCGCTCCACCATGCCTTTCTATAATCTCGTATAGAAAGGCATTATTACCACTTAATGGGACCATACTACTTATACTTTTCCATATTTTTAACGGCTATAGGCTTCCATTTATTTTATTCGCAATAAAAAGTCTCGTTTGTGTTTCACGCATATGTAAACTGAAATCCACAAACAATAAAATAATCATAAAAGTCCGGCTATCACAGGTGGCCTGTGTCCATAGGCCTTTGTGAAGTGGTGGTTCGGTCACATATTCACTGTTTAAAAAAAAATTAACTTTGTGTACTGGTTTTTAATATAGCGTATATTATAGTATATATCTGACTGCTTCAGTGGCGTCGTGGCGGTATTGAACGCAACTGCTACGCAAGGGTCGCGGATTCGATCCCCGCTCAGTGCAAATATGGCTTATATTAGTCTGGTCGTGCCTCTAAGAGCACATTAATCCGTCAGTTCGATTGACAAACGAACATCTATACCTAGTAGTCGGAAGGTAGTTGTTCGCTCCAACTGCGAGTAAGGTTGTTAGAGCCCTAAAAAGTTCAACAACGGGTCTAACTGTATTTACCTGTGGCAAAATCAAACCTGTCAATACAGGGTGAAACATAACAATAAGTATTCGTTTGTATACCAACTTAAGGTATGAAAGTAAATTAACTAATTTCTTAGAAACAATTCTATAGTATGTTCAAACTGTGCAAAGGTGAGTTAATTTTCTTACATTTCATACATATTGTTACGAATATGACGTAACATGACGCAGAATGAGTAGTTTATTTTACATAAAAAAATATAGGCATCATAAATAGTAGCCAAACTAAAAAAAACTATCAGAAATTCTCTTATATTTATTTAAAAACTAGTCTTATGGTAATCAAACATAGGTAATATGACTTATATAGTAATTAACAATCACAAAGATACCAAAACTTATTTCTTAAACAATCACAGAAGTACTTCAACTTCAATTTTCTCCCGATCCTCCGCCTTCCGCATCCAGTCCATCCCAGCTACCTTTTTCAGGTCGTCAATCCATCTGGCTAGAGGGTGTCCTACCTTCCGTTTTCCTTCTCGCGGTCTCCACTTTAGGACTCGTCTGCTCCAACGTCCATCGAACCTTCGAAGGACGTGACCAACCCATTTGCACTTGAGCTTGCTTATTCTGTGTGCTATGTCGGTATCTGTGTCGGATGACCACATTCCGAATTCTATCCTTCAGAGTAACTTCTAGCATAGCTCACTTCATAGCCTGACTTTTAGGTTATGGACTAGCCCTACAGTCAGTGTCCACGTTTCAGCGCCGTATACGCCGCAACCCAGTTGAATCCTTCTGGCTAGTTCTTTCTCGAAGTTGATTTTACCGAGCTAAATGACCTAGCCCAAGTATCCTACATATTTTTGGACAACTTCGAGGGTCGGATGGAATGGGAATCGGCTCGGTGCAACATGTTCTTTGAACATTATCTTGGTTTAATCAAAGTTTACTCCGAGGCCGACGAATCAAGAAGCATCATTTAGGCGGTGCAGAATTTAGCCTAGTTGTTCCAGCAACTCCGCGACTATGACGATGTCATCAGCGAACCGAAGATGTGAGATGTATTCACCGTTTAAGTTGATACCCCGCCTAGACCAACCCAGAGTTCGGAAGACGTCCTCCAATGCGTTGTTGAATAGTTTGGGGGATATGACATACCCCTGTCTCACCTTACGCTAGAAGCCAAAGGGCTTTGTCTTCTGGCCTTGAAGCTGGTCTTGGAGCTGGTAGGACATTGTGGCTGTGTCAGCCTTTATGACGCAGCCACAATGAGTCAAAGCCTTTTTCGTAGTCCACAAACTCCATACACAGTGTCTGATTGTATTATTGGGTCTTTTCTACAATCTGCCGAACAGTATGGTTGTGGTCCACGGGACTATAGTCATTTCGAAACTCGGCTTACTCCGGTTGCTGGAACTCGTTGAGCTTACCCTTGAGTCGATTTGTGATGACTCCCGAGAATAACTTTTAGATATGGCTCAGGAGTGAGATGGGCCTGTAGTTCTTCAGCAAGGTATTGTCGCCTTTTTCAAAGAACAGTATTATCGCCCTCCCACTCTATGCCCTAGGCGTTAGCTCCTGTTGGATGACGGAATTAAAGAGACTTGCTAGCTATTTCAGGACTGGACTGACTGACTGAAAGCAGGCAGAGCCTACTTTCAGGAGCTCAGTAGTAATTCCGTCATCACCAGTACATCTGTTTTTCTTCAGTTGCCTGATGGCCCCCTGTATCTCGCACTGTTCCACATTGGGTATCTCCTCGATGTAATGGCGCGTGAGTGGTGCACTGTGGTCCTCATCGCTGTGTCCCGTCGGTATACTCATCCTAGATGCATACTAGGTAGCCCATAGAATTTCTCTATCTGCAAATACTAATGAAATAAACGAAAAAAGGAAAATAATTAAATAAACTTTGTATAAATAACAGCAGCGTAAACCTGCTAACTCCAACATCAAAAAAGAATAATAATACGAAACACTGCTAAATCCCTAAAGTAAACCAAATTTAAGTGTATATAATTACTAATGGAAATTTAAATAAGCATAATAATTAATTAGCAAATAAAAACTGACCTTCATCATCTACTGTCATTTGTGTTACCTTTAACACTACTTTTTTTTTTTCGTGCGGATATCCCCTCGGATACCCCCCTGCCGGAGCCGGAAGGGGAGGTTATGTCGGACTCGAACCGACTAAAACCGCATGCCGACTGTGGGTCTTGGTGCTAGGCCGGAGGTGAGGTTGTCATAGACATATCCCTCGCACCCCGGCTGACCCAGGGCCATCCCTTACGGTCTGGCCCTCCTCAGGAGGGGGGACAACGGTGTCCCCAACTCGCCCCCGAAATGTGGAGGCGCGCTGTTCAGCGCGCCGCCGCCGTGGCCTTCTTCTGCTGGGGTGACAGGCGGCTCCACCCGTCACCCCCAGGCCCGCGCTCATAGGGGACGGAGGTCAGTCAGTGCCCTCCGACGCCCGAGTTGCCTGCGCGCGCGGGCGGCGCGATCCGCGAGACTTTCTCGCTCGCGCCACCTCTCCCGTTCCGCCGTCTCCTTCACGACCATTACCTGCTCGCTGAAGGAGACGCCGGCCGCCCACGCGTCCGCGCAGCGGACCATTGCTGTGAGCAGGATGGCGAGGGTGACAACTCTCACTCCCAGGGCCTGCCACTAGCTCCCGCCTCGGACCGGCCCATGCCGGACACTCGGTGAGCGTGTGCAGCCCTGTGTCCTCGCTCGCGTCGCAATGATGGCACTCGGGCGTTGGCTCCTTTTCGATCTGACACAGATACCGCCCGAAGCACCCGTGCCCGGTGATAATCTGCATCAGTCGATACGAGAGGCTGCCATGTGGCCTCTCTAGCCTTTTTAGCCTTATTAAGTTGAAATTATGACGTACTAGCTTTTGCCCGCGGCTTCGCCCGCGTGGATGTCGGTTATCGCGACCAAACATAGCCTATGTCCTTTCTCATGGTCTAATCTACCCCTATACCAAATTTCATCAAAATCGCTTCAGTGGTTGAGGCGTGAAAGCGTAACATACAGACAGACAGACAGACAGACACAGTTACTTTCGCATTTATAATATTAGTATGGATTTTTGTATGATTTGGTCGCTAATCGTCTATAGTTTCAGATCCTATCAAAATGTAATTTTCGATAAAAAGTGGATTTAGCAGGTTTACATTTTCGGCCGAAGTATTACTTGTTTAGTTGGATGCGCTAATCTCAGGAACCACTGGATGTAATTGATATTTTTTTGTACAATAGCCCATTTATCGAGGAAGGTTATAGCCTACATATCATCACGCTACTAAATGGAGCGGAGTAGTATTAATAAATGTCAACAAATCATATTATGTGGTATTTGAAAATTAATAAATTGAGGACATATAGGCTTAAAAAGGTAACACGGGGTATACGGAACCATGCATGCCGCTGACGAAGTCGAGTCAGCCGGGTAGTCGATTGATAACACTATATTATTAGCATTCATACATATATTCAGTGGTAGTAGTTATAGCGAATTAGAATAAATTAGATAACCTTCATTAACCTTTAATTATGTAGGCTGAATGTCATGTAGTTCAAAGATAAAGTACAATACACACAAGGAGATATATATTCTAATATACTAGGTATAACAGAAAAGATTGTTAGATGATGAACGCGCAAATCTCAAGAACTATGGGTTCGAATTTGAAACATTATTTGTGTTGCATTGCATTGCAACTGTTATTTGTTGTATGTCAGACCGCATCGGTCTACCCTCTTCCGGACTCATTTCACTTACGCGCGTCATCACTACCATTGTCCGCATTCTCACACTGCACTCCATCACGCTCGTGACATACAATACTCACAGGGCGACTCGCATCTAAAGGATCCTTTCACTTCAAAGTCTGGGGTCCGTTTTTCCATTCTATTTGCATGTTTTGGCTGTACTTCGATATTTTAAAGCGCCTGACAGTCGTGGAACTCCACAACCCATTGGCAAAATCGAAGTATTAGAGAAAAATATGTTTTGACATAACATTAAACTGACTTTTGGAACAAAAATGCACTGCAACGTAAAATTTTGCAAATATACATAGATCAACATGGTCTAGGGATGTATAAAACGTTTTTAAAGAACTTAAAAAGTACTGGCCTTACAAAAAAACTATTGATGACAGGTTATAAAAACATTATTAAGTTCCTATTTTAAATTCAAATTTGTATATAATAGGTTTTGTTATAAGATGAAATTCTCATTCATTGAATTTCTTGCAAAGAAGTAAATGTTCACGAACTTCTAACTTGATTAAAACTCCATAAATTTCTATAAATCTTTGTCAAACGCATCTCCGGTGTTCATTTAATCTTGCCACGTAGACACTTGACCAGGAACGAAATGTTAAGAGCAGTGGGCATGATTCAAGCTGGCGCTACCCAAATTGCGGTTTCTAAAGCCATGAGGACCAGTCAGTCAGAGCGTTATATCCAGGCTTTGGTCACGTTATCGTGTCACGGGGAAGTGGTGAAACGGCACCGAGGACCTCAACGCATTACAACAAATGTACAGGACCGATTCGTAGTAAATGCAGCACAAAGTCAACCAAATGTAACGGCGATGCAGTTGGTTCAAAGGCTATAGAGAGAGTATGGTTTGCTGGTAAGCGGTCAAACTTTGAGAAGACGAGTGCATGAAGTCAACCTACGTGCTCGTAGGCCACTTCGGGTACCAGCGCTAAGGCAATCGAGGAAGAAGATTACAATGGGCTATTGCACACGAAAACTGGAACCATTCTCAAAGGTCACTTGTGCTTTTCACTGATGAATCCAGGTTTGGATTTCATCATGATTCGCGAAGAGTACGCGTTTGGAGAGAACCTGGACATTGGAATCGACTGCAGCACCCACAACAAGTTCATGCATATCAAGGTGGCACGATTATGGTTTGGGCAGGAATTCGTCTCGGCGGTAGAAAGGACCTCGTTTGGATACAAGGCAATATGACTGCTCCAAAATACCGAGATGAGGTGCTAGAGCCTGTAATCTTCC
This sequence comes from Eilema sororculum, assembly GCA_914829495.1. NCBI lineage: Eukaryota > Metazoa > Arthropoda > Insecta > Lepidoptera > Erebidae > Eilema > Eilema sororculum. The sequence goes on along the minus strand of OU618545.1, from coordinate 16,948,635 downwards.
CCACTAACCACAGATAAAATTTCCAGCCCGTCCACATACGACGCGTATCGTTTTATGTTGGTTATAACAGCATGATATCCAAGCTTTAGACTGGCCTGCACAATCCCCTGACTTAAATCCTATTGAGCATGCCTGGGATATGCTTCAGAGAAGAGCTCTTAGGAATTTCCCTGAAGAAATTGTGCATGAAAACCAGCTTTTCTTGCATCTTAGCAGGACTTGGGACAGTATTCCACAACAGGATATTGACACCCTTGTTTTAGTATGCAGAATCGCTGCAGATGTGTCAGGAGAGTCTTAAGTGGACCCACGGATTATTAATTTTAAGTTTTCAACAATTTTTATAAAAAAAATAGTTGTTTTGTTTAGATTTTGATATTTCAAAAATAAAGTTGAGATTGAAATTTTGTCAGAGTTTTTCCTCTTCTTCTAAGTTTTTTTCAAATTTAACTTTATCTAAAAGTTTATTATCAGATTAGATAGGCTATTAAACAAGGTTTATTTTAATGTGTAGGTGTCTTAACAAAAAGTTAATAGAATTTTAGTTATTTAGGTTTAATTGAAATATCCCTAGTCAATGTTGATGTGTGTAACTCAAAAAATACACGTAGAACTTTTGTTGAGCAAATTTCAGTCAAAGTGGTATTACGCAGGCGTGTAGTGTAAGTCCACAATCATAGACGAGCCCACGCCAATTTATTCTCTTTTTTTAACGTTTGCGGCAAGTATAAAACAAGTGTAAAAGTATCTGAGATTCAAAGAAATGTAGGTATGTGGGAAAAATAAATTTACGTACTGTCAATATTAACATACAAAGCAAAGTTGTACCACAGGTTGTACATTGCGAATTAAACTAATCCGAAATTAAAATGCGTTCTGAGCAAATTACAACATTTGCCACTCCAGATTCAAGAAAATGTAATAATCATAACAATAACATAGACGAAGCCTCACTTGAAAATCTAGGGACTGATTATTCATATAAGCATACAGTCTTATGGAAAAATGCAAGCATATTTTTAATACTTCACTTGCTTGGAATGTGGGGATTTATTTTACTTTTTAAAGGACATTTTCTCTGGCCAACTTTATTGTGGGGTAAGTAATATTCACCAGTTTCTGGCTACGGTAAAATACACCCTGAGTAGAGACGATTTCTAATTTTGTTACCGAGATTTATTTAATTTTTTCATGTTGTTTAAACTTGCTAATAACCTAGTCAAATTTATAAATGTATGTGATCGCGACTCACTCCGCGATGGAGTAACTAAAAAAGAATTATTGCAGAAAGTTTTGGGCATATGCAAAAATCATGGAACGTGCACTGTCACCTCCGTCCGGTCCAATCAGACTCAGCCATGATGATACCATTCACAAGTATAAATTCTATAAAGCCAATGTACCTATTTGAAAAAGTGTGACAAATCACGTGTGCCCTTTTTTGTAAAAATAAATACTCTAAACGACACCTCGCCATTGTTTATCGACACATTTTACCCGGTATACAAACAAAAGATATCTCGTATGTATCAAGTTTATAACAGTTTTTCTGCAACATATATTTTTTTTGCAGCATTCTTTCTTAGTTATTTTGGCGGAGAAGGTATCACAATTGGAGCACATCGTTATTACACTCACAGAACTTTTAAAGCAAAACCAGCCCTTAGATTTTGGTTTTTATTAATGCAGACTTCGGCTGGACAGGTAATTAAAATATTAAAAGCAAAGTTTAACTATCAATTCTTTTTTTACTTCATCCGATTAGAATCTAAAATAATGTAATCTATAATATAAAAATGAATAGCTAAATGTGTTGGTAAGCGCATAATGCAACAACACCTGGACCAATTTTGCCAATTCTTTTTTTTAAATGTTCGTTGAAGTTAAGGGAGGGTTTTTACGGCGAGAAAAATTCGAATAATTGCCCGGAGCTGACATCCACGTGGGCGGGGCCGCGGGCAAAAGCTAGTATTTTCATAAAACTAATTTAAACCTTGTCTAAATGTTTTAAGGTATTCTTTTACAAAAAGTTGAAACTCGGTTACAGAATTCGATGTACACATGGGTTCGTGACCATCGCGTACATCATAAGTATTCAGATACGGATGCTGATCCACACAATTCAAGACGTGGCGTATTTTTCAGTCACGTTGGATGGCTCATGTGCAAGAAGCACCCTTACGTCATTAAGTATGGTAAAAAAATCAACATGACAGATTTGGAAGCTGATTGGATGGTTATGTTTCAAAAAAAGTAGGTATAACGTTTTCAAAATATTACATGAGAAGTGGTAGCTCACCAGATGGGTTAGCTTCCCATGGGTACTGTAAGAGGTGACTAAGGGACTTATAATTCGTGATGCTACAGTGGTAACAGCCTAAACTGTTACTAATTGGCGAATTTGGCACCTTTTATCTCGTGGATCGATTTTTACAATCACTTCACGTAGCGACATTATGGATGACCGATTTAGACTAAGGACCACCGTTTTACAATACAGCATCTGGAATGACATCTTGACTTCAGTCAAGCATACTTTGAGATGGGCTGCGCTAAAAAGATCACCTTATCTGGCACATTTCCTTACGTCATTCATTACGTCATGAAATAATGTAAGCATTGTAATAACAACATTGTGACCCAAGTAAAATAGTTTTATGGTGTCATTTTATTTTTTATTTTTTTCCAGATATTTTTTGTATATATATGCAATTGTAGGAATACTCATACCAGTGTACGTGCCCGTCTATTTTTGGAACGAAACTTGGCGAACATCCATTCTGGTATGTTTCTTCGCACGATACATTTATCAACTAAACACAACTTGGACGGTCAATAGCTTAGCTCATTTCTATGGGACCAGGCCTTACGATCGGTAAGTGAAATTTATGTTCTATTTAAACCTTATTTTATATGAACCCTGTCAATTGACTTGACTACACTATACGCCGCCGTGCGGAAATCCCCTCGGATACCTCTCCTGCTGGAGCTGGAAGGGGAGCTTATGTCGGACTAGAACTGACTAAAACCGCACGCCGATCGTAGGTCGTGGTGCTAGGCTGAAGGTGAGGTTGTCTTCGACATATCCCTTGCGCCCCGGCTGACCCAGGGCCATCACTTAAGGTCTGGCCCTGCTCGGGAGGGGGGACAGTGGTGTCCCCGACTCGCCCCCGGAATGGAGAGGCGCGCTTTTTAGCGCGCCGTTGCCGTGGCCTGCTTCTGCTGGGGTGGCAGGTGGCTCCACCCGTCACCCCCAGACCCGCGCTCATGGGGGACGGAGGTCAGTCAGTGCCCTCCGAGACTACACTATACGCCGGTGAATGATAAGAAACAACGATGTAAGGACCACCTACTCCATGCTGCGAAACGGTGGTCCTTATTGACAGCCTTGACAGATGATGTTTCCCACTCTGCATAAAGAACCTGAAAATTTTGCTTATTTATTTTTGAACCTTCATGATATTTTCTGAAGTTTACGCGAATGTCACTCATTGAAAAAAAAAGAGCTTCAATCAACACATACTACAAGCCGCCAACGAAGATAAGTCAATTTTTACCATCTGTCAAGTGCCAACTACCTCTACAAGATGCAGGGGTCTACAAAATAGACTGTGACTGTGGGCTCTCATATATTGGTCAAACCAAGCGAAGCATTGGCACTCGGGTCAAACAACACATAGCTGACATAAAACACCAACGCTCAACAAAGTCAGCTGTATGTGAACACGCGCAAAAAGGCACCAACCATTACCTAAGGTTTGATAAACCACAGATACTCGCCAAAGAACACCGATATATTCCTAGAATGATCCGCGAGGCTATTGAAATTAAAAAACACCCAAATTTTAATAGAGAGGATGGATGGACCGTACCACCAGCTTGGGACCCAGTCATCCACTTAATCAAACCCAGTAAGCAGCAAAATCCAGCAAGACTTAACAACACAGTGAGCTCATTCTGCGTAAATATGAACACCAATAATTCACCATGATTCGGGTATTTTGAGATAACTTATACTTCAAACTATGTGACAACTACCATCGTGAGTCACACCGCGAAAATGGCTGCTGCAAAGCAGCCGAAACGTCGGGTTAAAAAGTAAAAATAACAAATATATCGCGATAGAATCCGTAAAAAGTGGTTTTATTTCAATTGAACCTTCATTTTGTACCTTTTTTGTAACACTTCTTTGCGATTATCATTTTTATTGGAATTAACAACTGTGACTAAACTAGAAAGGTTTAAAATATGCAAAACAACTGTAATGTACACCAGTATCCTAAACATTGAAATTTAAATTCAAGAAACTTTTTCAGGAATCTACAACCAGTAGAATCTTGGTTCGTGTCATTTTTCACCTGGGGCGAAGGTTGGCACAACTACCATCACGCTTTCCCCTGGGACTATCAATGTGCAGAGTTCTTAATGATCTTCAATCCATCTGCCAAGATTATCAGGTTCTTGGAAAGAATGGGCTGGGCTTATGACTTGAAAAGTGTATCATCAGAAATGGTATGTATTTGAATGTTAATTAAATTCAATTATAATTAAGAGGCTATAGAGTATAGATCCGTCGCAGCCAACTACCTTAATTAGCCGTTTAATTAACCCCCTAGACTGTTTACTAAACAGCACGGTTCAAATAACGGCCGAAACATATTCAGCCATTTGATCAAACAGCTAGGCAAATGACTTGTTTCTGCATGGTTTTTAAAAAATAACGGCGAAGCCTATTACGGGAACTCCTCTTCGCTCCGCTCCCGCATTAGACTTCTAACCTAATCTATCCAAGTCGGATTGCGTTGCGGTTGAAGGTTTATTGAGAAACAATAAACCTTTGTCTTATTTCGGAGTGGTACAAATGGCCTAAGCATTTAGCCAGCCAGTTTATTAAATGTTGTGATAAATGTTTCGACTAAATATTGAACGGCACCGCTTAGTATTTTTTTTTTATAAAGGACACGTCGATTTGACTTCACCTCGCCTGATGTTAAGCTAATGGCAAAGTCTCGGAAAGAGGGTCACCATCGTAAACACGTACCACTTTAACAGGTTAGTCAGTTAATTGGACGGTTGATTAAGTTAGTTAGCTGTGATGTATACTTTAGATTAACTTGACGATAGTTAGGAGTCCATATCAATTTTTTTAAACGTGCAGCCGTTTGAGCGTGATTGCATAACTAACATATAAACATCTTCGCGAATTTCATAATACTTGAAATGATTATTGTTATCAATTCAATTAGATGTTCCTTTTTTATGCAGATGAAACAGAGGGTGATACGAACAGGTGATGGAAGTCACTACGAACTAGGTACAGATGAAGGACGAGCTGCATTTACAGCATTCGGACCCGCACATCCTTTCAATCCCACATATACTACAACTATGAAAATGCCAGAAATGTCTTTGAAATCAGATGGGTATCAATTGTTCCACGATAGTGATACATTCAACTCTTCGATACAAGACAGGACTGCAACTGTGGGTTAATATGTTATATCTTGTAATTGTAGGCTATTTTAGTTGAATAAAAATTATTTTTAGCGTTATTTATTTTGTACAGTATCAATACAATTTCTAACACTAAAAAACTTATTGCAAGTAAATAATATATCAGTTAACTATAAGCACTGACAGTCTCGACGTATGTTTTCATATATCCAACCAACATAATCGATAATCCTAGTGTACAGAGAGGGCGATGTGACGTCACACGATGACGTAGATAACACACCAACCAGCCGGTGTGGTGCGGTTGATGACCACCGGATCATCACTGGAGAACCCACGTCGTTCTGCCGAAAACAATACAAAAATCATAAGTCAAAGTCTATGTCTGCTATGAAGTATACTAGAACTAGACAAAAACCTGACAAAAAAATTTACATTCTTGGACCTCGATTATGCTATTTTTGTCACTAGCCACTGTCATTTCACAGATTTTTTTTTATCGTGCGCAAAATCCCCACGGATACCACCCCCACGAAGCCGGTGGAGGCGGTTATGTCGGACTCGAACTAACTAAAACGCACGCCGTCTTGGGTCCTTGGTTGCCGGAGGTGAAATTGTCGAAAGCATATCTCTCGCACCCCGGCAGACCCAGGACATCTCTTTCGAGATGGTCCCCTTCGGGTTGTGGGGACCTCGGTGTCCCCATCTAGCCCCGGGTACGGGGAGGCGCACTTTGCGCCGTCGCCGCGGCCTGCTTCTGCTAGGGTGACAGGCGGCTCCACCGGTCACCCACAGGCCAGCGCTCATAGAGGACGGAGGTCGTTCTGCGACCTCCGACGTCCGTTTCACCTTCGCTCTTCGCGGGCTTCCCGTGCCCTGAGTCTAGTCCGGACCCGACCGGCTGCCTCCTTCTCGAGCATTACTTGCTCGCAGAAGGAGGCGGCCGCACTCTAAGCGTTCGCGCATCGTACCATTAAAAAAAGTCGAACAAATTTAAACAAATATGAACAAATCGGAACAAATTTGAACGAATTATAGTGGCATGAGATTTTACTATGACACAAAATTGCATAATTGAGGTTCTCGTTTGAGTGAGATTCGACATCGAATTTGTACATTACTACAGAATAGCACTACAGAATTTGTGAAAAGCTACCTTGCAGTCGGTATTTTTAGAAGTGATAGGCCCTAGACATCCTTTATCATTTCTTGTTAGTTTATTCTCCATCTGCTGAAGACACGCCGCTGTTGGGAGAGTCGGTAGTATAGAAACGTGTGGAGTACAGCTCACGTTAAGCTGCGACCACCCCGCAATCCATATCAACTGCTCGCTGTCCCTGGTACCTATGAATAAAATGCACTTTCAGACAGTTTATGAGGTTGGTAGACACTTATTATTAGTAAAAAAGCGCAAAGACATATTTGAAACGAAATTAGAAAAAAAAGTAGATGTTTAGAAAGTCAAGTACATGAATTCGTTATTTAGCATACCTACATACATACATATATTCACGCCTGTTAATCCCCGAAGGGGTAGGCAGGGGTGTATTGACACCCAAGTTTCGCCAACTATGATTTTCGTTCCTACGTAATAGGGGGCGAGTCTATTGCCGTCTAGCGGGAAATTTATCTTGGGCTTTATTTTTACCGTCGGATGAAGAATTAAACGGGTCATCCGGGGAACAAAGTCGGGTGGAGAAAAAAAGTAGTTTTTTAGGTGGAGTAATTTCGGGTATTATGGCCTACTCCGCCAATATGGCCTGGCTCAATTTCTCCGAAACTAAGCAAGTCAAGTGATGTAGGTACCCGCCGTAACGTTGCGGCCCTTCCCTTGACCCCCTCTGTCGATTCTCGAGTTGCGGCGAGTGAACATGTGTGCGCGCGAAGATCCAAAATTAGCTTATTTGATCTTATTTTTGGTTAAGTTTAACTCATTCTTGTTTTTTAAATAATAATTGTTTTTATATAGTTAGTGCCCACTTTTACAGTGCATCCATGCTAATATTATAAATGCGAAAGTAACTCTGTCTGTCTGTCTGTCTATCTGTCTGCATGTTACGCTTTCACGCCTAAGCCACTGAACCGATTTTGATGAAATTTGGTATAAGGATAGATTAGACCTTGAGAAACGACATAGGCTATGTTTGGTCGCGATAACCGACATCAAAAGCTAGTCTTTCAAAGTGTGGCGATATTTATAAAGCACTTGGTTCACCACTTTTAAAGTTAGAATTATATTTGTCAGAAACATGACTACGGCCAATATGGCCTCCTGTGTCACATTGGCCACACCCTTATTCTATATGTCATTCCAATGTCAACATGTTACTAATTTTACATCTCCCGTGGCCAACTTGGAAATCATTAAATCGCCTACGGACCCAAGTTGATCGCTGTAAGGCAAATTTGGCAAAATGGGGCTATATAGAACAGTCACAAGCACCCTGCGACTGCGGGTCCCCATCCCAGTCCATGCCACACTTGATCTCTTGCCCATTGTGCCCTTCCACCTGTACCATCGCAGACCTGTGCCGGGTAACAGACAATGCTGTGGCCGTAGCCAGGTACTGGGCCGACATAATTTAAGAGATTGATGAGCCATTGACACGAAGAAGAAGAAGAACTAATTTTACAAAGAAAACATCTAACTTGGGGCAAGGAGTCAAGGAAAAAAGCAATTGAGAATGTACGAAATAAAATAAACATCATCTTCATGGAGACGTATTGCATCCGAGGCCGAGGTGATTCCTCCTCTACTTAGCACGATCTTGGGTGTCCATGGAAGCGGAACCATTTGCACGCTTGTCACTCTCCATGACGTCAAGCCGGGACTTCCTAGGCCCACTCCTTCTACTTGGACCCGGCGGGGGCAAGCATATAATATTATGTTGCCTATGTAGCCCAGCGATTGCCACAAGACGTCGCCGCACCAGTGAAGTCGCCCTTCTTGCATTTAATCTGCGTTATCACGGACATGGAGCCTGCCGCGGATGCGAGAGTTCCTCATGCAATCTTTACGCGTGACTCCGCATATTTTATCTCCGTGACACTCAGTTCTTGCTTGTGCTACTTTAGCAGCGGCCATGCCTCACAGCCAACCAAAGGACAAACCTAATGATTGTCTTGCAGATGAGGTTGGCTTGGGCCCCGATGGTGTTGATATTACTACCACAATTTATTTTTGAAATTATGCCAGAATGAAAGCGAACGTTTATTTTAATATTGTTTGATAGTTCATATTTTAAATTAATATTTTTTGAGTGTTATTAAGTTCAAGAGACTAATTAAAACCCCATAAAAACTGATTAATTCTCAATATTTTTATATTTTATTTCCAAAAAACCTTATGGTATGCCATATTAGCCGAAGTTACCCTACCTATTTAATAAAATAAACCACGCTTCTCACATTACTTAAAAATAAACTATTTGTTCGGCATTATATAATTCTGTTTTCAATTTCATTATACTGTTATCGTCATATTCAATCATTCAATTCTATTAATTATTCAGTATTGTCTACACTACACCTATAGAGTTCGTGTATGTAATCCAATAATATGCACATTAATGTATGTATTCCAAACCATTAGTAACAGTATACATCAATGTTACAAACAGTCAATGTATCACACATTATACCTGCATTAACCAAATCATTGACATAATTATATAGGACTGACGCAAATGTACGACGACATTGATGTCAATATTGTAATAAATAAATTAATAAATGTGTTAATTGAAAAACATACTGTTCAGTCAGCATCAACAACATCAACAAGATGTTGACGTAAGTACACAGTAGTCAAAATTATCTTAATTTCGTTTTTTTTACCGCCTTCCAGTTGAATGATTAATTGTTCTGGTATTTGGTACAAACCTTTAGTTTGGTCAATAATACCATTTAAATCAATAAAACAGTTTGATTTCCTCTTAATACGAGAGTTTTAAGATCATTTTGGGACTTCGTTGTCAAGATGTTTATGATGATGACTGCACAGTAAAGGATCTTGACTACAGAGTCTCAAAATTATTTATTATACCAAACTATTAAGAGTAAATCATAGTTTTTTTATTTAACTTGCATTATTATTCAAACTAAAGGCGTGTACCAAATATCAGAACCATCAGTCAACAGAAAGTGGAGGGGAGACCAAGGTTTTAAAATTAATTCGACAGCCTCTGTTGCGTAGAGGTTCGATCCCCGCTCAGTGCAAATATTTGTATGCATGAATATGAGTATTTGCATTGGTCTGGGTATTTTCTTTGTATAATATGTATATACTAGCTGTCCCGGCGAACTTCGTACCGCCAATTTTTTCCCGCCCCGCGATCGGCGTTAGATCCCGTTCCCGCTGCACCAATTAGGGCTATGAAAAATAGATGTTGGCCGATTCTCAGACCTACCCAATATGCACACAAAATTTCATCAAAATCGGTCAAGCCGTTTCGGAGGAGTATGGCAACGAAAACTGTGACACGAGAATTTTATATATTAGATAAAAAAATGTAGGTATGTAAGTATGTCTATCCACATTCTAGATTTCATAACACAAGCTAGCTAAGCTATGTCTACCATGTGTCTAAATAGCGTTGCGTAGAAATGGTTGCGATGGCGGCCGAAGGGAGAATGCCCGTTGTGGAATATCTATCATTTATTATTTTTTATTGTACCTAAGTACTTTCTTTGTCAAGATTGATCTGATGCTGACTGTACTTATAAATATTCTAAGACCCTTGTTACCATGTTTATAAGCAAATAAATTATAATAATTCTTATACTAACCAAAGAAAGGTAAACAGACTGGTGATATATATTGACTGAAAGCGATCACGTGTTTCAGTTTTATTAGAGCCAAATCATTATCCAAACTTATAGGAGAATACCCGGGCCGCAAGACAATAGATTCTACGCTCACGTTCAGACTGGAAGCACCTACAGCGCATCGGTCATGTGCTCCAAGAGTAACTACCAGACGATCTGGTGTCAAGCTGAAAAGAAAATCAATATTAAAAAAAACATTTTCTTAAACAACCGTCCATGTATGTACACCGTCCACGTAAACAACCGTATTGTAGGCTGCACATTTCTTTAACCAAGTCGCGAGAGGGAGAGACACTGGCGCATGCGGATTGTTTTGATATATTCTATGATCGGTGGGCTTTTACACCCGCGTAGTACTATCCTAAAAACACCCAAAAACGCGAAAGGGCACGTATTGATAAATCAGGACAACCCTTGCAAAAAACAATTATTTTCGTTTCAGTCCCATAGTTTTTTTAAAAGCTTGTTTTCAAAATGTTTTTTTAATAATTATTTTTTGGTTATAAGGTATGTGCCCCGAGGTAGTGTCGGGATTTTTTCCCTACAGTACTACAGAGTCAGTAGTGTCGTCTGAGCTCCTGACAGAGGACAGAGTAGACTGGTAATACGATAGGCAGGAGCTAACATAAGAATACTCTTCCTAGTGATGGCATCAATATCGACTTCGATATATGGAAGGAAAAGGTGAATCGAATACAATCTTTACCTTACAGGGGGAATGCCGTCCGAAATGAACGTCCGAAGCGATTCAAATTCATTGTATATTAATCTGTCTTTGAGGCGACGCACAGTAAACCAGAAGCCCAATCTAGCTGGACAAAAAGGGTAGTCTCATTTCTTCCATTCTTCTAATAAAAACTTAAGGTGATAAACCAGACACAACGATTCGGTCATTTTTTTTTATCAAATACCCTCTGATAATTAAAAAAAACTGAATTGTCCCCGTACAAGCGGGCTATTTACGATGAAATTATTCACTTTCTTACGTGTAATGAGTCAGTGTCTTCAGGGAAATACTAGTGATATTGTGATAATTTTAATAATGGATCGTGAAGTAGAAGGTATGTTTTACATAATTCATAATAAATTTATTCTGAATACCTATTTATTAATTACTATACATGTCAAATAAAAAAAAAATCTGAATTTTATACGTTTTTCCGTATTTCATAGACCAGAAACTACTTGTCCCCTCATGTCCCCGGGCTGTTTTTTATATATGAAGGAGTCACATATCTGTACTTTAAAAAATAGTAAGTTATAAGCGCCTCACGATAGCACAACTTTGATTTTATTGCAGAAAAGGAAGTAGAGGTAACGCGAAGTGAGTTTTTCAACCAGTGGCTAAACTACCCAAAAAGCACTAAACGTTCAGGTCTATGGGGGTTTAATTTAGTAAATATCACGGAGGAATCTGTGCGAAATATTAAAAAGAAAATTAGCCGGATTTGTACGAAGTTAGAAAAAAAATGGGTTCAGTGTGGAAAAACTCGAGAAGGTTTTGAAACAAGGTCGATTGGTGTTGATTGGCTGAATGCTGAAATTATAAAATTTAAAATAACTAGTATTTTGCATCCATCAACATCATCATTAGAAAGTCCATCTACTTCAGAACCGGGACCTGGTCGTCCGAAGATTGATTTTGACCAAGCCTCGTACAAAACAAAAAGAAGACGAGTTGACGATTTGGTTAAGTCTCGAAGTGCTGATCAATTGGCCGTGGCCGCCGAGATATCTTCGAGACTCTCAGGAAAACGTGATGTAGCTAATATAATTAAAGGTATTATTGAAAATCCTGATAAAGCCAGCAAGGTAAAACAAATTCTTTCACCATTTACTTCTCCACAACGGCAACGTTGCCTGTCTAATGAAGTAGCATTAGCTTATTTTATCGAAGCTAAGTGTACCAGCTTTACGTATAAAACCACCAGGAAATGGGCGCTTAAAGTAGGCCATACTGTATATCCGTCATACAATAAAGTGCAAGAAGCAAAAAAACAATGTTACCCTGATCAAGATTCTATTGTTATTAACGAAACACGGGCGGAAATAAAATTGCAGGCGATTCTTGATAAAACTGCTGAACGTTTACTCCACGCACAAAGTAACGTTCTTGAAAATATGTCCACCTCAGAATTTAAATTGCTAAGCAAATGGGGGTGCGATGGCAGCTCTGGATATAGTACCTACAAACAAAAATTTACCGATCTTAATGAAACTGATGAGTATTTATTTACATTTTCTTTAGTGCCACTTCGTTTGTATGATAGTATTAACGCTATTATTTGGCAGAATCCTCGACCTTCTTCAACGATGTATTGTCGACCTATCAAATTGATTTTTTCTAAGGAGACCTCTGAGCTAACAGTTAGTGAAACTAACAAAGTATTAGAAGAAATAAATCAGTTGGTACCAAAAGTGTATGAGATCAACGGAAAAGAGTTTACTGTGAAGCATGAGATGTTACTAACAATGATTGATGGTAAAGTATGTAACGCCTTAACCGAAACTTCCTCATCTTTAAGATGCTATTTATGTGGATTAACGTCAAAAAATTTAAATGACCAGAACAGAGAATATACAATAGTCGATCCAGATAAAGTAGGCTTCGGCTTATCAACTTTACACGCTATAATGCGAAGCTTTGAATGCATGTTACATATAAGCTATCGTCTAGATATTAAAAAATGGCAGGCAAGAGAAGCAGACGATAACGTTTCTGTACAACGAAGATCAGCTTTCATTAAACAAGCATTTAGAGAAAAGTTAGGGTTAATTATTGATAAGCCGAAACCTGGGTACGGTTCTACAAATGACGGAAATACGGCACGTACATTTTTTAAAAATCCTGAAATCAGTGCAGAAATAACTGGTTTAAATGTCGATCTACTGAAAAATCTTAGTTTCTTGCTCAGGGCACTGACATCAGGGTATGATATAAATCTGGAAGCGTTTGAAAAACTGGCTCGTGCAACAAGATCACTATATCTATTTCATTACTCCTGGTACTTCATGCCTCCTACAGTACACAAAATTTTAGTGCACAGTACAGATATATTAAAGCATTATCTGATTCCAATTGGACAGCTCTCTGAAGAGGCACAAGAGGCGAGAAATAAGGATTGTCGCAGATTCCGAACACACCACACGCGAAAGTGTTCGAGAACTGCGACGAATAGTGATATGCTCTCTATGTTATTAATAACATCTGACCCTTTAATTAATTAAAGGGTCAGATGTTATTAATATCACAGTTAATATTACAGCCTCAGAGAAATTCCGAAAAAAAGAGGCGGATCATTGCCTGCAGAGGTCTTAGAGTTGCTAAAGTCACCAGAAATTGTGAAATCTACGATAGACTCTGTAGACAGTGTTGAAGATGATAAAAGTGATGGTGAAAGTGAAGAAGATAATACCGAATAAATACAAATACTTACCTATGTCTTTTTGTAAATGAAAGTCTGGTTTTCAATATTATTTTGAATTTTTTTTGGTCACCCTTTACTTTTTGCTATTTATTTCTATGGTACTTTTTGTGGTATCAAAAATCTTTGCAATTAAAAAAAAACAAATAAATAATTCTATTATACTCACACAAAAATAATGTAAAGACTAATGTAAAGTTTCCAATTTTCACTTATTTAAACTAACCAAACAATTTTCACTTATTTAAACTAACCAGCTCAACTTGACCTTAATACACATATAAAATGTTTAATAATGGGGGGTCAGCTTAAGTTGGTTTGTTTTAAAAATATAATTAAATATGCTTCTGTTAATTTCAAAAACATAATATATCATATTATGTGCTTATAAAGCGGTTGGAACTTACTACAAGTCTTAAATAATATTGTCCAGCTAGATTGGGATTCTGGTTCACTGTGCGACGGCGATAGTGGGGTCATCTACGGATGTTCTTACCAACTATCGGAACCAATGAATGATTTTACAAACAATTTTAAACATTGATTTTTGATTAGGTACCTACTCTGCCCAAATATTTGAATGATTTTTTGTTACAAGGGAATGCATTTTAAAATTCGTAGATTTTCTGTTGTTTATTTACAAGTTAACTGAAAATACGGTAAGACTTCTTCATCTAATGTATGAATGTTTTTCATCTATAGTAATGTAAGAAATCTTCAACCAACTAAGAATAACTAAGGTTTATCTAGCTACTGAGTACTGAAAATAAACATTGTTAGAATCACTGCCAATGGCCCTTGCCAATAACAAATCAAATATATCTAAGAGCCGTTTCTTGAAAGACACTCAGTCCTAAATCTCGATTAATCTAAGGACAGCAGCCTCGTGTGAGGACGTCGACTAAATCGATACATGTCTTCGACCAATGAAACCACTGAAAGAACGTGTTACGTAACGAAAACGTCTTAACGTGGAAATATTCTTATTATCGAAGAGAATAAATATCTCTAAACCTCGTGCCAAATGGATTGAGAATAAGGTTTGTTCACCGAGTTGACCTCACGACCAGTATAGACCGGTTACTTGGGAGTTGTAAACATTTTTCACACTGTAGCGAAGCCGACTGCAGCGCCACGTGGCGCCCGCGTGAGCCTTTATTTTTGTTACACACAAATCACTAGGTACTTTTTTTTTTAACCGTGGGGGAAACTCCTTCATGGATTTTATGCCGGACTCCTATCGACTAAAAACCCCCACGGTAACGCCCAGAAGCGTCCAGAAGGTTGGGAGCCCCGGGTAAGCCCTCGGAAAGATGTCCCAGGACTCCCATCAGACCTACAGCTACAATTGTGGCCTCGCCTAGGTGGTTCGGGTGCTATCCCGCGTCTATGAGGGGATTTTCGGGTGTTATCCCGCTTCTTAGGGGGGGGCGTGCGTGAATCCCTCA
The DNA here is from genome assembly GCA_914829495.1 of Eilema sororculum. Classification (NCBI taxonomy): domain Eukaryota; kingdom Metazoa; phylum Arthropoda; class Insecta; order Lepidoptera; family Erebidae; genus Eilema; species Eilema sororculum. The sequence goes on along the minus strand of OU618545.1, from coordinate 16,933,481 downwards.
CGTCACGCTGCCGTCATAGGCCTGCTTCTGTAAAGACGGTGAGCAGCCAACTCACCGTCCTCAGGCCCCCGGTATCACTAGGAACTTATGATACGATATTTACTGCAAACTTTATCCGCAATCGATCAGGCACGGCCTATAGTCTAGTCTACACCATAATGCTAAGGCTGACTTGGCAGATAGTCTATACAATCTGTCAAGTCAGATAACTTCAGAACTGAGTACCATTCTGAAATACGGGCCTAAGTTTCTTACCCATATAAAGGAGACGCTGCTGTAAGGACGTGTCTGTCAGATATCAATGATCCTGCTACAACTTGAGATCCAGTGTTGATGGCAGCCAGCCAGGGATACTCATGTGGGCTTACATACCATTCCCCCGATGCACGACCTGTTCTTGTATTGCTGGAATATCCATTAGACATCCCACATCCTACAGTATCAAGCATAATTTTTTATTCATTTTTTTAAAGTATGACAGCTATTTAAATAAAAAATAAGTCTATTTAGATTCAAAGTAGATAAGTTTTCTAGTTTTTCTAATTAATTTTAGGTACAAAATCGATTTATTACAAGTCTAAGTTTATTTTCAATTATTAAAGGCGACGTGTCGATCAAAGTGCTCTTAAATGAGGTTTAAGAAATGCTTGTATCGATATTTCCCTTGACAAAACAGCTTACTAATAGTTAACAAATCAACTTTATCCAAGCAGACTTTATTATATTGTAAAATGCTATCCAAGTCTATTTTAAATGGACAGACAGCGTCAAGTCAGCTTCGATCAGTGTTTTCGTGATCAAAATTATTTCAAGTTTCCGTCACTAGTCCAATTAGTTTGATCCCTAAAACGTCGTCTATGAAATCTAAGAAAATCAATGCGCACTTACGACAGAAGCATACGCGTTGAATTTCCGATCCCAAGCCAAATATTCCTGAAGAACTCTGAACACCAAACTGCAAGCAATAATAATATTATATTCAGAATTATAGGTAAGTATCTAAATATGCACGGTACCTAAAGTCAGAGACAAATCAATCTTGACGAACAAAATAATCTAAATGACTTGATTTTTCACCTTCCCGTTGAACATCTTAGACATTTTACAGCTAACACACACCTTTAAGTTCGCACAATAATACAATTTGAATAAAGAACAGTCTGATCTGCACTTAATACCTTGGTATTAAGATCCTTTTGAAAGTTTGTAGTCTAGATCGTTCTGACGCTGACTGTTTGTGAAACATAAGAAACGCGATCATTCAGTAGATTTATCATAAGTTACTTATCTTGCGAGCTTATTTAGTTTGTTGCAAGGATATGAAATACTAAATATAATAAAAAAAAACTAAATAGGCGTTTCTTGCTTACAAGATTATGCAAGAAACGATCAAAAATAATGAACAATGCAAGTTTAGGTGTAGCTGGATATGTATGATTTTTAATATTTCACCCAACAATGCTGCATAGGATGTAATAAATTAAAACTTACCAAATAATGCAGATAATAATAGATCAGCGTAAATAGTAATGTAGTATTCCACATTGTGTTCTCTCTATCATTGATGAGTACAAACTAATTAATAAATGAGAAACTAATAGACCTCGTAGTCCTTTAAATAGAAATGCGGGCTATTACAGATAACGACATCGATTTGGATTTAAAAGTAAGGTGAGGTATATACCTACATATTCGATTATGGGGTAATAGCACGGAGTTTTTCCGTACCTATCTATTTTTTTACCCACAGACATGGGTGTAGATAGGATTGATGGGCGTTTTCATATTTTAACGCAAACCGCTGAATATTCGATTTCAGAATTTGGAAATCGATCAAAAACCAATTACTTGATTGTGTGTGTGGGGGGGGGGAGGGGGTTACCCGCTAAGGTACCGGTTGGTTAGAAAGAAAGGGCGCCAATTTCTTATCCTATCGTTCGAAACTACCGAAACAGTTTTAGATTTAGATTGCGTATGGATCTTTTACATTTTGATCTTGACACTTGTTGCGTTTTTCGTATCGGGTTGTGCTTAAGGAACTCCTAAGCTTGCGTCGTACAAAAACTTACTGTCTTTGTTTAGTTTTTGATATCAGAATAACCCTAGCATATTATTTTTAACCCGTTATTGCACACGTAATGAAATCTGGCTTGCCCTTACCCCCACTCCCCCTACGGACAAGACTGATTCCCCGCGGACAATCTGACGTAAAAACCGAACTTGCCAAGGGCTAGAAACTGGCTACGTCCACAGACCACCATGAAATAAGTTAATTAAAATATGTTCAAAATATGTTTAATTAACTTATTTCATTCCAAATGGATTCCTACCGCATCCATTTTTAATTAAAAAAAAAAGTACTGAATTTACTCATCCTTTTTAGAAGCCGATTTATAAAGAAACGAATAACTTTTATCGTTTTAATTAAGTATCTTTACTAGATAAAATCTGTTCTTATTGATAAAACATTGTATGTAATATAATGCTAATTATAAATATGTACGAGTATATGGTAAATTAAAGTAAAACTTAAGCTGTACAGAAACATCCTGTCTTTGCTATGTTTTTGATCCATTTCAGGTACTTAGTCACTCTCGTGTAGACCCCTGGATATCCAACGCGTCCGCAGCCGATGCCCCAGGACACCACACCTGCAATTAGTTAACTTAGTTCAACTTTTAAATTGGTCAACAGTTTTTTTTTTCATAATTTCTTCTTTTTAGAGTTGTGTGTTTGTCGAGTTCTACACACCAAAACAGCACATTGCAGCTGCGCACATTACAAATGCTGCCTGGATAACCTATATTTATTTACGCAGCAAAAGCTTTTTGACCTCTTCAATTTTTCTTGGCAATTTGCTGTGTGCGCAGCAAATGCTGCGTTGGTGTGAGGCCTTCCTAAACTCGACCTACATGCAACCTGGCGGTGTATACTCGTAATCTCGTAATCAAACTGTGACTGTCAATCTATAAATTATATGTGGGTTATAGATTTCTCTTAAATTTTATTGGTTGAGTTGCTTTCTCGTAAAAAAAGTTTCAATACAAAAAAGGCCATGTTCAATAGTAGGTACTATTGTTATAAATGCGGAATGCCTGCCTGGACCAATTTGGCCAATTCTTTTTTTACAATGTTCGTTGAAGTTCAAGGACAAGGATGGTGAAAAATTCGAATAATTGCCGGGAACCAACATCCACGCGGGCGGAGCTGCGGGCGAAAAGCTATTAATATAATAATTTCAACTAGTACGTGTTTAATAAACGTAAACTACTTTAGTATGTCATTGAAAACAGTTAATTATAATTTTACTAACTCTATATTTACTAATTCTTTAACTTAATTGTTTACTTGACTTTTGGAACCTTGAGACCCATACACCGAATACGTTCAACGGCTTGTGCAACTCCGGCTGTCGGACTTCGGACTTCGTGCAGTTACGAGGGTGGGTGTCATCGTCGGTAACACGGGCAACATCCTCCAAAAGAGCAATGTGAATCAAGCCAGTCGTAGATTATGTTCCATAAAAACGGCCCTGGCCCTAGCACCTGACCCTATATGGAACACCTAACGATGTATTTCACCCTACTTGAGTAGATAACAACATTAACAATTTTCTACGTGCAAGATGTTAAAGGTGTTGGCAATGAAAAAATACAATATCAGTATCAACTATTGCCTCCAAGGATCTGATGCGATCGCGATAGTCATACGGTCCTAGTGGACACAAGTCAACTGGTGATGCGCACCCTTAGACCCCTAATCCCTTCTGATGTAACAAATACAAAGCCAAATTATTTTTTAGTAAGTGCATGGACCTAACCTAATTGTTCGTGCCGTTTGTCACTTCGCTCAGCAAATAGTGGACCACCACTGTCACCCTGTAAAACACAATACAATATTATTTATGTATTATATAAACTGTAATTAATAGCAGATGCAAATAATCTAAAAAATATAGAAAGCCACGTAATTTTGAAGAGGACTTGTTGGCCAGCATTCGCCGACTGCTGTAGAAAGGTGAGGCACAGCTGATGAGGTAGGACATCCTCCATGGCGTAGTGGTAGTGAACGCGGCTGCTACGCAGGAGGCGAGACGAATATATGGGCATTTGCATTGATCTGGTCGTGCCTCGGAGAGCACGTTAAGCCATCGGTCCCGGTTGCCATACGAACATCTATGGCAGTCGTTACGGTTAGATGACGTCCTCAAAAGTTTGAACTGATAACTGGTTCAACTGCAATGCTTCGATATCGCCTTTGAGGTCAAATGGCAGTCGTTTCACAGAAAATATCGAAGTTTAGACAAATCCACAGTTAAACTGGTAAAGTTGAAAGCTTCCGATGCAACTGGTATTAACGCAAAGATGAAGAAGAAGTCGCCAATTGCTGTAGAGAAGGGGAGGCACGGATTCTCTACTTCGCATGGTCTTGGGCATCCATGGTAGGTAATGAGACCACTGGCACGCATGCCATCTACAACGCCAAGCCTTTCCTGTGTCTGCCAGGCGCAGAGAAATAAGTATACCTATTAATTACTTATTTGAATTGCATATTCCGGTTCCGGCTCGTTTCTTGGGCTAAGGAAGGCTGCCAGCGTGGAAACGCTGCTAGCGTCATGGGCACCTTCGCACCGGGTTATTTGATGTGACATAGTCAATCACGTTTGAAAAAACATGCGTTTGAATAATGTTATAAGTTATGACATTTTTAGTTTAAATTTATTAAATTCAATAGTCAACAAGGTATTGATGGCATATTTACCTGACATGTATCCATCTGTCCCTGTCTAATATACCCTGCACACATCATGTTGTCGCTAATCATTTTCTCCAAATACTTGCCCTCCTTGCACTCCTTGTTACTTAGGACAGGCAGTTCAACCTCTTGAAGATAACAAGAGTGGTTCTTTCCTTCCCCTACTGTACCCCATCCAGCAGCTATTGCTTTTACTCCGGTGAAGGTCTGATCTAGAAATGTAGTTTAGATGTATATAAATATTAGTTCAACAAACTGTGAGTCAGTTCTTGGGCGAGTCGGGAATGAACTGTTATGTTATGTTATGTTATGTTATGTTATGTTATGTTATGTTATGTTATGTTATGTTATGTTATGTTATGTTATGTTATGTTATGTTATGTTATGTTATGTTGCTGTTGTCAAGTAGCGATCTTCCTACAGTCTACCTACTCGTAGAAGTCATTGATATTCTCAAATAAAGAAAAACCAATTTTCACTGCACAGATAAAGCAAGTACATAGTTTGAACACTATTTGAATTATACAATTTTCTTAAATAAAAAAAATCCTATTCAATGATGTAATATAAACTAATTCATTTCACCTTAATATTTCATTACACATTCGTTTAATTAATTAATTAATAATTTAACCCTAATTAATTTAACTTGCTAACGTACTGATGTAAATGTGTAGGTACTATTATCAAAAAATGTGGTAAGAAACTATTTACTATTCTGTGTGTAAACATGCGGGAAATCTATAAATGAAATGCCGTTGTTGTTTGCAAAATAATCTAAAGCAATTAAGCCTATTGTCGCATAATACCAGATACGCATAACACCACCTCTACGCAAAACACCTAATTTGTAAAATACAAATTACGCATAACACGAACTTGGAGTTAAATAAAACACCAACTACGCATAACATCGACTTTTTCATAATCGTCTTCTTTTACATAAACCACGCTATTCTTCAAAAAATTTTATGTTTTAAATGTCTTATTTTTTTAACGTGCTGAACTCTAATCACTGCGAGCTATCGGTGACGTGGGCATGTTGGACTCAACCATCCAAATTTCTAGCTACCTACTTAAGAATTATCTTCAAAAATCTATCCAAGTGACACAAAGGCTTTTTACCATGACATTCTTAGACATTTTATATACCTTTGCCATCTTTTATCTACCAATGAACTACTATCCAAGACCCTTATCTAGGTAGGTACTATGGTGTACTTGCGTACAAAAAAACAGCCTTTCATATAATATTGTGGAATGCCTTACCTATCACTATAAGACGTGCTCAATCACTGCCAGTTTTCAAAAAATTAGTTACGGCTCACTATTTGCAGGAGGAATAGTGTTCATTTTAACATTATACTTATTTTACCCTTCCTCTCTGTCTTACCAAACTATATATCTACTGTGTCCCATAGTATGTGAATAATAATATTTAAGTCTACTATTTACTGTTCATTATAAACAAATTCTACCGAAATATTATTAGTATGTATGTATGTAAGTTTTATTATGTAATATATCTTTCTCTAGGTACTCATCACATTTATCTAATCATCTACACTATAATATTTAATATCTATGTATACACCAACTGCCCCAAATCTCTTCATATGTATCCTTCTCCATCCTATGGTTGCCTGTAAGAGATTGCCTCAGTGCGATAAGGCCGCCAATTTTATTGTCTACCACATAACCTGTACCTAAACAAAATCCATTTGTTGTATATTGAATTGGTGAACAATAAAGAGTTCTTTATTATTATTTATTATTTATTGTTGCAGTAAACATCAGATTGTAGGATGTTATTTAGTCTTTATCATACAGTTTTATTCCAACTCATCGTAACTGTTAATTCTATTTCAGCGTAATTGCATTCACAATTTAATGATACAATTTACTTATCAAAAAATCAATCCGCAGAATTTACACTTTACTTTTTTACCATACTTAAGTGAACTAGGCTTTCCACGGCACTCGGCAAACGGATAATAAAATACAAAGTCATAAAATGTGCTAATAATATATCTTACCATCATTACTTGGCAGACATACAGGCTTAACAGAGTCCGTAACTTGTATAGGTGTGTTAAATTGCAGTAACGCAATGTCATCCTTAAAGTCAGCGAAAGTGAAGTTTTTGGAGTAAACCTTAATCACAAAGCGTGTGACCGGATGATGGGTGCTGTTGCAACGATTGTGCTCCCCTAGAGTGACCTTAATCATGAACCACATAAACCTGAAAAGTTAAAAGTTGAATTAGATCATTAGTTGGATCGTGTTGATTAACATTAGTCTTTGTGCCAACAGACAGAAGTGGCAACAGACATATTTGTTACTAATTTGAATACCTATATGCAACATTAATTATAAAGCCGATAAGAGCAATCTAATTCTAATAGATTAAAAATTATAGTACAATAAAGGCCTCAGAATGTATGTCGAATATTATCATTAGTATGCTATAAATTATTACATTGAATTTTAGGCGCATAACCCATCAGAATCGACCCTATAGTAAAACTTACGTTTGCACACAGTGTGCTGCAGTGAGTACAAATCTGTCGTTGATAAGAGAACCTCCGCAGTAAAACTTGTTGTGATATGAGAGTCGCGCTACCCAAGGAAATTCATTCACCGATGTTTCCACACCGCCAGTAATTCGTGAAGCCTCGTTGCGCTCTCCACAACCTTAGGAAATGTACCATAAAGATGCAGCATGAAAAAAAAACAACAAAAATATGCAATTTGTTAAATGTCTTACTTTGTAAGTATCAGTAACTATACGGATTTCATATAATTACTACCATAATACTGTATGAAATCTGCGCTGATGAATATAATATATATTTTATCCATTCAATTCAGAGAAAATCTTCTTTTTATTAAAATTTAATTACATTTCGGTTCATATATTTTTTATGCAACTCAAACGATGCCATGTAGTTCCCGGCAAAGTAGAATTTGGGCCACCCCATCTCTTCCCATGCGGAGGTGACTAAGGGATAGGGCTGTTTAACATCAGACATATTATATATACAGAGCCTCAGCCTCGGATTCATAACTCGAGTATTGACTCACATAGTGCCCAGAATTCGGCAATAGGTTTTTACAATGATTAGTGAAATGTTGATGTCAATTCACCTCTGCTTAATCCTCCAGGGATAAAGGCATCACGCCTATATAATTCTATACGTATGTCAAACCATGGTAAGCAAACGGGGAACAAATTCGTATCATCATCCTCATCAACCACATTTAGACGTCAATCCTGATTGCATCCGAGGCATGGTACCCTCGGAGCTCAGAGTCCACCTTCCGGCTCTTCCTCCTCCCCTTTGCACGATCTTGAACGTCCATGATAGTGAAACCTTTTACACGCATGTCACCCTCTCAGACGTCAAGCCAGGACTTTTTGGACCTGCCCTTTCTACCTGGACCCGGTGGGGTCTCCATTACCAGACATTTTTTACCTTCCCTTTTTTCAATCTATGTTACTTACGACAGTTGCATTTGTGTCCATATTCGCCGTCATCAGATATTGGCTCTGTCACAGATCCTGCATCCAACTCCGTCTGAATCTCCGTATAGTTTTCTCCATTCCCCTTAAATTAATGAACTCTTCATCAAGAAATTGTAATTTTAGGAAAATTACTATGAATACTATTGTTTGTTTATTTCTCAGAGAGATTTGATATAAACTATTAAGAATTCCTTTCTGATACAGAATGAATAATTGGTATTAAGATGTTTTTTTATAGATAATAATAATATATAAATAAATATCTATCTTATATAGATATATCATAAAGCTAGGAAACCCTATAACTGCTAGCTAACCCTATAACCCTATAGCAGAGGTGGCGATTCGAACGCCAATAAATTAACTTAGTGCGAATCGCCTACAGAAAAAATAAAATATATTTAATGGAGTCGATTCGCACGTTTCGTGCGAGTCCAATTCATGCGAATCGTACAATAAGCCGCCAAATATTATAAGTAATTTACTTACGACTGCATACATTAAACTGATAACATAAGCTTTGTTCTACATCAGTATATAACTTCCATCGTTGTACATACGTATAATAATCCAAATGTATAAACTCGCTTCAATATCACATACAAAAAAACAGTTAGCAAAATTACTTACCATACATTTTGTAGTGTACACAGAAAGCACAACCACTAACACAATCGACCACATACCGCACATACGTGATTAGATTCACAAATAATTTCCTATTAGTTCTCACAGGTGTCCCCTAGCGAGTCGAGCGCGGTCTTACAACGGGACACTGAGGATAGAATGGGGACGTTGCACTCATTGCACTGGCATCATCTACTTGAACCTGCACTATTCTGTACAGTAGGTAATTTACATCTATACTTATGTTTTAAAGCTGAGAAGTTTGTTTGTTTTTTTACTACTCATCGCTATCTCGCAGTAAAAACCATCCTTGAACTTCAACGAACATTTAAAAATAAGAATTGGCCAAATTGGTCCAGGCGTTGTTGAGTTATGCGCTTACCAACACATTTAGCTATTCATTTTATATTATAGATGTAGAAACACCGGGCCCAATGCAAATAGCCATATTCATGCATATAAATATTTGCACTGAGCGGGGATCGAACGCCGCGCCACTCCACAGAGGCTGTCATTCTTGTCATTTTTAGATAAGTACATTATTTTTGTGTTCAATAGCTTAGCGTTTACCGAGGAAGGTTATACTTATATATTCACGCTACTACGTAAGGTCTCAAGGGAGAGAACAGTAACCATAATTGTCAACAAATCCGACAAATTCTCATACATTATATTTTGAAAATTAATAAATTGCAAGTACATAAAGAGGTGTTACGAGGTTTCCCGCTAGTAGTAATAATGTTTTCTTGTATACATTGCTGTAGGGTTGAGAGCAATATAATAGAGACGGTATTACAAAGACGCAATGGATAAGTTTGCTTGGAAGATTTTCATTATGAATCCCTTCAGCTTGTCAGTAACCGACTAAAACCTCAAGCTATCTCGGGTCTTCACATTTCGGGGTGGCCTGTGAAGTATTTTTTTGTTAAAAAGAATATTAGCAACCGAAATTACTAACATTCCCTCTAACCCCTCCGACTAAACTAAATTGCTTATGCTAGTTGGGTTCACGGTAGTTTAATTGCCAGGATTGGAACCCTCGCACTCCGGCCGAACAGGCTTTACCTATCGCTAGAGTCACAAGCATTGCTCGGACTTACTATTTTAATATAATCTAACACACGTAATATAATGTAATGACATACGGAGCCGAGACGTGGACACTTACGGTACGGTTGGTCCACCAATTCAAGGTCGCTCAGCGTGTTATGGAAAGAGCTATGCTCGGTATATCTCTGAGGGATCGAATCCGGAACGAAGTAATTCGGCAGAGAACTAAAGTTATCGACATAGCTCAACGAATTAGCAAGCTGAAGTGGCAGTGGGCTGGCCATATCTGCCGTAGGACCGATAACCGTTGGGGTAAACGAGTCCTTGAGTGGAGACCGCGAACCGGCAAACGTAGTGTGGGGCGCCCTGCGACTAGATGGAGCGACGATATACGCAGAGTGGCTGGTGGAGATGGAGGAGGACAGCCGAAGACCGGGCTAAGTGGCGTGTCATGGGAGAGGCCTATGTCCAGCAGTGGACTGCCGCGGGCTGATGATGATGAACACACGTAGAAACGTTACGGTCTCTCCCCCCCCCCCCCCTGTTTTTTTTTCTCATTTTTCTATACAAGGTGATTTTATAGTAGTTTCGTCTTTTATGATTTTACTATCGAGACTGTGCCCAAATCATTTTTATCCAAAACGACTATAAAATCCCCCAGTATATTGTACAGTTAGTATTTTATTGTATATTTGCTGTGGAACATAATAAAATAACTCATCTAACACACAGAGTTTACAATAAAACACTTTTCATATAGATAAGCCATACGCACTTTATATTTTTACGCTATCACTTAAATTTATCATAGTTAACTTTTATCACACTTGTTTCATTTCATACATCCAATTAGCTCTAAGTCCCCTGCCTCAGTAGGGCAACGTCGCCAGTCACGTATCCAAGCAGTTTGTGTGGAAGGTACGGTGGCCAAGCCAAGTGTGTGAGGCGCCATACATTTTAATACTAACTGCTTGGTCATCGTGGCTGGCAACGTGCCCATGGCGGCTTAATGCGGCAGGGGACTCACTCAAGGTATTTTACAATATATCTTAATATTGGCAATAGCACCCTCCTTCCGCGTTGTCTTTAATCCAGTCCAAGTACTTCGTGGTTCTTGTGAATACACCAGGATAACCCTTTCTAGCACATCCATAACCCCAAGACACCACGCCTGCAAAAGAGTTAAACGAGAGGCTTAAAAAACTGAATTAATGATATTTATGTATTTATTTATTTTCATGAAATACGATGTTTTTATGATGATATAGAATTTGTTACCTATTAACTCATACATGTGCTCATCATTCTCTGCAACTAAAGGCCCTCCACTGTCTCCCTGAAATATAAAAAAAAACAATAATAAAACCTGACATGGAGGTGATTACTTAGGAGAAGGAGTTTCCTATTTTATAAGATTAAGAATAGAATAGACTCCTTAATATCATCGGGACCAAACTAACCACATCTGCAAGCTTGTTTACGATCGAGAGTATCTTCTCGGGGTTGGGAGATTGAACGGTAGTAGCTACCGTGCAAGCCAAAATAAACTATATAAAAATACAGAGTAGGAAAGCAGGCTGTAAAGTTAAAAAAAATGAAGACAGGATAAGCGCTTGGACGATGATGGAGAATAGAGACAAATGAAAAAAATCACATTCAAATCTTGGTGGCAGAACTAGAGAAGAGATAGGTTGGTAGTGTATAGTTAAATTATTTGGACTAGTGGCACAGCAATACTTACTGTGCAAGCATCTATATGCGCTGTCTCAGGAAACCCAGCACACATCATGACCTCCGTGATTTTGGATGCGTTGTATTTCGTATTTTGGCATGCTTCATTGCTAAGGACCGGCACTTCTGCTTCAAGGACAGTGCAGGACCAGTTACCATTCTCACTTGTAGCCCCCCATCCTGCTACTGTCGCGTTCGTGCCAGTGTACAGTTTATCTGGAATGAAAGTAATATTTGAGATTATGTTAAACATCAAAGATCTAGCAAAGCGGCTGATCGAGGCTACGCGTAACCAGAATGCTAGTTATTACCTTGCACAGAGGTTAAGCATTGCCATTCAACGTGGCAATGCAGCCAGCCTTCTGGGTACGTTACCGGTAGGTGACGATGCGGAGGAATTCCACGACGCATTTTGTATGTAAATATTTTATTTATTTTCTTTAGTTTATTATAACCTCTTATCTTAATACAAGAAGAAGAATACCTACTCTTTAAAAAATTAGGTTCAAAATTCAGTTTCCATCTACTTTTAATCTCCCAAATGTCAAAAACGAAAACGATCTCAATGAAAAGAAGGCACACATTAAAAAGTTACAGACACATTTGTGAGTTGTGTAAACATATGTATTTATGCAGGATATACATGAGATATAATTAAATGTTCTGTCATTATACAATTAAGTAAAAGTTGGAAAAACATCACAAAAACAGGCAATTTAGAAGATCATTTACAAAGAAATTATAAAAATACTAAAATAAATTGTGCCTTGGATGTTTTAATGACTTGAGATTGAGCGATAAACGTTTAAGGGACTAAAATACGGTCGAAATTAATTGCAATAAAATATTATTCACGAAATGACCTTCAGTGAACAGATTTTGTTAAAAGGTACCGATGATGATCAAAGAATGAAAAAATAATGCAGTACTTCATTGAGTAGAACATGTGTGTATGTATAATCTTTATTAGCCTATAATTACATAAGAATTATATATAAACAAGGCCCACGAAACCGTTTCCATGGCTTGACTGTGGAAACAGAACCACATAGTTTGCTACATTTGCATGTAAACCTAATTCAACTGTAAGGATAATAAATGCTATAAAAAATTCATTCAAATATTTGGGCGCAGTCATCAAAATTCAAAGTTTAAAAATGGTTGAAAAATCATTCATTGTTTCCAACAGTTCGTAAGAATGTTGGTAGATGGCTGCACCGTCGCCCTTATAGACGGATATAAAGAGAAGGAAAATTTGGAATGATTCAAGTGTGGCTCAATAGCTCAGTTGGAAGAGCAGTCCCCCTGTAAGGGAAAGGTCGTGAGTTCGAGTCTCACTTGAGCATTTCATTTCTTCCAATGTTTTTCGAACTTAAAAGTTAGCATAATAAATGCTATAAAAAATTCATTCAAATATTTGGGCACAGTCGTCAAAATTAAATGTTTAAAAATGGTTGAAAAATCATTCATTGTTTCCAACAGTTCGTAAGAATGTTGGTAGATGGCTGCACCGTCGCCCTTAAAGACGGATATAAAGAGAAGGAAAATTTGGAATGATTCAAGTGTGGCTCAATAGCTCAGTTGGAAGAGCAGTCCCCCTGTAAGGGAAAGGTCGTGAGTTCGAGTCTCACTTGAGCATTTCATTTTTTCCAATGTTTTTCAACTGTAAGGATTTTTACATACCTACATACATACATACGCTCACGCCTATTTCCATCCGGGGTAAGCAGAGACAACAGATTTTTACTTACGAAATAACAAACTCAAAACACCAATGCAATACTATAAGTATACTGTGTCGAACTCCACGACGAATTTGACGTAAAACACAGCCTAGAACTGGCGACAAGGCTTTATTGCACTGATTCTCATTCTCTTGAGACGATCATATTTATTATGCTTACGTAATTAATTGTTAAATTCTAAAGATTCATGAAAATTATCCAAGAGTAGCTTTCATTGGGATTAGACGTTCCAGCCCCTCTAGACAAGTGGCGATTCGCTGGCCGGAGTGTCGCAGAATATAATGACGAATGTATGGGATTTGACGTATATCACATTCGTTGACGATTGCCTAAACTAACTGGTACCTATAAACTATTCGCTATATTAGCTTCTGCTTGCTGATGATGTGAACATCCAAGGTAAAATTATTAACATTTCTACAACTTGTGGCTACTATTGAAATTCTCTGTAGGTAACACTGCGAGATAGTAAAAATTCAGATCATGATGAATATATAGAAAAAAAATCGCCGGATATGTACGCGCCTAACTTCCGCAGGACTTCACCAAATTTGATAATTCTTATGTTTGTTAATATCTGGATCAGGTTTGCTTGTATTTTTTGGCGAAGTTTTAACTTACCTTTATTGGTAGGTAAACAGACAGGGCGTACTGCGTACGAGTACTCAACAGGGCTGCTGAGCATTAACAGTGCGATGTCGTTGCTCAGGTCAGTGAGCGTGAAGTTGTGTGCTATCACCCTCACTACAGCGCGAGCCTGCGCGATTTGGGTCCGGTCACAGCGATTGTGTTCGCCAAACGTCACCCGGAACATAAACCACATGAAACTAGAACAATATAGATAGTATTGAATATACTTAGAATTAAAAATAGTAAGATTTATTATCGAAAGCGAGAATATTGTGAAAGGAGCACACTATTTGGGTACTTATTATATGTACCTAACTTGTACTTGAATGTAAAAGTTTTCAAAGTTCAAAGTAAAACGAGATCATGTTGGCGGGGCCGGGAATTGGGAATAAGCCGTTAACGGTTAGAGGTATACTGATTTCTAGATTTTGATACTTTTCGGATTTATTTAGGCAGTTTTACTTACGTTTTGTTACATCTTAAGAGGTGGTCAGAGGTAGGATAGAGTAGAGCAAATGAAATCTGGGTATATCAGATTTCTTTTTTTTTAATCACCTGATGGTAACGTAAAGGCAAAGTCTCGGAAAGAATCTGCACTTTAGTTTTAGCCTTTTAAAAAAAATGCATTTTTAAGTTTTTCCAAAACTCACCCCTTCATACAATGTGCAGCAGACAACACATATCTGTCGTTGATGAGGGAGCCGGCACAACCGAATGATTTCTGGTAGATGACACGCGCAAGCCACGGAAATGCATTCACACTGGAATCTGTGCCACCCACCACTCGACCTTCTTCGTTGCGTTCTCCGCATGCTGAAACAAATAAAAGGCTCATATTTCTGCCTCCTTTGCCTCTCTGCCTCATGCAGAATTGCATCCTTTCAACACTCTCACAAGGTATATTACAGTCATATGCCTTGTGAGGGGTTTCGTACATAAAACCGTAACTTTCGGTTTTATGTACGAAACCCCTCACAAGTCGAAACGTTAATACGTCGAGGTGTTATTACGTGAAAAATGCAATAGGTCGAAAGATCAAATTGTCGCCCATAAACTTGAAATATTCAAAAGGCCTGCCTTTGTGGAATCTATGAAATAAAGTTATAAGTATACTTCTGATTTGTGGCTTGTTAATTTTGTAAAAGTTTAATGGTTTGGCATCATCCTCGTTTCTGTGTGTCTAACAACTTATTCCAACGTCTGTGCCTTTTTGAAAATTTCAACTTTATGGGGAAGGGACAAAAGACCGTTTGCATTTTTACGTAGTAAGTAATACGTCGACATATTAATATTTCGACCTAATATACCAGCGACAATTTGATCTTTCGACCTATTGCATTTCCACTTAATAATACCTCGACGTATTAACGTTTCGACCTAACGTACCAGCGACGATTTGATCATCCGACCAATCGTTGTCGACCTATTGTTATTCGATTATTTAACTTTCGGTATTATGTACCAAACCCCCATGTGAGAGTGTCGTGCGTGATTAAAGCACTGGCCATTTATTGCATCATCATTTTTAAAAAAAACTCACTTCTATTCAAAATAATAATGACTACCACTATGATATTTTTTGAAGTTTACGTGAATATCACTCATTGAAATAAAACCAATTTTTAACAAATTCTATCACTATCAATCTATACTCTATCAAATTATGTAACAACTATCTACCTTATTATTTATTAGGAAAAAGAAGCGCTCATTGGTTCCAACAGTCCGTAAGAAAGTTGGTAGATGGCACCACCGTTGCCCTTAAAGATGGATATAAAGAGAAGGGAAATTTGAAGTGATTAAGGTGTAGCTCAATAGCTCAGTTGGAAGAGCATTCTCCCTGTACGGGAAAGGTCGTGGGTTCGAGTCCCACTTGAGTGACTTCTTTTTCCCGATGTATTTTGTACTGAAAAGTAGCTAAAACGTCGCACTAAAAGTAAATAATAGCAAATAAATCACGATAGAATCGTTAAACAGTGGTTTATTCAGCTTTCATTCCAATGACTACCACTGTACCTGCGCATACTTATAGATTACTTGTATCTGAGTATGAAGAAACAGGTTACCCGTATGCTCACTGGGGAATCCCTACTGCTTGAGGAAACTTTAGAAAAAGGTATGTATCAATGTCCTAAACAACTGAGACAGTCTTTGCACTCACCACAATCTTGACATGCCGGCAATTCACTCTTTAAGCGGTGCGAAGGAATTCGGAACGAATCTTCGGATATTGTTAAGCCTTCCTGTTAAAAGAAAATTCTGAATGTAGATTAGATTAGATTGAAAACTGTATAGCTATGGACGTACATCTCAACGTACAATGGTTATAAGTAGACCAAAAAATGCCCGCTGAGTTTCTTGCCTGAGTCTTTTCGGCTTGGGCCGCGTTTCGAGCCAGTAGTTCATTTGAAAGTACCGTTTTTAAGTACCGATTTAATGGTCTATGCAAAAGAAATTATTTTGAATTTTGAATTTTTGAACACAAATCCGTTCATTCTTCGAATACAACACTTTAATAAATTGGAATGATCAATTGATAACTCTTAAACGTAAGATAAAAGGTATGCGCTGCCTGGCGACACATATTATTCTCCATAACATTAATAATAAAAAACAATAGTATAAATCAGTGTAGTATGGATAGTAAAGTCACTAACGAATGAGATTTTTGGTATTCTTAAACTTAGCCTATTCATTTGTTTCAATAAATTAACTAGCCCATTGCAGATCACAAATAGATTAGTGGGATTATTCCTATTTCCCCCTATTGCTATTTCCCCTCGGAAAGATATTCCATAAATATGTATAGACATTGGTTCCTATTTCCCCCAAAATTTAAAAGTTTGTGCAGTCAAGCACAACTTACTTAATTTTGTATTAAGCAGGTTCTTACATTTTGTTTGAAGCGCTTTGTAGCAAAACCGGCACAGTTAGCAAATCTAGCAATGGTGATCATTTCAATAATTAACCATTTTGCAGTAGGTGCGCCCTGTGCTTGACTGCCAACTAAGTGAAATAAAAAAGAGATGAAATTTTAAATAATACTTTTGTCATCGACTGTACCTTGATAAAACGCTATTATTAAACTGATAAACCTCCGGGGGCAAACGGTAATAGGGGGAAATAGAAATAACCAAATTCGTGCTTATTTGCTAAACTGCAAGGCACTATAATCAGCTCGGCGAACCTTGATCCCTATGACAGTTCATACTAGTGACGGGTCGTGTCGATATATCGCAACTTTTTATAGGCAAAGGCGTGACTTGCATTCAGCCACATCGATAAACATGTTTTTAAAATATAATCTACATTACTATAATTATAATGCTTGTTATATTTACAAGTATCCGTGTATTTGTATATGGGGTTGCCAATATTCCGATGCAGAGGTAACATGGTCGGACTGTATAATTTTAATGTGAATTAAAATTTTAGTTATAGCAACACTATCTGATCTGTCACTACGCTAGTACTGTCAGTTCGCTACGCCAGTACGAGTGCTAACGCCTTGTATGCGCCACGTGTTTTGTTGTGTCAACGGAATCCTTTGTTTATTACTATTGTTGTTTTCTGTTTTTGTTATTGTTGCTGTTTTGTTTTTGTTGGTGTTTCAAAATGCCGAAAAGACTGAGAAAAACTGTACTCAACAGTGAAACGCGGGAGTTTGTTGTACGCTTGCGTGACTATTTTGCTCGCGAACTACAAAATGGCGGACCTTTGTTGCCACTTGACAACGTACGCGACCGTGTTGCTGATGCTTTGGGAATTGGCAAAGCTACCGTTTCCCGAATTACAAAGGAGAAGTTCGGCGAATCGTCGATGGAGGAGAACAAATTATCAACTCCAAAGAAGAAAAAACATAATAGGGCACGACCCGTAACTAACCCCGATGATTTCGACATGGCAGCGATACGAAACCATATTTACGGCTATTATTTTCGAGGTGAACTGCCGACTTGCACAAAATTATTAGCGTCGCTGAAATCGGCTGATTTATTTAAAGGTGGATTCACTTCTCTCAGACAGGTTATAAAAAAATGTGGATTTCGTTATGGGAAGTGTGACAAAAGAAAAGTGATAATGGAGCGGAAGGACATTGGATTGATGAGGTGTGATTTTCTACGACAAATAAAAAACATCGAGAACTGGGACAAGGTGGTTTATCTGGACGAAACGTGGCTCAACGCCAATCACTCAGTCTCCAAAACATGGACAGACGACACAGAGAAATCCTGTACCAAAGCACCAGAAGGCAAGGGCCAGCGTTTGATTATCTGCCACGCTGGCACAGCCAAAGGTTTTGTACCTAACTGCTTGTGGGCCTTCAAATCCGTGAAAACAAGTGATTATCACGAAGAGATGAATTTTGAGAATTTCAAGAAATGGTTCACAAAACTATTAGACAATTTAAACGAGCCCCACTACATTTTAATGGACAACGCCCCATACCACTCTGTGCAAATTAATAAAGCGCCTACCGCGAACAACAATAAAGGCAAAATAATAAAGTGGCTGCAAAACAATGGTGTGGCAGCTAATACTCAAATGCTGAAAAAGGAATTAGTTAGATTGTTGAACCTTCATAAACAGCAAACAAAGAAGAAATATTTCTTGGATGAGATGGCAAAATCAAAAGGGCACACCGTGATTCGGCTACCGCCCTACCACTGCCAATATAATGCAATCGAAATGATATGGGCGCAGATCAAAGGTGGGTTGATTTGTATTTATTTTAACATGTTTTTATTTAGGTCACTGGTGACTGTCTAGTCGGCTAGTACTATTTAAAGCTATTTTATTTCACTAGCAAATTGCATTTTTATTTTTATCCATGTGCTTATATCAATTACACACTTTTAACGTACAAAATTATGTACTTATAATGTACTTACCCCGATCTCGCTCTTTGACTTTGCATCATTTTCAATCTAAACCATTATTGTTTCAGGTTGTGCAGCCAGGCTTAACACCACTCCACCATTCACAGCTAATAAAATGCTTACGTTGCTACAAGAGGCATGTAGTCAAGTGACTCCGGACAATTGGAGGAAAGTGGTTGAAAAGACGAAAAAACTATGCTTAGATGATTGGAATCGAGACGTGCGATACGACAATATAGTAGACCAGCCGTTTTTAATAAACATAGGAGAAAGCAGCTGCAGTTCGGATTCCGAGTCTGAGACGCAATCGGTGACACCATTGTCAGATTCAGATTAATGTATATTAAAAAATCATAAATAAACCGCTTTTGTTTTATTTGAGTAGGTATATACAATAAATTTGTTAAATCTCCTTTATTTTATTATCGCAAACAACTTAAATGATTATAAATCTGACACTAAGAGCGTAGGTGCTCTATTGATGTATTTTGTACACTCGTTTCCATTTTCGATATTTGTTTATCGATACTTTTCCGCACTAGTCGATATCTTCCAAACGGAGTAACTTTTGCAGGACGTCAACGTAAAGTCTGATTGAGATAATTTCTTGTAAGTGTTAATAATTATTATAATTCCAACGGGATATTATTGTAATTGCATATATCTGCCTAAAATTAATAAATATCATTTTTAGACACCGCCAATTCGATTATAATATAACGGTGACGCTACTACAAGGTTGTGTCGTGGGAATAACTGTCAGTGTCATAGGGATCAAGGTTCGCCGAGCTGATTATAGTATCTGATTATACCATTGTCAGGTGCATCTAGCCCCGTTGGTTCATTCAATTACTTAAAAGTAACAATGCCACCAATTTGTCGTTTGTTGTAAGGTTGTTGTGTGTCATTGTTAGCATTTTGTTTATTCAAGTGCTGTCCAAAGTGTGTGCCAAACCAGCTTATAATGTAGGCTGTCCAGAATTTCCATTGTCTCGCATAAAATTTCTTTTCAGGCTTTCCTCTCTCCGCTGCTGTAAGTCTCATAAAAGGCAACAAAACCAAATAATGGAACGAATTATAAGATAGAGAACACCAGGTTCTGAAATCTAAGTTTTGAATGCAACCGATATTAGTGCTTAGATGATGAAGAGCACTTATTAGACTGATTGACCTCGTTAAATGGTGTTCAAATCATAGTTTCTAATAGCACTAAGTTTTTAAAATCTCGGTCGCTTGTGTTTGTATGTATGTCTGTTCATCTGCTGGCCTCAAAGTAACTCTTTCCTATGCATCATTGATCATACTCATCTTGATTTATTTATCCTGACTGTGAATCCAACACTGAGAGGAAAGCCGGCAACAGAGCCTTGTACATCAATGAGCAGGTGTGCTGGTTTGCAGATAAGGTAGACTAGACTTGAACCCCGAAGATCTGAGTAGGAGCCTATGCATCCACTTTGAGCATACACTAAATTTGAACTATAAGTCCATTCATCCATATAAACACGTCTGTAGGTAGGAAGAGGTGTATTAGCACCCACGTTTCGCTAATTACGACCTTCGGTCCCACAACATAACAAAAAATATTTTTAATCATGAATATTCACTAGTTAGTGAACCAGCTTTAGACACTACACTTTGGTAGATATACTTGAGAAGAATCGCTGAATTAACACCAGGATATATAAACGTGAAATCGTACCTATTATTTTCTTCAAAAATACAAATATTATTATTAAACTCTATTTTGACATTTAAAAGTTAT
Organism: Eilema sororculum; assembly: GCA_914829495.1. NCBI lineage: Eukaryota > Metazoa > Arthropoda > Insecta > Lepidoptera > Erebidae > Eilema > Eilema sororculum. The sequence goes on along the minus strand of OU618545.1, from coordinate 16,912,772 downwards.
CTTCAATATTAATAAAATGCTACTTCAGTCATCAGTTCATGTAATTTTAGAAGTAATATGACAAAAAGGTCATTGAATCTAGTCACTAATCCCATGATTAATAGCAGATAATTATAATGTTTGTATAGTGACTCATGTAAAACTATTAAATTAAACATCCACAAACCAAATTAAAAGACCGATCTAAGTTCTATCATTCGCGTGGGAGGTACTACCGTTTAAAATTTAAAATAAAATATTGTCCTCTATAAAGCACAGTTAGTCCACCTACCTTGTTTAGAGACTGCGGTGTGCTATCGACTAAGGCACATAAAAAACAAAACATGACGCACCACAACATTTTAGAATTATTTTTTAAAGCACTACGCACTTTTGTTTCTTGAATTTTTCTTAATTTTAAACTCTCTAGAAAGTTGCATGTGTTTAAGGTTCAATGTTTTTGATACACTAAGTCATGTATTCGATCTCAACGCACTTTATGGGTAAAGAGACTTTAAAATGCTGCACCGGCGCACTCCAAATTAAAATAACAGAATGCTACTTGAGAGCTCGTTCTATGTTGAAGAAGCTGTCTGTTATATTCGACCATCAATGGAAAAGTAACCAGTTTTCTATAGAAATGGTGCTACTAGATTATGTTTACGTTAACATTCTAATTAGTAGATGCGTCATTTTAGTGTTCCGTTTCGAGGGCTTTGCGAATGAGCGCTTTATTTGGCAATGACCTCTGCGGTCATTGACACTTACATCTACCGCTAAGAACGTAATGATTTTGGACTTTATTCCTGTGTAGATAGATGCATGGTTGTCTGAATATTCCAGGTGCAATTATGTGGCAATACAGATCGTTAAATATATGCCGAATCAATCCCTTCGTTTATAATTGCATTTTATTGTATTATACGTGTTTTATACGAGTGTAGAATTTGTAATAACAGTGTAAATTAAATGTCAATCCTGGATAAAGTATGATACCTGTATAATTATTTGAAATATTTTGCAAACTTGAGTTTAAAACACGTATTCGTATATAATGCTAATACACATCTACTTATATTCGATAGAGTCTGTATTTTTCCGCTAGGACAAGTACTTAAGGCATATACACACCATTACCATGACTATGGTTTAGAAAACAACCAACAGCTTCACCAATTGAAAGTGATATCGCAATGAAAATTTGTTTGTGTACATATATCTATATATTTACCATACTATATTTTATGTTTTTTTTATATACAAGGGGATTTTATAGTCGTCTCGGAAAAGATTATTTGGGCACAGTTTCGATAGCAAAATCATCTGGAAGTATTACTTAGGCGAAAAAAATTTTTTTTTAAATTATGTATGGAAATAACGTTCAGGTGAAAGAAAAAATGTATAGGGGATGAAAAAAAGTTTTTTTCTTTCACCAAATTAATACTTACAGATGATTTTGCTATCGAAACTATGCCCATGCAAGAATATAATTTAATTGTCAAAACTTGACAAATAACTACAAGATGACTTAACTATTCAAATTAATCAACATTAAGTTTATCACTTTACACCGCATATTTTGTTTTAATTATATTATTATATTGCCTTATAAAAAATAAATCTACATTTGAATGAACTGCTGTCGTACTTCTACAAACAAAAGAGTCATTAAAAAATATATATATTAAAAAAACGTGATTACAAATGAGACACCCCGCTCTTCTAAGACGGCTTTATTTACAGGACTCTAGCGTTTTATAAAAGAATGTGGTCATTTTTGCGATGTGGTCTATTTGAGATGTGGATATTTTGAGATGCGGTCAATTTGAGATGCGGACTTTTGACATGTCGTCAATTTGGGAAGTGGACGCTTTGAGATGTAGTCATAGTGGGCAGGAGCGGGCCAGTCCATGCCAGAAATCCTACAACCCGAGGCGGACCATCTCGAAAGAGATGGTCCTGGATATGCTTTCGGCGATCTCACCTCCGGCAACCAAGGACCCAAGACGGCGTGCATTTTAGTCGATTCGAGTCCGATATAACCGCATCCACCGGCTCCGTGGGGGTGGTATTCGTGGGGATTTTGCGCACGATAAAAAAAAAGCCAGAAATCCTTAACACTCAACGGGAAATCTGACGTGAATTAAGATCCTTCATATCCTAGGAATAAACCGTATAAACGCGCAGGAGGGCGCATACCAACTTTGTTGCTAAAAACGCTACCAATTTATGTCAGTATTAGCACTCATTTTCACGCTTTCCTATCCTAGAAAACAAATCCTGTCTTCATGAATGACCATAATATACCTAGTTAGTTATGCGCCTACAAAAAATGTCATACATTTATCAATCAAACTAGAGGCATATCAATTTAATCTTGATTTTTGACAAAATAATTATATCTGCAATTCGCACATACCTTACCTTGATAGAAAGTATACTACATAGATACCTTGAACGATGTTACTTGTAGAAAGGCCCACATTACAACTTCGCATAATAAACAATATTATGTGTATCTCTATTGGGCACGAGTACTAAAAGTGAGAGACAACAAAAATAGTAAAGCCCCTGTAGAGTGATTTGGAAGTTGCTTTTATCTCAAAGGAGCTAGCAAGACCTATACAAGTACCTACTGTTCTATACAGTGACATATCTACGTAACCTATAAAGTATGGGAATATTGTGAATCATATTTTATATGAAAAGAGTGTAATTAATAAAAATACAGAAGTGAATACTCATAATAATATTTCCCATTTATCTCTTTAAATGGGAAATATTCTGAAAATGAGTTTTCCTGTACATAATAAAAACACTATAAAGATGGAAGATCGATTTCTATATTTTAGAGGTGAAACAAATTGTTCATATCACACGACATTTTTACTAATGAAACTGACGTCTACAAATGATAGACACTTTCTCCAAATGTTAATCATAAAATGTAACATCAGACTAACAATGAAGCAAGCAATAAAAGTCCAATTACTAAATTTGAGGTACTTTATTGGTTTAAAGTTCACACATAATTATTAAATGTTTTACAAATTATTTCTTAAAATACATGTTTATGGCAAAAGGCATAGGTATCCAAGCCTACTTACACTATTCTAGGTCTTATTTGTACCTATCTAACTTACCAATTTTCAATTTTTTTTTACAATAAATACTTCTCTTACAATTAAATTTTCAATAAATACAGTCATAGTACGTAGGTAGGCAATAAATATAGTCAGAAATTTGTTCAAAGTATTTTGTTATATTATTATATTACTTACATTTACCACTAGAATATACTTAACTTAGACTAAACGGGAACTATATAGACAGAGATAATATGCGTTATATGGTGGTTATATGTGAGTGAGATAATGTCACTTCTTCTTCTTCTGTCGAATCGAAGGCGCCTCAACTCTCAGATTCTGTGTTCCCAGTGTGCCGCCACCTGGATTGCATTTTTGGAGGCGCTCATAAGTTCCTCCGTTGTACAAGTGGATGGGCATGCAGCACTTGTTAGCAGGTGGGACATGGTCTGTAGAGTAACTCCGCACTCACACCGCAGGTCCGCGCCGTCTGAGAAACCCCATCTTGACCAATTCTCCTTGCTTCGACCGACCTGTGTCCGAAGTCTGTTTAGGGACTTCCACCTGATCCAGGAGAGGTCATGCCCAGGTGGCAAACTCTCCGACAGTGGCACGAAAGGGGTTGGTGGCGAGCTCCGCGCTCTCCATAGGTCCACCCTGGCCGGGGAGGGATCGCCATCGGCGGGTGCAACGCACGCCCAGAAACACTTTCGGCTTTTCAGCCTTTTTGGCAAGTGCTGGTGGCCGTGCATGTGGTGTCGCTGTTCCCGTTCCAGCTCCCTCTCCATGGATGACGCCACGCCTCTGCGTATGCTGGGAGGTGCTATTATCCTATAGTTAAAATAAATTATCTAACCGAGCTTATAAAATTAAGAATGGTAAAAATTGCGTCGGTTCTTGTTTTATAGTTTTTATTTATTTTTAATCATCCACCCAACTTAGTAACTGATTTCACTATTACATTTTATGACGTCACTAAATCCTTTTCATACTAGTTACCTTATAACTTGTTGTTGTGACGTTTAGTAAAAAGTAAAGAGAAAAGTAGCTTGGGATGTTGGGTGTATAGTAATACGTCACTAACTTACTTACTTATACCAAAGCAGTAGCTACTTTTTACGCTGCATTGTAGTTGACCACTACATGTCTATATAGTTTGTATATAGTCTAAGATACTAAATTACTAAAATTATGTATGCTAAAATTAACCTGTAAACAACGCCATCTATCGCTGATAATGAAATCCTACACTTCTTCAATAGATTTTGTTTTATTATACAATCTTAGTATAGAAATAAATGCAAATTGGATACAATTTTATAGAATAGGAATGCCACCCTAGTTAGTGCAGTAGCACCCGTCTTGAGTGTTATCACGAATCCAATCTAAGTACTTGGTGACTCTTGTGTATACGCCAGGGTAGCCAACTCTTGCGCATCCATTACCCCATGACACCACACCTGGAAATTATAATTAATAAATTAAAAAATCTATAGTTTTCAATGAAAAACCATTTTTTTTTCTTGCAAGAAATTAGTATAAGGTCAACCGGGGCAATTGCGTCATATTTCTCGATCACTCCAAGTTATCGCCTTATTGTGAGTGAATTTATGGCATTATGCACTTTTTGAAACTCTAGTCTCATAATATGGCTATTTCTGTACAAAATCCTATTATTGATTTCTTCGCCAGAGTTTTACAACTGTGTCATATTGATTGTTTTTAAAAAAATGGAATTTTAGACGCATTTTCCCCGTCTGGGGCAAATGCGTCTTTCTTGAGTAAATACTTAATTGGTAAGCTATTCGTGAGAAAATCAAAGTAGTTCTTTTCGGATCAAATTTCTGTGCAAAAGAATGACAATTAAACTAAAAAAAAAAGAATAATTGAGGAATTCAGAGACAATTTAGTAAAAATTGGGGAAATGCGTCTAGTTTTTGATGGACGCATTAGCCTCATACTAAATGCAGACGTTGTCAACATTTTACCTCGGTGGTTTGCGCTTACTACTTCAGGAAAAGTAAGCACAGGAAAAGTAGGCAGGTACAGCTTAGCATAAAAGTCGTGAAAAAATAGTGGCGCCACTTTCTATGCCAAAACGATTTTACTATGGCAACACTTGTCTTCTTTCATATGATGAAAAAGGTGATGTTACCGGTGAAAATAAATTGTATTTTTGCCAAAACTGCAAGTACTTATAGTTGTGTCAGTTGTGAAAAAAAAAATCGGGAAAACATACAAAAATTTATTTAAATTATTAAATGAGGCACTACTCAGTCTACTACGGTATCAATAAGAAAATTACGAGATCAAATGAATCTAGAAAACGACCTGACAGTCAAATTTATATGTAAGTTAGGGAATAAATTGTACTCTTCCATTATATTACTTACTTATCTAGGAGTATTTTAATTAAATATCTATACAGGTGTAACAGAAAGGGAGTATCAAATCGAAACACAGCTAAATGTAGAATAAGAACTGTCTTATGCTCATGACTCATAACTTTTATCATGGAACTACAGTTAGTTCCATGATAAAAGTTGTTCACCTAATACTACTGGTGTGTATTAGATCCATTCTTGTTACACCCTGTATAAATAAGAAAGTAATAACATATATAATAAGCTTAACACATACACAAGATAAAAACAGTTCTGTTACAAAAGGTAGTAAAGTTATCAAAAATATGGAATGTTATGTTATATTGTTATATACCGTCTCCGTTCCTTCCGATTTTCATTAAACATGTCTAAGAACATTTTCACATAAGTTATCTCTAATATAAAAAAAACTAAATTGAAATCGCTTCATCTGTTCGGGAGCTATGATGCCACAGACAGACAGAAAGACACATCAAACTTATGACACCCCTTTCCTTGCGTCGGGGGTTAATGTACGAGAAGTCTTGATTATATTTTGACTATCGTCATCATTCATTATGCCTAGTAGGATCCGAGAAGTACCCCTTCTTCTTCAAATATAATAATGTATTATATTTGTAAAATTCAGTGGCAGTTTGGCAATTTGTAAAATCCACCATTGTCGACAATAAATTAAGGTATAGTAGACATTTGACTACAAAATGTTCGTTATACATATTTTCACATACATATTATAGATTATTCATCTCCATATCCATCAAGAAATACTGACGAAAGAATAAATTATTGAGCAAATCTTAGCATAATTTAAATATACAAACACAGTACCAATAAGCTCGTAGCGTGTGTCGTTCTTTCTCACAGTTATAAGTGGACCACCGCTGTCTCCCTGTAATAAGAGATTGTTACTGATCAGACACTAAATAGTTACCAATTTTAGTTATTCGATGTAGATATGACACAACCTTCTGATGTCATTAGTTAGTTTATTGGGTACCTAGTTCGTTCATTGGACGCCAGTATCCAATCAAATGGTTAAATCACTGATATAGTTATTAATGCGAAAGAAAAGCACATAATATTTCGCTGGAAATAATACAGACTTGAATAGAATTAATGCTTTTTCATATAAGTATTATATTTGAATTAAAATACCTACAGGTGTTGAAGCCAATACAACATAATATTATATAGTTCTATGCAGGTGCACAATCAGGAACAAAAAACTACACTCGTAAGGCGATTGGCACACTGCAACGCTCGACGCGGCGTCGTTCGTCGACGCGCGTCGACGCGGGAGAGCTAGTATAGTCCGAGAGATATTAGAATTTTTTTGGAAGGTAGGTGTGTGAAATAATCTAAAATTTTGAGAAAAGTAAAGTAAAGCCATCTGACCATTAGCTCAATAGCCCAGACTATATTAAGAACGCTAGAGATGAAAAGAAAATGATTAGAAGTGCAAGCTATTTTCGACTTATTGACATGACATAGTAACTAATTTTTTTTCTTGTATTCGTGATCAGCATCATCTATTAACGCGAAAAGAGACGTAACTAAGAAAATGCCATTTAGGTTGAAAGTCGCTTGCAGTCTCTGCGTGTTCCGATAACGAGCCAAAACAGTGGTGTCGGCTCCAATACCCGATATTGGGCATCGATATTTGACTTCCTCCGATCTCGGATGTTGGATATCGGATATCGGACGTCAGTTGATGTGAAAGCGCTCTAAATTTGACGTTAAATAGTCATGTTGCATTGCAAAAATATTAATTTAAAATTCGTCTCAAATACCTACACAGAAATTTCTAACAGCTCTCGGACTAAAACTCACTCGAAAATCACGCGCGTGATTGCAGATTTCAGTGTGCCATACCTCGCGTTTTCTGCTTGTAAGCGCGTATTCTGCAGCAACGCGCGTGATTGCGTTGTCAGTGTGTGGGACCCCGCGTTTTTGTATACAAAATGAGCTCCGTAGAGGCGACGGGCGCGACGCCGCGTCGACGCAACAACGCTCGACGCCGCGTCGCGCGTCGCAGTGTGCCAATCGCCTAACTTCCAAAAGCAGGCAGGCAGCTTTTATTTCCAAGCGTTGTTACTAGATGGCGACAATGCTTTAGCAAACTATAATTTTTACTATTCAAAACTAACTTATCGAAAATAAAAAAAAAAACTAAAAATTACTGAATAAAACCATAAATATTCTAATTTAAATTGATTCCACAGTAATTTAGATATACGGATTCCACAGTAATCTAGATATACAAGATGGACGGATGGACAAAATTGTTAGATGAAGATCGCTAGATGGCAGTTTCCTAAATTATCACTTTTGTCACGATATCTTTATTTATTATATTATAAACGAATTTTATATGCTTAAATGCTTATTTTATCATGTTTGAAGGTTCTGAAATAATTTACGTGATTCTAAATGGGGAAATAAGCGTTTTAATTTTTTTATTTCTTAAAATGATACTACTAGTGCCATCTATTAGTTTTTGAGATATACTTAAGATATTTTCTTAGGCGGTTGGCACACTGCGACGCTCGACGCGGCGTCGTTCGTCGACGCGCGTCGACGCGGGAGAGCTAGTATAGTCCGAGAGATATTAGAATTTTTTTGGTAGGTAGGTGTGTGAAATAATCTAAAATTTTGAGAAAAGTAAAGTAAAGCCATCCGACCATTAGCTCGATAGCCCAGACTATATTAAGAACGCTAGAGATGAAAAGAAAATGATTAGAAGTGCAAGCTATTTTCGACTTATTGACATGACATAGTAACTAATTTTTTTTCTTATATTCGTGATCAGCGTCATCTTTTAACGCGAAAGAAAAACGAAACTAAGAAAATGCCATTTAGGTTGAAAGTCGCTTGCAGTCTCTGCGTGTTCCGATAACGAGCCAAAACAGTGGTGTCGGCTCCAATACCCGATATTGGGCATCGATATTTGACTTCCTCCGATCTCGGATGTCGGATATTGGATATCGGACGTCAGTTGATGTGAAAGCGCTCTTAATTTGACGTTACATAGTCATGTTGCATTGCAAAAATATTAATTTAAAATTCGTCTCAAATACCTACACAGAAATTTCTAACAGCTCTCGGACTAAACCTCCCTCGAAAATCACGCGCGTGATTGCAGATTTCAGTGTGCCATACCTCGCGTTTTCTGCTTGTACGCGCGTATTCTGCGGCAACGCGCGTGATTGCGTTGTCAGTGTGTGGGACCCCGCGTTTTTCTATACAAAATGAGCTCCGTAGAGGCGACGAGCGCGACGCCGCGTCGACGCAACAACGCTCGACGCCGCGTCGCGCGTCGCAGTGTGCCAATCGCCTTAGCGTTCGTACCTCATGCCAATACAGACAATGCTGCAGTAGTTCGGCTCTGGTCAATCATAACATTAGTAAATTTGCCACCAGTGTTTACAATACACCTAGTTCTCTCACTTTCATATAGCTTGGGATAATTCGGGGCCCTACTATAAGGCAATTTAAGTCTAAGACACGTGTCCCGAGCTATACCTACGCATTTACTAATTACATGATGGACATTTCACTGGTTACAACAACCAAGCCAGTATTGGCTACAGCTCAAAGAAAAATTTGGTATAATCGAAAAGGTGCTCTTTTCGCACTTCTTACCTGACAGGAATCCTTCTTGCCAGTCTCAGGATACCCAGCACACAGCATATTGTCCGTTATCATAGAAGCAGTGTACTTAGTATTACGGCAGACTTGGTTGCTCAGGACGGGAACTTCAACTTCTTGGAGCATACAAGAGACTTTGCCTTCTTCCGTTAAAGTACCCCAGCCCGCGGCAACTGCTTTGACACTCACGTAGAGATTTTCTGTAAATAATATAAATTATACTATAATGTACAATATTTTACATATACATAAACTCACGCCTGTATTCCCCGAAGGGGAAGGCAGGGTGCTAGCACCCACATTTCGCTAGTTTATGTATAGGTCCCAATGTAATAGGTGGCGAGCCTATTGCCATTAACCGGGCACTTATAAACCTGCGATAAATACACACATAACTTCGAAAAGCATCAAAAAGTCATTGGTGTATGCCATGGTAAACCTGGGATCCAACCCGAGACCTCGTCTCAGCAGTCCATTACCCATACCGCAGATATTTTAACTAATATTTTGCTATCTAAATAAAAAAGCATTATTTTCTATGTTACTAATTTTTGGCTCTCCACTGTTTATTCCTACACACATTTTCTATGCAGAACTATGTAAGCGTTCACGCGAATTTATTTTTTACTAGCCTATGCCCGCGGCTCCACCCACATGGATATCGGTTATCGCGACCAAACATAGCCTTTGTCCTTTTTCATGGTCTAATCTACCCCTATACCAAATTTCATCAAAATCGGTTCAGTGGTTTAGGCGTGAAAGCGCAAGATACAGACAGACAGACAGAGTTACTTTCGCATTTATAATATTAGTATGGAGTATGGATCAAACAGTTTTCGTAACCAACTACATTACTATAGCACATATATAATACCTACAGCCTATGTGTATTTACAAAAAAAAAGTATATATATTATGTACCTATGTTTATCCGCATTCTAGATTCTATAACACAACAAGTTTACCATGGGTCTAGATAGCATTGTGTAAAATGTTGTGGAAAAAATGTGATCAAAAAGAACAAGTTACTGAAAATACACAATATTTAATATACACTTCAGTCTAGCATGCTTTTTTTTTCGTGCGGAATTCCCCTCGGCTGCCCCCCTGCTGGAGCCGGAAGGGGAGGCTATGTCGGACTCGACATAACCTCCCCTCCCCGACTAAAACCGCACGCCGACTGTGGGTCGTGGTGCTAGGCCGGAGATGAGGTTGTCATCGACATATCCCTCGCACACCGGCTGACCCAGGGGCAGTCTAGCATCCTTGCCTTTTTTAACAAGCTTAAATTACGTTTTATAAAATGTACTCACTGTCACTAGAAGGTAAACAAATCGGCTTAATGGTCTCTGAAATTGGCACCTTCTCGTTGAGCCGAAGTAATGCTATATCATTGTCGAAGTTGGATAGCGTGAATTTGTTCGCGACTGCTCTCAGCACGAAGCGTGTTTCTGGCTTAACCGTCACATTGCAACGATTATGCTCCCCGAAGGTCACTTTTATCATGAACCACATAAATCTGAAATGTTAAAAAATACCATATAATATATCTATGTATAATTCTTATTTATCAAGCTTCTTAGCACTACGGTAGAAAATAGCCAAGCCACTCAACAAAGAAGGTACCTACATTGTTTTGCCTTTGAGTTTTGAAAAACAAGTTATGAAAAAAAACCTTTTATTGGCAATAAGAAAAGGTTTGGAGCCACGTAGGGTACCTATGGATAAATCATAAATATGATCTAGAAAACCATATAACCGTTGGATAGAAGACAGACATAATCAAAGATTTGTGTTGTGATATAAATTTACAGATCGAATTTTAACAAAATACCATAATCTGAATTTTTCACGCCACCGCGTGCATACTTTGTAAAATTTAAATCTTATTTCTTTCACCAGCTTCTTAAATGAATCGAATTGGAATGTAGGTACCACTTCGAACAAAAAACAAGAATGAATCATTCGATCCTAATTTTCAATCATCACGAACGAGCCACTTTTAAAATACTTAAAAGATAAATTATTTTTTATCTTATGCGCAGTATTTTAATGGACGACCTAGTTTTAATAATTGGTGTTTCATTTGATTTATTGAGTATCTGATCGATAACATTTTTTTTAGAAATATTTTTTTACTTTTTGCTTCATATTCAATCTATTACCTAGTTAGTTACTGTACTATGATAGTATATTCCTGTTTTATTGATCAGTTTAGCTATATAACCAATTAAGTCAAGTCTATGTCGACATTGAGCGAAAGTGACACTCAATGTTTTGGCAGGCCACGGTCATGAATACTATTAATGTCCCTCATTTACGCTTTCACCTTTACGAACGTACATTCGTCACCAAGCTACTGCGGTTAAACAATACCATTGTGAAGTAAGACGTATGCAAGTGGGCACCTTTTGAACTCCCTGATACTGCGCATTTAAGTCTACCCAAAATTGGTTATACCTACCTGCAAAGATTTAGCATTGCGACCTAAGTGCCTAAAATGGTCATTTATTGAGGATAATGAACTTTAGTTTGGGGCCTGCTCCTGGGCCGGTTTGAAGGTGAACGTACTTATGGACACTGATTGGAATTCACAATTTCGTAGCTTGAATTTATTTTGGACTTGTTTGCCAATTCTTAGGTTATCGGACCGGTATTTAGTGATTAACGATATCATCTGCACTTATATGCTGTCCATAGGTGTAATTTGCAAGAGATTAACTTAACATTATAAGAGTCGTATATAACTGATTTTATTTGTTTACTCAGTAAAAATACGACACAATAGAAAACTATAAAGTCATTGTTATTCAACAGCGATTGCCCAATATCAACTATCATCATTAACTTATCATTAACCTACTTCTGTATATCTGTCAACAGCCTATGAGTCCTATTGCTAATGTGAAACAAAATATTTTACGTCATAAAACAGTTTCTATTAACCTTAATTGTTATGAGCAGGTAACTTATTAATTAGTCAGTTGTATGAAGATGTGAGGACACTTTCCTTTGAAAGATCTTACGAAGTAAGAAATCTTTTTAACAAAGGGATGCTTTTAAGAAATTTATATTTTCTTGTAACGTTATTCACTAATACTAGTTATGAGTCTACTACTAAATTAAACTAAGACAATGGCAATGACAAGGAAAGATTTGTGGACAAATTTAGGAGAATCACAAACAACGAATATTTCATCTTACTGTAAGAATCAAAAGAAAATTAGTAAGAATCATAAAAAGGAATTAATGAATAGACAAACAGGAGTCACACCATAGGTACAATATCCCTGTAGTGGCCACACATGTAGCGATATACTTGCGCAAGTCTGACTGAACTTGCAGCTGTAACGTGTAATGGGTTCAAAAAAGTTAGAATTATCGATTTCCAACTTTTACAAACTGCAGCGTGCTACAAAAATAAAACTGCCAACAAAGCAATTACAGATGAATAAATATTTCTAAAAAAGCAAAGAATATATCGTACAACTTTTCATAAGAATTTAATATCAAAGCTCATTGAACTTGATTTCTTTAGACCAATATTTGCATGTTCGCAATGTTTTAATAGGTAGATATTTACATTATACACATCATAATGGTGTCTCTCAATTCTATTTAAACAAAATGCATATCCATTTTATATCCTGATAAAAGAAAGATTTTAGGTAAATACTAAATTTACACAATTTCGCGTAAGAGTTTAGACCCAATACTGCCGTTCTGACTCGTCGTGCTCTAAATACCTACCATTAAAATTATCTGTGGGCAATAGATAATAGAATGAAGACTGTCAAGTCTAGGTACTGAGCGAATCTTCTTGTGGACATCACCCAGATTTCCGCAAGACTACGAACTGCTCAACGTGTTATTGATAACTGTTTCCCAAGATACTTTGTAAAAATATTGTAACTTCTTGAGACAAATTATCATTTTTTTTGTTTTTTTGCGATGGACGCAAAATCCACTGAACAGATTTTGAATCCGTTCGTGTTATACTTACCTATATTCGTGTTAGTTATGACAATTGAGAATTTTTGTAAAAGAACAGTTAAGCTTTTCAACAAAATGAAGCTCACGTAGAATTACTTTGATCGTAATCACTCGTAAAGATTGATCAAGGAATATATTTGGAACCCTAAAAGTCCGTCAACCTGAATTAACTACAGATCCTTGATATCCCCAGTGGGTTCTGGAGGTTATATGGCAGTCATTTCATGATAAACGTAAACAATATTAGACAGAAAGTCGATTGAGTTAGAAAAAGCTTAGGATGATGATCATCAAGAAGTATCGCATAGTAAAGGAACGTGAAACCACCTACAAAGGTGCGTACGCGCAAGCCTCCAATGATTTTTAAGTTACACAACACGCACGTTGACATGTTGGCTGTAGGCTATTAACGTAACTTTAAATGCGTTTGGCGCTAGAGTTTCACTTACTAAGTATTTATTTATTATTCCTAAGGTTAACTTCATATTTAAAACATTTTTAAGGTACCCACTCACACGTTTTCTAAAGTAACTATGTCGATTATAAAGTAGGTTTTATTTAAAACTTGTAACAGTCAAATCTTTGTACCAATATTTGCCATTTTTAAGCCTAATAAATAAATGAATAATTATTTATTTGACTGAATTTTAATAGCTTTTTTTATGCTTACTTTAAAATTCGAAAAACGTTGTATTGTCGATAAAATAAATAATTCGAAAAATGTTTTTCAAATTATTTATTTATTAGGCTTAATTTTTTTTATTGGTGGTGTTTTCACTGTTAATACCTACGTTATATTAAAATATTTCCCATACGTTTCATGGTCTACGTAAATCATACATAAAGTTATCTTATGGTAGCACTGCACATGGCTATTTGTATTTGCGTACCTATTTGACATTTCTGGCAAACTATCACAATGTGTGGACGGTATATTTGACACAGTATTGGCACAGTATATGCCTATTTGACAAATATGGCCAATACCAGAAGGACAGAAAGCTCTCAAATGTTTGCGGTGTTTCTTATTTGGCTGCCATGTGTAGATGGTCATATTTCATATTTGCATATACTTATATATTTTGCCAAAAACTAAAAACGCTCAATAGCAAACACAAATATCCATATGAAGTGCCACCATTAGATGCATTTATCACGATTTTAGCGTAGCGGGTTATTATCCTCACTCTTAGAGCCGTATTCTAGAATGACACTCATACTGAATCGCAATTTATCAGACTACAGATTGTATAGACAGATTGATAGTGTGACATATGGCCTGTACAATCTGCCCACAGATAAATTAAGATTCAGTCTGACAGTCATTCTAGAATACGGGCCCTAAAACCAAAATAACATTATCTCACCCTTTAACACAATGCGCAGCTGTGAGTACATATCGGTCGTTAATAAGCATGCCTCCACAGTAGAACCGCTTGAAGTACGACAGTCGAGCCATCCAGGGGAACTCGTTGATGCCAGCCTCTGCACCCCCGACTATACGAGACAGCTCGTTACGTTCGCCACATTCTGGAAAAGCAGATGAAGAAAATGTTAACATTTGGGATAGCAACACAGGATGTAGCAAGTAGGTAATACAGAAGATTCTCTTTTAGACAAAACTAACTTTAGATCATAATATTTTGAACCCTTTCCGCAACCCATAGATAAACACAATTCCGGAATAAAAAGCAGCCTATGTATTATTCCAGATTATAGTTATATCCCTGTACTAAATTTTTGCCAGATTTGTTGAGCCTTTATTGCGTGATCGAAGAACAAATATCCAAACTTCTTCATAAACTAGGTAATAAAAAGGTTAGCACTTTAAGACAGCGGGTCCAAAAACGCCGCTTTCAGTAGGTTTCCTATAGATATTAATCAATTCCTAAAAGAACTCGTAAAATAGTCACTCATATGAGCAGAATCACAACAATTCATTTACTTGATAGATTTTAATTTCGCGTAAATATTTCCTCATGAATAAATATTATCCTAATTCTATACCAATAAAGTGGTCTTTTTAGGCCCGCAGGTCGCACATTTCCCGTACAGAGTTTCTTCAAAACGTATTTTGTATTAAATACTCAACATAGAAAACTTGCCATCTTGTGCTGCTGTTGTGTTATGTACTGTTGTTTTTTGACTGATGAGATTTTATGTGTGTGCAATTTTTTTTCACACTTAAAGTAAAAGCAATTTTTGCCTAAAGTGCGAAAAAAGACGGGCCCGTTATTGACATGTTAATTAATTGAATGAATACATAATCCGAACTGCTAATTAATCTGTCTATATACCTACACTATTAAGGGTCATCTTATTACTGTAAATAGACAGATAAATTAGCAAGCTGAATACTAACATGAGAATACACTTAGTGTAATTCGTTGAAGAATTGACTGACTTTTAGTGGTAACTCTGGTGTTAATGGAGAAAGGATACAAGTATTACCACCCCATCTCATCCGAAGAGTGTTGTAAGAGGTGACTAACGGAAAAATACGCAGAATATGACAGAAGGAAAACTCGCAATAAAACGCTGTACCTACCAACCCATCTGGCCAGCGTGGTAACTGTAAGCGAAAGCCATAGAGGCCTATGTTCAACAGTGGACTGCGATACTATCTCAGGAGCTACGTATTCAAGAAAATTATACACGCTATACATATTAGTAATGAAAAAGATTACAGAGAATAATCTAGTTAGGTACATAGAACGAACACGCATAGACAGTTATAAACAGTAAATTATAAAGTTCCTGTATAAAAAGTAGTAGTACCTTCCTCAAAAATATTCTAGATTCCAGACAAAAACAACAAAAATATGTTATTCCTCGACAAATTATAAATTGAATTATCTACCAGTGGAATGCAGTAAATCCTTTAGTAACTTACGTTTGAAACCATCAAGTTATATAATTAATTGAACACAAATTTCTCACAAACCTAGGAAACACAATTAAATCTCTAGTTTTAGCCTTGGAATATTTCCAGAAGTACAAGTTATGGAATTAGTTTTCTATTCTTGCCTTACGAAGGAGGCATATTGTTTGGGACGAACTAGGATTTTTTTGTGGGACAAAACTCAGTGGGCCTAACTATGAATCATTCTTAGATTGTATCTTAGATTGTATGTGTATAGCCAACACAAAAAAAAACAGAAAATTTTCAGTAAGTATAATAGCCCGCACTTTAGTAAATAAAACTGGCTTCCAAAAAAAAGTATTATTTATAACTATCTCTTCATTGATTGAATGTGATAGTGATTATCCCTACAGTAGTCGCGCGGACTACATGTCATTGTGTAACCCACTAGTACAAAATTTTAATTTTCTCTAAAACAGTCTACTGCAGGGTTATAGTAATATCGTCGTACCTAGGTGAAAGTCACAATAATGGAATGGTGTTTGAAATCAAAAGTAAGAAAAATACGTTACTGACAACTAAGTATCTAAAATAAAACATACTTATTATATAATTATTAGCCATATATATACATGTGCTATTATTACATCTGCAAAATTTATATTGATAACTCATATATTAATTAAATAGTACTACGCACTACTACATACTACCCATACAACAGCCCATGTTTAGTAACAATATATAGTAGGTACATATACCGAATGCTTCCCAGTCAGTATAATGTAAACAAATCAATAAAATATTTTAAATAAATCTGGTTTATTAGGGACATGGCCCTAATAAACCAGATTCACGTGATGGTTTGAGTAATTAAACTTTAAACTTTTTTAATAGCTCAATTAAAAATTTGCATGCTTCTAAATAAAGTTACTGTATATTACGATCCAGGCTAAATGCATCATCAAATCATAATCGTTCACATAAATAGCTCTTTGAAGGGTTTCCATAATAGCAGACGCAAAAGGACGAACACAATAATCATGAGTTTTCGAAAATCTTCAGTAATAGCATTGAATCACAGATAGCATTTGGAGATACAAGTTATTATCAATGGCATATTTTCAATCCCTTTGGCTAAAATAAGCTTACAACAGAATGCATCATCGATAATGAAGTGACAGAAAATGGTTTCGATAACATAATTCACCTGATCTATTTACATTATATTGATACTGAGATGAAGGCATAAATAAATACTATCGCTATTGCTAGTAAGTACCTATCACCATCAATAATGATCCTTTAACAGACGGATTGAAGATATGTCCTGCCTTAGTCTGCAATCTAGAGCCTCTAAGACAAAGACTCTATAGCTACTTTACAAAATCAGGCGCTTATACTATTAGTGATCGCTTTACCTATAAGTGATTTTCATACTTAAATTTCAAGCTCAATTTGCACCCACTAAGGAGAGATTTTAATGTTATTTACATCCTCAAGGGGATGAAACAAGGTATCAACGATTGTACGGCAGTCTATCACTTTTTTTTAAAGAATATTAGCAACTAGAAATTAGTAACTAATATTCCCTTTAACTCCTCCAACTAAGCTCAATTTCTTGTGCTAGGAGTGGGTTCACGTCGGTAGTGTAATGGCCAGGATTTGAACCCGGGACCTATCTATCCTAAGGCCGTCTCCTTAACCACTAAACTACCTACGTTGAGTCTACATTGAGTAACATCAAATTGGAAATTCCTGCTTCTGGGTAGAAATGATTGTACATATACAGGTGGCGTTTAAAATGATAATTCAAAAGTAGGGTAATTGACCTACCTCAATGCAAGCACGTGTGAAACAGGGCGTGCTCTAATCAATGAGTACATAGGTATGAGTTCATACAAAGTATGATTCTGTCAAACAACCCAAAACACTTTGTTGCTAAGGATAAAAGAATAATGTATGCAGGTACATTCGACAAAGGAGGTACGGTACCACCTTTTCATATAAAGTATTGTAAGCAAAGGTGCAGCCATATCTCCTTTATCGACTGTACCTCTTCTTAATATCCCTAAGAAGGCGAGATAGGGATTAAAATTTCATACCGGAATATCGTCACTTCCGAAAGGAACATCTTGAAATTCTGTATGAGAAATATTGAGCACATTTAATTTGTTATTAGCCTAGGTCTCTGGAATCGTGTTCTATATATTCGCAATTGGACTCTGTAGAAATCAACGTTTATATCAACGTCCTTGTTTTAAAAATATTATATTAATGCAAACTATGATCTATCACTTGGTGGTTTGCTACAAGCTTTCAAAAGCTCCTTATCTAATAGAAAACAAGATATACTTACTGCAATTGCATGTGGTCCTCTGTTGGTTGGCCTCCATCAGCGGCGGTCGGTTGCCCCACACGCCACCAAAGAAATTTTTTACGGAACCCACATTGGAGTCACGTGCTTTATCACCCTGTATACAAAGACAAAAATTACTACTTACTATTTCATTTGTATTTTCAGTTTTAGGCAATAGTTACTAAAAATGTCATAAAAATACATAATATACACAACTACTTCCCTCATGCCGTTATCCTCATGGGTAGGCAGAGATAATAGAATGCAACTTTATACGATCTCCACATCCCTTAGGTACCTATAGATATTATTACATTCATTAACCTATTATGCATATCTTTTGTACCTACCTTTTCCTGTAGAAGGAATGGTTCCCGGTTAAAGGAGCATGTGATATATAATTTCTACGTATGGAAAGATATACTAGGCACATCACAACGTATGGGACAGTCAGGCCTTCAGGGTAAATTAGTAAATATATTCAGCTTTACCTGTGAATATCTAATACTAGATAAGCTACGATAAGCTCATGTAGACACTACGAAACTATTTAATTATTTTTAGATAGTAATTACTAACTTAATTTCAGTTAAGAATTCTATTCCCTCTAATTTAAAACTTGGAGTAGAGAGAATTTGGTATATAGAGTCAACTTCATGCTATAACATTCTCTAGTATCCTTAGAAGCTAATTCAAACCACTTTCATTAGTTACACAAGATTTAATTTCCTCCATCGTCAGCATAAAAATCGAGTTCTGCGCATTAAATAAACACACCGATCTACAATCGATTAACAATCTAAACAGTAAGTGAATAATAAAGTCTGCCAAAAACCGGTCAGCCCATTAAGGCAACGGTACTATATTTTTATGTGAATAATAAAATATATGGTGTAAAGAAAACAGTTGTCTAGCCTGATAAAATCAAGGAACACAACATAAGGATATTCAAATGAAAGTATATAATGCTACCAACCTCAGAACAAGTGAAAGTCAAAGTCACAGTCACCAAAAAAAATAAACACTTCCACATTCTGAATCTGGTTTTAAAAATAAACAAAAAAAGGTAAAAATTGATAATTCCAATTTCAAACTCTGTTTTTGGCGGTCGACTGGCACATGGTCTGCCAGCTGTAGTGAGGTGGTCGCGCGCGCTCTCAAACGGACATACTGAAATGCGTTCCGTCCACTGTGTTCAAACAACGGACGCGTTTTAGACCCCACTAGTTCATCATCATCTTTATCTTACTTTGCATTGAAGGAAACAAATCGGTCGTAATGTCAGAACGGTAATTTGTGATGATTAGGGAAGGTCTTTCCGTTTGAAAAGTGTAGGTACTAAAATTATATTATGTATTTTATTTCAATTTAATATTCACAATTAACTATAAAAATAGTAATCGTTTTGAATATGCATTCTGAATTCAAAAACTGTAAGCAAATTTTGTTTAGATTCTATTAAAACTAAAGATTCGTAGTTCAATATCCTTCTTTAAAAACGATGTCATGAACCTCTTTTGGTAAGCTGACAGGGTTCCAATTGGACGTGAGGCTTTGTCAACGATTATTGCCGGTTTTGGATATTATCATCTACTTATTTATGAGGGGCACTGATCCAAAACCAATCGCACACCTAACTTACCACTGTAGGGGACCATAAAAGCAAATTACAAAGATTGCCTTTGAATATTTTTTGCGAAAAGAAATAATAGATATCAAACAAACTAAAATATTATAATCTTGTCAACACACCCGTGTAGGTATAGTGGGTGGCTTACGTAGGTCCATTTGATTTATTACACCTTTTTCGTTTATAGCTGTAAAACATGTGTCATCTTTATTTATTTAAATTAATTTAATGGATCCGCAAACTTTGTGCTTATAATGTAGTTATCATCAGGTGTATCTTTACTAAGTATAAAATGTCGCATACTGTAGAAATTGGAGAGGTATGGTATAACTTACATAGCGATACCATTCATGCGGGTATTCATATTCTACACTTGAACTTGTAGTTTGGGTAACTGACCAATTACTTATTCGAATAGTTATAACGGTATTCACTATTTATTAGAGCAACTCTTTGTATGCGCGATGTAGTTATGAGCTCGCTATAAAATATATTTTTGTGAAGGACAATGAATTGATTAACGATTAAAAAACTTAATGCTGAATTTGTGTTGTCATTTTATACGTCCTTCAATAATGATATATTATCTATGATATAAAAACGGAACTACAATTTTACTGGATTGGATACATCGCGATTTATTGTATCATTTTTATATTAAGACTATTCCACATAACTAGATTAAAGATTAATTTCATGTCTCTAAGCAGTAACATAAATTCGTCATCAAAATAATATCAATCGAATGACCATCACTCCTTCACCGATGTTGTTAAAATTGTATCAAAATTTTTCAGATGATCTAAGCGTGCGTATTGTAGGAACAGTCAGTAGGAAGTGGGTAAGAAAAGATTACATAAATGGGATAAAATCACAATGTTTAGAAATGATCCATAACATCGACAGGACGACCCGCGGAAATGTTTTGTGACGACCGGTCGAGTGGCGAAAGTAGCACTTTCGAACTAACCGGTGCCATAATACTCGACTGTCTTTTTGCACATTCACTTACACAGTGTACATCTAAACAGCTTTAATTATGTTAGCACATGTAAATGAACGTGATATAACCCGACAGTCATGTGCTTTTGCTACGTTGAAGAATGTTAGCCTTGGTAACTGTAAACCTCATACCTTTGATAACGTGTATAAAAGTTTCCTCAATAGCAATTATATTAGACTATCGATCAAAAAATGTTACTGCTATGGATAAGTTTCTTACGGAGCAACTAATCAATATAATTCCACCACTACTTATCGAAACTATATAGGTGCATTTATATTTCAATGAAATCACCGCTTTCCATCATGGGGATGAAATGGGTCGTGGTGGATGAGTTCATACCAAGTACTCATCTCAAAGCACCAATCGCAATATTAATCCTATTGACACGATTCTATGACTCTAGTCTTGAGTAGTTCGCGAACGATGAACGATTAGGAACCGTTCAGATATACTTTTTTTTTTCGTGCGTAAATCCCCTCGGATACCTCCCCTGCCGGAGCCGAAAGGGGAGGTTATGTTATGTCGGACTCGAACTGACTAAAATCGCACGCCGACTGTGGGTCGTGGTGCTAGGCCGGAGGTGAGGTTGTCATCGACATATCACATGAGAATGATTTGAGAATCAAATGGTGGGATGTAACAAGAAAGAGGCAAGTGAAAAGAGTTGCAGGAGGCCTTTACCCAGCAGTGGTATAAAATAGACTAGAAAAAATCTGTATATTTTTCAACATTTATGTTAGTACCATTGTCTATTCTGTTATTTATATTATTGTTTTTTTTTAAAGAAGATCATACTGTTAATGCCAAGGCACAGTTTTTAAGTAAAGTTCTGATTAGTCATTTATGTGAGTTAGTGTATTTATTTAAGATTAATAATGTTAAATAAATACACTTAAATGACTAATCAAAACTTTTTTAAGTGCTGAAAAGTCAGTAAGTAGAAATTTCTCAAATAATGGATTATTTATACAATTAATGGAAAATAAATAGTTTTAAATGACTAATCAGAACTTTTTATAAACGCGGAAGTGTCAGTAGAGAGTTTCTTAAGTTATTAATTATTTACTCAATTATTATAAAATAAATACCTACGTTTAAATGACTAACCAGGGCCTCGATTCTGCTAAAACCAATGCAAAAAACGTGCCACCACCAATGCAAAAAACGGCATTAAATAATAGACTTTAAAGCGATGCGTTAAAGTTCAAAATTAAATGACTTTTTGCAGAGTAATTGAAAAAGTGTTATGAAACTGTTTTCATTTCATTTTGGACTTTAGCCGTATAGAAATAAAGCCTAAAAGTCATTTTTTGCAGTGACTGCAGCGGCACCACAATGGTTTAGCTTTAGCAGAATCGAAGGCCAGACTTCATGTCTTAGGCCCGTATTCTAGAATGATTCTCAGCCTGAATCGCAATTTATCTAAGGAAGATTGTATAGGCAATATGTCGAACTATCAAATTGTCTATACAATCTGTCCTCAGATAAATTTCGATTCACGCTGAGTATCATTCTAGAATACGTGCCTTAGAATAGATGATAGGGCCTACTTTCGAATAAAGATGTGACTGAGATTAATAAAGATCATGAAAAACATAAGGTTTGCAATTGCAGATACAAGTAATTCTACAAAGATGATGCTCAGTTTGAAAGCCCCACATCAATTGCCACGCTTGATACTCGTAGTAGGAGAGGCGACAAAACTAAATCTGGTCTGAACAGATTACCAGATGATATGTAAGTACATATATCATTAGACACGTCTTTAATTGCAGAACACGAAATGGCTGTGCTGCAAGGCTAAACTCTTGGTGCTGATGCTAAAAATTGAATAAGCAAAATAAATATAGTTACTTATCTAATACGATAAGATTATCAGACAAAACCAAACTCATTTGAAAGAACATCAAATTCATGTGTATAAAAAACCAGTGCTGCAATTCTATAGCGTTTGAAAGTATGTTGGTTTTGTGCTAGATAGATAAGCAGATATCTATTTGTGCCTACATTTAAAGTCAAGATAAACATAATAAGTCAAGATAATCTATAACATAAAAGGGATAAGAGACTGGACTCAGGACGCCAAAGTGCAAAACTTTGTATGCAACCAAGATGACTAACACTCCTAAAAATTTATGACTACCACGTTATCATTTGGCTGTTCTAAATATATTTTTATTTTAAGGTATTATACAGATCAGGATCAGGACATCAAAAAACAAGTATGGGGTTTTCCTTAATTTACGTTTATAACTTTTTTAACTCAGTCTGAATAAATATCACGACTTGGCAATAAAATCTTGGACCCGACACCTTGGGTTGATAATAATGTCAAAATAATATGTACCTTTTATAATAACGTTTTATTGTATAACAGCACCTTTACAACAATTTAGAGAAGTAACATTACAATAAAAATATGATAACTAACAATTACAATTTATTTATAATTTAAAAAAATAACGTAGGTGAAACGGGGTGAACAGAATTCAAGTCAGGAATCAAAGAAAATGGTCATTAAAATTGTTCAAATAATTTATTTATTTAATTATTCTACATAATATTACGAGTATTACATTGCAACTGTTCATAGTTTCGCTTAAAAAAGTTTAAAAAAATCTGACCATTTTGTTTATAATTCACCCCCTTGACTTCTATCCACCCCTTTTGTCGATAATAATTTTATCATTAGGAGATAATTTATAAGAATCTAGAATGAATTGTGTGTAAACCATTACAATTTCATTGTGATAGGGATCACAGTTGTAGCCTAAAGAGCGTTCTTAAAAACTATATTAAAACTAAGCAACATTTTGCTATCATTATTCGTACAAAAAATATGTAAGTACCTAGGTATACAATATGAAAGAAGAAACTATGGGTCACTATGACACTAACTACTTAATATACCGAGGTTCGTCGTTGTGGAAAAAGAAAAGAACAACCAATAAGTATCAAAAAAGTGGACTAAGAACTTTTATTATAAAACTGAGTTAGATAATTATCCCTCTTAAATAATCTATTGTATGGCTTTTATTGCTATTTGAGAATGGTTTACTGAAAGTCATACCTATCTATTTATTGAAGTTCATGAAAAGACTATTTCGTAAATAATGCCTAAAATAAAAAAGCACTTAATCGTGGTGTCAGAAACGTATCTTAGTTTATTGTTAACTAAAACCTAGGTATGTATACTACCTATATACTCTGATGAAAAAAATTAAATTTAAAAAACTTAAAATATACTTACCTGTTCCTTAAAATCTACTCTTAGTAACTACGAATAAATTAATATCCTGAAATGACTTCCAGAAATCATTTATATTCTGTACAAATAAAATAAAATGAACACTTAGGTAGTAATAATGTCATTCTTAATTTCTAATGGTAATCTGCACCACCGGCCTTTTCAAACATACCTTACATTAACCTACACACTAATTTAAACTTACAATATGGACTGTAACATAGTCATAAAATACAACAATAAATTATGCGATAACAAACATACTAAACTACTTTTTAAATTTGGCACGCAACTAGATAAGTTCGCAAATCCCTGCAATTTATTGATCGCAGTTGAACAATGCTACACTCGCTTCTTATACCCGATAACACAGAATGCATCATTCATTTTTTTCTGACTAACCTACAATTTTGACAGCCTGTACGCTTCACACGCACCGCGACCTAAATCCGATGACGGAGACCCTAGAGCCACTCTGACACGCCACCTCCACCGATAGCTTAAAAATGGAAAGGCTCCAGGAGCTCACTAGCGAGCTTCTTACAGCAGGAGGACTTCCGGTACTTAAGGAGCTCCAGAAACTATTTAAGTCGGTCCTTTTCTCTGGAAGAACTCCGCGGGCATGGAACAGAAGTGTAGTCGTCTTGTTCTTCAAAAAAGGAGATAAAACCCTATTGAAGAACTATCGACCCATATCGCTTTTGAGCCATGTCTATAAGCTGTTGAACCGTCTTGCACGAAGACTTGACGAGGCTCAACCTCCAGAGCAGGCCGGGTTTCGAAGTGGATATGGCACCATAGACCACATCCACACAGTACGGCAGATAATACAGAAGACAGAAGAGTATAATCAGCCCTTGTGTCTAGCTTTCGTGGACTATGAGAAAGCCTTCGACACTGTCGAGACCTGTTCTGTTCTAGAGTCAGCAGCGGTGCCAAGTCGATTGGCGGTATATCGAGGTGATGAGATGTCTATACGACGCAACTACGATGGCTGTTCAAGTACAGAATGGACAAACGGAACATATCCACCTGCGCCGAGGAGTGAGACAGACGTCATATCTCCGAGACTGTTCACTAGCGCCTTGGAGGATATGTTCAGAACCTTGGACTGGAAAGATCGGGGCATCAACATCAATGGCGAGTACATCTCTCATCTACGATTTGCCGACGACATTGTCATAATGGCAGAGACGCTGCAGGACCTACAACAAATGTTGGACGGCCTAGCTTGTTCTTCTGAACGCATCAGCCTCCGGATGAACCTGGATAAAACCAAGGTCATGTTCAACGAGCACGTTGACCGGCAGCCGATTGCTGTGAACGGAACTCCCCTCGAGATTGTTTCGGAGTATGTATACCTAGGGCAGATGCTCCAACTAGGGAGAAACAACTTTGAGGGTAAGGCTAAAAGAAGAATACAGTTGGGCTGGGCTGCATTTGGAAAGCTTCGTCAGGTATTCTCGTCGCCCATCCCACAATGTCTTAAGACAAAAGTCTATAACCAGTGCGTTCTACCTGTAATGACATACGGAACCGAGACGTGGACACTTACGGCACGGTTGGTCCACCAATTCAAGGTCGCTCAGCGTGCTATGGAAAGAGATAGCTCGGTATATCTCTGAGGGATCGAATCCGGAACGAAGTAATTCGGCAGAGAACTAACGTAGTGTGGGGCGCCCTGCGACTAGATGGAGCGACGATATACGCAGAGTGGCTGGTGGAGAGTGGAGGAGGAAAGCCGAAGACCGGGCTAAGTGGCGTGTCATGGGAGAGGCCTATATCCAGCAGTGGACTGCCGCGGGCTGATGATGATGATGAACCTACAATTTTGAACGACGCAGTCCACTTTATAGTAAAAAATATATTAATTTCCTTTTTAAATTCGACTTGCAGTTCGAAATTCGAAATAGTGCCTTTGATGCATTTTTATCTCTGTGTTAATCTAGTCCCGCCATCTTTATTTATTGTTTCACTTCGATATTTCATTTATTGCAGTAAGAGTTAATCTAATGTTAGTCCAGGCTCCCGATCAGGTTTAAAAAAATCATATTTTGCAGCTTAAAAATTATGTTATAAAAGACTTTATGTAAATAACAAGTAAATTAAATTTATGTGAACATAATACATCTGTCAAAGAAGAATAACAAATCAATCATAAAAATATCATCATAATCAACCGCATAAAAGATCACATACATAACTTCATAGGTATGTTATATTGTTCTTTTGATCTTAGATATAAGATTTATTTCAACGGCTGCTTCATAATGGGCATTTATAACCTCTGTAATCGTTTAAAATATATTCTTATAACGTGAAGGTGGTAAAACTAAATAGTATAGTTTGTTGCATCGACGTTAGATGTCATAACTAGTATCCAATCGGTAGTTTTCGAAATATTGGTGGTACGCGCACTTCCACGTTATTTGCCACCTTAATCATAATTCTACTAAATCTAAGTAGTTTTATATCTAACTATTTTAACCTAAAAACGTATACGTATGAGAATTTTGTGATATCTAATGAACTATGAGTATTACTTCAGATTTGGCTCTCATTGTAAAACCATAATAAATAAAAAACGATAGATTGTCATTTACATTTGAACATGTTTTAGTTATTGGCACTACTGTTACCTCTGTTATAAATTATATTTACATATCACTTATAAATAACAACAACTAAAATAAGCAGGGTACACAATTTGCCTGTAATATCTATTTTGATCAGCATATTTAGCATTTAAACTATTTCTATTTGGTACAATAGTACATCGAAATTTTAAGTTTTCTTTCGGTAATAGGTATTTACATTTTAAAAATTACAAAATGTCGTCATTTTTAAATTAGTTACCACAAAGACAAGAGTCCTTTAAATTCGCTTTTAGCCATGGTAAATAACGAGTGATCCTTGTATAGACACCTGGATAACCGGGTCGACCGCAGCCTACACCCCATGACACGATTCCTGAAAAGAAACGAGAAATATTCCAAATTTAAATATAGGTACTCATTTTCACATCATAAGTGTAGACATCTATCGGTTCAACACAACACTAACAAAACCAATCACATTTGCTCAAAGATGGCACTGCTACCATTAGATATACAAGTCGCGATCAATGCAAAGCAGAAAAAGTTGAAAATCCAGATGCCGATGAAAACTAATGACGGAGCAAAAAAGAGTGAGAATCTCGCAAAGCATCTGGACTAATTTTATATGGAAAACTTAGTTCGTATCACGGCCGTAATTCTGTCACAAGTTTTCAAGAGTAACAGGTAATTTATTTTATCATCAATTTATTTGAAAAGATTTATTGAATTCGAAAAACATTGGAAAAATGAAATGCTCAAGTGAGACTCGAACTCACGACCTTTCCCTTACAGGGGGACTGCTCTGCCAACTGAGCTATTGAGCACCACTTGAATCATTCCAAATTTTATTTTCCAATTTTTCAGTTCAATGTTTAAAAATGGTTGAAAAATCATTCATTGTTTCCAACAGTTCGTAAGAATGTTGGTAGATGGCTGCACCGTCGCCCTTATAGACGGATATAAGGAGAAGGAAAATTTGGAATGATTCAAGTGGTGCTCAATAGCTCAGTTGGCAGAGCAGTCCCCCTGTAAGGGAAAGGTCGTGAGTTCGAGTCTCACTTGAGCATTTCATTTTTTCCAATGTTTTTCCAACTTAAAAGTTAGCATAATAAATGCTATAAAAAACTCATTCAAAGATTTATTGAAGTTAGATTTGAATTGATGTGAAATCAAAATCTAGATCTAATTTTAAACTACAATATCTATATATTTAAAGCAAACGTTTAAGCAGTCTTTTTTGTACAAAGTTGATCAACATTCACGACTGGTCTTGAACCCACGGCAGTTCATAATTCTTAGGAATTACACTAGATGGCTCTTATATCGTATGAAAACTTATGTTGAGGAAAACTATTCAACAAGGGTTCAATTGACTTAATTAGCAGAATATTTGCGGGATTGCCGCATGTTTTCGTCCTTTTCTTCCTAAGTGTGGATGCTCTTAGTTAGCAAACGCTCCTTTACGATAACACCACTGTCCATATTCCACCACTCAGCGAGAAAACAAGTGGGAATGCACGAAGGCCCAAATGCGAGAACAGATAGTTTAAATTTTTTACTCAATCAATCAAACAGGATACCTACCAACAATTTGAAATTTGTCACCCTTTTGTAATAGTAATGGTCCACCACTATCTCCTTGGCAAGAATCCGTAGAAGCTCTACCGGCACATATCTGAAAATAATTAGGTCAACATGTATTCGAACTAAATACTCGAACTATCGTACGTAGAATTCTATAGGTTACGTCATAAGGAATTAAGACAATCATTCTGAGATAGTTATCATATTAAAATATTAAAATATTAAACCTATGTTTTCATTTTAAATGTATCAAAAAACTTTTTAATCGAGAATGTCGAAAGCTCTTAAAGATGGCAATAAATGTGAGATGTGATATTTACTATATGAATACTCATATTCTTAAAAATATTTTTAAGTTATAAAATTTGTTTCTGAATAGCGAAAAGTTGTAGGGATTTCGTGGCATAGCAAGTAAAATAAAAAATACTTCGAAAAATAAAACAGTTTTTGTCCGAGATGGACCTCAACCCTAATTTGGATTGAGGTCCATCCCATACTCTGTCAGTAGTCGATTGAAAATTGTGTATTTATATAGGACAAGAAAAATGCTGTAGGTATACGCAGTGCAGAAAAAGTATATGTACAGTCAGCATCAGAAAAATGTTGACGAGTAGAGTACTCAAAATAATCTTAAAACCAAAATTTCAATATTATATTGATAATTAGAGTACTCAAAAAGTTGTAAGCATCCAGAGTAGTCAAACTATCTTAGCAATCGGTCTTCCAGAAACATGTAAGTAAGCAGAGTGTTCATTTTCATATACACAACCACGCTACTCAATGGTATCTAATCAAACAAAGTGTTCAAAATATCTGGATAATGTCATTTAATCGCATTTTGCATCCCTTTTTTACTTATGTAACCATCCTTTACACATGATGATGGGATAATGTGAGATAGATGTATAAGTTAGAAAAGGATAGAAAATGTGTCAAATTAATGACAATTTCTTTTGTATTTTTTTATAGTTGCCAGTTGCTTAAGCCATAAACTATCCACTTGAATTGGTGAGAAAAGAGTATGAATACTTACGTAAAAAATAAAGGGTTCTGCAACGCAAGATACACCTATGTACTCAAAAATCCACTTCTCGTATTCTGTAATACGCATTATGACTACATCGACATGACATAGACGCAAAATGTCTACTCTTTGAAAATAGGTACAGTTAGTTAAGAAACTATTGTACAAACATATTAATAATAGAGTGTTTTTTTATAATAGATTATAGTTTATAATAGAAGTTTTTTTTTAATACGTCATAAACCGCAATTTTCGCCTTCTTTCTCTCTGAAATAGTTATTAAAGTTAAATCTATTTCATTTTTACTTTTTACCCGAATAGAGACCTTAAGGCTGAAAAGATTTCGATGAAAGTGGTCACAAATAAAGGTATTTATGAGTGCATGAAATATAAATTGATACTACACCGTGAATTTTGGCGCTATATCTAATGGATTTTGTTATTTTTTTTAATTAAATAAAGTATAACATACAAAAAAATACATAAAATAGACCAAAAAAAGCAGGCGGAGGTACCCATTTGTAATTCATAAATCCAATGATAATCAATGGGTTCCGCCTGCTATCAAAGTTATTTCGGTCTTTTCAGGAGCAGTCGTGTTTTTTATTTTTTATTATTATTCAATCGACAGAAAAATGTAGAAATACGAAACCCTATTCCATACTATGATTTATATTAATACTAGCTGTGCCTGCGACTTAGTTCGCGTGGACTTATATCTACTTGTGTAGGTTTCAAGTAATTTACACATCATACGAGTATTTATTTCTTACGTATTCATACTCTTTTCTCACCAATGCAAGGGGATAGTTTATGGCTTAAGCAACTTGCAACTATAAAAAATACAAAAGAAATTGTTATTAATTTGACAAATTTTCTATCCTGTTCTAACTCATGCATCTATCTCACATCATCCCATCATCATGTGTAAAGGATGGCTACATAAGTAAAAAAGGGATGAAAAATGCGATTAAATGACATTGTCCAGATATTTTGAACACTTTGTTTGACTAGATACCATTGAGTAGCGTGATTGTGTATAAGAATATAAACACTCTGCTTACTTACATGTTTCTGGAAGACTGATTGCTAAGATAGTTTGACCACCCTGGATGCTTACAACTTTTTGAGTACTCTAATTATCAATATAATATCGAAATTTTGGTTTTAAGATTATTTTGAGTACTCTACTCGTCAACATTTTTCTGATGCTGACTGTACTAGTATTTTTGGTTTCTGGAGTTTCGACAGTTCTCTTACCATGTTACTAGTTATTCGTGAGGCTCTGTACTTCATTCCTCGGCACTGGTTGAGAGAAAGGATCGGCACACGTACTTCCTGCACCACTGCAGGCAGTTGTCCTCCCTCGGACGTACGTCCCCAACCCACCACAACGCCTTCCTTGCCTGATGGATCTGCAGCTGGAAATAAAAAGAACTCTATTTCAGTATTATCCTTCAACATCTTTCTATACTTCCTAGGCAGTTGAGTTAAAGGGAGATCTGAGCTAGACTATGTGAACTGCTCAAACTAAATCCAGCCACCCTGAACCCATTCGGCCCACACAATTTCTCTAATGTGCCTTATGCAACGAATTCCTAAATACATAAATAAATAGGCTAAGCCACTTCCACCTCCGCGAGGAAAAGTAATTATTTCTCAAACAAAAGGTATGAGACATTACCACTTATATTTTATAGGATGCGTTACTCACTGATGGGATTTTCTAGCTAAACTTTAAAAGCACTAAACCAGCATTACCTAACTAAAACATGTCTTATGTAAATGAGTCTCATTCATTATTTATTTTACTAGAATAGCATTGGCGATGACAAATAACATGTAGTAACAGTAATAATGCCATAAGACTCACTGGAGGCTGGTAAACAAACAGGCTTGATGATTCTGGAGAAGTTGACTGGTTTACGGAGTCTGAGCAATGCTATATCGTTATTGTATGAGTCAGGATCGAAGCTGCGGTGCCGTACGATCGAGGTTACAGCGCGCATGATGGCAGCACTCTCGGTAGTAATGGTCTGGTCGTGGTCGCCCAGGATTACACGGATCTTTGAACGCTTGAGCCTGTAAATGAGAAACACCAGGAAATGAAGTAATCAGAAGAGTTTTGTGATCCTCAAGTTAGCTGCAAAATTGGGAATTAGGTATTAGATGTCGTCATGCTATCTACATAACAGCTTTAGAACTGTTTGCCTATTGCCTAACAACCTCAAAGAGCTGTATTTGTCTGTAAGCGCACTCATCGTAGACTTTGTGAAGTCTCTTTACAAATATGCATTACGAAACATTTAAGAAAATGTTATACACGAATACCAGATTCATTGTTAAGATACAGACAATAACTTGTTGCTAATTAACAAATACATCATTATACTTATACATTGTACGCGTCATGCGTTACGTTAAGCGTAATTTTACAAAGAGTTAAACCGGAAAGTAGTAAATGTTAAAAATTTAAATGGCTAATAATTGAATATAAATTATTACACTGTATGATTGCGTGTCGTCCGTGAATGCGCTTATGCAAACATCAGTATGCTGTCTTTTCCTTGTAGGATTTTCGAAGTTATGTATCAGGTATTTACCCATTTCTTTGTATAAACGTTGAGTTAAAACAATTAGGTAACACGGTTAAAGAGGTCGCAATGTTTTTGTGTGAATGTATTTGGAAAGGACGAATAATGAAATACTTGACGGTATGGGAAAATCTGGTGTAAAAGAGTAACTTCCAATAATTTGGGTTAGCTGTTTTTCTTACACATCTTGGGAACCTTGCAACCTCAGTTATGGACCAGGAAAAGCAGCGTTCTGGTCTCTAGGGTGTGAAGGAGACAATTACATTAATTATGCAGTAATTTCAGGTAATATCCGATTGGTACTCCGCGTGATCTAAAAATCTAAACACAGTTGTCATCATCATCATCATCTTAGTGATGATCCAAGGTGCATCCGAAACTCATTTCAGAGTCTACTCATGAAGATTCAGTATGAAGGTTAGTCGATCGCCATTTTACTTTGGCTACAGACTGTGAGTCAACCCTTAGAGAAAAGCCTCTGCCAGAGCCCAATTCAAAGATCTAAAGGAGTACCGACTCACAGATGAGGTTGGTTTGTTTGTTAGTTTGTTGGACCCCAAACACTCTTATGTTAACTTTTATCGAAAATGAATGATATATACTCACTTTCTGACACAATGTGCGGCTGTGAGCACATACTCTTTGGTGAGCAGGGAAGCACCGCAATGGAACTGTCCGTCGTACACGAGTCTTGCCATCCATGGGTATCTGTTGGCGCCGGCGGGCAACCCGCCTACTATGCGGTTCTCCTGGTTCGACCCACCGCACTCTAGAAAGTAAACGTAGTTTGTTGAACCGCACCGCAATTGCCGTACTTGTAAATTTCCTGTTGTACTCGACTGTAGTGTCGTGATCTGTTGCTAACGAGCAGTCGGAGCAGTATATAAAAAGTATAGTCGTGTAGAAAGTGATTTTACGATGTCAGTCAAAAAAAACTCTGATGTTATTCGAAAATGTAAGAAACATTTTTTGTAGATGCCTAGATTTTTTTTACTAAAATCATCAAAACATCGAGATAAAATTTCTTTACTAAATTGGGTTAGGTATTCAACATGATAATTGGTTTTTGAAGAAAGCCTCTTGATGTTTCCGTTTTTAGAGAGAGATCTCGAAAACATTATGTCCATAGAAACTTTGCAAATAAATAAAGATTATCCAAATTTAAATTGGTAATAAAAGTAAATTATTTTGCATACCAAAATGAATGACATACTTAGAATGGTTATTATGTTAGTTCTAAATAGAGTAAGGGTGAAGAAAAAAATGTTAAATAATGTAACAGGTGTGAATTTATAATTAGCTACAAAGTGCATTTTTTTGGTTAATAACTTACAGAATACCTACAAGACTAAACAATAATAATGTAATAAATATATTTATAAGAAATCTAATTGCAATTTAATACGGGAATATTAGCAATTTTTTAACAGTTCTGGCTTCGTATTTTGCGTTTGCCTGTACACGGATAAGAACGGGAAATAATAGTGAAGTGCTTGGAACGAGTTGAAGTAGTTAATAGCGGTTTGTCGATCCGTTCAAGATCGAGTCCATTACACTTTCACTGTGATACGAGGTTCAACGTACAGAGTGTTGTTCTATCAGCTGTTTGCGTAAACAATACACACTGTTTTTTCTGATAGTGTTTTGTTTAATTATGCGATTGCATATATATTTTTATGCAAATTCTGAATTAAAATTGTAAATAGGTTTCTATATATAGTACCTATTACACTATTATTGAAGTTTTTTCAATAATTTATTGCTTCTGAGTGCAATCGCGCCGCAGTTAGACTGAAAAAATGCGATCTGATTTAAGGATATGATAATATTGGTATCATTTAAACGGTATTGCTTCTGAATATAAAATATTACTTCGTTAACATTTGTGTTAAATAAAGCTGACTTCGGGGATAACAAATGTTCACGCTTACAAAGTCCCTAAAGAGGGATAGACGAGCAGTAAAAGTAGTTGTCAATGAATGATTAGGTATCAAAGTGAGAGTTTGACAGATATTAAATAAAAATAATACAATTGTATTGTAATATCTACTATTACCTCAAAATATAATAAAATATAGGTACTTATAAAAATACTTACATACGTACATAAAATTTAAATCGGAATATTAGCATGGTATTCTACACAAACCCTCCAATAATATCTACTAATGTTTACCAGCCAACGACCATGTCGCTGTTACCAGCTAACTAAGAATACATGGTGAAATACATGGTGTTTCTACAAAAGTACTAAATGTTTAGCCACTAACTAAAAATACAACAAACACATAACAATAACATTTGTTAGTAACAATAATTCCTCAACTAAATGACCAATGATTATAAAAAAACATACACAATACTACGTACAGGGTGCTTACGAATAACTTACCCATCTTTCTAGGGAGTGGGTTTGCCCTGCCGCACTCTAAAAAGTGAATGTGAAGGAACATTAGATTTACAGGTGGATAGTGCTAACACTAACTAACCTTTATTTCAACACAGAGATAATTTTACACAATATAAAAAAACAGTTGCAGGTGTCACAGAATTCATTAGCCCAACGGTGGATAACAGTGAACCCACCTCACTGTTATCCATCGTTCACACCGCACACATCAGAGGTGGATCATGTTGGTGGATCCTATTGAGGCAAGATTAAAGGATATGTGAAAGATGTGCTGTGCCTATGTTGACAAATTTCATCGCGACTTATTTGATGTAATTTCATTATTTACACTGATTCCGACGTTTCGGTTACATCAAAACAATGAAAACCACCATATAAATTTCCATAAGAT
Organism: Eilema sororculum; assembly: GCA_914829495.1. Lineage (NCBI taxonomy): Eukaryota > Metazoa > Arthropoda > Insecta > Lepidoptera > Erebidae > Eilema > Eilema sororculum. The sequence goes on along the minus strand of OU618545.1, from coordinate 16,877,977 downwards.
CAGATGATCAAACCAGATTTTTTTTTATAGCGTCTGCCATATTTAGGTACTCTAAAAAGACATGCGCTATGTGATAACTTAAGCTGCTCTTCGATTCATTCTCGTTCTTGTTTCCGGCGCGACCATGTGCCAAATTTAAACCGAGTAGATACTGTGAGCCTACTAGGTAGCTAGTAACATATGATAGGACTACGGAACTCTTGAATGACTATCATAATCCGCTTCAAATTTGTGGTCAATTGATCCATTTCAACGAGTCCCATTTCTAAATATTGATAATAAATTACATGCATAATCCATATTTTTCTTTCTACTTACCACAGGAGCACTGTTTAACCACATTGTCCTCTTCTTCATCTTCGACACTCTGGTCTTCTAAAATCGGCACCTCGAGACCAAAGATCGCATCAAACAGGAACCTTTGAGTTCTGTTGCCTGACGATACCTGGAAAATATCACAAATCGCATGTTATGAAGGTTCACAGAGAAATTGGTTCATTATGTCTCAGCCAATCTGTCCTCCAGCAACCTACGACCCACAGTCAGTATGCGTTTGTCGGTTCAAGTCCGGGGATTTTGAGCATGATGAAAAATGTTCCAATCGAAAAACTCGTCGACCTACACCTGTTGATAGATGAACAAACCTCTCCTCAAATTTTGGGGTAGCGAGTTCTTACGGCAGTCGCTCCCTTAAAACGAAAATGAATCATATCTATTGAAATAGCAGGAGAGGGGACCCCGAGCTTCGAAGTGCCAATGGCAATGCGAGCAACCGGGTTTGTTGCTGTGATGATGACATTATAATTATATGTATTTGTATAATGCCAGATATGTATCTAGTGAGTTCATTGGAATATCAAACAGCTCACATGTTTCAGTTGGAAGTGGGTAACCATGCTAAATGATTTAAACACCGTATTGCAATTGACATGCTAGCTTTTATGTTTTATTGTTCTTGCATCATAAAATTATATACAAAAGTGATGATTCCATCGGAAATCTGCTTATATAAGTTTTGTTTACAATTTTGTTGGTGGCAACACAGCTTACTTTCGCGGCGTTGCACGCCATGGTTACACAATCACGTTGTTAATTGGCAACTAATGTCAATGTTGCTTTCACAATCTTAACAGCAGTGTTCCGGTATGTTATTATCCTTTTTTATTCCATTTTAGTTCATCTGAACTTCACTTTCCCATCACATCTTTTGACGGGTAATTTGTAATGCGTTAAAAAACCATTAACGTTTGCAAACATGTTGTCTGTTGATGTCTAAATATGTATCTACCGTCACTCATCATCATTTTACCAAAGTTATCGTTTTTTAATTATCGGACATCCTTAAGCTTTCAGTTATATATTTATGAGCAAGAAGCTCTTCAGGTTCCAAGTTGATCTCATCTGATAGGTGTACCTGTGAGACAAAGGACGAGACTTTGACGTAGGCTGTCCTCCCGGGGTTGGAGCTTTCATAGCTAAACAAAAATAATAATAGGCGGACATTGGGTTCACAAAGTGTGCTCCAAAGAGCTTTGAACGCAAGCTAAAGAATAAGTAGTATAGAACAATTTTAATACTGACAATTACTACAAGCTGTTTCTGCTATTCATGATAAGTCAAAATGTTTAGAACTTATACTTTTAGAACTGCTACGAGTATAACGGCAGTGCTGTAACTGCTATAATGGTAGCCTTTAGCATAACAGATCCAGTATTGTAAGAAGATGAAAACACGTAAAGAATTCCAAAAACGTATAATACACTAGCTGTCCCGGCAAATTTCGCTTCGCATTAGAAATTAGAATCAATTAGTTGTATCAAATTCTCCTAATTATTTTGAGAACGGAAAGCATTACGATTCGGGCCCCATACGCCCACGGAGTTCCCGACACTAAAAGGTCACCGGGGCCCATACTTACACCTACGGAGCCTATATACCTATGGGACCCATACAACCATATACCTCTACGCTCAAGGGCGTTCATACTACCACAAACCATAAATTTTTCGACCTAAATATAAAAATATCCACCATAAATATTTTCGCGGCCCAAGCAACGGGCATTTTGTTAATTCAGGAGAATGTCTACTAATAACCTTCTGACGATATTTGCACGCATTATGTCAATTCTATATCAAACGTCAGATAACATAGAAGAATATCATACAGCAGTATTAGAATAATAAACACATTTTTTTTCAATTCGTATTCCAAATTCAAAATTGAGACATGGCGTATGTCGGATCAGCTATTTTATATGGTGGTTATGTATTGTTAAATTTTCTAATTTTCCGCGCAATTTTCTTCATTTTTTCTTTCATAAGAACCTTCTCCTAACAATAACGAACACAACAAAAAAAGAATTAGGGAAATTGGTTCAGCCGTTCAGGCGTGATGTCGTGACCAAGGGAAATAGGGGTTCATTTTTTATATATATAGATAGATTTACTTAAATACCAAATACGTCAGAAGGATCATGATAAGTAGACCTATTAAAGAACTTTATCTAATTGGCTACAGCAACGTTACTTAACCTTTCTAAAAGGTACGGAAGTATTAATCTCTTACTCAATAGGTTTAGGCTTTAATAATATCCTGTTAAATGTAGACTTTCCCTTTCTCCTGTTCCTCTTTCATTTCCTTTCTGCGAGTGGCAACACGCGACTGACTCACCTTGTGTTACAAGCGTGTGCGTCCGCAGTGCACGATAACCGCTTACCATTAAATGGATCTTCCTTTTGTTTGTTAGTATTACTTTAGTATAGCTCTCTTCTCGGAGATGGGGGTTAGACGGCTATTGCTTCAAAATGAAGATATTCAAATCCAAAGTAGTATAAGTATCAGGCTCCAAAATGAAATCCTCAGATACTACGGAGATTCTGTGATAATGATAACTAAGTAAGTAGAACCAGATCAAAACGAGATCAACCCTGATCGTCTTGGTCATTTACATTTATCATTATTTAATGGAGAATCATATCTACGTGGCAATAGGCTCGCTGGGACCTAAACATAAACTGGCGAAATGTGGGTGCTAGCACCTCTGCCTACCCCTTCGGGGAATACAGGCGTGAGTTTATGTTTTTTATGTTTTTTTTATCTACGTATCAGTCGACCTCGGAGCACATTTTTCAATTTTCATCAGTACGCTTTTCCAGTCATGTCATTAGATGCCGGTGTTTAATAAACGGCCTAGTCGATCAATTAACTGATTGATTTAACGTTTATCATTGCCATGATTTAACCAGATGGCGGCCATATAATTGCCTTGTCCGTTAGGTCGATACCTGATATTGTCAGTCAATTAGCAAACTAGTCAATGTGTGTCAACAACAATCTGGGAAGCCTAAAGTCAAGCCGATTGTCATTCGGCAGTCTCCAAAACACAATTATCATTCATTACGTACTTTCCCTCGTGCGACCCACTCATGCAAGTGTGACGAAACACATACGTGTCCACACTGTTAGATAACAACATAATATTATGATGCAACTATAGTGACGTAAGAACCGTTTATGAGGCTAAGGTTGGAGACACGCCATGTGGACTTACGCTTATAGGTCATCAATCGACCTATGCATAGAATAAAAGTTATATGTGTGATTATGAAACTGAATATTTCGTTAAGTCTTGTCTGTCAATGGACTGACCACCTGTTAAAGGTGGTTGGGGTGAACTGGATGCGGAAAGCGGAAGCTAGGCGCATATTGGGAGAAGTCTATATCCAACTGAACTGCGATATTAATTCTTGTCGCTAATATTACCCATACTTTAATTTTTTAAATGTCCGTACGTTGCAGCAAGTTTTGTGCTAGACACAATTATAGGGCTTTTCGATTCGAACCCCCAAATTTATATCATATGCCTCCACCTCTATTGGTACTTACTTTATTTAAGCAAGTAATTATCATTAGGTACGAACGATTTAATTAGAATTACCTACATTAATTTCAGGTCATCGATTTGTCCTACAACTGGATTAAGCCAAGGTTTGTATTAAAATGAAATAAAATCTTGAAATCTTATTCCACATTTGCGCCTGAAAAGACCATGACCTGGTTAATGAATAGACTAGAATGTCGCAAACGGCCATGACAGCGATTACATGCTAATTGATTGATTGTAGGCCCGAAGTTCAATGTCATGAGGGTCGAGGTACCGTGGAAGTGAGACAGTGCAGACCGGCAAACTGACGAAAAACGTGAAAGAAAGACACGTGAATCAAAATGTATGAGGATATTTTAATTCACCGACGACGATGAATAATTGAAATTTTATACCACAACTAATGTTTTGATACCTACCATTTTACGTAATACGATTAAAAGAATAGTACATTGCCATTAATTAATTGTAAATTTATTAATGTAAACTGTGCATCAGTAAAAGTATGGAGGACCCCTTTCAGTTAGACGAACTGACGCGTGACGAACGGTAAAATGTAGCTGGTATGAAACAAGTGAAACAACTGAATGTGCCCTGGCGCTCAGTTTGATTTGTTTGGATCTGTACTAATTGATTAATAAATTTATGATATGAATGATACGTCATGGAATTCCAAATTTGAAACTTCTGAACGAGGAACGCCATCTAAGGAATTAACATAGACGGGACCGATTTCAGAGGTACAAATTCCCTAGATTTACTATTGCAGACACTTACACAACTGTGGCAGTTTACTTTTAAACATTCCATGTACAAATCAAATTCAAATCGCATAAAATTCCATTGGAAGTGTCCCACTGTTTGCCAAATGTTATAGACATCTTGCCGAATGTCGTTCTAGACATCATAACAAAATAATTTTTATAACTTAGAGATTTTAAGAGTCCAATACTCACATAAATAGTTGGTGCAACCAATTTCAGCATTCAACTAGATGAAAGAAAACAGAACAGTAACAATTTCTTTCACATCGTTCGTGTAAATGCCAAGTTACTTTACGTTTTTTGATTCAAAGACTTCCTTCATTTTTTTCTTCATTCATTCTTCGATCAACTAAACATTTCCCCGTACCTTCTTGGAATCGTTTACTTTTTAATTTAAACAGCACAAGAATTCAGCCCAAAAAGTGAAGATGTAATGAAAATGCGTCACCGTATTTATCAGTCTCGGTTGATCGCCTCCATTTTCACTTATTCGCTTTTATTGTGCGTTATACCCGTGATTTGGTAAGGTCAACAAGTAAACTACTTTCCAAAGTATGATTACAGTGCTTTCACGAAGTAATTGTATCTGTGCACTCGTTTTCGTTATCCGTAGTCGTTTATCATTATGAAAGCAACGCTGGGTGATAAATTTAAAATCGAAATAAGCTGTAAATATAGTAAATACTTAATAAGTAATACTTAAACTTATTATCTGTTGGGCTTAGCTTAGACCATAAGATAGCAATAACGTGGTCAATAAGCTTACTTGACGCCATAAAGAGCTTTTCATTCAGAATCCAACACTAATATTCGTGGTAAAATCAGTTCCTGATCTTCATGATTGGAAGCGGTACCAGGGCAGCGAATGACATTTAGTACATAAGTACTTAGACAGGTAATTACTAGATATTGCAATTTTTATGGGTAAGTCAATGGCTTCACAATTTCAAAACGAGGAAGCTAGTTGTTAAAGGGTTTAACTAAATAAGTGGATATATGTGATAGGTATGCAGTATGTATAATTGTCCGCCATAATAAGTATTAATTATATACAAATATTTCATTGGGATCGGCAGACAGGCGCGGATCCAGGGGGGGGGGTCATGGGGGTCATGACCCCCCCCCCCTGGGCAGATCGTCTTCTGATTATTTTCTTAATCTCATATGGGTCAGTCATGCATAAATTGAACAAAATTAAATAATGTATAAGTATAAGTAAAAGAATTGTATCTAAGCCACGGAGGACAGAATATGATTAAGTAACGGAGATGCCCCATTGATATTTCTCCTAATAAAAACGCGCGCCGAATGCGGGTGGTAAGAGAGACGCGCGGGGTGTCAAAAGTCGAAGGACTTCATAGATATAACGTTCCTACCGAATGAGTCCATTTGAGTCCGTTTGGATGGCACGCGACTCGATTGCCTTGCAACAACTCCGCTATCATTTCCTTCTCCATGATCTAAGCTCAAGCATATTTAACGAATGACACGCATAATACCTACCTACTTATGACTATCACACTCTCCACATATCCAGCCCGCGCCCCTCGCGTGAACTGCCCTCTCACTCCGTTCAAAAAATGAACGAAATTCCTACCCGCGACGCACCCGAACTGTGCCAAAACGACGAGCTTCGAGCTGATCATTGCGTTGCAACTCATGCGGTTCCATCGGTCTGACGTAAGACGTAACTATCGTGAACGCAAATTTAGTGAGGGCGTAATTAATTATAATACCGGGTCTAAGGGGAACGCCCCTGAAGCTGTAAGCCCCTAGTAGTACTACAGGTACATAAAACATTGGTATAAAAATTTGGACAATTTGTTTTCTTTTTTTTCAGTTTTTTTTATTATTTTTATTTTGCATTATTTACTCTCCATCGTGTTAGGAAAGCTGTCTGAGAAACCCTACTTTGACCGATTCTCATTGCTTCGACCGACCTGTGTCCGAAGTCTGTTTAGGAACTTCCACCTGATCTAGAAGATATCGTGCTCAGGGGGCAAACTCTCCGACAGCGGAATGAAAGGGAATGATAGCGAGCTCCGCGCTCTCCATAGGTCCACCCTGGCCAGGGAGGGATCGCCATCGGCGGATGTAACACATGCCCAGAAACTCTTTCGGCTTTTCAGCCTTTTTGGCACGTGATGGTGGCCGCGCATGGGGTATCGCTGATCCCGTTCCAGCTTGCCCCTCTCCATGGATGACGCCACATCTCTGCGTACGCTTGGAGGTGCTATGCCGGCTAAAGGATACAGCATCTGTTACGGAGTCGGTTTGAGACAACCTGTTATTGTAGGTCTCATTTAGTGCTACATCCACTAGCCCATACGGGACACGCATATTCACCCACAGAATAATACAAAGCTAGCCCTGTTGTTCGCAGCACCTGCGGTGCGGCCCCCAGGTTGTGCTCGTCAGCCTTTTTAAGAGGTTGTTGCGTGCCGAGACCTTCTGTTTGAGGATCTTGCCGTTCTTTTTCAAGGTCAGGGACCTGTCCAGGTATTTGGGGTGTGAGCAGTGTTCAATTTCAACTTCGCGCCACTGTATTTTCAGCTCTCGCTTTGCCAGCCCATTGCTGAGGTGGAAGGCGCACGACTGCGTTTTTGCTGGTTTGGGCTTCAGGGCATTACTGATGTAGTAGCGGCTTAGCTCCTCGAGTGCGTCATGCAGGTTTTCCTCTACCTTCTCAAAGGATCCCTGTGACGTGAGAGCCAAGTCGTCAGCGTAAAGGAAACGTGTCGTGGGTGGGCTAAGGGGTTGGTCGTTGGTGTAGACGTTGAAGAGCAACACAGCCAGAACACTACCTTGAGGTAGGCCATTATAGGCACTCTCCAGCCGCATTTTTCCGCAATTGCACCTGATAGCGTCGGTTCCAAAGGAGTTCACTCAAGACTGCCGCAAGTTTGCGATCTCCAGTGATTCTTTCCATCTTCCAGAGCAATCGTTTGATGTTCAGTGTCGTAGGCTGAAGACAAGTCAACAAAAACTGCGCCAGTCACTTTGCGTGTCTCAATTTTTTTGCGTGAGGTTGAGGAGCCAGCCTGTTCTGGGATCAGCTGGGAGTCTATGATGTTAGCTAGACGATTAAGAAGCACCCTCTCGAAGAGTTTCAAGGTTTGGCACAGAAGAGAAATTGGTTCAAAACTTTTGGGGTCGTCCATAGGTTTTCCCGGCTTCGGATGGCGATTACTTTGGCCTTTCTCCAGAGACGTGGGACCCTAACAGGAGCAATGCAGTCATTGAAGAGAGTTAGGAGCCATGACACGGCATGCCTGCGGTAGCAGGACCGAGGTGTTGTACTTGCTCCACTGAAATATTGTCTCTTTGCGAATGTATTCCGGGCGAAGTCGGGTCCCAGGCCGCATGTTGCTTGTACATATAACATAGTATGTACATATATCGTATTTTTCAAAATAAGTATCGTTTCAAAATATTAATTACAGAACTTTACCTATATATATTTTTTAAATTAAAGTACATATTGTAAATGAATTCGAGTCCTCGACTATGACCCCCCCCTGGCTGGAAAGCTGGATTCGCCCCTGTCGGCAGAAATGGCGCAAATTGTGAGAGGCCCACATCCAGTGGTGGACTGCAATAGGCTAGGGGACTCTTTTTTTCCGCACTTAGCCTCTCTTCTTGGGCCATTGTACGTGAACTGCAATAGGCTAATTAGCCTTGATTGATTGATTTATATCTAATTCACTTTTATTAATTATCAGTATTATCACTAATTGACATATTAACAATGATTATTAACTATTATTATTATCATCATTTTATCAATTGGAGTTAGCTTTACGATTATAGGTACATACCTACGTCTGAACTTTGATTGCTTTGATATTTTCCATGAAGCGACTGCTATCTGACAATTGGGTATTCTACTGACTAGTCAAATTTTTACTAAATGTCAAAACGATAAGTGTTGTGTAGTGTGTAGTGTGGTTTAGTGACGTCATAAAATTTAATAGTCAAATCAGTTATTATTGTAAGTTGGGTGGATGATTAAAAATAAATGACCACTATAAAACAAGAACCGACGCAATTTTTACCGCTCTTTTACCATTCTTAATTTAATTGTTAAAGTTGAGTTAAATTATCTAACCGAGCTGGTTAGATAATTTATCTCAACTATAGGATAATACCCATTTTTCGATGTAAAAATTCTGCAGTTAGACTAGTGAGTCAGACTTTTATCCGCATCAACTACCTTCAACGTCTGCCATCTGCCATTGATTTTTAAATGACAACCGATACATCAATTGTTGATGGGAGAAGTGTTTATTTATTCAGAGATTAAATACAACGTTTTTTTAATACAAATCTAAATCTAACTTAGTACCTAAACTATAATATTTACAAGAATATAAAAGCGATCGAAAAAAGGTGTACCTATACTCCCCATAGGTGTCGATAAATTCCTCCCCATCGATGTCGACTATCAAATTGTTGATTGACTTATTATAAGTCAATTATTACTAATTGACTTAATTATACATCGATTATTACTAATTGACTTATTATACATTAATTATTAATTGACTTGTACATAATTTTTTAATTGACTTATTTTACTGTACAAATCATTTGTAAAGTTAATATTGAGTAACTTTTAGGGCGTTTGGACAAATCTGCTTTTCTGTATGGGTATTTTCTATAGATTTAAGTATGCATGGGATTAGTATCACCTAGCAGAGTACAAAAAGTTAACGTTAATGGTACCGACTTTTCTGGCGCCCCATTACTTATGGGAGTACCCCAGGGCTCTAAATAGGGCCTCTTTTATTTTTGATATACTAAATGATGTTCCTTACTTCGCTACAAATATTTTTGAAATTGTATTATTTGTTGATGACATATCATAAATTTTAAAACTGACCAACAAAGGGTATTACTTGAAGATATGAAAAATACCCTTTCTGAAATATATACTTACTTAATAATAATAACTTGCTGGGTAATGCGAAGAAAACAAAATATAAAAGTTTATTATGCCTAATGTAAGAAATAAAAATAAACTTGCAGTGCGAAAACTCAGGATTCATAAAGTTGGTAATTCGTTTGTAGGCCACACTGTATAAAAATATCTAGATACTAAAATTCATCAGGATTAAGTTGACATGCCACATAATAAATTTAAAACAGAAGTGAAATTTGTTAGCTATTTAGATCGTTTTCTATACCGATGATGACGATGAAATGAATAATGAGAAGGAGACAGTAAGTAAAGGGGATCGTATAAATAGACCAAAATGAACTAAGTAGGTACATAGTTTGATAATGATTTAATATATGTAAAAGCTGCAGTAGCTCAGTGGCTAAAGAGTCGGCCCTGCGATTGAAAGGTCCCAGGCTTTATCTATACGGGGTTGATACACCGTAGGAACATGTGCCATTTCCAAGCTGTAGGTACATCAAACATTAATTAAACTATTAATTTTGATAAACAAAGTGCTTAAAATGATCTTAATTCCTTAGTTTGCCCTCCTTCCTGTTGACTGAATGTTCTTAAGTTTGGTACACTCCTATACAATTTAAATCAATAAAACAGTTTAATTTTCTAATAATACCTTAGTTCGAAAAACATCGGAAAAAATGAAACGCTCAAGTGAGACTTGAACTCACGACCTTTCCCTTACAGGGGGAATGCTCTTCCAACTGAGCTATTGAGCCACACCTGATTCATTCCAAATTTTTCCTTCTCTTTATGGTAGATGGCACCACCGTCGCCCTAAAAGACGGGTATAAAGAGAAGGAAAAATTTGAAATGAATCAGGTGTGGCTCAATAGCTAAGTTGGAAGAGCATTCAGTAAGGGAAAGGTCGTGAGTTAAGTCTTACTTGAGCGTTTCATTTTTTCCGATGATTTTCGAACTTTAAAGTTAGCATTAAAACTGCTATAAAATTCAGTCAAAATACCTTAGTTTTAAGATTATTTTGAAAATGCATACTAGTCAGAAATTTTTGACGATGCCTGTCATCGTCAAAAATTTCTGACTAGTATGCATTTTCAAAATAATCTAGTAGCACACAAAAAGGTCATTGGTTTTAACGACATATTAATTATCTAAGGTTTTAACCGATAATTTTCATTGAGTATCGACCTAAAACTCGATAACCTAGTTTCATTGAATAATCCGTGATAAGACAGTTTATTGACTAAAACGCATAGATACCTACTTGATGTGATAACTGGTAAGTGATGAACTGATGATCATAAATTCATAAACCAATATTATGTAGGTAGTCTGACATGTACTATCTATGGATCCGTCTATAGGTAGGTGTTTGTCCTTCTATCTGTTTGTCTTGTTCGATTCATATATCTTGGACTTAAAACGACATACAAAAGGCCCTGGCATGCGCAGATTGTTTTGTATACCATACTTCCATACTGATATTATAAATGCGAAAGTAACTCTGTCTGTCTGTCTGTCTGTCTGTCTGTATGTTACGCTTTCACGCCTTAACCACTGAACCGATTTTGATGAAATTTGGCATAGGGGTGGATTAGACCATGAGAAAGGACATTGGCTATGTTTGGTCGCGATAACCGACATCCACGCGGGCGGAGCCGCGGGCAAAAGCTAGTAATCTATACAAGGTGAATTTGAGATCATCCACCGCTGTAGCACCCCGTGCTATCTTTAAAATACATCCAAGAAACGTGTACTGGGCTAATAGAACACATTTTGAGCACATTTTAGGTTCAGATATATTAATCTTACAATAATGGTTTGTTTCCGAAGTTGGACTTTTGTAATTAATGTAATTTTGAATTTATGTAGATACATATTAGAAAGAATATTAAGGTTTGGCACAAAACAAAATCAAGATCGAAGTCCTACACTAAATACCTAAATTGTCTGAGTACCTATTGATACTTGGCATAGGTGACCGGATACCTACTCTCCTCACTTGCTCTATATCTATTTTTGTATGTACTTATCGTAAGTAGATTAACTTAGGTAAGTACCTACTTAAATCTACTGCATAATATATATGTAAGACGTATGATTAACAGTGATTATCGAATCCGTTGAGTGGCCATTCGGACATTTCTTCAATTAAGTATAAGACGAACGGAAATCACAGCAAGCAAAAAGCAATTTATGTAACAAAAACCACTCAAACGTAATCGGCGAAAGTAGATCACTTCCGTATTATCCATAATTTTAATAATAATAAAGATAGTAAGGAACCCAATGACATTCATCTAAGTATACAGATAAAAATAAAATTTAAGTGTGTGTTTGTAAAATTAATATAACAGCTTTGTAGCTAACTAAGGCGCAACTATTTTATCATCGAGTGTGCTGTGCTAGCTGTTCCCACAATTTGGTCTGCATCTCTTCGATCTATTCTCGGTGTCCGGAGCTGTAATTTTTTTTTTAATTGTAGCCTCAGTTTAGGTACACCTTCTAACATTAGATGCCTATATGCGGTAAAAATTTCGCCAAAATCTCCGAAAGCTCATTAATGGACGCTGTTAGGTAAATGGACGATGCTCTGACACAAGGTTGAATATCAGACTGCAGTTTAGTTACGTATAAGTTCAGTTCGCAATTTTTGAATAATTACTTAAGTAGGTAGGTATCTAAATTCACTGAATAAAACGCAGTGCATTCGTAAAATGTCATAGAATGTCGTAGAATATTTGTATATACCTAAAAACAATAGTTTTGGACCTTTTTCCTTCCCTTCCATACCTAGCAATTTATCCATCTTTTAATCCCTAATTACATTAGAGGCAAGAAGCCTCTATAGATAATCCAGGTACGTAGGACCAAAAATGTTAGTAGGTAGGTACCTAATCTACCTTTGGGGTTAGACTGGTGTGAGTATACTTATGTATAAAGGTCTTAATAAAAATATGCAGGTTTTTGTCTCGGGGTTCGGAAGTTAAACCGCAGTCGCATCTGAGAAAAATCAAATCAAGAGAAAGAACATGTGATCGAAACGGTAACCGTCAACCCCTTCAGATAAGCTAAATTACCTATTTATGTTCGAATCCATCACAATTGCGATCACAACAGAAACACGAGAGCATGGTCGATCGGCTTGACGAAAATTGTTTAGGAGTTATAGACAAAGGAGAGTGTTTTGTTCGAATTTTAAATTAATTTATTTTTGGCGTTTAGTTATTTCATCATTTTATTGGCCAAAATTCGAACCCGCGACCTCTCAATTGTATGGCCGATTCGTTAACCACTAAGCTACCGATGCCTCGATAAGACCCGTCATGGAGGAATGGCTAGAGAGGCCACACGGCAGCCTCTCGTACCGGCTGACGCAGGTGATTACCGGACACGAGTGTTTCGGGAGTTACCTGTGTCGGATCCGGAAGGAGCCAACGTCCGAGTGCCATCACTGTGCGCTGTGAACGCTGGCCTGGGGGTTACCGGTAAAGCCGCCTGTCACCCTAGCAGAAGCAGGCCGCGGCCGGGGTGCGAGAGATATGCTTTCGGCAATCTCACCTCCGGCAACCAAGGACCCAAGACGGCGTGCGTTTTGGTCGGTTCGAGACCGGCTCCGTGGGGGTGGTATCCGTGGGGATTTTTCGCACGACAAAAAAAAAAGCTACCGATGCCTGGACGACGATGATGATGATCTGATATAACGTATTAACCTTTATTTAGGTAGGTATGTCAATTTGCTAATGTTGTAAGTATGTAATAGCGAGTTGGGGTACAGACAGCAAAAAGAATCACCTTGATCTGTTCCGAATGCGGATGTAGTCACGAACAATAGCTAGTTTGATATGCTACATCTAGGTAAGTATTAGGTAATATAACACAACATGGCCTAAGTTATATAACAAAAGTTTAGATCATAAGTAGGTACAGTCAGCGCCATAAATATCTTGATAACTAACTCTCAAAATGATTGGAATACATCGGGAAAATGAAATGCTCAAGTGGGACTTGAACCCACGACCTTTCTCTTACAGGGGGAATGCTCTTCCAACTGAGCTACTTTAGCTTAAATTTGAAGTGATTCAGGTGTGGCTCAATATTGAATAATGTATTTCGAATTTTAAAGTTAGCGTATTAGATAAGTGCTATAAAAAATGCATGTCAAAAATAAATGATCTTAAAACTCTCGTATTAAGAGCAAATCAAACTATTTTATTGATTTCAATGGTATTATTGTCCGATCTAAAGGTGTGTACCAAATATCAGAACAATCAGTCAACTGGAAGGGGGTAAAAAAACTAAATTAAGATCATATTGAGTAAATACTCTGTTCGTCAACATATTTCTGATGCTGACTGTACCTACTTAGCAACTTTTACAGACACTTCAATTTACTAAATAAACAGTAACACACTAACACTAACTTTAACAATTTATTTAACAGCTAAAACTATTTTTTTTTACATAATAAGGCGTCGGTAGTTTAGTGGTTAAGGGGGAGGCCTTACGATCAAAGATCCAGGGTTCGAATCCTGGCCATTACACTATTGAAGGTGCATCTACTAGCACAAGCTATTTAGCTTAGTTGGAGGGGTTATAAAGAATACTTCAGTGATTTCGGTTGCTAATATTCCTTTTAAAAATTGTAACTTGGATAATATTATATATCATACGCAACAGATAAATTGTTAATACCCACAAGCGTTCTTTAGTTTAAAAAAAAAACAGACTAATAAAGTTCTAGATTTAAAACATTCCAAAAAAATACATCACGGTTTCAACCTAGTTTTTTTTTAGTATCCACAGGTTGTAATAGTTAAAGGGGAAATTGGTCTAGGCATCGGAAACAAGAAATGCAACAAAGCAAAACCACTGCGGCTGTTGAAAGTAAGAGTGCACGTACCTACCATGTCAATGCTCCGAGCACATGCAGCTGTGACCGATAGCATCGATTACCGCTCAACGATACCATTACACTGCTTTATGATTGTACTTACATGATTGTCGAGGACAGCGGCATCCGGTGAACTTATCTCTCTGGCGGACGAATTCCATACAAGAAACACGTATACTAAGGTCACAATACTCCATTGGCACATTTTGAGTAACCTGGTTCGAGATCGTGGCGTTTAACATTGGTCCGCGCTGCTATTTATTTGCGCGGCATCTCCGCGCTCAGCGCGATCACTGGCAAATTTGGCGTCAACGATTCAAAGGCATTATTTCGCAAACAGACCGCCCATGAAACGCCGGCCGAGTGTCGGCCGCGGCCGCGCGGATTCCGCCGAGTGCGCTGAGCTGGGGGTCTTCGGCCACCACCAATCGTACTTTCTCTCCGCACCAAAAACCTATAGCTGAGATCCAGCCCCCACTAGCGCCCTCGACACGATGCATTCATACTACTTCGCATGTGTATTTTATAGATTTATTCAGTGTAGGACTGTGTACGTAGGATGATTACGTTAATTCTGATAAAAATTGGGAGCCCTTCAAGGAGTAAGCAAATGGGGCTGCTATGCGTAAGATTCTAGATTCAAAGCATAGATCAGGCATTGATAGCCTGCTGTGGTGTTAACTTGAGTTTTCTGTTAGAAAGTTCTCAGTAGCAGTAGGTAGGTACCTACCGGCAAAAAAGAGTTCGGTCGTATTGTTTGTATGCAGAGGAAAATAAAAAGTATTTTGCTTAAAATGGCAGCTTTCCTTAAGTTTGCCCTGCCATACATAAGATAAATTCATATATAGATTTCCAAATTCCTTCCTTATTAGCGACACTATCTAATGGTGTAATAATACAGGGTGCGTCTTTTTATCAAATTCAGCGAGTTCGATTCCTGGCTAGGGATATTGATGTTTAGAAAATCCAAGGATAGATACTTAGGTGCAGTTCTATATTGCATCTCACTCGTGCTCGTGACTCCTGTGAGCATTTTTCGCTAAATACTCTTCATAGTTCTAGTTTTCTCATCCACGTCTATTTTGGAACATTCAGCCTGTTTATGGTTACAAATACACCAGCAGACATTATCCCTCAGCAACTATTAGGTAATCACGGACGCACAATTCTCAATATAAATGACTGCAATGTTGCGAAGCGACGCACATTAAGTTTGCATGCAGTTCGGCGATGAACCCACTTATCGTGACCCGGAGCATGTTGCAAGCATCCGTGCGACAAGCGAGCGCACGAGTCTCTAGATTTATCTGGCAAATACCGAGTACCTACCTATGTATACCTCAACATCATCATCTTAACGTTAATCGTGGGTGCATCCATTGGTATGGAGCCTCACCAAGACCTTTGCGGCCCAAGTCGATCTACCAGCAAACCGGTTCAGATGCTGATTGACAAGAGGTTTTCTTATCAGGGATGGAGGTCAGATAATGTCGCTCGCAAAAAGAAGTAAAAGAGTGAACCCAGGCTTCTAAGTACACGCTTTGGATGCAACCGTAGAACATAGCTGACGGCGGCTATATTTAGTTTCAACCTACCCCAGGAAAGGTGTGAATTTAAAATGTACCTAAGTAATGCGAGATAGTAATCATCTGCATCTTTATCAGATAGGTATCTATGACATGGTAGGTTGATATGTTATATTTTTGAGGCTTCCACATACCTAAAGGTGAAATTTCAATAAATAAGGCATCATTATAGCTTAACGGCCTCCTTATATGCTTTTCTACGTAGGTCAATTCATAATATATCATGGTGACTAGATAAGGTATCTATTAAGTAATTCAGCGAACTTCTAATACTTACCTACCTATATACCTAAGTACCTACTTACTTGCAACTAACGTAACACAAAAACTCAATGTAAGACAATAAAAATAAAAACTTGACGACTGTGAGAACCAACGACGGATAACACTGGATTTTCCACACTGATAAATGAAAGTGAAATCAACGGTCGCATCGTTTCCGCACCACGATCGACGCGCCTGCGCAGGCCTACCTCCGACGTAATCGTGACGTTGCGTTGGTTATAGAGTGAAGAGACGACGACGTTGCTTGTCGTGCACTTTCAATATCGTGCATGTTGTTACGTTTTAGGTCTGTGGGAACATGGTATCATCCTAACGAAAGTAGGGACACTGAGGCTACCAGGGTTACTCCCAACGTATCCACCTTCGGAGTTCGCTTTCCAGTTATAAAAAAATTTTATTTTTACATTATGAATACAGTCTTACAGTTAGAATGCTATAATTTGGTTAGGAGTTATCTGCCAACCCAAATGCACTTAAAACCCTGGAGTCCGTTCGCCTACTCCTTTCAATTTATTTTTGCCTTTTACGGGAGCAACTTTCGTCTGACCTTCGTCCGTTGGTGGATCTTGGTGGAACCGTATATACACAGATATATGAATCTTGAATGCTATAGGTAGGTAAGTTGTATATCCCCAGAACTCAGGGTACATTTTTTTTTAATGCTGGCTAGTGGTTTAAGGTTTCTGTCCAGCCCATTTTATTCTACTCTTCTCTCTCTCTCTCTCTCCTACTGCATCCTACCAATCTCGGACACACATCTGTCAACAAGAAATCTACCTAAAGCTTCCAGGGTGTAACAGAGTGAGCCCACTTAACGCCCTTCCAGGCGTTGTCTTATTAATTACCTACCTATATTACTTTCTTTTAGGAGTTTACCTTATACAAATCCCTGGGCAGTAGATGGCGCACCAGGATGCGAGGGAATTATCTTATTGATTCACCTTACACGGTACGATTTTAGTGCGCTTGATAATCTATCAGCCTAAGCCGCGCGGCTGGGATTATATCCTTGTGTGGGACGGGACACACACAAAGAGGTAATACCGCCTACAACTTCTGCTTATCACCGAAAGATTTATATCTAATTATGATGGATGCCGATTCAGAACTATTCGGAGTTCATTCCGCTAGATGCTATTAGGTAATGTGTGGACACTCTTTGTAGTTGTATTCTAAATATGTAGTTTCTTGTTAATTACTTGGGTCTGCAACTAAATATTTGTTTGTGTCTGACGTCGTTGGTGGCAGGGAGTTACTGCTTAGTCTGCAAGGATTCGAACCCGCAATACCGATGTCTTTCAAACACAAGTTCTACCTCAATCTAGATTTTAACGTGAAAATCCGTTTCGAAACTTTTTCATTTTGGGTAGAATGTACTAACGCAGTTTATCAAGGCAACATTAGAAAATATTTTAACTATAAAGGTACCTACTTGCCTATTTTGAGTGCGACATTATGTACCACATAATAGTGCTGCAGTACCTAATGTGAATAATTCGAACTCGTATTTTCCTAATGCCTTCATGCAATGGCTCACAATAGTCACGTCACAATATTCTTTTCTGAAAAATTTATTTTTTGTACTTTTCTAGATCGATCGATTTCTAAAAGTGCCCTCTTCTCGAAACGTCTCTTATCGTAAATCTGTATAGCGTTTCGTTTAAAAAAAACATTGACGCTATCTGAGTTTTTTTTTTTTTTTTTTTTTGACTGTGGTGGGAACACGGACGGACTCCTACCGACTAAAACCCCCACAGTATCGCCCAGCAGCCTATAGTTGGGAGCCCCGGGTAAGCCCTCGGAAGGATGTCCCAGGGCTCCCAACAGACCCACGGCTTCAATGCGGCCTCGTCTAGGGGGTGGTTCGGGTGCTATCCCGCATCTATGGGGGGTTTTCGGGTATCATCCCGCTTCATAGGAGGGGGGAGGCGTGCGTGAGTCCGTCACGTCACGCTGCCGTCATGGGCCTGCTTCTGTAAGGACGATGAGCAGCCAACTCACCGTCCTCAGGCCCCCGGTCATGGAGGCCGATGGTCTTCGGCGAAGACACGTCGGCGGCGCCCAAGCCGCCGACTACGGAACTCGAGTGGGAGGGTTCTCTCCCGCTCCCGCCCCGCCGCCTCCTTCACGAGCATGACCTGCTCGCAGAAAGAGGCGGCGCAGTCCCACTTACTCCCGCTGGAGACCATGGCTCTCACCATGGTCTCGAGCGAGAGGGTGTCCACGCCCATACCCACCACGAGGAGCAGGCTGTTGCGCCCACGCCGTGCACTCCACCAGCGTGTGGAGTGCTGTCATCGCTGCGGCCGTGGTTTCCCGGTGTCTTCGCCACAGATACCTACCGAAGCTACCGTGCCCGGTAAGCATCTGTGACAACCGGTAGGAGAGAGCACCATGTCTCCTCTCCAGCCACTCGTCCATGACCGGTCTGACGGCCGCGATTGTGGCGAATCCCCCCTTTGGTTGCTCAAGTCGCACTTTCCATGTCTCCACGGTTTCCTGGTGGAGCTGGGACCGCTGGGCCTCGATTTCTCGAGACGCTTGAAAAATAATAAGCACGAACTTCAATAAAGTTAGGGCTTCTATAACCTCAGTCAGACTGACTTGCGTCCCTTTATTCCCACTTTTTTTTTGTTTTTTTTTTTCGTGCGGAAATCCCCTCGGATACCCCCCCTGCCGGAGCCGGAAGGGAGGTTATGTCGGACTCGAACCGACTAAAACCGCACGCCTACTGTGGGTCTTGGTGCTAGGCCGGAGGTGAGGTTGTTATCGACATATCCCTCGCACCCCGGCTGACCCAGGGCCATCCCTTACGGTCTGGCCCTCCTCAGGGCCTTCATTCTCACCTGCCACCCCTAGGCTTGCCACCGGGGTGGTGGTTGGCACTAATTAAGTGTCGTTTACCACGCCGGTGGTCTATGGCACATAATTAGTTTCATCCGCACCCTTTAGTGTTATAGGGACATTTTGCAAAGGGAACTTTCCGAGCTACAGTCCCCCCTTCATGGAGGTTGACATGTCCAGAAATTTCGCAGGAATATCTTTGCAAATAAAATCCTAGCTTGCAGCGGCTTGCGTAGCATCTGTTGCTAAAGTTGAAAGCCAGAGCTGCTTGCTCTTCCTTGGAGATTGATATCCACTCGCCATAATAAGAGTCAGACTTTTGAAATGTTTTTCAGTCCCATCGGATGTCGGTATTAGACCTCTGGACATACTTTTCAAAACTAACCTTCACTAACCTACTGATTCGAATACCTATGGATAGTGATGGATATCTTGCAGAACTACCTATTCATCATAGCATTGTTCTCAGTCGCATCAGAGGCTTTTCTCCTCTTTTCGCTTTGGCTTGATCTTTCACTAACCTACCGATGCAATGCGATATCCTTCAGAACTATTCATCATAGCGTTGTTCCCAGTCGCATCAGAGGCTTTTCTCCTCCTCTTTTCACTTTGGCTTGATCTTTCACTAACCTACCGACGCAAATACCTACCTATGGATAGAGATGGATATCCTTCAGAACTATTCATCATAGCGTCGTTTCCAGTCGCGTCAGAAGCTTTTCTCCTCTTTTCGCTTTGGCTTGATCTTTCACTAACCTACCGATGCAAATACCTACTTATGGATAGAGATGGATATCCTTCAGAACTATTCATCAGAGCGTTGTTTCCAGTCGCATCAGAGGCTTTTCTCCTCTTTTCGCTTTGGCTTGATCTTTCACTAACCTACCGATGCAAATACCTACTTATGGATAGAGATGGATATCCCTCAGAACTATTCATCATAGCGTTGTTCCCAGTTGCATCAGGAGGGTGCCCATGCACCCAGATCTAAGAGTTCCAAGTCTTCTCTCAGATCCATTAATCATCCCATGGAAATAACTGGGTGTGCCTGTGCCGTGGAACCACTCATATTTTAGGGCTCTGGAAGGAATTCCAGTTTGTTCACAGATTTGAGATTTGACTCAAGGTCTCGCTTGTTCCATTCCAACGGCCAACAGTCATTGGACAGAAGTGGACCTGTTCGCTGTTATTTCAGCTTGCTTATTTAGTAAGCTACGAGTAGGTATGTCGGGAACTTCTTTATCTAATCACTTCGTGACAAATTGTAGCCTTCAAAGAAACTTCAGGCTCATTCTACAACCAGCTGGCAGACTTCATTAATGGACTAGACCATTTTCCGTGTCTTAGCAAGGTGACTTCTTCCTCGAAGTTTCTACGGGATGACCTGGACAATCTGCCCAAGACAGATGTGATCAGAGGGTCCCAATCGAGTAAGCTGAAATCTTGTACTAAGCAGAATACCTAAACAATATGTCTAGCAAAGCACTTGGCTTTTGCATTTGGTATCCTGATGTGCTGCAGTACCATGATGGCACTTAGGCTCGTATTCAAAGGAAAATTTGCTGCAATGGATTACAAATGGGTGCAATGAAATAAAAAGATCTCTCATTAATATTATCTTTTATTAAATAAGTGAAGAGAACATTTTATTTATCTCAATTAACTTACCTGTAGGTGAAAGGAACTAACGCAGATAGGTTACACTGGCAGTCCCCCGTAGTTCATCATGGAAATAAAATTAAAATGATTAGAAATGAAAAATGACGTATGACCGTGAATGGAGTTAACTATATACTTGTTTTATTATATTAGGTATATACTATTAACAAATATTTTTGGTTTGCATTTAGTCAAGCATTTCGTGAAAGAATTTATAGTTGGACAGCTATACCTAAATTTAGATTGGCGCAGATTTATTGATGTTAGCGAGTACGCATGGAATCCATTGGGTGTTGGACTAGAGAAACTTACAGTGTATGTGCATCGAAGAGAAATTACACGCCCGTGGAGGAATTATTGTTTCGAACAGATTTTTTACATGCCTCTGATGGACAATGAAAACTTGATAAAAATACATGGAAGGAACGAGAAAACCGGAAGGAAGAATAAATGCTTTTACAGGAGCGGAGTCGGTTTGACCCACTAATGCTACTCGGTCGATGAAACCTTAAAAATCCATATCCATACTAATATTATAAATGCGAAAGTAACTCTGTCTGTATGTCTGTATGTTATGCTTTCACGCCTAACCCACTGAACCGATTCTGATGAAATTTGGTACAAGGGTAGATTAGACCATGAGAAGGGACATTGGCTATGTTTGGTCGCGATAACCGACATCCACGCGGGCGCAGACGTGGGTAAAAGCTAGTTTTTGCATAAATGACTTGATAATTGCTAGCTAAGCCGAAACTAAAAGGTCCATAGTAGTATCCCGAAGGCGATTCACGAGAGAGTTTACACTCCTTAAAAGTTTCTAGTTTCACTCGGGCCATGGTGGTCAAGATCTCTTCCTCTTCTAGAATATCTAATATCGAAGGGAAGACGTCGTATGGCTTTGGTGTTTAGTATAAGCGCGCGGATTGACTAACTTACCCGGATTGTCGAAAACACGCACTGCGTCAATATGCCAAGATTGTAGATTCAATTTACTCACCGGCTACACCGTATGTAAACAAGTATTTTATTAATACATAGGTGTAAGAAAGGCGGTATGTGTAAATATATGCAGGTAAGTATCCAAAATGTGCAGTAATAGCGTACTGTGTCGTTTATATATAAGCTATTATACCTCCTACCTATTACATTATTGATCGAGGCCATAACGCTGCTCAGAGACAAATGCGCGTTTGTTACCCCATAATTTAATGGAGAATAAAATGATATTGGACTTACTGAAAAGTGAACGTAAAGCGTGAGTGAACGTAAAAACCGTAAAAACGTTATGATTTTCCCTACACTGACAATGACTTTTTTTTTATAAAATAACCAAACTAATAATCTAGTACTGAAACATGAACATCGATATATAGGAGAGTTATAAAGGAAACAAATATATAATTGACGACCAGAAATAATTTAAAATAAACATCAACAGAAGGCAAAGTAATCAACCAAGAGAACTCAAAGCATAAACAGAACTGTATTACCTACACACACCAACTTACTTGCCTAGTTAGCAAAATTCTAAGAAAACTACGATCATACATTAGGTACTCATTAGTACCTAGTTAAAAAAGATTTCCCATTTGCTTGTGTGCTATGCGATGCCTTAACAGCGGAATAAACTAGACAGCTTTTCGTTCCGCATAAAAATGCTGGGTTTAATTCATTTTAATTTTAAATTTGGAAATTCCTCCCATTTATGGTACTAGAAAAAGCGAACGTTAACTGAGGGCTTTGAAGTAATAAACCAAAGTATCCCTAAACTTGAATCAGGTATTCAGCACAAACTAAAAATAGCCTAGTCCCTATTTCAGATTACTTGAAAATCCTGTACAGTAATAAGCCAAATCTGCCCAACCTGCCTGTTAATAGGATTAAATAAACTAAATAATACCTACTCAGTACATACCTTGCTACTTACTACACTGGCTGCAGAGTTCTTTGATGAAAGCTAACACAATACATATAATCTTCTCGAAAAGTATGCCTATTATTTTGGCATAATGACGGCATGGCGTCACTACTACGCTAGGAGATTTTACAGTTGTGCGTAACAGTTATACACCGTTACACCGAGTCCAGTTACTCATAACGGTATTTCTCCGGCGCGTAATACAATAATAAAAAGTTCTAGGGTCGAAATAACAATATACAAGTACTAATCTAGACATAATTTGTTTATTTCATTTCTTATCTAAATCTTTAATTTAATATAATATACGAAAGCCAGCATTACTATGATAGTAAGGTGGATGCTACTATATAGTATCTACAAGATGTCGTGTAGATGCTGACGAAATAGAAAGGAATATTTACAGATCTAAAGAAACAAACCTACTTCATTTGTATTAAAGTTTATTTTACATCATTTTAACCTACAAGACCATAATTCTATACCTATTTTTCATTAAACAGCTATTTCAGAACTTAATACTTGAGTAAGATCAGGAAATTATTATAATAATCATGATTCATTTTCTATGTCACTACTCGGATCTTGTTCACCTAGCGTCTAGAGTGAGGGGTTCTTACAGATATATCCTAAATTGTACTTAAGTCGTAAAAAACGTAACTAATTCTCATTTTACATTACTATATCCTTAAAAATATGTCACGATAAGTACCTAAGTACTACAATAAATAGAAGACCATCTTACATTCAGTACACATATTCAAAGTTATCTAATAATAATCTTCTAAAAGACAATAGAGTCAAGAGCTCCAGCTACATAATTGGTTTCCTGACGCCTTCTCCTAGGTGGTCTCGCGGGTGGACCATGTAGTGTGTAACTAGTGCTCCGGAGCGTACTGCCTACACTAGCACGGTTAACACTGCTTTACTAGTGTACTTAGCACGAAACCTAGAGATTGAAAAAATTTGTGATGAAACATACAAAGTCATAAAACTAACAATTAAAGGCTACCTTCATAGCATTAATCACTGGAACTAACAGCAGTCTGAATCACTAAACTTAAGTCTCTATCATTTCCTATCTTTAATTAATGCTATGTAGTGCTCATGCTAACCTAGACAAGACAAGAATCAACTAATCCACACAACTCCCTAATAGTGGCAGTGGGAATATTGTTGTTACTTAATAATGAATTTGGTGTGAAGTGAATGAGAATAAATGAAAGTTCAAACTTACATTTAAAATCTGCCGCCTCGTCCACCTTGACCGCCGCCATAGCTGTTGTTGCCACCGTAGCCACCGCCACCGCCGCCACCACCACCACCCTGGTTCATGTTGTAGGGTTGGGCGCGATTGTTACCATACTGTTGGTTCCTAGTGGGGCCCCCGCTGTAGCTTTGTTGGTTATAACTACCAAAGTCTTGTTGATTGCCCCAGCCCCCGCGGCCATTACCGCCACCTCCATACCCACCACCTTGGTTACCACCCCAACCTCCCTGGTTGTTGTCCCAAGGATTGGAATTGTTCCATCCTCCCTGATTGTTGCCATATCCACCTGTAATTTGACATTTGAAGATATATCATTAATATATCAATTTTCACTCAGCACTGATTACCGCTGATGATGACCTACATTGAGATTACTTACCACCATTGCCCCAACTATCATTTCTGCCTTGACCTTGCCTTCCGCCGCCACCTCCTCCTCTTTGTTCAGAACCATCCTTGGGTAGGGCCTTTTTCACATCTAGTTGTTTACCATTGATCTTGTGTGGGCCATTCACTATAAGAAATAGAAAACATTTAAATTTAACAATATCTATCAGCAAGACAGTAAACATAATTAGTCGATGTAAAATTTGTTTGTATGTTAACTTGCGTACCAGATCTCCCATGGATATGTGAAGTCAGGTATAGCTAAAATTAATAAGTTAATTTCCACAATCAGAGAAGCCAGATCATGACACTAAAGTTCAGCTCTGGGGCAAAATTGTGGGGGGAAAATAATCAACTGTGCAAAGGAAAAATTATACTTACAGCAAACTTTATCGACTGGATCATAGTCATCAAATTCAACGAAACCGAAGCCACGTTTTTTGTTGGTACTTTTGTCAGTGACAATGCTGACGTTTTGCACGGTACCATAATTAGAGAAATATTCTCGCAGCTGGTCTTCATCATGGTCGTCCTTAATACCGCCAATGAACAGTTTCTTAACCGTAGCACCAGCTTCGGGATTCTTGATATCCTGACGTGCTACTGCACGTTTGGTTTCAACAACACTAAAAAGTTTCAAGGTAATTAAACGTCTGTTCTATAATACCTCAATCTTTTTTTTTACAAGATGAAATATCTGTGGACCCTACAGAAAATGCCCATGTGTATAAATGCACAAGACATTCACCAAGTAGTGTCGATTAGTTTCTGCAGCAAAAAACGATATGAAAGCGAAACTACACTTTCATATAGCTGGACTGCAGTACTACAACAAATAAATTAAGATTTAATCATTCTTACCGGCCATCAATTCGGTGCGGTCTGTTGTTTTGCGCATCATCGACCATGTGCGCTTTGGAATACGTGATAAATCCAAAACCACGAGACCTTTTAGTCTTCGGGTCTTTCATGACAACGACGTCGACAATTTCACCCCATTTCTCGAAATGCGACTTCAATGACTCATCTGTACTTCTGTAGTTCAACCCACCGATGAAAATTTTACGGTGCACCTCGGGCTCATCCTGTAAGTAGGGTGCGGCGTCAACAAAATGGCGGACACGATTTCGTAGGTATTTCAGGTACATAATTAAAAGGCCATTATTACTGAATTTAACACAACTAAAGGATATACATTCTCGAAATAGTTAATTTGTAAATATTAAAACAACAATAAACATTAATAACTTCACTTAACTGACAAAGACAATTCAGACACGCATTCAAATCAAATGTAATAATAGATAAAATAGATACTTACAAAGCCATCATCACCATTTTGTTGAGGTCTCATTTTGACAAAATATTAATAGAATTATAAGCACAATAAAAACGTGGTGTTAACTTTTTCAACGCAGCTATCAAGCAGAGCCCAGCACAAGAGTACAACCGCTCTCAACCGAAGCCACGCCAAAAAGAACGAAAAGGAAGCGTCATCGTTTGTCGAATGTCGCTTCGTTGCTCCAAATTAATTTACAGTTATGTCCTACAATGGCACATAGTCTTTTGAGAAACCCTTCTTGAAAGTATGAATGAAATATCGTTTCACGTATATTATTAATTTTTAAATGGATATCTGTATAGGATCGACGATATAACATTAAAGAGATTTGTATAACATACTGAAAGTCACTTGAGCCGAAATATAATCGTGTATATATGTGTATGTATGTTAATATTAATCTACTTATTAATTGGGCACTTTTATAATAAAATTATAGACGGCACGTTAAACCTACTATAGACTACTGTGTTTGTCCGAACGCTACGAACTAGCCAACCAGTGAAATAAACAGAATAAAACCAAACAAATACCCGCAAAAACTGACTAATCAACCAAAGATGTGGGTCCTAATAGTAGACTTACATAATTTTACTACTTGTAACTTGGTTATCACGCTAAGAAAGTCATGACAATTGATGGTGGTGCTGCAGCTACAGCGTTAATCACTGCAGCTGCAGCACCACCCTCATTTGTCATGACCTAGAATCCCTGTAATACTACAACTGAACAGTCTTGATCATTTATTGTTTATAGCATAAAGGAGTATAATTTCATTATGGCAATAAGTAAATAACTATTATTTATAAAAAGGAGATTGGGCGTTTCGCCCTATATGTTGTAACACTTTTATAACAATATCAGGTCTCAAGAAGTGTATTATTATTTTATATGGACATAAATCTGTATCTCGTGCAGGGTAAATTGGTGCAGGATTTTTTTTATTTAGCACTTTAAAACTCAAAGAGCAATCAAATATCATTACTAATAAAATTCCATATTTGAATCATTATTACTTTTCCCTTTTTTATACGGACACACTCGCTGGCCAGCTGGGATATTTATGTCGACTAGATTAACCGCACGCTGTCTATCTCAATTGTCAATTTATTGGGTACACTGCGTAGAGGCGGTAAAAGTTCTAGACCAAGTACAACAAATTAATTGTACCTAGTGTTCTCTGCTTGTACCTCACGTAGTTACCCAATGAAGTTACACTCTAAACTTGCATTATAGTTCAGTCATTTAGTAGCTATTTTTAGTCATTTTTAATAATAAAAAACTTTATCGTTGCTAAGGTATCTGATGGCTCCTTGAGCAGATAAAAGTGCAGTGTCTGTTAGCGTTGAATTAATTAGTTAAGATGTTATAAACTTCCTTTCATATAATTTACCGTGTTATTTATAGAGATTGGTCTTCATGATTTACACTATCAATGTTGCCATAAAAATACAAAAAATACAGTCCTTATACTCCTTATGATTTACACTGTCGATTGTTGCTATAAAAATACAGGTGATATTTTTTCGGATTTTAATCGGCTTGATTACCGGGTGTGGCAAGCTATTTCTCAAAAATATCAAAATGTAGTTTTGTTTCTTTTTAAAAATAAGGTAATGTTTCCTTTGAGTGATATTCGCTATTTCTAGTATTTAGAATACTTTTACTTAAAAAAAATTTTACTTACGCCCTTGTAACTTTGGACTTGCACAAATTACTGATAAAAAACTTTCGGCGCCAACTTTTTGCACCATCTTTCGTTGGCCAGAGTCTGTGTATAATCCCTGTGTATGGTTTAAAAATATATATTTTTCCCATAAATTGATACTTTTTATCAAGATAGTTATTCCAATTTCCCCAGTATTGCACTTTACCAATTTTTATTTTGACATAACATAACATAAACTCACGCCTGTATTCCCCGAAGGGGTAGGCAGAGGTGCTAGCACCCACATTTCGCCAGTTTATGTTTAGGTCCCAATGTAATAGGTGGCGAGCCTATTGCCATTAACCGGGCACTTATAAACCTGCGATAAATACACACATAACTTCGAAAAGCTTCGAAAAGTCATTGGTGTGTGCCATGGTAAACCTGGGATCGAACCCGAGACCTCGTCTCAGCAGTCCATTACCCACACCACCAGGCTACCGCAGATATTCTTTATTATTTTATTATTTTATTTTGCCATCTGTAAATAAATCTATTTTTTCAACCACGTTAATTCAATTTTGGACGAAAACTTACTGCCTTTAAAGACTCCCCAAATATTTTTGTGAGGATCATATCGGTATAGGTCTACCAGAATCTCATGGCACGAGTTTAAAAAAGAATCATGATTTTCATACGGCAATATTGATGTCATCACGTCAAATTCCACGATCTCACAGAGGTCAAACTCTTGTACGACTTTTTCTTTATAAAAGACATAAGATGCACCTGCGCACAAGTCTGACCGGCATACAAAGTTCACAAAATTTGACATTGATATACACCGAAATGTCAAATATTATGTTATTGTTCAAAGTTTCTGGTCTTCGTAGCGGTTTGATCAATAATTTGGCTTGTACCATTTTGATACTTTTACATAGATTTTTATTCTATACCACTTGTATTATAACTTCTTTGTGATGTCTATAATGTGAATACCTAGTTTTAGTTATTCAATTTTCTTTAAATGTAAACCTGAACGTCAAAATGCGTCATAGCTGAACTAAATAATATACAATATTTGTATACTTAGTTCAGCTATGACGGAGGTTTACTTTAATTTACTTTCTACAGTTGTTTTAGTTGGTTTTTAATAAATTGTTCCTATGTAAGCTCAACATAGACCGAGATAAATGCAAAATTCTCTTGCAATCCATACATTTGCACTATGGACGAAGTTATTATGACGAATAACTATCGAAAACATATTCTGAAGGACGGTAATGTGAACATCTTTCGGGCATACCACCACCCTGGAGAATTATTTAGACATATTATTTCCCATTGTTTTCATCCTAGAGTATTTCACTAGACACGAGTCACACCAATACAAAACTCTGGAAACACCAAATTCGCGGAAAATAAACTTCTCGGAATGCCAACGCACAGCCACCACTTTAAACTGCCCATCCTGTCCATCTACCCAAATAGGAAACAAGTGTAATGCAGTACAATGTGTCGAGAGAAGACTTGCAAAAATTATTTTCTAACCGCATAGATTCTCTTCCTTTGGAAGAAATCAATGTCTTGTATTTTGTGTTTCACTACTGTTAGATTTTCTTTCGTATTATTCTTTTACTCAACTCGAAATCGAAACTGTCCAAGTAGATTTTTTCTTTACAACATAAACCACTTTCTATTTTAACAGAGTAACTAGACCACTAGAGTTCGATGCACCTTCGATCGTGATTCGCGGCACTGGAAACGCTCTTGTCGGTGGAGTAATAGCCACTCTTCTCTCTGCTCCACCAATTCACTTACCTCCTAATACGATGTGACTTGTATCTTTTCCATAAATGTTACTCTTGGCCTACCTCTTCCTCTTTTTTATATTTATTTTAACAAAAAACATTTACATGCATAACATACATAGCCCCACAAAACCGTGTGATCGGTTTGTCTGCAGGATCCAGTCTCCGTACATTTGCTTAACTGGCTCGTATCAAAGCCGTACCACTGACAGATGTTTCAAACTATCCAATAATATTTTATAGTTATACATACATAAAACATAAATGCTACACAGTATATGAACTTCCCCTTTATGGTGTTTTTTAAGATTATGTCATGTCTTATCAGGTAGCCATTCATCTTTTCTTATTGGTTCTCGATTATTCTCCATAAAGACGAAGGTCTTTATTGAGAATAATCGGGGGAGAGAGACGCCTCTTGCACCCTATTTAGTACTCTTTCGTTCGTCATCCCTTCTGTCCAGCTTATCTCCTCCATCCTTCTCCAGCACCACATTTCGAACGCTTCCAGCCTGTCCCTATTCCCCTTTGTCATTATCCATGTCTCAAATCCATAGAGTGCAATGCTCCAAACACAAGTTTTTATAAGTCTTGAAACCACTGCAAAAAAATTATGAAGATTGCGATCGCATTACATCTTCTGCACGTAGCTATTTTACTATAGGTACACATTTCTCGATTATTGCATAACTACACGAAGTGTAATTGTTATTATTTTCCCAAAGTAGGTTAAAACACAATTGTATAAAGTCAGTCCTCATAGTAGATAATCGTTGCATAGATATGGACAGATTCACATGTCATTACAACGAAGAGATAAATAAATAAATAAATAAATAAATATTCCACAACATTCTACACAACGCCATCTAGACCCATGGTAAGCTTTTATAGCTTGTGTTATGGAATCTAGAATGCGGATAAACATACTTATATACTTTCTTTTTGTAAATACATAAATATTATACATAGAAACACCCAGACCAATGCAAATAGCCATATAGCAGATATCAATAACTGGGAAGTGCTCAAGCAACTGAAAAACATCAGGAATAATATCGTAGGTAGAATGGTAGGGTAGGCTCACTGACTACTTCAGGAAGTGGATCCCTTTCGCTAGCTCTTGAGATCCTGCCTCATTAATTCGATTCAATGGGAAAGGCGAGAGGATTCCCGTCTTGCTGGGTTATGATACAGCGGGGTTTAATAAACAGGGCACGAGTGTGGTGATACTTCCAAAAAAGTGATAAGACCCTTCTTCTTCTTATTTTATTAAACTGGCGCCTTGCATCGGTTTTATGGGTACCGATGATTCTGCCAACCTCAAGGTGGAGAGTAGGTTTAATCGTTTATAGAGGTCTCTAAGTATTAATGGGGCAGTAATTAATTTGGGCTTATCCTTGTCAGTCACTGAAAAAGGACATCACAAGTGTTAGTATAACACATATATTAATAAAAAATATGTTATATGTTAAATATATATATCTTAGTTAGGGCTTAGGGTTAGATTAGTAATTTTGTGAAGGGGAGGGGGCGGAGGATTATAGTTTTATTTCGTTTATGGAGATAAATTTGTAGAGGATCTTGATAAAGGGGGAGGATACCAGAGTGAGTAAGTAGGTCAAATTTACAGGTCGAGGAATCTTTTGTGGGAGGAGATCATATAATGGTACCACTAATCTTGGACAGGAATAAAAAATATGCTCAAGAGTGCCCTCATCCAAGCCACATTCACACAGAGAATGGTCCCGAACTCTAATTTTGGCCAAGAATACTGGTGTGCAGACAAATCCCAAGCGGAGGCGTATTATGACTGAGGTAGTTAACTTATTGAACCGTTTGTGCTTGAAAAACCATGGCTTGGAAGGGATAGATGGTTGTAAGGATCCATAAAATTTGCCCTTGATAATTCTAGAGGATTGCCATAAGTCATTCCAAGATTTATCCAGGCAAGTGCCGGATAAAGTGCGAAGGTCTCGGGCGAAAGCGTAGTTGTATGCAGCACATCCTGTACCAGTTGCCAATCTAGCGCAAGAATCTACAGTTTCATTACCCGATATGCCAACATGAATGGGGATCCATGCTAAGGCCACCTCTATGCCGGACATGTGACACCTGAGTAGTATGGCTTTTGTCTTAAGGGTGAGTGGAAAATTATTGCTAGATTTAAAGGGATTTTTCAATAAGTCCTTCAGACAGCTCAGGGAATCAGTCAATATGAGGGCTTTGTTCAGATTATGAGATTCTACATAAGTGACAGCTTCTAGCAGAGCAATAGATTCTCCTGTAAAAATGGAGTTGTACGGAGGGCTTTTGAAGCTGAGAATAATTTTAAATTTGGGAATCCATGCCGCAGAACCCACTGGTGAATCAACTGACAATTTTGAAGCATCGGTGTAGAGGGTTGTCCAATCTGGCCAGTCACGACCCAAAATGTTCAAAAATTTTTGATTTGCAGATGGGCATTTTTTGGGTATGCCAAAATCAAGGATGATTCTTGGTTGAAATATTAACGATTGGTAGTCCTGATCAAAAAGCGGGTTAATAGGGAATTGATGGATAGGGACTGAAAGGTTAATTAATTTTCTATATGAATTTATGAGGAGAGGGTGAGATTTATTCTTCCAGAATGCCGAAGAAGAGACTAAGGGGGAAAGCTGTTGTAGGATATCGAGTAGAGGATGAGAACTGACTTGGGCAGCATTGAAGAGAAACCTGTCGCATAAAAATTGCCGGCGAAGGAGGAGGGGAGGTTCCCTGCATTCAACTTGGAGGGCGTTGATAGGGGAGCATTTCATGGCGCCAGTTATAATACGAAGACACTTCGACTGAATTCTTTCTAGTTTTGTGAGTGGCAATATGTTGCATGGCTCAAGTAGGAAAGTACCATAGTCAAAGTGGCTACGTACAATGGCGTTGTATATGAGTTTTTGGCAGAAGGGATGAGAACCCCACCGGACCCCAGATAAAGACCTCATGACATTTACGCCCTTCTCACACTTTTCCATTACATGATTTAGGTGGGGAACACCTGTCAATTTGGAGTCCAAAATAAGACCTAAAAATTTCACGGAATTAAAAATTGGGATTGATTCATTCGCCACAGAGAGATTAATGTGAGGCGTGTTACGTTTGCGAGTGAAAACGACTGCACTACATTTGGGAACTGAGAGGGAGAGATTATGTTCTAAGAGCCAATTATTTAAGTAGAAAAGAGCGGTATTGAGATTGGCGGCAGCCACCGAAAAAGAGGGGGAAGTAGAATATAGAGCAACATCGTCAGCATATTGCAGGATTTTGCAAAAAGAGTTGACAGAAAGATCCAGGTCAAGGGTGTAAATGTTGTAGAGGATTGGACTTAGGACAGATCCTTGTGGGAGTCCTTTCCAAACAATGTGAGAAGGCAGGGTGTTGCCCTGGTAACGAACAGATATTGTACGACACATGAGCATGTTGCAAATGATATGAACCAACCTTACGGGTATACTCAGCTGGAGCATTTCTGCCTGAGTAGCGGAAGATGGACATTGTCATAGGCAGCGGAGATGTCTAAGAAAACCCCTATAGTATGTTCATTACGAGACAACGCCAAACGTATTTCAGAAGTCAGGATACTCAGACTGTCCAGAGTGCCCTTGCCTTTACTAAAACTGTATTGACTGGAGGCTAATAATTGTCTATTTTCTAAAATCCATTCAAGACGGCTTTTGACAAGGATTTCCATAATTTTAGCTAAGACAGAGGATAGAGCAATGGGGCGATATGAGGAAGAAATTTTTGGGTCTTTCCCCGGCTTCAGGATTGGAATAATAATTTGACTTTTCCAGGAATCTGGGATCTGGCCCGAGAGGAAGATGGCATTAAGGATGCTAAGGAAGAAAGTTTTCGAGGAATCAGACAATTTACAAATAAAGGAATATGGAATACCATCAATTCCAGGAGATGAATCCTGGAGATGATCAAGAGCACAAGATAGTTCAGAGAACGAAAACAGGTCATTCATATGATCTTGTGTTATGCTGAGATTGGGAGGGTGCAAGAGGGGAAAACAACCAAGTTCAGGTGCATATGGGGGAGCTAAAGTAGATAGGAAGTCATTTAGAAAGGAATTAGGGTCATTGCTTGAGACAGATGTGTCTACTACACTTCTCCTGTATGTTTTAACCCTTTTCCAGACCATAGAAAGGGGAGATCGAGGGGATAGAGATTCACAGAATTTACGCCAACCTAGTGATTTCTTTTTAGATAAAAGTCTAGCTGTAGCAGCTGCAGTCTTCTTGAAGTTGACGTAATCCGTCATGGATAAGGATAATGCAAATTTATTTTCAGCATCTGTGCGTTTCTGAACACTCGCTGTGCACTCTAAATCCCACCAGGGTGGTGAGGGAGTGAGCAGTTTGGCAGGTTTTTTATGAGGAATGGAAGAGTCAGCGGCAAATTTTATTGCTGAGATTAAGCGGTCATACAAAAAGATGAAATTAGAGGAGCTAGGATTTGGAAGAGATGCCAGTTCTACATCCAATGTCGCGGAGTACATCTCCTAGTCGGCTCTATTGAGTTTGTACTTTAGGAGAGGTTCATAAAGGCAGGGAGGAGGGGTTGAAGCCTGAGAATAAGAGACTAAGATTGGGAAATGATCACTACCAAGAACATTAGGAAGAGTAGACCAAGACAGAAGTGGGGTTAGAGAATCGGAAGACAAGGATAAATCAGGGACGCTGATGTTTTGTGTAGGAGGGACACGGCGGGTTGCAGACCCATCATTTAAAATACATAAATTTAAGTCATCTAGGATGTCAAGAATAGTTGAGGCGATAGAGTCATCGCAATGTGCACCCCATAAAGTATGTCGACAATTAAAGTCACCTAATATAATCATAGGAGAAGGGATGAATGAGAGAATAGAATTAAGTTCAGAGAGGATACTACGGTTAGGATGAGGAACATATATAGATATAATAGAAATATTAATTGCCCTAATGGCGACTATGTGAAAATCATCATCATGAGTAGGGAGTTGAATTTGAGAAAATGTTATGCTTCTTCTAATCAGCAGAGCACAACCCGCCCAACCATCGTCTCTGTCGTCTCGCAGGCAGAAAAAACCAGGGATCCTAAAACGGTGCATAGGTTTTAGTAAAGTTTCCTGGATAGCCAGGATAGCAAGTTGGTGTTGGTTAATTAAATCAATAAGATGAGGTTTCCTGCGACGAATGCTTTTACAATTCCATTGAAGGAGATTGAGACCCATTGTTAGAATTGTTTTTTGAGATTATCACTAGTAATTGTTCTACGAGAACAGCAACGTCGTGCGGTAGAGCATCTGACATTTTCGTCAGTATATTTATAAGGGAGCAGAGTAAAAGTTGGACAAGATTGTCATTAGGAGTGGCCAGTGGAGTAGTCTCTGTTGGTGGATTAATACAGCACCCATTGGGTTGGGAAGAAGGAGGGTGACTTATAAGTTCATTATGCTCGTGAGCATTGAAGGATTTCCCTGGAACAAACTTTGGACGTATGGGGAGGGAAAAGGTTTTTTATAAGTTACAGAGGAGGGAGACGAAACAGAAGGGACGGGAGGAGAAATGGGAGTGGAGTACATGGGAGGAGAGGGTCTAGCAGCTGTCTCAGATTAGAGAGGTCTACGGCTCTGAGGGAGTCTAGATGCAGCTTCAGCATAACTAATGTTCTCTTCTGACATAATTACTTTGATAGACTTTTGTCTAGTATGCTCTGGACATCTTCTGTCGGTAGCCGAGTGGTTACCGCCAGAACATAAGAAACACGTGATATCTCTATCAGCAACAGAGCATGAATCATCGGCATGGGGCTGTGCACATTTAAAACAACGGGGTTTTGATCGGCATTGCTTGGCAATGTGGCCAAAGCGGCAGCAATTTCTACATTGTATTGTTGGCAGCTGGTAGAGGGAGACTGGAAGAGAGGCATTAAAACAAAATACTCTTTCAGGGCCTGGACCTGGCCCAAAAAAGTTAGGACAACTGTGTTTGATGGGACCCACACGGAGACGCCATCTCTAACAATTTTCGTGTTAAGCCGTCTGGCTCTAACTACTTCTCCGGCAGTAGAGGAGATACCCCCAACCAATTCCTCCAGCGTCCAATCAGTGGGAATATCTCGTACTACGCCCATCCGAAATATGCTATAGCTTGGGATGTTGGCTACATAATTGTGATCTTTTAGTAGAACAAGATTTAGAAATTCATTTGCCGCAATTGCCGAACCGAACTCCACGCACACCCTATTCCGACCAACGTTCTTTATCCCACCTGCTTTAACATTTCCGACTTTGTTTTTAAATAGGAACTGGGCAAATCTCAGAGATTTGAAGGCTAAGCCATTTTTTGGGTCCTGCTCCAACCTCGAGACATATACAAAGTAGGGACCTTTGTCCGTACTCGAGTATTCTAGTTTGGAGTCCGAGTCGTAACCCGGTACTGAATAGACAGATTGGATAGATTCCGCTGGGGAACGATTCTTTTTATTATCAGTATCCGTCGAATTCGGTGCGGCAGAACGTTTTACCGTTTTTTTGCGTAAATCCGGAGGAACAGACCATCCCCCATCAGGGGGTACATCCACGCTCATTTCCATGGAAATGAGCGCGGACGCCGGTAGGTATGGATATTACTAACCTTTTATATAAAATTCCACCACCAAAACAACACAAACACTTATTTTCCGGTTGTAAACAAGGACAATCTTTAAGAAATAGCCAAATATAACCTCAAAACGTACAACTCTCAACCGAGTGTCGGACCGAATCCGATAAGACCCTTGTTGAAAACGTGTCGCATTGACTGGTGAGCTTATAATGACATTTCCAACGTCAACGGGTGCCAACAGTAATAAAATATCTTTAATAGGTATAACTCAAAAGTTAATAGATGGCACTAGGAATCTCAATAAAAGAATATTTCACTTTAGCATTTCAGTACGCTGTTAATCATTTTTCAAGAATAAAAATAAATAATAACTAATATGTCTACTGCTATTTATGAAATACACATTCAAAATTCGTTTTATTTTGATAATTTAATATGGTATGGTACAGTACCTGTGTATTGTTTAAAGATAAATATATTTTCCCCACAATTTAAAAGTATCAAGATAGTTTAATCCAATTTCCCCAGTATTGCACTTCAAAATTTTCTAATTTGCTATTTGCCATGAGATTCTGGTACAACTATAATAGGTATATTAATTAGAAAAAAGCTATTTGTCGATCAAAATGGTTAGAATTACGATTCCAAGTTTTAACCTTGGAATCATAATTTTAACCACTCGCGAGAACGACCCAAAAAGTCCAAAAACTAATATATTTTTGCATCTTTTCATTTTTAGACACTTTGTCGTAAGTATCGATAGTGAATAATCAATCATGTAAAACTACTAGGAAATCTGGCCAAAAACATTTAATGATCAACAACTTGCACAACATCCATACTATAGAAATTTTTAAGAATCATTATTATCTAATGAAATAACACACCTAGTAAAAGTCAGAAACACTAACAAATATCTTTGGATAACACTGTGGCCAATTCAAGATTTGCTTAAGATATTGTTGTGACTTTTTGAACATATGTCTTATGGTACCATTAGGCGTCTTTTAAGTCAAGAATCCTATAAACCAAATGGTTACTTTTCATAAATTATAGGTTTCTTTTCGAAAATGTCCACTGTTGGGCCAGTGTTCACTATTGGTGCTTTTACATTACACTGAAAAAAAAAAACAATCGCGAGCAGCAAAATTATAAAAGTACCTTATGGATTTTTTTATGTTGGCAATAAAAAATTGCTTTTTTTTAATTCGCAATTCAGTTTGGTCGGTTTTCGGTTTGTCTTGTCAATTCTTTTTTGTTTAGTGCGTCGCCTTTTGTATTTTGCGGCAACTAAATTATTTCTGAATTTACTTCAATTAAGTGTGCAAATAGCATATAAGTGAAGTCGTGAATACATAATCATTCTAATTACGCACTATTTGCTTCACGGAGTTTTCTGATTGCATTGTAGGAATAAAGCAGAAGACATGAAACCCAGCGGTGGTGGTGATGACTACGTAAGTATCACAAAAATGCTGACAATACTTTACTTTTCGCCAAATTTATCATTCTCGTGTAAATCATATTTTAGTAGTTCAAAATTTTTAAGCTGGACATGAGAAAAGTGTAATCACATCTACATTGAAATTTTGTCACCGTGGCATGCCATTGTTTTTTCTTTGACCGTACTTGACGTCGAAAGTAAGGATTTTCATGGAAGCTATTTTAAAACTAGCTTGCTGCGGCATGCGGCGTCCACTACTGAAGTTCTAACTATGAATGTTAAGATACATTTTACTATCTAGGGCGTTCGTCTTTTCAATATAAAAAAATTACGTTGTTTTACATTTTCTTACTACTAGCAATGTAGCTTTTCTTTCAAGCTAAAGAAAGTGCCAGCTGTCTACACACTAAAGCCGGCGGCCTTGTTTCAACGTGTTTGCCGGCAAAATCGTTTAAATAAGGCCGCCGGCCATGCCCGCCGGGTTCGTGCCGCCGATTTTCATGTGTAGAAGCTTAACATTCACCTTCACATGTAAAAGTATATACCTACAATACCATGACCTTGTTTAACAGAGGAAGACCTTGAAATATTACAATCCATTTTTATATTTAAAAAAAATGCATTCAATTTGCCATTAGCTTACCATCAGGTGAGGTAAATTGATGTGTACTATAAAAAAAAAGAAATTCACAGCCATAACCAACTAGTGTGGAAAACTAGTCCATTTTGAGGTGATACTCTCACTACTGATTTTCTCAAGTGATACCTACCTACTCTCAGTAGAAGTATCACCATAGATATATAGTCTCAGGTGGTTAATACATAAGGTAGGCTTTGGCTAAATAACTTGATAACCCCCAAAAATGATCGTAGAAGCTTGTAAGCTTAAAATTTACTGCGTATTAAATAATAAAATTATAAGTATTCTAGGACAATATTGTTTATAATTTATACAATTTATAATCTTACCGGCTTTTGCCCGCGGCTCCGCCCGCGTGGATGTCGGTTATCGCGACCAAACATAGCCTATTTCCTTTCTCATGGTGTAATCTACCCTTATACCAAATTTCATCAAAATTGGTTCAGTGGTTTAGGCGTGAAAGTGTAACATACAGACAGAGTTACACATTTATAATATTAGGATGGATATGGATACATCCTAAATAGTGTACATATAATAATAATTATAACTACTTTTTTCTTCACAGGAAGAGCCAGAGCACCTTCGCAAGCTATTTATTGGCGGCCTTGACTACAGAACTAATGACGCATCACTAAAAGAATTTTATGAACAATGGGGCGAAATAGTGGATGTTGTAGTAATGAAAGATCCCCAAACCAAAAGATCGAGGGGATTTGGTTTCATCACATATTCAAGGGCACATATGGTAGATGACGCTCAGAAAAACAGGCCCCATAAAATAGATGGGAGGTAATACATTCTAATATAATTATTATACTTACAACTACTGATAGTATCTATATTATTATGTAAAAAAATTAAATAAACTTGTTTCCTTTTTCTTGATGCTATACATACATGCATATTAAATATTAAGTGCTTAGTTTGAGAACTTCTTCATAAAATTACCTATGAAAAATTATGTAGTCTAATTCAAGTACATACTGTAAGGTTGCAGTAAACTGAACATAAATATTATTAACATTGTCCTCATGGACTTCAAATAGAACTGATAACACTCATTGGAATAATTACCATGTTTACTTTAAGGAGTTATGTACATATTCAGGCAATTTGTACCAAAATCAACTAAACTTGGTTTCGATTTAGTCTCCATTCAACTGTGCCAGTCGATAGTCAACACGAAAAAGGACCCTCGACCTTCCAACATATTTATATGCGCTGCAATTTATCTTATAAACAACAACAAATCTAATTTCAGAGTAGTGGAACCCAAACGTGCTGTGCCTAGGGAGGAAATAAAACGTCCCGATGCTGCAGCCACAGTTAAGAAGCTATTTGTCGGAGGGCTGAAGCAGGACATAGAAGAGGAAGACTTGAAAGAATACTTCAGTTCATATGGCAGTATCATGTCAGTTAGCTTAGTGACTGACAAAGAGACTGGGAACAAAAGAGGCTTTGGTTTTGTGGAGTTTGATGACTATGACCCGGTTGATAGAGTATGTTGTAAGTAATATTTTTCTGTTCACTGTTCAGTGATGTAGGGTTAACAATGGCTGAGGAAGAGCCCAGTCGATGGAGATAGGTTAGCTCAATAGAGTAGCTTGATTGAGAATATCTACTGAGTTTCCCTATTTCATGAGACAGCAAAACATGAGAATGAGAGTTTTAAGATCATTGTCAGACTTCGTCGTCAAGATATTTGGCGCTGACTGTACTTGTAACACCATATTTATGTATATTTCCAGTACAACTAAATCACAAAGTGAAAGGTCATCGACTGGATGTCAAGAAAGCGTTGTCAAAGTCTGAGATGGCGGGTGGCGGCGGCGGCGGCGGTGGTGGTGGAGGCGGCGGTGGCGGTGGAGGTGGCGGTCGTCGCGGAGGTGGCCGCGGAGGTGGCGGCGGCGGCGGTGGCGGATGGGGAAATAGACAAAACCAGGATTGGGGAAATTCAGGTTAGTGTTTTAACTAACTTATGATCTAGGTACATATTTTCTTAGTCTATGGAACTCGAAACTTAATAAGTTGTAGGCTGTATGAGAAGGAGAAGTTCCCATATTAAGTCAATGCATAAAGATATTTCAATTGCTATCTAGTTTTTTTTGGCATTACTGATTCGTCTTTATCTGGGAAACGCCACCCACCCATTTGCTTAATAGTATGAAAAGTAAAATAATGACTTATAAAAATATTGTCACTGTAGTAAATTGTTATGTTTTGTCTTTCTCCAATCAGATGGTGGTGGCTACAGCTCAGGATATGGACAAGGTGGATGGGGAAATCAGAACCCTTGGGAGTCCAACAATTCTGGGGGAAACTGGGGCAATCAGGGATATGGGGACCAAGGTGGATGGAATCAGTCCTCAAATAATTTTGGTGCTGGATACCAGCAGGGTTACAGTGGAGGGCCTATGAGGCCTAACTACAATACAACACGAGCTCAGCCATACAATAACGCAGGTAAACTCATACAATAAATATATCAGATGACTTTTAATTTCTTTCGTATTTTTTCATCCATTCCGTATCAGTTTGAGCAATGTTGCAATCTCGTAACATAACTCATGATACTCATGATAACTGCCATTCACCACTTTTGAAATGTTTTCCACAAACAATCTCTATATAAACATTTAACTTTGAGAACATTGATAAAATTATAACAATAACTCACCATTCAGCCTCTATCAAAATGTCCACTTGCTTAGAAGCAATTTTGGGTACATTTACTTATTATTCTAACACTAAAACTGTTCCCTGTATTGACTTGCTTAGGTGGTAACGGCGGGGCCTACCCAGCCGGCAACGCCGGTAACAACGGAGGTGGTTATAACAACATGGGCAATGTGTCCCAGACCTCCAACCAACGTCGGTTCTAGACTTTGACTGTCCTCTTGTGAGTATTAACCTGTTTTATTAACCTATCATACTTCCACACATAATATTTAAAAAAATTATTCTCTAATATTGAATTTTACCTCTAGTAACACCAGTTAAGATTCCCTGTTCTTCAGTACACTGTGAAATATAAATATCATTGACAAAGTCATAGCACACATTGCATAATACTAATCCAATATCTTCTAATTCTGATTAAAAAACCCATGTGGTAACACCCCAATATTAAAAACTATTAATTTAATATTTTGAAGTCGTGTAATTTGTTCAATCCGCGTGTCCTACTGCTCATATAGTAGGCTTTCTTTTTCTACCAAGTTTTGGAATCTACTGAGGTAGTCGCTTACTAGTGTCACAGGCAACCTTAGTTGTATCACTCTCCAGGTTACTAACCCATCGAGGGTCAAATCACAGCCAGATGAACGAGTAGAGTTAATTAATTTTCTGTCCTATGCTACAATTTCTTATAGGTTTACCTACAAATAATGTTTTTTGCCTCAAATGATTCACGTCGCAAAATTTTGATTTAAGCAACAGATCACTTGGTTTGAAGGAATTACATGACTTCCAATTAGCTATATATCAGATTTTTACCTATGAAATTGCCGTTTTGTATAGGGAAATGTATGAAAAATATTTACATAGTTATTTTATTGTGTGTATTTTTCAAATAACAACACATACCACAAAATTTGCATTAGGAAAAGGTAACACGATATCTTAGACGACATAGATTTAAATCACACAATACTCAAGAAACAACTATTTGGTGGTTAGTTTTCAATTTCACAAAATCAGGTCAATAAAACAGCAGTTTCATAGGATATATGACTTATAATAACATTATCGTTGCAGCTTTATAAATATTTCTTTGATGATCGAAATACATATTGTATAAAAATACGCGTCCAGTAGGTGAATGGAGCTAGGATGTCATGTTGAGGTAGATTGCAAAAATCCACTTCAATATGATGCGCTGCGTTGATCAGAAATACAAAGAAATATTTTGTCTTAATTTGTCTTAATTTGTTCAAGTCTAAAAATTCATTTAAAAATAATTATCACAGTGATAAAAAATTCCATGGTGTTGATGTTTTTGTGTGTAGTGTGTACTTATAAAAGTTTTTTAATACGTAGGTCTCAAGTTGCGCTTAGTTGAAGCTAGGCAGGCAGACGATAGAGTAGACGAGGTAGGCCAGGAGTCAGCTAGCTAGTGAGGGACAAGCGGACTTAGTGAAGCGACTTCATTACATAGTCATTTTACTATTTTTTTTCCTCCTTCAATTAAGGATTGTTCACAATAAGGTACTGTGTAGGCACTAGTTTTCTTTTTTCTATTAATTGTTAGTCGTTTAGCACGTAATCACAGTTTTTACATTTTCAAATTATTAATTTTTATTATCTCTCACTGCACAGCTGTGTGTTCAGGTTACATTTTTAAAACATTACGTCCTGTCGGACGATACTGTAAAAACTGTGGCATAAGAACTATTTGAGTTTATAGTCATTAAGTGAGGAGATTTTCATTATTTCTGTTATTAATTTAATATTATATCGTAGTTTATAATCTTAATTTTGCAATTCGTCCTCAATTAGATAGAGATAGCAATAACATTCCAAAAGTAATAAAATTATATGATGACATTTTGTTTCAGTAAATTATATATTATTGTGTGTATATGAGTCTAGACCGATCTATAAAATATATTCTGAAATATCTAGATGTTAGCAATAAAACAAAAACATGATATATTGGTTGAACCAATAAGAAATAGGTGTGGTGTATCCGTCTTATAATTGTAGCGAAAACAACCAAATGAAATACACTAGGTCTTCTACCTGATACAACTGTATGAATTATATAGATAAGCATTTTTATGGTAATCATATACATGTTTTAAAAAATTTTATTTTTAAGTTAAGAGTTATGATTGTTTTATTTTGTGTGCAAAAATTAAATAAATACTGTTTTCCATGGACTACACCTGGCGAGCCTTCCTCCGTGGAATAGGCCCATGGTAAGTTAACTCTATTCAAATGAAAATAAAACTATTCAATATATTATATATTGTCTTTTATTTTAACATTAAGACCTATTATCCTATACAATTACTTTATATTTACATTAACTTACATAACTTCAATTCAATTGAATGAATTTTTACAGCATTAAGGCCCGTATTCTACAATGATACTCTACCTGAATCACGACTTATCTGAGGATAGATTGTATAGGCAGATTGATAGTTTGACATATTACCTATACAATTTGTCCTCAGATAAATCGAGATTCAGGCTGTGTGTCATTTTAGAATATGGGCCTAAGTATGCTAACTATACAAATCGAATACATAGGGAAAAAGAAGATGTTGCCTTAAAGACGTATAAGATGGGAAATTTGAATCACATCGGGCGTGTGTCGCTAGCCGAATTGGTCAGGCATTCCCCCTGTAAGGGAAAGACTGCGGGTTCGAGTCCCGCCCGAGATGATTCTTCTTTTTCCCTATGTATTCGATTCAATTCCATTGTTAATTTAAGAACAATATTTCTAAAGTGATAAACAACTAAACACATATTTATAAGTACTGCACCAAAAGCTATCATTTTCTCCGACTTGTTACTAATTGTGCTTCTACAAAGCTAATTTTTATTATTCAGTGTGGTACTTATAAATTATTTCTCATACCTAGGAGGTACTGGTATGAAAGAAGAGATATTTGGTAGTTCAACTGTAATTTGTATCACTAATTGAATGTTTGAGTTTCCATTCTATGGAATATATTTGCATAACATAACATAAACTCACGCCCGTATTCCCCGAAGGGGTAGGCAGAGGTGCTAGTACCCACGTTTCGCCAGTTTGTTTATGAATAGATGTGCATCCAATTTTAAATTATATTGTTATGATTTTTCTGATGTGGCCGGCTCATAATCTATTATCCAAATCCATTCCACTATCAGGTCATTCATACTGGGCTATGAATGGAATGTATTAAAAATAACGGTGCAAAAAAAAATCAAATTTGGACAAATAAAATGGACTGTGGCAACCCTAAATTTATTATCAGCTCTTGATAGTCAGAAGACTCATAGTCCGGCTAACAGTTAACTGACTAGAACCTGACTGTGAACCCTAGACGAACCACTATTAGTTAAGTAGAACCTTACCTGTTCTGGGGTGCACTAAATTCGGGATTTCCACAGTAACGCATTTGGGATTCGGCCTTACATACATCGTCGCATCAAGGATAGTTTGGTTGTCGCACTGCTCAAATAGAAAGAAGCGTTTCAATTTGACTAGAATTCGAATGAGGTGAAGAAGATTGGTACAGCTCTTAAATTCTACTAACATCAAAAAGTCTATGCCAACCGTATCCCACTTCTAAAATGCATTTTTATACTTAAACTGAATCATGGATCCTCTTCTCTCTCTGTATCATACTCTCCGTATA
Source organism: Eilema sororculum (assembly GCA_914829495.1). Classification (NCBI taxonomy): domain Eukaryota; kingdom Metazoa; phylum Arthropoda; class Insecta; order Lepidoptera; family Erebidae; genus Eilema; species Eilema sororculum. The sequence goes on along the minus strand of OU618545.1, from coordinate 16,833,699 downwards.
ATCTAACGCATTGATGTCACAGGATTGATCCCATCTCGCAGAGACTAGACTGCCTGAATTTCATCTTAACTGAATTTCTTGGTGTTAAATATATGATGGTTAGATTAGATAGGTACTTGTAATAGCAAATCACATAATGCCTAAGGACCTACCTAACGTAAGTATATTTAGAAAGTTTATTTTTCGTTGACTGTCGGCGGTTGGTGCACGGGCAGACAGGGGCAGGGCGGCGGGGCGCAGTACGGTGGCGCTAGTACGGAGGGGAACAAACCCGATGCTACCGCCAAATTTCTGCAAATCAAACAAAGCAAATAAAACAGTCTTCTGCTTCACTCCAGCCTACCTTGGATCCAGATATTCACTATTCTGATTTGTTTTACTTGAGTTTTTATGGAAGCGACTGTCATTGGACCCCTCAACTCAGGACAGTCTACGCAAGAGCTTCATCTGTGCTGCAGGCTTGCAGGTGAGATAGAACAAAGCTGGAAATTCAGACTAAAATAATAACATAGACGGACGTATAGAACTGGCAACTGGAGGCAAAAAAAGGAAAAAGTAGTGCTATCTTGTTCGCACTCTATGTGAACACGCACAAGTGCGAGTGAGATTGCACTACTTTAGTAGGTATTCCTTTTGCAGTTTCACTTGCTAATTCTGTTCTAATACTTTCTGTCTATGTTACCGTCCTATTGTTTTAGTCTGAGGCTGGAAAGCACCTACCTGTATTGTTGATCCAATTGCGCTTTTTCAATTCGTTTGTCTTTAGCTCTCCGATTTTGAAACCAAATCTTCACTTGCGTTTCGCTCAGCGACAATGCAGATGCTAATTCACACCTGCAATAAGCATAAAGAACTTATAATAATAATAAATAATAAATATTCCACAACATTCCACACAACGCTATCTAGACCCATGGTAAGCATAGCTTAACTAGCTTGTGTTATGGAATCTAGAATGCGGATAAACATACTTAGATACTTTTTTTTTTGTAAATACATACATACTATACATAGAAACACCCAGACCAATGCAAATAGTCATATTCATGCATACAAATATTTGCACTGAGCGGGAATCGAACCCGCGCCTCCTGCGTAGCAGTCGCGTGCACTACCACCACGCCACGGAGGCGCGCGCGCGAAGTAGGTAAGTACCGTAATACGAGGTGAATAGAGAAAAACGGGGTGAATAGAGATCAGTGGGTGGATAGAAGTAAAATGGTCGTTAATTTATTAGTATGAGAGCCGATGACATTAACTCCAGTCTCATCCCTTAGGTATCTGAACGAAATGTGTAGGTATCATTACACGAAATGGCTATGCTGCAAGGCTGAAAACCTAGTCGTGATACTAAAAACCAATTTTCAAAAGGCCGGTTATTACCTTGCACAGAGGTTACCTAAGCATTGCCATTCAACGTGGCAATGCAGCCAGCCTTCTGGGTACGTTACCGGTCCGTGAGAATGCGGAGGAATTCCCCGACGCGTTATTTATGTAATATTCTATTCACTTTATCGTTTTCAAAAAGCTAAAAAAATCGATGTCTAATTTAATAAGTCTACTGAATTTCGTTTGTACATCTAATCTACCAATTCTAATTAAATCCGCGCCCCGCCGCCGCCGGCGCTCGAGCAAATAGGTAGATACAAATTTAGCTGCGTGGCCTCCCTACCTAATTAAACTTTTTGAAAGAAAATAACTACAGAATTTACCTGACCATTTTATTCCTATTCATTCATTGATCCCTATTTACCCCATTTTACCCGTTAGCTTGGTGAAATAAAAAAAACAGCGTCTCGGTAGCTTAGTGCTCATGCGATAGAAAGGTACCATGTACCGGGTTTGAAATCCAGTCATTAGCGTTGCACTATAAACGTTGTGAACATACTCCTAACAGTTTAGCTACTGGAGCTCATATAGGAGGTTGAAGAAATATTATTAACTAGCTTTTGCCCGCGGCTCCGCCCATGTGGATGTCGGTTAACGCGACCGAACATAGCCTATGATGTCTTTCTCTAATCACCTAGCACTATACCAAATTTCATCAAAATCATTTCAGCGGTTTATGCGTGAAAGCGTAATCTAGGTACAGGCAGACAGAAAGAGTTATTTTCGCATTTATAATATTAGTATGGATTTCGGTTACATACCTACCTACTAAGGTATTCTTTAAAAAGAAATCGTGGAACAACAGGTGAGACAAACCTTCGGGCTCTGGCGACATATTCGCCTCGTGCGTATTCCAGTTCCAATCGTAGTGTCTGGTGGGCAGAGAAAGTGGTGCGCTGCCGACGAGGCCGACTTTCCTTGCGTCTTCTTCGAGCCACTGATCAAGAAACAAAAGAAAATATTAAAATGTACCTATTTGATGAAATGTTGGAGACGGAGCTAGATATATTAGCTACCAATGTTCTTACTCTTTGGTCTTCCCTCCTGGGGTCGGCCCGGGGTTGGCCAAAGAGTAGGTATACATTTTTTTATATTTTTTATTTATTAACTATCAGGCAGGTACACACACTAAACTGATAAATCAGTAAAATATGCCAATATTACAATATTCATATAGTGTTAACTTAACATTTTTCACTTATGGGTTTTAGTCATTGCTTCCCAAAATAAAACCTGAAGGCTCTGTGTTATGTGTTATGGGATAAGCAGTTTGTAGAGTAGGCAGAAAATTCGCGATAGGGTCAGCAGCACGAGTGTGAGAGCCCTTGGTGTTGCATAATATACCTATGTTCATATGTCGCGGTGACTGTTTCCCACTAGGTAGGCCGAGAGCTTGTCTGTCACCTAAGTAGTAGGTACCTACCTATACACACACACAACGCTGACACAAGATTGTTCCATCATTTTACACATTGATTCCCATTTCCCTTTGTTCTATTTAACTTCAGATCTGTGGTAATAATTTTAAGTATTTCGAGAATAGTTTCATGTGAAACTAGTGAAGTTAACTGTTTTTGGGGAGTAGGGAGTGGCGCCGAAAGTCGAAACACAGGTACTTACACAGGTTTCTACCTAGTTTGGCAACGGATGTTTTCTCAAATACCTACTATGTAATATGTATTTCTAGTTCTATATGGGTACCTACTTACGTAGGTACTACTTATCCTGCAGCGACCCGACATCTATCCCAATTTTATCTCATTACGAAGCTTCATCAATTTTTGGTCGATAATAATTACTTAACCGCAAAATTAAACCAACAAAAAGGTTATCATAGTAAGTAAGGATTCCTTGCAATTCCTGTGTACTAAGTCATGAGAAAATTGTGCTTGTAAGGGTTCCGATTCCATACCGACGTACCATATTGTCCCGGAAGTAGATATATCGCAGCGCCAACGGTGAAACCCCTCCGCGCATCGAGGGTAAATCAGGATGATTTCATCGATCATATTTGCTATCCGATATTACAATCTAATTAAGCGTGTATTTATGTAGGTTGATGGTTGTTAACTAGGTAGTTGCTGCCGATGGCTTTAAATATCTACTGATATACCCACGACACACAGAAATCTATGAATATTCAGGGGATAAAAATTAGCCTGTGGTATTTCAGACTATGATATAATCTATCTCTGTCTGTTTTTGCGTGAATGAGTATGCAGAATCGCTGCAGATGTGTCAGGAGAGTCTTAGGTGGTTCCACAGATTATTAATTTTAAGTTTTCAACAATTTTTATAAAAAAAAAGTTGTTTCGTTTAGGTTTTGATGTTTCAAAAATAAAGTTAAGATTGAAATTTTGTCTGAATTTTTCGTCTTCTTGTAAGTTTTTTTTTTGATGTAACTTTTTCTAAAAGTTTATTATCAGATTAGATAGGCTATTAAACAAGGTTTATTTTAATGTGTAGGTCTCTTTAGTTATTTAGGTTTAATTGGAATATCCCTAGACCATGTTGATATGTGTACATTGGGAAGCCGACAGGAATTGGGTTATACGGGCACCTCATCCGCTCACTGATAGACACCTGCTGACGGCGAGTTTCTGGTGTAGGTACGTTCTCCTCTCGGAGTTCGGCGATCAAACGCAGTCACTTCCGTAAAGGTCAAATCAAACTACGGAAAGAAAGCAGGAGGACAGGACCTCGATTCTACTAAAGCTAAACCACTTTGGTGCCGCAGTCACTGCAAAAAATGACATGAAATTTAATATTTTATTCCTATACGCTTAAAGTTCAAAATGAAATGAAAACAGTTTCATTACACTATTTCAATTACTGTGCAAAAAGTCATTTAATTTTGAACTTTAATAGCATCGCTTTAAAGTCGTTTTTTAGGCTTTAGTAGAATCGAGGCTCATATTCCAGGCTTCAAAGCGTAGACTTGGGATGCTACCTGGATTGACCCTTTGATGAAAGGACAAAGACCTGTGGCGTTTGCTTGGGTGGGAGCCCAGAAATATTGGTCTCCGTGGACTCGAACACCCTCAGTTACCTTGGTACGCAAATTTGCCACAGAATATAAAAAAATCCTTTTCCTATCCAAAAGAATAAAAGAGTAAGTACTTAATCGTTATACAACCGATCATGCGAAGGAGTTGGCTTCAAGCGCTTCCCTGACGACATATGGCCCGGCGTTGTTAGGGTGTCTGTTACAATAATGTCCGGTCAATTAGTGATTGATTCACGAGCCGCTGCTCAGCCTTCCGTATCCTGTGATTTGTGATCAACCATGTTGAAGTAAACTGATGACATCCGATATTGAAATACTACTTGTTAGATTATAGTTAGGAAGGTGACATTGTACAGGGTGCAACTTTGTTTAAGTGATGCTTACTAAAGATAGGGTACAGTCAGTATTCTCGTAGATTTAGCATCATTAGGGGACACAGTAGATATATATATAGTTTGGTATGACAGAGAGGAAGGGTAAAATAACTACTTATATGCTAAAATTAACACTATTTCTCCTGCAAATAGTGAGCCGTAACTAATTTTTTGAAGACTGGTAGTGATTGAGCACGTCTTATTGTATGAGGTAGGGCATTCCACAATCGGACAGCTTGAACGGAGAGTACTATTATTATTATTATTTATTCTGTGCCTAGCCTAGGGTACCTGGCTTTTGAGTTTCAGTAGAATAACAGTGGAGACAGCCCCCGTGGTGTAGCGGTAGTGAACGTGGCCGGCAATATTTGTATGCATGAATATGGGTATTTGCATTGGTTTGGTCGTACCTCGGAGAGCACGTTAAGCCGTCGGTCCCGGTTGCCATACGAATATCTATGACAGTCGTTACGGGTAGTTGAAGTCCATAAAAGTCCAATAACTGGTTTAACTGCAATGCTTCGAAATCGCCTTTGGGTTGTGGAGGTCAGATGGCAGTCGCTTCACAGAAAATATCGATGTTCAGCCAAATTCGCAGTTAGATTGGTAAAGCGGACCCTAGACTCCATGCTGAGAGTTTAGAAGAACAGTGGTTCCGCTTGTCAAAAATTTTTTGAGCAGAATCGAAGACCAGGAATAAGACCCATAAAAAAGGTATGGTAACAAACAGGATAAGATAATAATAATAAATTCAATTATTATGTAATCTGTGATAATAGTCTGTGTCGTAAAGAGCCTGAACCTTGATTCTGTTTTATAAAAAAAAAAATTGACCACAGATAACATAATATAGGAGGTACCTACCGACACGACGACGCACGTATATACGAAAGGAACTTGGCGGATGATGATTGACTAGCTAGATTGATATAGTTATAGGAACGGTAGGAACCTACGATAGGTAGCTGAAGGTATCTCAACCTCAACTTGTGTTATGGACCAAAACGTTCGAAGACCGTTCGGATTGGTAGTTGTGGCATCCTGCCACATGGGCCTACGCGTTACTAGCACATAATACTCCAGATAGATAGACTTCAAAACCACTAAAATTTATCCACAACTAGCTGTCCCGGCGAACTTCGTACCGCCAATTTTTTCCTGCCCTCGTGGCGTCGGATCCCGTTCCCCTTGCACCATTTAGGGGGATGAAAAACAGATGTTGGCCGATTCTCAGACCTACTCAATATGCTCACAAAATTTCATGAGAATCGGTCCAGCCGTTTCGGAGGAGTACGGGAACGAACATTGTGACACGAGAATTTTATATAATGTCCCGGCGAACTTCGTACCGCCAACTTTTTAGATCCCGTTCCCGCTGCACCATTTAGGGGGATGAAAAATAGATGTTGGCCGATTCTCAGACCTACTCAATATGCTCACAAAATATCATCAAAATCGGTCAAGCCGTTTCGGAGGAGTATGGCATCAAAAACTGTGACACGAAAATTTTATATATTAGATAGATGTACCTACCTACACAAGCACTATTGTTATTGCGTTTCTTTAACAATCCTAATTGCGGAACATTACAACAATACGAAGCCATTTAAACTCATGCGAGCAATTTTTGTTAGCGAAAATAGACACGTTATTTGTATAAAGATGAAAGGGGAATAATCACCTCGCATGACCGGTATCGTTAGAGACGAATGCGTGCCAGATTTTCTCGTATTGTATGTTTCCATTATCACAGAAATCTTTATTGTAGATACAAACTAATGAGGGATATTTAATAGAGGTTTAGAAACCGTAGATAATTTCATTATGAGATCTTGTGCTTTATAAGTTCACAGAAATAAAGTTATGTCCTACTTAATAAGTAGGTACCTACCTAGGTATATACCTAAATATATAGTACTTATTGATAAATAACCCCCATGACGTCACAGGTAATCGCACGGCGACGAGCGGTAGAGGGTTTCGACTGTTGTACGGAGGTTGCGGGTTCGATTCCCGCTTAGCCCCTCTGGACAAGCCGTTCATAGAATAGCGTAGATGGACAGCCTCTGTAGCGTAGCGGTAGTGAACGTGGCTGGTACGCAGAAGGCGCGGGTTCGATCCCCGCTCAATGCAAATATTTGTATGCAGGAATATGGGTATTTGCATTGGTCTGGTCGTGCCTCGGAGAGCCCGTTAAGCCGTCGCTCGGCCCCGGTTGCCATACGAACATTTGGCAGTCGTTACGGGTAGTTGGAGCCTTGGAACCCTAAAAATTCCAACAACTGGTCTAACTGCAAAGCTTCAATATCGCCTTTCGGCTGTGAAGGTCAGTCGCTTCACAGAAAATATCGAACATTTGCCAAATCCGCAGCAATTGTGTCCGCAGTAAGGCTGCCTTCACACTAGCGATAATCCAGCGTAGGCGTTCGATGAACGTACGCGCAGCGCAGACACCGCGACAACGCAACGCACGCGTCGCGTTGTCGCAACGTTTCCTCTGGAGTTAATTGAAAGCCGCGGAAGCGCGACGTCCGTGCAGCGTACTCGTATGTTCTAGCAGAGACGCCGCGACAATGCGACGCGTGCGTTGCGTTGTCGCGGCGTCTACGCTGCGCTTACGTTCATCGATCGCCTACGCTGGATAAACGCTAGTGTGAAGGCGCTCTTAGACTGGTAAAGCGGACCTTAGACTCCAAGTTGCGACTGAGATTAACTCTAGGAGGATGAAAAAGAAGAATAGCGCAGATTGACCAATATATGGGATTGCGATACGTTGACAATATTGTCATAAATATCAAAATACGTGTCAATCCCAAACATTCATCTTGCACCTGCCCACGGGTGCATTTCAAATAATAATTAAAGAGTATTTAAGCTCTGCCAAGAAACTCACTTGTAATAAACTCAGCCATATCTATTTATTATATTTAAGTTTTATTACAATTTAATTGATATAACAAATTTGTTTAATTGAATTGTAAACATGGAGTATTAAAGGGTGATTGTGGCTGGGAGTCGTCAGCTGTGCTCCCCTATCCATAAGCACGTGGGTAATTGAAGCACAATCACAATGCTTGTATTATCTGACTGAGCGTTGTCACATTTAATCGTCATGCGCTTAATCGAGTCGAAAGTAAGTGTTGTATTAGCACTCCGCGGTTAATATGATTATCTATTAAAATTGAACGCTTTAGGTCAGATTCAAAGCAACTCGTTTCAAAACTCGCTATATTCAGGTGTTGTATGAGCATTGAGGGTCCAATTCTAACATGGAGGTCCAGTGGATCATATTTATAGATGAGGTCGAATTTTGAGGGTCCAGTGGGTACGTAGCCTATGTGTCCCGATGAGTTTATTGCCGGATGGAGTCTTCTCAGGTCAGAGCCGTGTTTCGTACCATTGCGGTGGTCCATTTGCTAAACTACTTAGTCTATTTTTTCATTTTATATTTACGTTTTGTAACTATCGATTTAATGGTCGATGCAGAATAAATAATTTTTAACTTTTTTTGAGGAAGGCACTTTAACTGATCATACAAAGTAGGTAGATGCCTACTATTATATTCTATGGTAAATATTGTAGTAAATATTATATATTTATTATTTTAATAAAGCTTGACACTTATTTTTTTTATTGATGAGCCTAGGTAGAGACGATTTGTAAGAGTTTTAGGTTTACCAAATTTTAGGTTCATCCAAATATTTTAAGTCATCTTATGATAAAGAGATAAGTATGTAAGTACCTATTTGGAAGTACTTGCTTTGTCGTAACTATAATTAGCAGTAGGTAAGCGCTGTGAAGAGGCAGTGATAGCCTAAAGTGGCGTGGTGGTAGCAGTGAACTCGACTGCTACACAGGGGATGCGGTTTCGATTCCCGCCCAGAGCAAGTATTTTTGTGTGTGATTACATTGCTATTTGAATTGGTATAGGCATATCCGTGCCTCAGAGAGCATATTATGCAATCGGACCCAGTTGTCATATATAAACATTAATGGCAGTCGTTACGGGGTAGTTTGATTCCTAAAAAGTTCAACAACTGGTCTAACTGCAGCAGTTCGATATAGCCAATGGGTTTTGGAGGTCAGAAAATATCGAAATTTACCAAGTTCAGCCTCATCGCAGTCAGACTGGATAGTACGAACTCCGAGATACGAGGTAAAGAGAGTCCCTTGAAAGGACTCCTATTTTAATCACAGATTTATCTTAACAACAAAAATATTGCTATTGATGTGTGCGATTAAAAAACTGATTGTGTTTAATCAACAATGCTCACAATAGATACGAGATGGGCGAGTTAGGGCTGCACCCCTTAATATTCATTAGCAAAGATCCCCTAATTACGGGTGCACTCGACCATTAGAGATGAGCGCACCACACCTGACTTGTTCATGTTTTGTTTTCAATGCCTTCGGAACAGATATTGATATCGCGAAGGAGACGCTTCACCGCATTTCAATTGTGCTCAATACAGAAAAATCGTGGTGAAATTGTTTTCTTATAATAGCCTGCCTTTCTTCGTAGTTCCATCTGCAGAAAAGTAGCGATATAAAAAAGGAAAGTTGGCTTTTCAGCTGAACAAATAGTCCATACGTATGGCGCGTGCAAATTTATAACTGGGCATGTTTCTCGTTAGATGTTACGGATTCGATACCTAGGCACCTTACGTGAGATGTCGTGACACTTGTAACTGAAAACAGTTGTTCAGGGTCTAGAACAGAGAACTTCGTCATGATAATTATTATGTTTATTTGGCGAAAGGTAAAATTGGTCAATGAAAAAGGTTAGTTCAAAGAACCTAGATTCTTAAGCGGGTCAAAAACGAAAATAAGAACATTTTGAATACTCTGTTCATCAACATCTTTCTGATGCTGACTGTAAACTAAATTACCTAAGCGTTTACTTAGCGACCTTACCTTACCCAGTGGAATAATAAACAACCTATAATATCCAATGTAATAATTATCGATTCATAAGATTTATTTGCTTATAATGTAAGTAGGTAGGTAGATACTGACAATAATATAGATAATTTATAAGGCGTCGAATTTATCCAAGAATCGATTGTAGCATTTGTGCCAGGCTGATGAGCGCTAAGCACACCACAATCCGCACTCAATGCGTACCTCGGCCAAATGCGATGTGAAACGAGGACGACACAAATTGCGAGTAATATAAATCGAAACGTTATATCGCCATTCGCCAGACAGCGGATTGGTGCACGTGCAAATTCCCACGCCTGCCCACTGATGTGGGTACGTAAAACTCAAATCTTTGAACAATATGTTTATTGTCCACGGCTGATTAATATTGTTCTCGTTTGAGCGATGACTGATAGACAGATTTTTATAAAACAAATCGTTTAGTTAAGTATATATTGTGTTTCAAGGGGGGTAGGTACCTACTACCTACCTATTTAGTAGATAATAATTGCTTTCTGGTCAAGCAAATAAAATACCATTTCGTTTGAAATATTGCACAAACTGTGCCTTCACTGCTGATAATGGAGAATTTTAGAGAATTGTCGTAAACGATGTCATGTATGCCAATAGTTTCACTAAGATGTTAAAGGCAGGTCGAATTCAATGAGGAATGTAGAAACGCGGATCCCGGTCCTCGACTTGAAGCCCCCTTTAAATAAGTACATTAATATTCCTCGCTAAATTGATGGTGATGATTTACAACAGTGTAGATTTAGTTTGGCAGGCTTTGTTATTGTATTTTCCCCTCAGTTTCCATAGGAAGTTTAGCCTGGCGTGTTGAACATACGTTTCGCCGTGTGTAGCCACGGTCGGGCACTGAGGAATCGTGTTGACGCCCGCCAGGGCGAACACGGCGATGGCGATGGCGCCGTGCCGTGCCGTAGCGCTGCCGTGTCTTTGAACAAGCTTTCTCAGTGCTCTATACGATACTGAATACCACATACCTATATAATGCGTATGTACCTACAACAGCAGTTGAGTTTAGATTCGACCAATAACGTTAGTGAAGCCTTGCATATCGCTGGCTGAGCAACCAAAGTGCAACAGCCACACCATAACTTTCTGTTCGTTGTTTAGTACCTACACAGTATAATATCATTGTACAAAATCGTCACTTCACATCAGAACACACATTGCGCTGTTTCTAACTTCGTGACTTGCTCGGTGTGAGTAGGTGTACTATTACTTTGGATGGTCAGTCGGACCATATCCCTGAAACAAACGCAATATAAACACAAACGTGCTTAAGTATAATCATCTAATCAGTTTCATGGACCGTTATTTCGCAATAGTTATTAAACTCGAACAATGTATTTAACAGCGTAGCGGAACAGTACTCTACAATTTAAACACTAGAGTAACTTCGAATGGGTGCCGGCACATCTCTATTGGGTGGCATCGAGTCGTGGTGTTGTAATCGCATCAGAACCGCTGTCGACGCCAGGCGATGCCACCCATCTCCCGCCCAGCCTCCCGTTCAGATATTTCGCTAAAGCCTTTTCAGCGACGCGACAAACCGTTATGATTCTATTTTCATGGCAATAAGACTCTTCTCAGAAAATGATTTTCACAGTAATAAGTTTAAATGAAAATTGTACCATTATTATACCTACAGATAAAACAGTTTTTTGCCAATGTTTACTTAGGCATGTTAGCTACCCATTCATATTTTATCAACAATGAAACATGCTTTGTAAAATTTGGTATCATCGGTTTGTTAATTGACTTGACTACTTGTAACTTGTCAACGTAGTTTCACTATACTTAGTTTATTTTGTATTTGAAAGGTATATTAGTCAGGAGTGTTCTTATACAAAATGGCGGAGTACATTATTCACTTTACAAGTCACAGCTTCATCAAATTTAGCAGTTAGGGTCCCCCGACATGAAAACGTTTGAATCAAAATTAAAGGTAAGTTTATAAAAGATATAGGACAAACACAATTATTTTCAACTTTTTGAATGTGTTTTTTGACGGGATTTTTTTAAATATTTAGTTTACTTAATTGTATTTAGCAAAGTACTTACTTACATATAATTATTTTAAGTACTACTTGTCATCCAAAAAGTGATAATCGAACTAGCAGCGCGGCGACTTATTTTAAGTAGTAGCCGCCACGCTACACAGTGTTCGTCTTGGAAGCATGGAATTCAGACAAATCAGATGACTAAGTATATCCCCTTTTGTCCTCGTCGTGCCACCCACTTGTTCTACCAGTGGCACGATAAGGAATTGTCATTCCTCGTCGTACCTCTGTTATCAGTGTTATCACATTTAAAATTAGACCTAACCATAGGTCCTAACAAATTAAAGTTTGTTAGGACCTATGGTTAGGTCAATAACATGGAGAAATCGAACTTGCCTATATGTCATAAAAGCACAGACACATATTATTATAAGCTGTTAATGGATCGGCTTGGACTTCTCTCGTCAGTTTCAGAGAAACCCTAATCCTCTAAAACGAGTTAATATCCACGCTTGCACCAATTTTAATTTATAAGTGTGTAGAGACTTCGATCCATCGTTGGGGGCGTGAGGTTTCTCTGCAGCTTACTGTATACTAGAACAGTGTGTGTATATGATACTTCATAGCACAGAGCCAAGGGATAAATAGCTAGGTAGGTATCTATAAACAAAATAGCAAGTACAGGCGAAGTAGAGTGGTACAAGGGCACAGTCAATCTTTCACAGTGGGTGTTGTACAAAGCGACTCTTGTTACTATTTCCTGCATGTTTTAATTCAGTTTTCTTACAAACTTACAACAATCCAAAGCAACAAACGGCCAAATTTGAGAGATCGTTTGAAAAGATAGATTCTGCTCAGAAATGGATCTGTCAAACACGGAGATCGCTTATAGAAAACGCACAACTGTCACTTTGGTACAAACAGCGATCTAAAACTGTGGATCAGTCCTCCCAAAGATCGGTTGAAGAAAAGGATCGGTATGTCAATCTAAAGATCGTTTATTGCAATAGTAAAATCAAGAAATGGATTGAATTATCAATCTTAGATTACGAAATATGGATTGAGATTGCATATAGAAAGCGGCCGTAAGGGATAGCAGCGATAGGGCTTATTAAAAATGCCCAATTGAGGACTAGAACTATAAACTTAATTGCCAACCTAATGGATACTACTACGTACTCGTTAGGGTGTATGTTTGAAATTTAGTTTTTTTATTTTTTTTCGGCGCAGAAGCTCTCTCGGCGGATACCACCTCACTCAATGGGGCTAATTGGGTAGGTTATATTAGATAAACAAACCGACTTAGTCCACACGGTGTTCCGTCACGGGACTGGAGTCTATTGCTGTAAACCCGGGGTGTGCTCTAAGAAGAAAATCCTCAGAAATGTAACCTAGCTTAACCAATTGTTTAATAGTAATTTGATGTAGCCTGGTGATCACGCTTTTAATGTATTAAATAACCGCGTCATCTTACCTTTTTACTTTTAATAAAAAGGTGAAATTTTTTACGATTATTTACTCTTTGATAGAATGTTTGTAGATATTTTTATTAAGACCATAAAGAGATGTCCGGCAAAGAGTTGTATGAAAGGATTAGGGAAGGAGGTTCTGTGCCGAGTGAAAGGCTTATCTATGGACCCTCCATTATATTCAAATATTTTTCTAGTAATATTTTATTTAAACGAGTAATCTGCTGAGGTACAGATATCTTTGATCTTTGTGATTCTATAAAGAATGAGTAGGTAGGTACTTAAGTACCTTCAAGATAATGGAATGTAAGTATTTTTATCGACTTATATACCTAGTGTAGGTGGACTATTATAATAGGCGGACATTTAATTTAACTAAGTTTGAAGAACACACAAACTGTCACAGTTAAAATTAGTGTTTACAGTCCATCAAATCTAAGAGGTACCGTTTGACGTTTCATATTTTTCAAACCGAAACAACTTTGTTCATACGTACATTATTCAGTTTCGATAACCTTTTTCATAAAACCATGAATTTAGAAAGATTTCATTATTGTATCTAAAAATGTACAATTCTTAATATCTAAATGTAATTGAAAACTTTCAAACAAAGCAAAATAACACATATTTACACAGTAAATAATTTCTAATAGTTATATTCTTGACCTCATTACAAAGTTACGTAGTTAGGTCACTGCACGTAGTGTTGCGACTCTTCGGATACACTTGTATGCAAAAAAATCGTTTACATATACGAAAAATCGAATGTATTATTTACAAATTACACTTGACAACCAAACAAATATTTTTTCATGTGAATGGGATTTATCTCACATATTACGATTACATAACTAAATAGTTATGTAATCGTAAAATATGAGATAAAACCCATTCACCAAAAATACGTATTTATAAATCAAATATATTTGCTTCTTTAAAAAGTTGTCGAAAGCGATTTGTCGATTTTTGATTTTCGCGCCCAAATAAGTCGGGGTTTCTCGCGCTAACGCTGTCGAAATAGTAAATGGAGTCAGGGATAGTGTTTTTTACATTTATTTTTGTGTATGATAGTATGGGTTTGCATATTACAGAGAAATAAACAAATTTTTAACAAGCACATCCATTGATTTTACAATTACAATTTTTTCTTCTAAGTCTTATTTCTACGTCTAAAACTAATAAAAATAAGGTATGTAGAACCCATTCACAAAAATGTTGTTGCCTGATGTTATAAATTAACGACGTTACTGCGCGACCGCATAATGCACTGAATACACAGATACCCTAAAATAAATTAATTTAATTATTTTTAGGTCAATAGGCAAAATCGCAGGTGTCCAAGTCTCTACAATTTTTTTTTTCTGGCAACACTGCCAACTACAAGCGCACGCGGTCCGCTCGGTCGGTTCGGCGTCAGCAGTCTCTCGCCATCTTGGAAGCTGACTGTGCGCGTACTTGCTTTCTCGTTTGTGTTTTACAATTTGTGACTTGGCTATTACTTTTCTGGACTGATCATTCTTTATCCGTTTACCTTGGCAATATTTATACTGGACTCCGAACTAAGCAAGTGTTTATTAATAATGTCGAAAAGAGGACGTACTTTGAACAGCCAGGCTCGTGAATTGGTGGTGAAATTACACGAGTATTTTGAGCGTGAATCTCAAAATGGTGGACTTCTACTGCCAGTTACACAAGTTCGGGATCGCGTCGGTGAAGCTCTCGGTATTGGTAGCCGCACCGTTGGCAAAATATTAAGTGAAAAATATGGGCCTTCGGGGAGTGACAGTAACGTACTTCACACACCGAAAAAACGAAAAAGAAATAAACCTGTGACAGGCATCGATGAATTCGATAGTCATGCTATTAGAAACCATATATACGGGTATTTTACAAGAGGCGAATTTCCAACATTGGCAAAGTTATGTGCAACTTTAAAAGATGCCGGGCTGTATAAGGGAAGCATAGAGTCGTTGAGAACGGTAATAACAGGAATTGGCTTCAGATACAAAAAAGTTGACAAACGAAAAATTGTTATGGAGCGACATGACATAATTATGCAGCGACTAACATTCCTGCGCGAAGTTAAACAAATTATAAACTGGGATAATGTAATATTTTTGGACGAAACTTGGCTAAATTCCAACCATTCTGTGCCGAAAACATGGACTGATGATTCTGAAGCTTCGTGCTCGAAGGTGCCGATAGGAAAAGGTGGACGCCTCATAATATGCCATGCTGGGTCAGCGTCTACAGGCTTCGTGGAAAACTCTTTATTAGCTTTCCAATCCAAAAGCACTAAAGAGTATCATGAAGAAATGGACGCAGTAAGGTTCCGAGAGTGGTTCTTAAATTTATTACAGAATATCCCTCCTAACA
The DNA here is from genome assembly GCA_914829495.1 of Eilema sororculum. NCBI lineage: Eukaryota > Metazoa > Arthropoda > Insecta > Lepidoptera > Erebidae > Eilema > Eilema sororculum. Next base: position 16,818,137 of record OU618545.1, on the reverse strand, counting down.
GCACAATTATAATGGATAATGCCCCATACCACTCTGTGCAAATTGATAAAGCACCTACGTCAGCCAATAAGAAAGCAGATTTGGTGGCATGGCTGCAAAGAAAAGGAGTGGATGCCGACATGTCACTATTAAAAGCTGAATTATTACAGTTAGTGAAATTGCATAAACCACCAAAACCGACATATGTAATTGACCAATTGGCCGAAGAGCACGGGCACAAAGTCATACGACTTCCTCCGTACCATTGCCAATATAATGCCATTGAACTGATTTGGGCCCAAGTTAAAGGTAATATTTTATAATATTATAATAATAACACGAGTACTTCTAACATTTATAATTTAAACAATGGTTTTCGTCTGCTATCAAATAGTTACATTATTGTTTTACAGGTTATGCAGCAAGACACAACACAAAACCACCCTTCAGTGTCAAGAAAATGGAAGGTTTATTAAAGGAAGCATGTGCCCAAGTTACACAGGAAGATTGGAGTAAAGTAGTACAAAAAACAAAGAAAATAATAATGGACGACTTCGAAAGAGACGTACACTTTGATAATGTAATGGACAATCAACTGGTCATTAATTTAAATGACGATGATGACGAAGACGACAATACTAGTACTAGTAGTGAATAAAAAAATATCCTAAACATTTCTTTTATTTAATTATAACAATTGATTTCTTAAAATTCGGATATTATAGTAATCGATCTCTTAAAGTTCGGATATTATAGTAATCGATTTTTTCATCCCATCCCTATCATTCAATTGTCAGAACTGTCAAACGGTACTTCTTAGATTTGACGGACTGTAGATAGAACGCATTTTTTGCTCTAGTTGTACTTAGTAGTTTTACCTGCTAAATGCCTTTGTTTAAACGGAATTATCTAACGCTTAAAATTAAATGATGCTAATTCCGTACTGTCAAAACTAAGTAAAATACGCTAAAAATATCTGAAATGGCATTATACGCCCAGGGCCTCGATTCTACTAAACTATTGTCAAACCACAGAGATTGCAAAAAGCGGCAATACATTATAGACTTTACATCGATGCATTTAAAGTTCAATATTAAATAACTGTTAGCAGAGTGAATAAAAGAGTGTAATGAAACTTTTGTCATTTAATTTTGGACCTTAGTGTATAGAAATAAAGTCTAAACTTTAATGCCGCTTTTTGCAATCTCTGTGGTTTGACAATAGTTTTGCGTTAGTAGAATGGAGGCTCAGATTGTATACCTAATCGTTTCGAAAAAAAAAAGATTTTAGATACAGTTTCGATAGCAAAATCGTTAGGTGGGCATGTTATGTGGCACTCGAACCGACTAAAAGGACTACTAAGAACAGAATAAAACAAATGATTAAAAAATAAAAAACCCGACTGCTACTGAAAAGACCGAAATAAGTTTGATAGCAGGCGGTACCCATTAATTTTCTTTCGGTTTATGATTGGCAAATGGGTACCGCCTGCTATCAAACTTATTTCGGTCTTTTCAGTAGCAGTCGGGTTTTTTATTTTTTAATCATTTGTTTTATTTTATACTTTTTCTTTTTAGTTATGATATGACATGTATATCTTTTCGTAATGTGCATAGCGTTTATAC